>VFLP01000012.1:0-600000 GCA_007182795.1 Xylaria flabelliformis
CTAATAAATATTTTAATAAATAAATATATAAAATATTATATTAAAATATTAAATAAGTAAATATATTAAATTTATAATAATTAAAAATATTAAATAAGTATATATATTAAAATAAAAAGAAAAAAAGTAAGCAGCATTAATAATAATTATAATTATAAGTTAAATAAAATTAAAAAAACAAATAAGTTTAAAAATTTAAAAGTATTATAAAAAGTATTAAAAAAATATTTAAAAATAACTTTTAAGCTAAATAAAAATAAGTTTTAAGCTAAATAAACCTACTTTTATATAAACTTACTTTTACTTTTAATTATTATTATAAGTATTAAATAAGTATTTATTAGCTTATAACAATAAATTAATTAACTAAAATTAACATTTATATTTTAGTTAAATAAGATTTAATATGTTCTACCTACGTTTTAAATACGGTTAGCTATTAAGCAAATGATGGTTAGTTGATCTATAGTCACTTTAAGTTTGGATTATCTTAAGTCAGGTAATTTCCTCCCATTCTTGCTACCTGTACAGCGCCAAGAACTGCTACCAGGGGGGGTTTGTTTAGCGTATACATTTTTACCCAGATCCAATTCCCATGATGGCTTCAGTCAAGTATGTTGATAACATAGTGCTTTTAATTTTAATATTTCAGCTGCGCTTAAGAATTCAACTGCAGGCTCGTGTACAGGGAATACCTAGACTACGGTAGTACCTCATAACAAAGGCGCCAAGCTATTTCCCTAGGAGCCAGGCTGCAGAGGCGTGCCGAGATAGCCATGTGATGGATCAGCTACGATCCTCAAAAAGTGTACTCAAAGTCGCTGACAGATTCGTCAGTGTTCATTCGTTCTCTAATTCCATGATTCTCTCCTACATTTTCTTGCTCACAGACGGCTCTGTCATGATTGCTCCAATATGCAGTTTGGGCAGGCAATCGGTACTGCAGCGCTAACGTTTGCTCTCACGAATATCGATGATGCCTTTGTCTTGGTTACTCTCTTCGCAGAGTCTGCGAGTAGCAATACTTTGACGCCGCTTAAAATCACCATCGGCCAATATCTCGGGTTCACAATCATCATCGCCATCAGTCTGATCGGCTTCGGTGTCGCGATAGTCCTCCCCTCCGAGCCAATCGGGTTTCTTGGTCTCTTTCCGATCCTTCTCGGCCTCTGGAAACTATTTGATCTGCTTCCAGCACAAGCTGAGGAGCCAGAAAACATTCAGGCTGCAGGACTCAAGAGTATTCTGAAAGTTTCTGTCATTACGCTTCTGAACGGAGGGGATAACATCGGAACATACATACCATTGTTTTCGCAAGTCAAGAGTGCAGAAATCGCTATATATGTAGTAGTATACTACATTTTGCTCGGAATATGGTGCCTAGTTGCATATCTAATCATTAAGCAGAAACATATTCTGTCTTTGATCCAGAAATACGTGGGTGTGCTGATTCCGTTTCTATACATGGGATTGGGCGTGTATATTGTCGTCAAATCAGACGCTTATCCATGGACGATCGAACGTATCGATAATTCTCTAGACCACCATCCCGGCCGAGCGATCTTGGCCACCCTCACCGTCTTTGTGTTGTTGGTATCCATCGGCATCATGACTTGGGTTAGAGTTTTCCGAAGAAGGAAAGCTTTTCCAGCTTTAACCGACAGAGAGGCTAATATAATCGAGCACGAAATTCCTGATATGGAGAGGAACATTGATGCCTCACAAGCAAATAGTCCAGTGCAGCAAGACATCACACCAGATATTGAGCCAAAAGCGAATTCTTCGCCGAAAGTGATCAGCCACGAATTGAGCGCTGCTTCAACATGTTACGAACAAGATGACAAGACCGTTGGCAGTTCTTGAGGCGGAGACAAGTAATTGCAGGGAGGATAGAGCTTTGCCCCGAAGTCACGGAAAAGGAGGTCACTGTTGTACGGACTGGATTGCATACCCGAGACTCTTCGGGTTAAGGCGTGAATAATCACATGAACAGCAGACCGCATACTCATCTACCCATAGTGAGCTACCTGTGATTTCCTAATTCCAAGAACAAGCAATACGGAGAATTGGCAAGATGAAGAGAACGAAAGCAGGAAGCGAAGGCCTCGCTTTCGCATATATGGACCCAGGTCACCGCCAGGACTGGGGCTAAAAGAGAGGACAAGACTTGCATGGCCTCCTTGGCCTCCTAGTAGATATTGCAAATCGAATATCCTTCCAAACCCCAGACTCCCAGCCCTCGTTATAGTCACGTAGCTAATGATCGAGAGGAGCGTCGTGAGCCTATGAGAGGGAACAGTGAGGGAAGGAATTGGCTACACAGTCTACGAGGTTTCCTGTGTATCTTTCTTGGAACTGAGTAGGACTAAGTGAAATAACTGCTCTACAAGCCACCTCTATAGAAAACTACCTCTCACCAATCACTCCCACTCAACAACCGTCTCATTCACAACCTTTGGAATCGAGACTCTGAACTATAGTACCCTTCTTCACTTCCGCAGAATTGTCTGCTTACATATATAGCTGTAGCCTTGTCTTTAAGTAAGTACGAAAGAACAATTAAGCATAAACACTGAGTGGAAACTTATGAATCGAAACTGAATCTGGTCTTGGCATGAACACTGAAACACTTACCTACCTGAGTAGGTAGGTAGGTAGGTAACATTTCCCAAGATCATTGTTACTTGAAAACAACATTAGCTTGGCAAGTTGTTCCGAAATTACGCCATTCTTGGAACTCATATCTTATATCTGCCGTTTTTGACTCGTAGCGACGTTGCCAAGACATCGTAGCCTTCGCAATTTCATTAGGGTGCTCGGACTCGTAGCGATACGGATCCCGGTCTGTCAAAACCGTTAGATGAGACGACTAGCCAGGGTCCAACCGCTGGTGCCTGTTCACGCTAAAGAAATTGCACCTATAATAAGATCATCATGCACTATAAGTCTAGGACTCTGGAGGAATTATATAATTACACCATGGTCTTGACTTGAGTGGTTTAATATTTCGCTTTTGACGTTTTGCTGCTCCTATCTTGTGTCTCTCTTTCGCAATACCGCATTCCAAGATGGCTCGGTTTTCTTCTAATTCATTCGTTCGGCTCTTTTTGTCGGCGACGGGAGTTGTCGCTAGTTTGACGGTGAACGTAGACGATGCAGGTCAGCGCCAGGCTACTATATAACCGTTCAGTTAAACCCATACTGACAAAACCTCATAGCTTCCGTCAAGAAAGCCGCGGCTCTCGTCGCCGAGGATCTCATGAGCTTCTATACGGGAGAGGTCCCCGGATTGCTACCCGGCCCACCACCTGAGGGCGACTACTACCCGTGGACAGGGGGCGCAATATGGGCCGCGATGTTAGACTACAGGAGCCGCACCGGCGACACTCAGTACGACGACAAGATTTCGCAAGGCCTCCTTTGGCAGCGCGGTTCAAACAACGACTTCCTACCGGCGAATTGGTCGGCGACAGCAGGCAACGATGACCAGGCGATCTGGGGAATGGCAGCCCTGGCCGCTGCTGAAACGGGCTTTGCTGGGCCAGGGGTAGACAATCTGAAATGGCTTGATTTAGTGCAGAACGTCTTCGACGAGCAATCTTCCGATGCTCGACGCGTTGCGAACGGGTCTTGCGCTGGCGGTTTGAGGTGGCAGATCTTCACGTTCAACAGTGGTTACAATTACATCTCCAGTAAAGGCGCAAACTCCACTGCTAAAAATCATGATATACATACTGACAAAAGTCGCCAGCTCTTGCAAATGTAGCTTATGCGAATCTTGGGGCTCGTCTGAGCATACAGGACGGCAAAAATCAGACCCAGGCCAAGTCGGTAGAGGATACATTCAACTGGCTGCAGACCTCAAAATTCATTGATGCCAAGTTCAACGTGTACGACGGCGCCTCAGTCCCAGAATGTGATCAGGGTGGGTATAAACACGCCCCTATTTTCTTATTCGCAGGCCATTGCCTACTCATCCTGCTCCCTCCTAATCTCCACACAGACGTATACTGACCCAACCCCCTGCAGTCAATAGGGTCCAAACCTCATTTGCTGCAGGCCTCGCCGTAGAAGGTGCGGCAGTGATGTATAACGCGACAAGTGGCGAGAAGAAGTGGAAGAACATCCTGGACGGCCTAGTTCAGCGGACGATTGACGTCTTTTTCCCAGACGGGGTTGCGACGGAAGTTGCGTGCGAACCCTCCCAGTGCAACACGGACATGACGTTCTTCAAGTACTTCCTCCACCGAAGCTTGGCCTCGACAATGAAGGTAGCACCATATACGACGAGCCTGATCCAGCCAGTGCTCAAGACCAGCGCTCAGGCTGCGGTCGAGAGCTGCACAGGCGGTGATAACAAGCGCATGTGCGGGCTCGTCTGGTCTGCCCATGGGAACAATCACACGGGAGCTGGACCTCAAGTACGATATCCCCTTAACCTCTCCTCTTGTATAGCTGCTAGATCAACTACTAACCTCCTGGTTTGCAGATGAGCGTTCTGGGTGCCCTCCTCAGCCTCTTGCCCGTGGAGACAGCTGTCAACGCTTCCAACTCCAGCTCCAGCACTGGCACCAGTGGAACTAATAACGCAACTACTTCCACAGCAGGCTCTTCCGAGCCCTCTAACTCTAACACCCCAAAGAACTCTGGGGCCCGTTCGGGTGTGAGTGCTGGTGTCGTACTAGGTAGTCTATTGCTCGCGAGCTTTGCGCTGAACTAAGCGTAGTCCCGGGTGCCATGGCCCGATTGAAGATCTGCAAGTCTCGTTACTCTCTCGCTAGTTTGGTAAGGTAGGCCTCAAACCTCATCGTCGTCACGGAACCGTATATAAGTAGCATTGTCTGCGTGTAAATACCCCGTTGAAAGAAAAAGTGTTAGTGTACGAAAGAGCATTAGACCAATCACTTTCAAGCAAGGAAGTTTTTTTTAAAGCTACGTAGCAAGTTTTAGTCGACTAAAGCTAATGTCACGAGGCTCGTCATCGAGTCAATATACCCTACCACAAGCACCCATAAGGCCACATACAATACATCTACTCAATCGCCATTCCTTAATACCTACGTCAAGTATAATGTATCTCTGAAACAATTAAGCAAGACCAGTGATCTCTTATTCCTTACAATTCAAAAGACTGGACGCATTGTAAAAAGTTTTATCTTTCTCTTCCATGCTAATTCCTGCAACCGGCTTATGCTCGTAATCAAGCTTTGGCGCTCTCTCCAAAGCTCGATTCGCTGGCTGTGGATTAACTATGTTCTAGACATTATATCATATATACTTGTAGATACTGAGGGTATGTATGGATAGGGGGGCGAAATGAGGAGATGTTATGACGAGCGCGTGGGTATTATTCTTCAGGGACAGTGGCCGGAATCTCTCCCAGGCCTGGGCTTTTGATGCTACCGTCTCCATCACCGGTGCCCGAGCTGTTGGCTGTTGAGCCCTTCAGTCTTCGCCGCCTAGCTCTCCTCTCTTCGGCTGCTGACCTCCTGAGGCTTTCTTTTGGTTCCCCGTCTCCGTCATCATTGCCATCGCCTCCTCTCATGTCCTGCAGTAACATGGCAGCCCTTTGAGCCACACCATCTTCGCTGCCTTCCGAAGGTGCAGTTCCAGGTGACAAGAGATTAGGGGACAGGGGGTTGCCTTCCGAGTTCATCGTACCAACGTTGCTTTCGGAGTGAAGCCCAGCTTCAGCCACCGGAACCTCATCAATATCTGGTATTTTCTGACCAGACGCAATGCGTACTTGATGCCTCTCTTTGAGTCGTAGTCTTTTTCTTCGCTCACGTTGATCTCTAGCTTGAGGCGCTGCTGCCCGCAACTTCTCAAGAAGCGAATCCATAGCGCCAGCAGATGCTGGTGATGGAGGCGCACCTTCAGCGGTGCCCGACAATTTGAGTTGTGGGTGCTTGCGCTTCATACTGGCCTCATTTCGACGTCGCGTCTCTTCGTTTTGGATGTTCTTTTCCCGACTCTTCTTCCATTCCTGCAAGAAATATGCTAGTTTTGCGAAGAATTCACGGCTGGCGTTGTCGTCAGTCGGGTCCTCGCCGTAGAAGGTCATAATGTCTTTGTATGTCCGCATCATCTCTTCTAGATACAACTCCATCTGTTCAGCCTTGCGGCGGGCATCCTTCATGCAGCGCTGAACGATCTGAGCGACGCGGTCCTGTGGATGGAACTTCTTAGGATCACTAAGGTTGCCGCTGTCTAGAGACATCTGGACGTTGCGAATGTTGTCAATATACTTCTTTGCGTCAGTCTGCAATTGATCGATGTTGATCTTCTGGACCACAATAACGTTTTGGATATCATCAGCAAAACCCTCCCATTCAGGATACTGGTTTCGGACAATACGCTCCACGAGATCCGCGAGCGATGATTCGTTCTTATCATCCTTGACCATACCTAATCGAGCAAGAGAGCTAAGCTTGAAGCCACGGGCCTGCTTGTTAGCATCGTTCATGTAATTTCCAATATCGAGAATGAGACCAAGAACGTTCATCAACGACACTGAATCACGTAAAGCCTCGGATACTGCAACGACCTGATGCATCTTCTCTGAGATCTCATCATAGTCTGCTTCATAACTTCTCGTGAGAGCTAATGCCCGTATTCTGCTCTTCCAGTAATGATGTAACTCGAAAGCTGTGTAGAGATAAATTTGGTCCTGTCTGGTAAGCTCCGAAGGATCTTGTTCTCTGGTTTCGTTATTAGCCTGAGGGCCAGTCCAATCCTTGCTATATGGTGCCATCAGTTTTGAAGTATTGTCAGGTATGTTGCAAAGATCATCTTTCTGCTGGAAGTCCATGACGACACTGTTATCCAGTATTTCTTTATCGCAGTGTATGATCATCTGCACAATCTTCTCAACAGAGTATTGCGAAAACTTAGCAAAGGCGATTTCTGTATTCATATTAGCTGTTGAACACATGCAATATTGAGTGGGTGTAACTTACCATAAGCTTTTCGAAGGTCAGCAGAAATGATTTGCTTCTTGTCATCCTTCTTAGAGGTTCCACCACCAATCTTCTTGATCTCCTTGGCCATGAACAGCTTCTCGACTTCGTCAAGAATACCTTTTTTACTAAGTTCTATATATTTCTCCTCCCGAGCTTCCGCAGAAGGTGTATGAGCTGCCCAATGACTGGTCTCTGGAGCATCGACTTTCTCCCAGTGGAAAGCCTTGAGTTTCTTCTTGGGCCTAACTACAGGAAGACCAATGCCATTGAGTACTGGCGCAAAATTATTTTGAGCGGATAGGAAATGCCCGGATATAGCACCGGGCATCGGCGGCGGGGGTGGAGGCATGCCTCCCATAGCACCTGGCATTGGTGGTGGAGGGGGTGGCGGAGGTGCTCCTCCTAGAGAGCCAGGCATAGGAGGGGGTGGCGGTGGAGGTGGTGGTGGTGCGGAACCGGGAAGTTGTCCGGGGAAAGGCGGAGGCGGAGGCGGTGGTGGAGGAGGGGCGGCTCCCGGTAAGTGTCCCGGCATTGGGGGAGGAGGTGGTGGTGGTGGTGGTGGTGGTGGAGCGGTAGTATCATCGATTTGAATCCTGGGCTTATCGTTGTCGCTCGGGGTAATAGGCGATTGCGACTCGAGGCTTGGATGTGAAGGGCCCGTAGTAGTGCTGTCCCCGACATCAGAATCACTCTCATCCTCTTTTCTACCCTTCGCCCGGATCTCATTCATAAGGTTACTAGCTTGTTTAGGGTCCATCACAGGCCTTCTGATTTCAACCACCCTTGGTTTTTCATAGATGGTCTCATCGTCCTCATCGTCAACGTGGGCACCATCAGTGCCCGGCCCAACCTGACTGCCAACAGGTTTTCTTGGGATCTTAGTATTGCGCCTGACAGACCCAAGCACCCCACCGGACATGCCAGGTGGTGGAAGTCCAGCCCCTTCAGGGGCGTCAGGGTAAGAATCGTCGAAACCCTCCATCTCCTCACGGAGGGCACGTAGCCGATCGGATGGACCTATAGCTTCACCCCAAACACGACCTTCGAGCTTATACTGTGTCTTTTGCCGCTCCAGTTGCATAGCAAGTCGGTCCATGAGTCTCTCGCGGTCGAGGATGCCTTGCATTCGAGCAGGATCCTCATCAGTCGCCTTATCGCTGATGGTCCCCTTTGCAGCTTGTGAGGCGGCGACATCTTGCGCATCTCTCAGCATCAGATAGAGTTCACGTGTCTCTAACTCATAACGTTGGGCCTCCTTCGCACGAACTGTCTGCATGTTTTCAACCTCAGCTTTAAGCCCGTCGGCTTGTCGTTTTTGGGCCTCAATGAAACGAGCCTGTTCGTCCAACTGCCTCTGGAGCTTGGCTACTAACCCATCAGCACCGAGCTCAACTCTTGCCTTCATCTCATCCCGCTCTGCCATAGCAGCCTCGGCAATCTGGCGAGCTTCAAGAGCCTCATCTAGTGCTTGCCGAGCCTCGGAATCTGTGTGAAGTTTGTCCAGAAGGTTCTGTACTGTAAAATTAAGACTCTGCTTAAGATCCAAGTTGGGTAGCCGCCTATCCATGGCAACGTAGCTGAGCATTGCATCAACAAGCTGAAACATGCGTAACCGCTCTTCTCCGTCATTTTCACGGATGAGAAGAAGATGTTGGAGAGCAGAGACAAAGTAGTCCTGGGTTTTTGTGCCTTGTAGGCGTTGTTGGATAGCATCCACAATCTGAGTAGGATCGTTCAAATCCTTTACTTCGCCCTCAATACTATCTTTGATGCTGCTGTTCTCTCGCTCAAGCATGTCTTCATAGTCGATAGCTTCATTTGTACGAAACCGCTCGATTTGCTTGTCTAGCAGATCGTACTGAAACCCTTCCATTTTGGTGAGGATTCGTTTGATCCCGCAAGCACCAAACTGAGCTCTGATGTGCATACGTAGCTGGAGGTCTCCTTCTGGCGCGTCGATGATCATGTTCACTAGGATGAGAGTTGCCACGGCGTACTCCATAAGGAGATTTTCCATTCCAATACCGCCGGTTCGAACCTCATCGCTGGCGCCGACGAGGCTGCCCATCTTTCCTCGTCCATCCACGGTAACTTCAACCAGTCGCATCCATGCATCAAATCTACCGTTCTCGTTTTGCTGTGATTTGACATAATCCATAGCTTGAATAACCTTCATGTGGCCATTGCCGTCTTCCCAGTGGCAGAGGAAGGTTAAAACATCACTCACAAGTTTTCGCGTTGTGAGCCTTGGAGAGATGAGTGACGTTGCAAGAGCCACGACGACTTGTTGGTGGGCCAGGGCATCATCAGCGCCGTACTTGTTGTTTAACAAAGCCTTCAAACACTTTATAATATCATACTCCTTATCAAGGTTTTTGTCGCTTAATTTCGAGTCCGTGGGAGCAGCCGGTCCAACAGCAGTCTTCCGATTTATCTTAAGCAGAACGTTGGTGAGAGCCACCTGCCCCTGGCATTCGATGAAGCGCTTCACCCAACCGATCTGTTGCGTCCTAAGATTGACCTCAAGACTACCCAGGCCTTTTGAGTCCAGGCTATTCTCCATTACCTTGCGAACATACCATTCGGGAGAGCCCTCTTCGTCAGAATTTGCAGTAATATCGACATTAGAGTATTGGCCGGTCCGCACGGTCTGCCTCCGTTTTTGCTCGCCCTGCCACTCGGTTAAACGGTCTTGATAAATGAGTGTCCATTTTTTGGAAGACGGATATGCCTGCATTTGCCGTCTCGCCTGCTCAGGAAGATTGTGCCATCCACGCTTCTGCATCAGTTCGTAAAACATCTGTTCAGTAATTCGATCATCTTCAGGCCGCGTGAGAGAGAAACCGTCTGAGCCGCCAGGCTGCAGCTGCGCTGGGGAGCCAGGCAATTTAGTCAACCGGTGCGAGTCTCTACTAGAGGCAATCGAACTCTGGGAGGTTGCACTGGGAAGTGCTGTTCTGGATAAGCGTTTGTTGGACCAGACGGAGTCTGAAGGTTGGCCGTTACCTGAGAAAATGCTAGACTGGTCACTTTGGCGTGAAGTCCTGCCGAAGCCTGGCTGACCCCAGCCGGGGAGAGAGTCCCATCTTTCGTTAAATGCGGCACTGCTGGCGCTACTCCCAGGCGGTTGACCAGATTGTTGTGGCCCCCATTGCTGGAACTGTGTTTGGCGCCCAGTAGACGCCATGGTAATATTCGAAGCCCCAGGTGGCGGACGTTGGCTAGAGAGATGAGAGCCGGCAGAGCCATTTGTATCAACGGAAGGGTACTGGTGGTAGTCGGTAGTGCCTTTGTTTAGTTGGTGAGGCAGAGGATCGCGCCGTGAAGGCATCTGATCGGACCGAGTGAGTTGATCGGCAGATGCTGTGCTTCGCTCGTTAAGTATGTTGCCATAGGGAATAGATGTGATGACTCCTGCGACGTTGTTCACGCCGGCGTCGGGAGAGATAGGCCGATCGATAGACGCAACGGACGACTCCCGGGTATGGCGAGAAGAACGCGACGACGGTTCGTAGTCTGGAGCTAAGAAGCGGCCCTCCTCGCTGCCCGTATGCCGCTTTTCGCTCCTATGTTTGCTTCGGGAGAAGAATCCTTTGCCGCCAGAAGACATATCTGCGCTATGCGAGACGACACGAAACCGCCGATACCCCAATGCCCTTCAAACGGCGACTTTATCCGGGCGCAGGCTGTCCAATGCGGAACCGAGTTTAAGGGAGGGGCTGAAGATCGGGACACGATGGTCCAACGTCGCAAACGGGTCGTCGTCAATGTACTGGAGGCTGCGGTCGCAAATCGGAGAACATCATGTTCCCGCACACAACGAGGAGCGCTTCGAAGACTGTTGTACAAGCGTATTTGAGGATATGGGGTGGAACGAGGATCTGCACAAGCAAACCAGGGATCAGCATTGAGTTGGTCGATGAAGCGACAATCAGGGACCGAGAGCGGTGGTGTGCTGGTGCGGCGGCTTGCAATGTGCCCGTCCGGTCGAGTCTGCACGGAAACAGGCCAGGACCAGACCCCCCGCGATCTTAGGGCGTACTAATAATAAGAATCCCGGTAGACGTACTTGTACATGTAGAACGGAGCCGAAGGAGAGAAAGAAGAGGCGAAACAGGAATATGTACCAGTATAGACCAGACAGAAAGAAGGTGTAGACAAGGTGAGGTTATATCAACTGAGAGGAGGCATGCAGCGCTGACGTCGTTCAAAATATAGAGGTTGGCGGCATTGAAAGAAAAGCCGTCTGCGAAACCAACAGAAAGGAGAGGAGGGACCAAGAACGATAAGCCGGAGCACACCTGGAGTGGATAGGGTCAATGGTGCGCAGGAGCTGCATGTGCTCAAGGAGGTTCAAGATACCATGTAACGATGGGATCAATAATGGGAAGGGGATGCGGCGATTGATTGACGGCCTGGGGCCGCCCAGGTACACTAGTATAAGGCATTATAGGCTACTCAGCGCAGTTAGTGCCGTGATCTGGTGGATTGATAAGTGGTTTTATGCACTGACATTGGTGGTCGCAGTGTTCACCGACGTGGCCAATGAGAAATGTTATACTGCTTAGTGGGCAGCCTGCGTAGGTGAGGTCTAAATGCATGTGGACCGCACTTTCCAAATATGGATTTGGCGCTGGTATTTCAACAATTCCCTTTTTAGCCCCATGTGCGATCCAGGGGCTACCTGAGTTCCAGTTGGCTATCTGGCTCCTATACATTTATCTAGAGTATCAGGGTATAGGAAGCAATGCGAATTACGCGATGCTTAAAATACGCACAATTTTACACGCAAATTGACCGATGTCTGCCACAGAACTTCGTCGCCGACAAGATAGACAGTTATTATACGTTCCCGATCACATACTTATATACTATATGCTGACGTTGCATGGGTAGAGACTATGTGAACGAGCCTGAAACGATAAATGGAACGCGAACGACCCCTTGACTCCCGATATGTATAAAGGTAGCATTGGGGTACGGTGAAGAAGGGATTGGCAAGAAAGTAGCCAAGGGAGTCACACTTGTCGTTGGGTCGTTGGCATGTCCAATACTTTAAAATACGATGTAACCTAAAGCCAATTGATAGATCAATGATAATGGAGGCGAGAATAGAAATGCAGCCATCAATGGGCTTCTGGGCTAGTCAAGTTACCCGTTATTGAGTCAGATATTTTGGCCAGCCAGTGAAAGGATCACCCCCGTATTTTGAAGGCAGTAATGCAACCTATCCTCGTATGAAGCATATCGAATTATGAAACGTACCCCAAGACCTAGTGCCAGGTAACACTCTGTGCAGCCCTACAAAACCAGCACAATAACACAAGTTTATAGAATTAAAATAGCGCGCAAATTTAATTATCCATAAGTGAAGGTTCCTACGTTTATGAACACGCTAAGCCGTATGATATCATCATGAGAATGCGGGTATAATTAGGTAGTTAGTCGTCCTTGGTTGTTTTACCAGTCAATGAAAGCCGGGCCCCGGTCTTCCTGGTTCACTCGACTAAAATCATCGATCCCGTTCTAAGCTCATAATGCAAATATCTAGCAAAAAAAAAACAAATCTTGAATCATCTTAAAGTGTCTGTATCTTAGCGCTTAACCTTAGGCAAATGCTGCTGCTCGATGACCTTAACTCCCGTTGAGGGCTACGGCAGTATATAAAAAACTATTTTCGTCTCACAGAGACATGATACTTATACTCGACGACGCAGTATTTGGCATTCAGATGATCGTTGCAGATAGAATGTGCTAAGTGACCGTAGTTTCCCGTTAGGTAGGGAGTAATTGATGAAAGCTATCAAATATTGCGAGTATCTCCCATGGTTAGCATTGATTCGATATACAACGATACCCGAGCCGGAGTGATAAGGTGTTTTCTGTTTCGGTTATATATCAGCAAATAAAGCATGCTTACATTTCGAAATTCTCACTGGGGTTCGACAATAAGACGTAAAAATGGCAAGATAAAAGGATTAAGTTCCATAAATAGCAACCGTATGTGCATGAGAATTACGAGTAAAAGATCATTGAATCGTATTAAGCTATCTTACCGACAATAAGTTAACAGGTTTATATAAATAATAGCAACCCATGGTTAAGAGGCATTAATCCAAGAAAGCTGAACGATATAATTTATCGATGTGTTTTAGGTCAGGTACAATGGTATATTACAAGGCTGAAGCTACAAGATATCAAACTGGTTGTGAAGCACATCCTACTACAGTATTTATATGTAAGTGGGTTCTATCAACCAAATATCAGTCCTATCCCTCTATGATCAAGCCCAACGGGATGAGATTCACATGTGGCACCTAGTTCTTATTGATGAAAAATCGATAAAGCCCTACAGTTTCCTCTCGGTCAGTGCCCCATCTCCGTAGTAATATCAACTCACCGGGCGGTCAACGGTCAGTGCACTCGGGTTCCTTACTATATACGCATTATTGTACTCACTCCTGGATAACGGTAACGAACACCGGGAGGCCGCCATTAGAAGATAGACTGTGCTCTCAGAAGCTGTAGTTAGATCGATGATTATCTAATGGATTACAGGAAGCTGTGGCCTGCTGGCATATATATGCGTGTTTCGGGAAATGGCTATCGTAATTGCAATATTCGAGTTCTATTCATAGAATATAGTGATTCTAGCTAACTTAGTCGAGCTGCTG
Organism: Xylaria flabelliformis; assembly: GCA_007182795.1. NCBI lineage: Eukaryota > Fungi > Ascomycota > Sordariomycetes > Xylariales > Xylariaceae > Xylaria > Xylaria flabelliformis. The sequence continues at coordinate 13,637 of VFLP01000012.1, forward strand.
GGAGGCATCCTTATTCCCGCCATCTTCATATTTTTCTATTGTTTGTAGTACTGGGAGCTATGTGTTGTCTTAGATAGCGTGATATTGATCATTGACATCTGAAAGAAGTTCATTGGCTGTATGTGATAAGGAAAGAGCGCGTTCTGGCCGCCGCCAGAAGAGATGACAACGTGGATAGATGTTACGGACGCCTAGAACAGAGAGCATCTATATATTTATGCATACCTCATACAAGATATTCCGGCGATCAGCCACACACGGGCCTAAAATTCAGCCCTATTATGATGTCTTCTCGGTAAATTATATCTGACAAGTAGCTCTTCACTTATACAACACGCAGTCATCTTCAATTCCATGCTTACTTACAAACAGCTTCCTTTTATCTGAATATATATGCTATAATAACTAGAAATGGTTAAGGCTTAGTATAATGACTACATAAAACGCGCTGCTGTATGTGGTGTAAGTTAGCTAATCCTAAAGGTTCTACAAGGCGCCTAACATGCTTGGCAAGGTGAACGATACCCACGCTCGCGGGCTTTTCTGCTTCACGCTGAGCTGCAATGTTAAGGAATAATACGTCGACTAGAGTATCAATGATCCATTCTGATATCTCGCTGAGCAGGGAAGGGCTGATACCATTATGAAGTTCCGCGATAGACGATTATGGATCAAACAATTGTTCTGGCCGTGTCTTATACCACCATTGAGTTTTAACCGAAAGAAAAATAAGCTAAGATATTCTACGTAATGGCCCTGGATTAATCATCTTGACATGTGCGCTGCTCATGACTAATCGTTGACTTACGGGATTGACTGAGCGGCCACACTTTAAAGCTTTATGTGCCAAATCAAGGTGCCTTAAAGCTAATGACCGTTAGCAGATGACGGGATAGTAATGTGCAATATAAGTGATTAACGAAGGCGATGATGAGTACAGTAACTCAATCGCAGAAATGTGAGGACTTGGTGTGATGGTATGAAGCTCTTTTGCCGGGATCTAAGATTTATAAAAAAAAAAAAAAAAAAAAAAAAAAGCTTTATCAAGGCTACATAACTTTGCCTAGGTAGCTATCCGCAATGAATCGAGCGCCGAGGTCTCTGCAATCCTGAAGGCTAATGTTGCATCACCAATACAAGCAGTGGAGAGCTGGTGCGGTCAGTCAGCTTGTGAATCCACTATAAATTACCTAGCAGCAGAAGGTGATACAGCCTAGGTACTTACGTAAATCGCCTATTTCGACACACTCTAGTTAGTAGTATGGAATGTTGACAGTTACTCTACTTTTCTTTCGTAGCAAATCTCGTGCTTGTTTACAATTTTTTAATCATGGGTGTTGAAGACCCTCACAAATTCAACTTGCGTTGTTGTTTTCCTGTGTCTAATTTTAGCAGTGTTGATTTTAATGCGCAAGAGACCCCTGCAAAACCGATGTGGATACGGCTGCATACCTGTATTGCGTGTTCCTACATTTCGATATTGTTACAGCTTCGCAACTTCTGTTCAGGTGCTACGCGATATCAGGTCAAAGCCTTTGCCCTTTCTCCCTCGCTTTTAGCCAGGCGCGCGAACGTTATCTTTAATTAACTCTTCCGGCCCGACTCCTCGGGACCTCCCGGTGTTTCGATTATATCCTCCTTCCCACCTTGACATTGTTTGTCAGATATCGAACGTAATCATCATTCCGAGGCTCCGTCCTCTCGCCCTGTTGTCAAATAGAGGGATAAGGTTTTCTCACAGTCACAATGGGCAGCACACTCTCTGTTATTAAGGTAGCGCCGCCTTCCGCGACCTCTCCCTACGTCCTTGTCAAGACGCCATCTAACTCGTATAGACATTGCTCATCCCAGCCCTCATCTCGCTGGTTCTCTTCCTCGTCTTAACATACCTTGCCTTTCCATTATGGCGATACTACCGAAACCGATATAGCCAATACCTCCCTCTCGATACCATTTCGACTCAAACGACCTCATTCCGTATACGGATGCAAGATCGTATAGCGCGATGGATATCGTCAATGTCGCATTGGAGGATGCGCAACAGAGGCCGTGTAGCTGTCGCCGATGACGAGTCGGATGTAGGATTTAGCTCGGAAGAGGGGGAAGAACTGAACGAGGTGGTCGAGGACGGCCGGCATGCGCTTTCACTCGACACCCATCACCAGCATGCTGATAGTAATCGGCGACTGAGTAGAGAGTAAGCACAACTACCTACGTGTGCTGGCAAGATTTGCGACGACGTTGGACCTTGGCGTTATTCGGCTGACCGAATTTGTCAAGTCTAGAGGAGGGATTCCGAGATGATAGCGACGACGACGACGACGATAACCGAGATAGCCGGAATAGACGATAACAAAGCGTCGACATTTTACAACTGGCGTCTATTGTATATTACATTTAAAGGTCACGGCTTTATAAGAGGTATTCTCGTATAAGTATTGGTTTTTGTAGAGTACTCACTCTATTGAAGTCTACGCTGATGCAGGAACTTGATGCCTGGAGATACCACGAACGGCACATTCAATATCAATATCTTGGAATACTGTTTTAATATTCCCCAAGCAAGCGACTTCCACATATCCGTTGCTTTCATACACCTTGTTCGAAGTGTCAATTTGGTTTCGCATTTACTAAAAGAGCTTCCTCGATATTTAGACGAAATACTCTGCTATCTTTTCATTTCTTGGACGTTTGTCGCGGCCTATTGGTCACTGTTTCAACGTTTAAAAATGCTTCTTTACATGATACCCGCGAAAACCGAAGGATATTGATATTTTTGATGCTTTGGAATAACAAGATCTGTAAATGTGCTGGAAGCAATATGCAAGGATACGTCAACGTTGGAGAATAACAAGCAGCCCATATTTGTTATATATATTTATGTGACAAGGACTTGAGTTTCGAGTGGACAGTATCAAGCGACAATAAAGGTAATGCAGGGCATTCACACACATTCACACATTGACCTCCGGCTTGTGCACGTGGCCTGCACGCACATTCCAGCCTTATCTTGCCAACCTGCGAATGTTGACGAATCCGGAAACCTTCAGCAGGATAAGCAATGTATACCAAAACCACATGATACCCATCTTGGCCCCCGAACTGGGCGAATGATGGCAGTTGACCAGCTCAACAACCCGATGATCAGCTGCATATCCCCCCCATGTCCCCAAAGTGCACAATTTCGAGATAATATCTCGACCCCATGCTCTCTATGAATAACACCGAAACCTCCCTTCCCTTGCTTTCAATTTAGAGTTCTCTAGACTCTTGCTACACTAGCTACAAGGAGAAGAATTAGGTTTCATATCTGATAGGTTTCAAGCCACAGAGCTCCAATTTTGAATGGTCGCCTATGGCAAACGGCGAAATACCACAGGCTAACACACCCGCACCTATCTAATAAGCAAAAGGCTCCGAGGCGCCATGCAAGCAGCAAGCAGAGTGAATGCAACACTCTGAAGCCCGATCGAGCGACCGAGTCAGTGGCTTGCTCCCAACTGTTCGGCTACGGCTACGTCTTCATGATTCCATCTTCACTCAACAAGCTCAGGCAATCAATCTATCGTCATCGTCATCATTGCAATCACTAGTTCCGATAGCCATTTGTGCGTCTCGACAAGCACTAATTCACTATCATCTCTATTTATCATCTATACTTGTCGGGTTTGCCTGCTTCTGACTTGGATGGTTGTTGACGGACGGCCGGTTGGTCCATCGCCCACCACCTTATAAACGAAGCTGAGCTTAATTGTCACGTCACCCAACGTTCGTCCTTCTCCCTAACAACCGGGAGTTGTGTTTGTGTGGGTTTTTGTTTATACCATTTGTGTTCCACATCGCGTTAACTCCCTTTACTCACTTGCCAGTGGCTGAGCCTCGACCCAAACACCTGCATAATACTGCTGCGTCGTCCTACAAGCGCCAGTCAGAGCAAAACATCACGCATCGCATCTCAACAATTCATCACATCTGTTTTCCATCTCGTACATCTCGCGATTAACCAACAATTCAAATTTAACCATGCCGAGAATACAACTCCCAAAAGTGAAGCTCAGCTTCCTCAAAAAGCTTCTTCCCAAGAAATCGAACCATGGAGCCATAGCGGAGCCTGCCACAGACCTTGGCTCCGACACACAACAAGATGAGAAAGCAGCGGTCCGAGCGGTTCCCCTCGAAGAATGTCCCATCTGCCACGATCCAGTCGGCATCAAGAACCCCGAAGGCATTTTGGAGTCATGGGTGCATTTACATTGCAATCACAAGTTCGGTACACATTGCATCCAAACATGGCTGCAAGAGTCGGCTGAGCGCGACCCTCATTCTATCCCGAGCTGTCCTATCTGTCGCACCGCAGCAAAGCACCCTTGCGGACACCCGGTTGTTCTGCCTGCACGTCGGCTTCCCCCCATTACAGTGTGGGCAGGGGTGCTACCTTCATCGCCCGTGCCTTCATTTACAACTCATATCGAAAGCACCCGACCCCGCCGCCGCCTCTCTAGGCGCTGGGGACATCCTCACCGACCACCTCCACCGCGACCCGCTCGTGCCTGCGTGCAAACTGTGGGTGAATGCACTACTTGTGCAGCCACAGCCGCAGCAGCAGCAGCTCGTGAGAAGAGGATGAAGCAACTGGCCTCATCCAGCGTCGAGGCAGGAAGTTCAACTTACACTGGACATGGCCGGGTAATCGACAGACGGACTGGGATCAAGTCTATGCTGCTGCAGACCAACTTTAGAGGGCGGAGTAACTCTGCTTCTGAAAGCTCGCGAGGCGAGGAGTACGGAGCTTTCCTCGGTGTTTTCGGCGAACATTCCCCCCCGCCCGTGCGACCACTTAGTGCCGGCCCTCGTGATTCCCTGAATCTGTCACTTACTGCTCATCGTGATTCCTTGACCCTATGCCGAATCGAAAGAGGCGTCCCACGGAGTCCTACTCCTATCCCTTCAGTTGCCCACACTCTGACCACTAGGATGGCACTTGCCCGCATATGAACGATTTCTATACGATCGACGCAGGTTTGGACAGATTTATCTGAGGATTGGACATAGGGCGACACAACCCCCTGGTATGGAGTTTAGGAGTCGAGTAGCCATGGAATGGCAGTAGAGACGGGAATGACAAATTGGAGTTTGCTGGTTATGTGGCACGGTTTCTTGAGATTTATCCAAGGCTTAGAGTACCTACGTGGGGTTTTGTGAAATAGTAGTGCTCGGGACATGATTGCGAATCTCTTAGTGGTTTTCCTCTTGCAGACGATCTTTGGCATGACCCTTCTCTTTTTCGGTTTCTACTGGAATATGAATGACACTCACTGCCTTTAATGTAAGTTGGTAGGGTACGTGGGGTTGTGACGATAAGGGATGGCGGGGTAGATGTCCTGAATGTCTAGGCGACTAGGTAGCTAATTAGGCACTAGCAGGGGTTGCTTTTGGCAGCTTCCCGGTGGGGGTGGATCACAATGCGACTCCCCGCCTTATTTATAGTTCGGTGTTATTGAGCATCTTCACGCTAAGTGATACGCTACTGCCACTACATTACACCACTGTACCTAGGAATACCCAGCTAAATTGATTGATCTTTGTGGACGCGTTCTGTCGCGTCTCCGAACTTCGTATCTTAGATCGCATGTTGGGATGCAACACCGGGTGATAGCACCATATCTTAAACACTGCTGGGAACCAAAACAATCAACATGAGATTCAAAGCAAGTCTACGGAATACCCGCACATTTTCAAGTATGCCCTGCTTATCGAAACCTGGCCCAACCATGTCGGAGTCTAACACGGGGATTCAACAGAGCTGGTGGCAGCGCTCTCGTCCCTCGAGAAAATCGCCTGGATGCGCCTCGACGATGAAACGGTCCGCTTCACCGTGATCCCAGACACCGGATCCCAAGTCTGGGCGTAAGCGGTCTTGGAGAGAGATGGACCCACACACGTCATGCTGACTGACCTCGCGGGCAGCTCCTTGTCGATCGACTTCATCCTTGACAACTGGACCATCCAATCCGCCGAACCGAACAACACCATCAACCTCGAATTACCGCTGGTACCGCTCCAGCGAGCTCTCAAATCTGCCACCAACGCAGTCTCCGCATCCCTTCGCCTGACGAAGAAAGATGGCGTACCCATTCTCTCCATGACTATCACGACTTCTACGGCGCCCGCAAATCTCCCTCAAGGTGTTGCCCGTTTCAACCTGAATCCCGCCAACCGCGTTTCTGGAAACGACCCATATAATGACGACGACGACGGTGTCTTTGCAGCCGAGCCTCTGGAGACGAACCTACAACGCGAACGCGAAAAGGTTATCACTCAGGACATCCCAGTCCGGGTGCTTCATCCAGAGACGGTTGAGACCATCATGCAGCCTAAGGTACGGGAACCAGACGTTCACATCCAGTTACCGCCATTGCTTCAGCTCAAGGCAATATCGGACCGGTTCACCAAGCTCGCCATCGCATCGCGAGCGTCTTCCTCTTCTGCTTCGGCGGCCAACGTGAACCCGAAACTCGAGCTAAGTGCTAATATGCATGGTGATTTACGCCTGCGCCTTGATACCGATACACTCGATGTCGAGTCACGATGGAGCGGGCTTGAAAACCCACAGCTCGACCCTAGCCAGCTAACGTGCGCTATAGAGGACCATCCCAGCACGCGGTTCCGCAACGAGGGTCCGGACAAGTGGGCTACCGTACGAGTCGACGGGAAGGATTGGAGCAAGGTTCTTAGTGTTGGACGTCTCGATGGCCGTGTCATTGCATGTTTTGCGGATGACCATGCTCTGATTCTGTATGTTTATGTGCCGCATCACGACGACCCGCAAGCGGATGACTCTGTTGTTACTGTGAGTTTCCCTTCTCTTGGAATGGCTATTGCCTGCCTGTCGTATGGAGCTAAGCTGATTTTTCTAAGTACTATGTATCTTCTTACAGCTTGTAAAGAGTTGAATTCAGTATTATTGCCCAGCGGTCGATGAATTGGCTGCTTCCGCTATCGAAATTAGGTTGGTAGAAGCCGGAAAAAAAAAGGGGGGGTCATGAAATAATGAGTTACGAAGGATGAGCATATGATCGCATACTGCCCACATTAAAGGCCACAGAATCTTGCTTGATATGGTACTGTACAATATTACAACGGGATGCGAGTCACCATGTCCGCACGTGGGGAAAGACTTGCTCTATTGAAAATGTACATTTAATGTGAGAAAAAGGGGTTAAATCAGGTATCAACATGACATGGTACCGTGAACGTCAAAGACTAGAGCAAAAGGAAGAGAATCTCTTATTCTGGAGAGCTGAGTTCTAAGTTTCGAATCACCAATGACCACGCTTAAACGCGACGGAGCCACCTCTTGTTACTTGACTTCAGACTCTTACTACTGAAGTTCACGTATAGCATGGACTGATGTGGTGACATTACTGGTTACAGTGGCAATTCAAATGCTGCATGCGGACAAGGTGATACCGAGAACAGTTGCCTTGTTGCTTTCCACGTCGCTTATTCCTGGCCACTTAAAAAGAGTACAGAGTAAGTGAGCGCTGAAAGGAAGGGACCTACGACGTGGGAATGATTGGTTCCCGAGAAATTAAAGAAAAAATTTCTTTGAATGAATTGTCGGGTGTGTAGGATTGTCTGTCTAGTGCTTTCCTATATTATTTGAGGTCATGATAGCCTCATTTCTCACAACTGGGTAGAGAGAGGGCCTGAAAAGGGCCTGATAGCCGCACACTTGGGCCTTGCGGCCTCCTAGCCTCGACCCCCGAAGTCGTTCTTTTGTTTCTTTGGGATCGGTATGTCGATGGGCTCGCTGCGTGGCACATCCGTGCTTCCACCGTAACCGCCATCTGGCCTCGCTCCTGACTGGCCGTCACTACTTGAAGGAGCGGGAACTGTGACATTCTGACTGGAACTATGACCGGAGTAGTTGTATCTCTCTTTGGCCGTGGCGAATTCGTGGTAGCTGGGTGGTTGGTCCTGATAGCTGGGCGGCGGCCTTCGATTTTGGCCGCCATTGCTGCTGCTGCTGCCGCCGGCCGGCTTGTTTTCAGCTCCGCCGCCCATCTTTGCTAGAGTATAACAGAGCTTGACTTGTTTTGGTGGATAATTATGGAACTCTGAAGTTGGTTGTCGTGGTGGGTGTGATACCTTAGCGAATGCGAACAATGGCGGGTAGAAAAGAAGGGAAGGCTAGAGAATCGAGCAACAGAGGGAGAAAAATCTTATAACGCAATCGGCCAGACTATATGGCGACACCAATGTGATTTTGCTCGTTTCTGTGTCACTTGTCGTCTGTGATATGAGGGTAGAGGTCGCTTGGTGTCACACATTAGACGTTGACGAAGTACATGAGCGTTCGTGGAACAGCAGAAAATCCATACAGTATTAACTAAAAGGTACTAAAGCATGCACTCACTTGTGAATTTTCCTGTTAAAAATACCTGTCGCCTATTTAGGACTGTAAAATGAGGCTGGGTGCCACACTGAAACAGTCGCAGAATATTTGTTGATATTTATATGGGGCAAATTACTTGATATCAGATGGCCTTGTTCGATGGCACGGAATAACTCCTGAGTACCTTAAAGTAGAATCTATACAAACTAGGTACTTTACCTGAATATTTGTAGTTATACTGCTTACCGAGAAACTAGTAGTTTCTATAAAGGGAGTGCTGGGAAAGTGTCGCACAAGACCATTCTTTTTGAACCAATCAACCTCAAGCATGAGTCCTGTCTGGAATTCATGGCGCATGCTCTTTGACTGAAAATTTTTCTTCTGGTTATCGTTATTGATGCTGTTACTGACGTAAACAGCGACTGGTATGTCGGATGAGCCCTCACGGTTAATCGTGAAGATACATCTAAACATGTGTTTTTGCTTAGAGCTTTCGAGCTTTTACATACATCAGATGCTCGTGGTACGCCAGAAATACTTCTGTGGTACTACTCTTTGGGATACCTTCTATGCACGGTTTTGGTAGGTAGCACAGAGCGAAGTTCATTATAAACTTATAAGGCAAGTTAAAAGCTATAACTCATTTGACAACCCAAGCAGATAATGATATGAGAACCTAGGAAATGCCCGCGTTTGGTAATAGCGGCGCATCCACAGACTAGAAAAACACACTCAAACGGCGCAAATGAGTGAAAGATATTCCTCTATATTCAAGTAAGTAAATGGTACTGCTAGCTCTTGAATGTCGTTATGTGATGAGAGAAACTAATATAGAGTAGACACATTATTGGCGACGATTCCTATATTTTGGGAGGTCGAAATACTTTCCCCTAATTTAAGAAACTACGTTGGTTGTTGAGCAACTTGTCGACAACTTGATGTTGCATGTCTCCTTGAAATATTACCATATAACATTCGCCTGCGCATCTCGCGGTATTCAGAATCGACGATGATCAAAGCTATAACAACACAACCCTCGATCTGAAATCGCCCCCTGGCCAACACCACCGGCCATATTACACTTGGTGACATCCATCCATCGGCAGAATCCCAGCCCTTCTATGACTCTCGGAACTTCAGCATTGCACAACAGAAGCTCATACGATGCCCCGCAAAACTTGCTCTCGTCGGGAGGTTATGAAGATAATCCATCTCATGGATCTCCTCATAACTGGAGTAATTATCACGGTTTATATATGACAACTCAATAGAGAAAATAGACGTCCTCAGAGTTCTCTAATCCCAAGATACCTACAAATTCTATAAGCCGCATGTTACTACTATGGCTTTTGTATTGAACATTTTGCATTATCTCAACATTACAATTACAACAAAACGTTCGAGAAACAGCTAAATTTTCCGTTTTTTAGGCTTACCCTTTTAACTCATAATTACCTGGTCTAATGATCGAGCATACAATAGCGTAATAGACCGTATGCCACGACATCCTATCCAAGATGATGACCGGCTCGACTAGTTTGAGAGGCGTTAACAATCTGGCGAATCCTGTGTGTCCGCCGTGTTTGATGCCAACCAATTACAAATTGCTAGACAAGTGGTATCATGATTGGAATGAAAGTCGTCGCATATGGACTCAGCTTTTGCAACCAATTCAGCTTTATGTCGCAGTATGTCGGCGTCCTAGGGTACACCTCCATCTAAGACTGCTCTAGGGTTTTCTGGTATCGCCTATCCGAGCTCTTGAGCCCTGCTAGAGACTATTGCTATGGCGTCGTCTTCTTGCTGAATAATAGCGTTTCTGAATTTATTTTATTATTTTCTTAGCCCACGGTATTTTCCCTGGAGATACAGAGAATCATTGAAAGCTTGGCTGTTAACTCTATTAACATTAAAAATTGGTAGGATTCAGTCATCATGGACACAACTATTTTCCATTCATCATCTTACATTAGTACTACCCGATCCATCCTGCCACTGAGCGTTATTTCCGGCCAGAGAAAGTACTGTAGTAAAATCGAGGTACCTCCAACAGATTTATCGTGGTGCCCATATATACGATTAGCTCAGACCGAGACTCGGGCGCTATCCCGAACGAGGCAATCGTAACAGCTCTGTCCCTTTGGCGGGTGGTGGAATGGCGGGGCCGCTCGCACAGCTATCCGAGTGTCGTTTTGTAACTTCATTGGGTGTATGTAGCTGTGCGAGCGGCCCCGCTATCCCGATCCTGGTACCGCGTGCCAAAAAACAACCATGTTACTATATTATGCTGTCGATCTGACATACATTGAGAAATCCTAACCCCCTGCGTAAGGCCTGTCGGAAGTCTATCTCTCCGTTAGAAATCACAAGGAGAAACGCGTCAACAATACCGTGATGATTCGTAGTTGAACCTTACTCAAGGAGCTTGGCAGGTTGCAGATTATATACAGCCGCAGCTATTCATAGTCCCTTGCTAAGTCGTTTTCTGTTGATTAACCCTGACGGGACAAAGTACTATAACTTTATTCAAGGCTTCTGTATTGCTCTACACATCTGCTGGCCTCAAAAATGCCTTTTGGGCACGTGTATTTCCATTCTAGTAGTGAAAGAATATAAGCTAGTTTGTCTAGGGTACCTATGATTATGCTTCATGTGTGCTCAGGTCCCTTCTTCCAAGCTCAAACCCCTTGAAAACTTGCTACGAATGTGATCAAATCGAAACAGCTGCATTGAAGTCGTCTAGGAGGCTTTTCTGGAAGTCCTCTTCTGTCTTCTGGGACCTCCAGCCCATCTCGTGGGCTAGATCCGCCTTAGTAATAGAACTGTACTATATTAGTGAATCCAAAGCTTGGTATGAGCAGAAGTTAGGGAAGGTTTGCCGCTTACTTCGACGCGCACGAGATTTCTGTTAGATCAGCATCGCCACCGAGGTACTTGCTGGCAGCCTCAGATAGTCCAATAGACTGCGTTTCCGTTGTCTTTAGAGCGCCGTTCTTTACGCCGGCCGCGGCGATCCCCTCTGCCAGCTCCCTCCATGAATGTCTTATAGACTGAACGAAAAAGAATGGCTTGTGCCCGGTCGGCACAGTTTCGTTCTTCAAGATCTTTCCAAGGAGAAGCTCATAGAAGACAGCAAGATCGATGATATGGACATCATCCCAGATGCCAGACCCGTCACCGATATACTCTGGTCGGCCTGCTAAAATAGCGCCATTGATAAACAAAGGAATATGAACTGATTTTTTGTTATATAAACCGGTGCCACGACCGTAGATACGGGGCGCCTTGATTATGTACGTTTTGACGTTGGCCTTCTCACCGGCATCGATCACCGCAAGGTCTGTCGTCCGTTGGGAGTATGGCCTAACACTTTCCCGCCATTTCATATAGCTGTAGATGTCGTCGCGTTTGTCTGAAAATTCATGAGAGATGACAGAACGCGGCTTGGAGGCAGTTAAATCTCCTAGACTGGAGACACCACTCAGGTGAATAAGGCATGGTTTCGTGCCGCTACCTCTCTTCTGAGCGCCATCACTGAGGCCGTAAATCAGCGCTTCGGCGGCTGCAGGGTTTGTGGAGTCCGCGTTGTGAACGATTATGTCGAATTGGCTAGCTAGCTGGCGGACAGCTGTTGTGTCCTCGAGGCCCGCTAGGAGACAGGCCGTGACGCCTTGGGAGGCGTATTTTTCTACTTGCTCTTGTTTCCTGACGAGGACAGAAAGAGATGCCCGTTGGATCTCAGTGACCGACGAGGTAAGGAACTGTGAAAGGACGGTACCTCCGCTGCGTGATGTCAGTATAATTATGTTAAAACTAATCGGGAGTTTGGCTTACACGTAACCAGAGGCACCAGTGATTAGGATTTTGGGGCTGGCCATGTTTAGTATAGGCTGGTTTTTACTTGCGCGTGGCAGAGTTAGTATTGATTTTTCATGTAGGAGCTGAGGTTAAACGAGGCCTTAAATAAGTCGAGAAAAGTAACGATAGCATAGCACGGCCGAGTACATACGGTGTCTCCATCAGACCATAAGTAAGCGATTCTTCGCGCTTAGGTGAACAACCGCACTAGCTTTGAACCCTGTCACGATCGACAAGCTGTGCTCGACCATTTTGAGCTAGTAGCCGGAGGAATCCGTTCCTAGGGTCTCAAGTGCCGATGATGGAGACCGGCGTGAGCGTTTTAAGCAGGAAAGTACCGGGAGATTGGCAGGGAGTAGTTATAGGAATTTAGTGTGCTACGTCACGATGAAGAATACCATTGCTGTATACTATAACTACTTGCGTCAAGTAGATTCACAGTCATTTCTTTCCATCTGATAAGAGTCGCGCAAGAAGAGTGGTATCTTGTCTCAAATAGGCAAAGAGCAACTGTGCAACCCAAAATCCGAAGACCGAAGCCGAACCGGATCGGGATGGAGCCTCAAGATCATACGGTGGCCCCCAAACGTACCAGGCCGGAAGATAGGACAGGTCTTTCTAAACTAATTAACGTGTAAGACTTAAAGAAGCGGTCGCCGCTTTTAGTTTTCATTTAATAGCGCAATGCAAGCCATCGTCCTCACATAGAAACAACTGTGGGTAAAGTACCCGGAGTTGCGCTGCTGACTGCAGACGTGTACCGTATCGAGGAAGGAAACGGTTGATACGCCAAGGGAATTATTAGACTCAGAGCTGTACTTTGTAGATAGGAATTCGTGCCGGAGGCAAATTAGTCCGCAACCACATCTCGAATCACCTAAAAATTGATGGATTAGTCAGAACTTTCGACTGGCAGCTGAAAGTGGAATGACTGGAGTGCAGTTAGTAAGAGAAAAACTCGTCTTACGGTAGCAGCAGTGCATATCTATATCTATTTATGCGAGGCCTTAATTAATGGCTGGGCTACGGCCACGACTTGGTAAAACACAGGAAGATCCATTTTACAAGGTTTACAGCGTTACATAACGACAAGTCGTGTGCGAAATACAATAAACTCCCCGTGAGCGATACGAAATGAGGCGAGTCATAGTGAAGAATTTCGTGGAAACAGTCTAGTTACTGCTCAAAAATATAGGTACACTGACTTTTTTCCTTGACGTCAACCTGGGCAATAATACACACTCAGTATTGTGATACGACACTATTCCTACAGAACAAAAATAATAGCATGTATAATAGTAGAAACAGTTTATGAACTTGGTTCTCAATTGACAATCATGCCTTTTTCCTTCTCTAGAAGCTTCGGGATGAGACCGTAAAGTTGTTGAGATTAAGACGTGTGAATATAACTAAATTTGATAGCTCGCGGTTGTGGTTTCCTTGATTATGTATATGAAATTATAAGTTTAATACTACGGTGACATGATAGAAAAAGTCAGTAGTTGCTCTTGCCTGTCGCTCATGAATCGTGCGGCTCAGACCTGGACTGACAACAGCTAGATGTTGACAGTGTAAGGTTGAAGACATCTGCTGTTCTTTTTTATATGGGGAGCTTACAACTGGAATAAAACTGACAAAAAACGGCATGAGTTTTGACTAAGTAGTATGTAATTATTTGATATTGGCTGCTACTTATGCAGAGGTGCTGCAAAGTGAACTATAGTTACGGAACGAAGACACATCTTCAACGAACGAAACGACTGAGACTTCTCAGACCACTCATAAGGTGAAAGATAAAGCTCGGATGCAGGTGTTTATGTTTATATGTGTCATACGGACCTAGCCCTGGGTAGGGCAATGCAACTACACGTATACCAGGGTCTGGTCGACGATATCCTATACTCGATCTGCAGAGTAGTGTTTAGTATATTCAGCTGCTGGCACCTATGTTTAAACATTACATTTAGTATATCGTGGACTCAAGCAAATACGATAATGATAACATGGACTTGAGTAATCTGTGTGATTTGGGCTGACAAAGGCTGTCACGGAACAGAACTGCAGCACTATACCACAACACTATCAAAAGATAGAACGTTGTCAAGTCGGAGACTTGACCGTCTGCAGTTACTTATATAGGTGGGGCCGTAACAAAGGCGAAGCCATTCGTGTATAAAAACCCTAGATTCGCCGCCGGGCCCGAGAGAGGAACTTAGAGCTCTAGGCCTCCTTGATGCCCAAGAAGATTGTTGCAATATTGAATACCTTCCAAGCCCTAGTACTCTAGCCCTTGTGACACTATATTATTCTACGCATTAGTAAGACTAGGAGGAAATAAGAGTGTTATAGCGAAAACGCTTACCTAAATGTCTCTGCCTGCCTTCTGGCGCATTATGAAATTCATTTCATGATACGCACACGACCCATTACTAATCTTACAAAGTAGACACCTCAGAATGCATAGAAAATCCTTCTCATTAAAATGTATCAACACCCCGAATTCTTCCAATGCCGTAACACAACGTCAGTTTCTGAAAATCCAGTAGCAATCCCTGCTCTTCATTGCAACACCAGGCCCCATCGATTTGTATGCTTTTGAAAAGTAATAAGTATACTTCAGAGCCGAGCCGTGGATAGGGATGAGGGTTCTGAGTACCGACACCCTTATAGCCGACTGAGAGTTGTTAGAACTACACGGATGGTGTGTGATCCACATCAATCCCTGTGATCGGCCATCGGAATATCATTAAACTCCCTAGTGTAATGAGGTTCCTTCTTTCGAAAAAGGATGCCGAAGGTAAACACGTGTGCCGCTTTGGCCAGAAAGGGCCTGTCATCGGCATATTCCTCTCCTTCTACTTCGGTCCTACCATCCGCGGCCAGGTGAACATGGTAGTTCTTTGGCAAATAACGCCCCGGGTTCCATATATTCCATAATATAGAATTTAGAAGCATGAGAGTCGACTCGAAAACGTAGAAAACCCATTCATTCGTCAAGAGAGGACTCAGGGTTTTTAGTGATTCAGGGTGGCTGAGGTCGACCGATGTATTACCCACATGTTCGACTAGGCGGTAGATGGAGCGTATGAAAATAAAAGCCATGCTCACGTATAAAGTAATCATGGGAGTCGAAACCGCTTTAGTATACACCTTGGCTCGTATACACCGGCGGTGAAAAAGGCTGGCAATTACAATGAAAATGGCGATGACTCCAAGCTGAATCCCGATCGAGGCTAGTGTTAAGCGGCTGCCCAATTCTTGTTGACTCGAGGCCGAGGACGGATTTGCCGCCAGGGCTACCCCTAGGGCGTTCAAAACTTCAACGAATCCTAGTAGGCCACCAAATATAGCCAAGACCTTGCCAGGGGGTACCGGTGCAAAGTATGGCACATAGTATAATACTCGGCCGAGGACGTGGTAGTTGGAGAGTTCAAGAAGTGGTCTATAAGCATCAAGATCAGCTTAGGTACCTAGCCATTATGCAAGAATTGGACTGGGCTAGCTCCATGCTGCCACTTACGGGCATACGTATATAAAGACCTGGCTCAGGATGAAACCAATCAAGACGGGTGTGCCGGCAGGCATGCCGGTATAGATATAGTTGTAGGCTCCATATTCCCGTAATGCGTAACCAGCGGTAAACAGTACGGCGCAGAGAGGCTGTAACCCCACTAGCTTCCAACATTTATAGCGACTGATGATAGTTTTAGCATACTTTGGGGAAGCGTATGAATTATCATGGAGATACACTTACTAGCACTGCCAGATGTGACCGACGGCTGAGATGCCATAAGCGATAAGAAAGAAAATGGGCGCTCCTTTGTTGGGGGCATAGACGTAGAGGCTACCGGGGACTATTTGAGCAGACAGAATATGTAAGTGACAATGCTGCAAGTTGAAGTCGTGGAGACTGAGTGGTGACATAAAGCTGCTTACCAGGCTCTCCGTCTGCCATCTCGGAACCAGAATCACTCGATCTGAGATAAATATGCAATCCAATTCCGAGAAGTGGAAGACCCGACGTGGTTGAAAGAAGAGTAACGGCAGCGAAAGCCTTCCTTTTGATAACTATTTTGTTTGCGACAAAATAAAAGATATCTCGTGGGCGTAATAAAACGTATTTGAACTTGCATCTTCAATACCAAGCGACCCAGCGTGTCGGTTACACGGCATGACGCTTGATCCAAATAGGATAATAACGTTGCCAAGAAACCGCATCAGCCCCAGAATACCACCCTGGATACTACTCTGACGCAAGCTCCCGATCGCTAGAATACAGGAGCCTAAAATAAACTTTGTCGGGCCCCTCGGGCCCTCGGCCCCGACCCCTTTAACGTGAACTTCAGCCCCCTTCCAAGTACAATATATGAACATAGGGAAATTATTGCTTGCTCAGCTGTGAACTTAATGCTTACCTATCTGAGGATGTACCTAGGTCATTACTCGTGCCTAAGCTTCCAGCTACTCGACGTCCCATTATGTCCAACGCGGTAAACATAAATCAGTTTTGAAGCTAACGCTTGGTAATCTTAATGTGCCTGGAAGTGTAGTAAGTGTTGGTATTCAAGGGTCTAGATGAATATTCAAATTTTAATAATCTTCTATGTATTCAAGGGGGCTGTGAGAATCTCATCTCGTCCTCGGCTAATTGGAAGGTCTGGAGTCTAATATGGCCGAATAGGCCCTTTGCTTCCAGCTTCTTGGTATTGGTGTTTCGGTCTAAATAGAAAATTCATGCATAATCTCATACTCGTATAATTAAATATATAATATGCAGAATTGAACATACATGTCTGTCGGTATGTCACCGGACTGGCCCCGGGTATTGTTATTATTGCAACTACCTGTATAGCAGGGGGTAGGTCGGCGATATAGGTATTGTAGTTAATCTGCGAGGCGGCATTTCGTACATTCAACTACCCATGTATATTCTTGTTCTCTTTTGCTATTATCGTGTTTGCTCGATCCTTCGATTCGACGAACAAAGTACGATAGTAGCGACACGGACTTGACTAGGCCAGCAAGAGCGAAGTTTTCGTATTCCTAAACCTAGATCATCGCCTAGGCTGAAAATGGGAGGACTTAGACTACATGGCCTCTTTGACACCCAAGTAGATTATTGCACTATCGAATACTATTCTAAGCCCTAGTTCTCTAGCTATTGTTACACGGTATGCCTGACAGAAATAGATAAACTACTAAGATATGTCTCACATCTGCCGCTAGCTTCAATGATTAGAGCTTTATTGTTATTCTCTTGTATAAGGTACGTCGTGGACATGAAGTTCTGTAAGGGCTAAGTAATTTTCTGCTGTCATATCGTCACAAGGGCTAGTGTACTAGAGCTTGGAAAGGTATTCAATATTGCAATAATCTTCTTGAGCACTAAGGAGGCCTAAAGGTCTAAGTTCTTCTTTCGAGCCCAGCGGCGAATATAGGGTTTGTACACGAATAGCCTTGTCTTTGCAAGCCCAAATTACCCAGGTCATCTGAGTTATTCAGGTCCATATTGCAATTATCGTGTTTGCTTAAGTCTACGATAATAGCAAGCATAATGTCCAAAAATAAATGTGCCTTGGAGATTAAGTACAGGACATCGCCAACCAGACCTTGGTATACGGGTGGTTGCATAGTTGTCCTTGCAGTTACATTTTTGAGACCCTTCATAAGATGAACCGAACGAAGTTAAGCTAACCATTCGATTCTCAGAAGGCCAGGCAGTGTAGTATTGTGACTAAGCTGGAAGTCATCTGCGCCGCACTCTTAGCCACTCAGCGATTGAGGCCCTGTCCAATTTTCCGGACGCCAGTCGAGGTAGTTGTCCAACAGCGAGCCAGATAGTGGGTATGCTGTTAGACGGCAGCCTATATCTTGCGTAATCACGGACGGCATCGAGACGTTGCTCTACAGCCTCGGAGTAGACTTCACACAATGTTTCGGGGACCGTCATATGGCTGCCGCTATCAGCTAAACAAACCACCGCGACTGTCTGTGTCCGTCCGGCTAAAATCTTTGCCAAGACCGCGATATCCTCTATTTCGTTACAGCTAGCCAGCGCCATCTCGATCTCCTCAAACTGAATCTTCTGGCCTGTTCCCTTGGCTTGGTTGGCTACTCTACCGATGAAGGTTATACTTCCATCGGGATTAAACCGGCCTAGATCTCCGGTGCGGTAGAGTCGCGGCCCTTTTCCACCCCTTAAGGCAGTCGCCCATAGAGGGGGCGTGGAGATGAAAGAAGACATTGTTGTCGTAGCCTTTTCGTCTCTTAAGTAGCCCCTGGCCAAGGATGGACCCTCGATCAAGAGTTCGCCAGCGACCCCGATCGAGCAAAGCTTCTGCGGGTCTCGGGGGTTTACAATCCACACCCCGCAACCGACAGGTCTGCCGATATTGCATTTAGGATACGAACAAAGAAGGCCCAGCTCCGCGACGGTGTTAAAAATTGAAGCTTCACACGTTCCCCAGCAGTTGAATAATTGAAGAGCCGCGCCCCAACGTTTAGAGGTTTTGGCATCGATAGGTTCGCCCACAGAGGCTAGCCACCTTAGCCCAGGTACTTGGTCAGGCAATATACTACGTAGTACGCTCGGGGGTAGCATGGCCCAGTTTGCTTTCGCCGATCTGATGTAGCCGGGCAATTTCAGTCTCAGTTCTGGACTCAAACGGGAGCAAGCGTCTCCTTCGGGAACACATAGACAACCGCCAAAGAGAAGTGCTCCGAATATTTCTACTATGCTGATGCTTGAAACGTACGGGGCGAGTTGAAGAATTCGAGAACCAGGCCCCCACCCAAGTCGTCGTGAGTTCCACGTCAGTGAGGAAGCCAGAGAACAGTGCTCGAGCAAGACACCCTGGGGAGCCCCTGTACTGCTACCCCTGATGATGATGTAAGCGAGGTTCTCTGGGGAAGGGAGGCAAGGTAGTTGCTCAGAATTAGTCAATTCAAGCTCGAGCCATTCATTAGCATAGTCGCCACCTATGGCTATAACCTCGGGTGCGAGCCCGACCGAGTCATAATATTCCATGGACGACGTTATAATCATTTTCGCTTGGGTGATGGAGATAATGGCAGCTTTACGACTGTTTCTGTCATTCTTATCTATCGGGACGCATACTCCTCCTGCCTTCATAATGCCGAGGATTGCGACAATAGCCCAGAGAGACTTCTCAAAAATTAAGGCCACTGGTTGTTCAGGGGACACGCCTCTTCTCTGAAGTACATATGCAAGTTGATCTGACATCTTGTCAAGTTTAGAATAACTCGCGCTCCCGTCACATGCTTCTACTGCCATAGCCTCCGGCTGCGCCTGAGCCAGGGCTTGGAAGAGCTCGTGAAGGCAACTTTTTGTCGGCTGAGGTATGACTTTGTTCCACAAAAGCATCTCGGAACGATCATGATCGTTCAAAAGAGGTAAGTCGTCTAGCTTTGTACGTGGGGGAACCTCTACGAGCAATTTAAATATGTGTTCGAACTGATTCAGTATTCGGTATAACTGGCTATCACAAATAACAGCCGGATCAGACCTTGGTTCGACTGATATCCCGTCATCTCGAATCCGGCAGACTAACTGTAGGGGAAAGGCCCCTCTCCGCCATATCATGCCGTCATACTTTATGCCAGCCTTTTCGTTACTCAGAGGTAACATAGGGACGATATTCAACAATGTTTGAAAGCTCGAAGCAATCCTGGCAGACTCGTTGACAGCCCCAATGGAAGCAACGCCATACTGTGAAGCGGGATGCGTCTGAAGTTGCCGTAGTGTTGTTGCTCTATCCTTCAATAGCAACTCTACAGTCATGTTACGTTGCAGGTTGACCTGCACTGGCACCTCGGCGACTGTTGGTCCTAATGTGGATTCAGCGCCGTTCAGGGTAGGTGATCGGCCAGACAGAACACAACCATATGCAACACTGTCACTGGTAGTATAAGTAGCGGCAGTCAACGCCCAAGCTGATTCAATGTAGTATGGTAGATGAGTAGGGGGTATTGAATTTCCGATTCGTCTCAAAGATATCTTCCGCCCGGTTCTCTCAAGGGGAGCTGGGATGAAGCCTGACTCGACTCTAGGGAAGATAGCTGGGACGCCTTTGAATCGAGATGCCCAAAATGACTTCGCGGCTGCTTCGTCGATATCCATACATTGTATCACAAACTGCTTGAATGCGGGGCGAGGGATTGGTGAGAGGCCAAAATAAATGGCCGGCAAGTCCTGCCCCATAAGTGCGGAGAGGGAGATATGGTCCATGACGGCATGGTGTATTGTGGCCACGAGCACTCTATCGACAAAGGCAGTGCGAAAGAGCTGTGTTCCTAGACCAAGACGATGAGTCCGGTCGTCGTCAAGATATTGCTTGAGGTCTCCAGATAGGTGCTCTGTAACATGCCTCTCGCTCGTGACGACCTGCACGATCCCAAGGCTGCATTCAACGATTCGAGTACGTAGAACGGAATTCATTGACACAACTTGTTGAATCGCCTGACAAAATCGGTCAATGTCTGCGGTCGGGCCGAAAGACAGGATGAAGTGAAACACTTCAGCTCTTGTCTCAGCGATCATGCTTAGTTGCATTGGGGTGCAGCCATATACATCCATGATGAGCCCTGCAGGAATATTACATGCCTTTGCGACGTCCGACATTGTTGGCTCGTCGACGTCAGCTAGCGACATTACCATATAAGGCGCCATCTTAATCACTTCAATTACAGTGTTGCCGGAATAAAACACTTGAAATAATCAACACTGGGTAATCACTCAATAAGATTCTAGTTTCTCGACTAGCGAGGCCGCTTCATCTATTAAAGCTACGAGTAATGCAGAGTATCTGACTAGCTCAAATTAGGCGCGGACGATTGAGGAAAGATAAGGCACAGAGAGGATGTTAACGACCAACAGCATTCTTTAGATCCAGCGGGAGGGAACACGCAGAAATAAAATTCGGAGTAAAATGCTACCGGCTGACGACGATTGAAGGATACAAATGTTCTCAAGGCGACGACATTCAGAAAAGTAACCCTACCCTCGTAGGCAGGGCGCAACGTTGAAGCGCACAGACGACCTGCTCCAGATTTCGGTATCCGGATATCGATGGATGAGATATCCACCAGTAAGTACAGAACTTCAATGAGGCGTGTATATATAACGCATGCAAGGCGGCATGGTGAAGCCCAGATAAGGTTCTGTTGCTAGCTATCCTGACCAGTGAGAGATGAGTGAAGCCCTGCCAATGTATCGGTTGAAATCATTCGATGTACATGACCGCCGTTCGATATTGGCGCCATACCACTCTCCCTTAACGGTTTGTGAACTACCTATTGGCACACTGCATCGTTTATCTTGCTCGCTTGGACGTGAGCGATGTCAACGTCGAATGGGGCTAAAGCTTGCCTGTCCCAAATGGTCACAAGCCGACCGGATAGACAATCCCGGATAAAATATCCGAAAGGCCGTGGGGGCAGGTAGAACCCAATGGGGGGTTATTTCTATATTTAAAGTAGGACAGTATGAAGATCGACCCGTTAAACATTTTCTACTTCCGTGCTTATACACAAACGTCGGTTTTTGTCTCTTCGAAATCACAATTGGCAGTACATCAACCCATGTATTTTCACGTAAAGGTGCGTCTAGTCTCTATTCGACCCTGCTTGACCTTCGTCCTACAATAGTGTAGAGAATAGATGTTGTCTCCGCAGTAACGTCAGTACAACAGCCGTAGCTTTTGCCTAGACCCTTTACCTCATCATATAAGGAATGAGCATGCTCTTCAGGGGTTTATAAAATAAGATGTAGGGGGTTAGCCATTTTGAGTAGTGGAATCGTATACAATACGTTGGGGTCAGACTAAAATCCTTCGTCCCGTCACGACGGTAACATAAGGTACATATACTTTATTTCCATGAGATCCACCCTGCCGGCACGTGTAACAGTGCACGTGCGGTGCCGGCCTTGAAGCTTGAGCGAGAAGAGCAATTGCCATAGTGGTATATCAATATAACCAAAATGTTTAGCGTCTGTGTTTAACGCATTGAGAATGAGATGCACATAATTGAGAATATTAGATGACGTATTCCTTAAAGTTCAGAACGTGAACGGAAAGAAGGGATTCACGTTTGGTCAACCAGTAGCCATAAGATTCAACTGAATAACTCTCGCGCCACCACTCTCGGCTACCTCCTGGTATGTGTACTTATATTACTTCAAATTTTACATATTGGTTCAACTTAGCTCGGTCACTTACTCCTTCCGTTCCGGGCGGAAGATTTAACTTTTGTGAAATGACCAATTTCTAGGACTTTTGTTGTTAGTCAATGTATCTTTCAGTCCGTTAGACGAACTACAAGGGGCTGCTTTTGCACAGTATCTTCATTTATACAGCTCACTTTCGACCCGACCCTACCCACTTCTTCGCTCTAATAAAATGGATAACGTCGAGATTTCATGGAAGGTATGCAGAATACAAGTAGACATACACAACCACAGATTCCAAGATAAATATAGTTCTGATATCAGCTACCTCTAGATAACCTGAATAATCCCTGAACTCCCCCACCTCAACACCCCTCAAATTCCGGGATATGCCGTACCTTCAATCAAACCATAGCATCTTCCACCCAGACCGACGTATGATAATTAGCTGCAAGTAAGAACGACGTGACATTATCGTATGTCTGTCTTCCTTTTGTTTGGATGACCCACTGGATAAAGGTTTTGCGAGTAAAACTTGCAGCGGAAGTTGTCGACGTCACTCGCGGCGACCAATGAGGGGCGATATGATCCGTAGCTACGGTAACATTTGCCACATGCTTCTCGTATAATTATATAAAAGGATGTGATGACCAGGAGATCAGACGTAGTGTTAGAAATGGGTCTCTCCGAGCCGCTCTTCTTGGCTCCTCGGCGCCGAACTATGGAATTCGGCATGTACATGCCGGAAGAATGCAACTACACACAGTAGAAAGCCTTTTACTGGCAATGAAACCAAGCACGATGCTATATGTAAAAGATTGGTCAGTCTTATCGGCGCCACGCATGCGTATCTTCGCTATCTATACCCTGCAAACTTCGTCATTATTAAACAATGCTTCGATGCCTCTGGACCTACGCCCTGAACTTGGCGCTGGCATGGCAAGCTATCTCAACCTGACCGCCCGTATAGCTATGAAACTCTGCTCCAACCAAAATTCTTTATGGAACGGAATCACTCCGCACGCTGATTCGATCTTACCGGTTTATGCTTCTTCGTTGTTACGTCCCATCAAGAATATCCGGAAATCGCGGCGCCGAGGTAAGCCAGAGAGATACTCGTGTGTTTCCATTGGAACGCGCAAGAATTCTTAACTTAGGTACAGCAACTCCTCCGCTCTCTTACTTCACGGTATTCTTCCCTTGCCATCTATTTCCTCGCCTTTCATAATGCCGCACGCCCTGACAATCCGAGAGAAGAAGGGCAAGGCAGGAAATATCTATTACCCGCTACACCTCACCCTCGTACCTAAACCTACACCCGGTCCCGGACAGCTGTTAGTCAAGCTCAGGGCAGCGGCCCTCAATCATCGTGATCTCTTCATCCGCAAGCACCTGTATCCCAACATATCATTCAAGGCACCTCTTCTCGGCGATGGATGCGGAACAGTTGTTGAGGTGGGGCCTGATTGCATATTAGCTGGCCATCTTCTCCATCAACAAGTGTTGCTAACACCCTGCCGAGGATGGAAGGCAGACCTGAACGGTCCCGAGGATTACAGTCAATTCAGCACCATTGGCGGTACAGAGCCATTTCATCAACTAGGCATGGCCCAGAACTATATCGTCGTGGATGAGTCCGAGGTTGAGCTTTGCCCCGGGCACTTAAGTCCAGTCGAAGGCGCTGCATTGCCAATTTGTGGTTTGACGGCCTGGCGCGCCCTCGTCATCAAGTCAGACAACGCAGAGGCTGGTCGGAACATATTAGTCACGGGTATTGGTGGCGGCGTAGCCCTGCAGACTTTACAGTTCGGGGTTGCTTTGGGCTGTAACATATACGTGACCTCAGGCTCTCAGGAGAAGATTGATAAAGCCCAGCAATTAGGGGCAAAGGGGGGCGTGATATACAAAAATGAAGATTGGAACGTAAATCTGAAGAAAATGTTGCCGGTGGAACGACCTTTTCTTGATGCGGTGGTCGATGGAACGGGCGGTAGTATAGTTACAAAGGCGACTACGCTCTTAAAACCTGGAGGAATTCTTTCATGTTACGGTATGACTATAGGTCCATCGATGGATTGGCCGATGTCAGCCGTATTGAAGAATATAGAGTTGAGGGGAAGTACCTTGGGTTCCAGGTTGGAGTTCCGAGACATGGTCAATTTTGTGAAGACAAGGAAGATCAGTCCAATCATTAGCAGGACTGTCAGAGGATTAGACTGCGTAGATGCTATTGATGGCCTATTCGATGATATGAAAGTAGGAAAACAGTTTGGTAAACTAGTAATTGAGATTTAGGATTATCAAAACCATTGAAAATGATACTCCTCCGTGTTCATATATTCGTTGTCCCGAACGGGATGTACCATACTTATACGAAATTCTTCATTAAATTGTCCCAGTATTTCAATAGTTATGCTAAATTATTCTTCTGATCGACTAGAACACCAAGCAGATAGGCTGCTTTGTTCCAAACGTATTTCACTCACAGGGTTAACTCAGAGGTCCTTCACTCCATGTCACCGGGATCCAAGGGACTGGGAATATACCCGAGACCCTTCATCCTAGACATCCAATATCATCTACATGATCATATGAGCGGCTAAACTTGCTGTCAGTCTATCTGTATATGCCTGATTCAGTAACATGGACT
Organism: Xylaria flabelliformis; assembly: GCA_007182795.1. Lineage (NCBI taxonomy): Eukaryota > Fungi > Ascomycota > Sordariomycetes > Xylariales > Xylariaceae > Xylaria > Xylaria flabelliformis. Next base: position 38,729 of record VFLP01000012.1, read on the forward strand.
ATACAAGGGCAAATGAGGAAGTGAAAACGAGGCTTTCGCATTTTGTCGCCACCTGGCTGAGAGAACTAGGTCTTCATGACCCCCTGGAAGCTTGAGTTGACTATTGAACTCCGAATGATCTTCTGAGTACTTGATCTTAAGCCCACGTTACACTACACGCCAACGGTAACATGAGGATCTCTGGAGCTAAATGCCCTCTCGCCAATGCGAGCTATGTATGTCAAGAATGTCGTATCCGCTTAAACCGTAGGCGTTGATAGTTAGAACACTTCATCTACTGCACGAAATTTTGCAAGGTTGCTTTGGTCCTCTTCGACGAGAGAAGCGGCCACATGCATATATTGAAAGCGAAAATGTACATACAGGACTTGTAGCGGTTACGGCGTTCTTCAATAGCCTTTGAACACGATAAGAACAGCCCAAGATGAAGCCAAGCTCCACCCTGCATGTATCGTATTACTACTCGTATTCGCCGTATGATTGAAAAACAAGTATGTTGCGGACAGGGTCGAAGGATAAACAAAAATATTGTCGGTTCCCCTAAGAAATTAGCCACTGGGATCGATTGCCGGTCTTTGTACCAGGATAGTCACAGCGGATATGAATAACCGAGACAGTAATGGAAGCAGTTGCTGGAGTGCTAATCCAGGTTTTTTTAGACAAAATCAAGATGTAATGAGGTTCCAGGGCAGCCAACTATTACACATACGCCCGAGAGTGTGGTTATAAAAACTTGAATAAGCCGGTTCACAGCCGGTTCATACGTCGTGCCCAGTCTATAGTATCATATTAATAACATCCAGCGTAATGTGGGCAGACGAGCAGGGAGGGACATAGTGACGTTACAATCTATCGATTAAATATACCAAAATAAGCACTGCCGAGTGCTAGATGTAAGCCACATTGCGATCTGGGCCAACGATGTAGTAGTTGATCTTGCGAAAACAGTGACTTTAACTGCACACGTTCTATCTTGCGCTGAAGGTTGAAGATAAGATAGAGGTAAGGATTAGAAGCGAGAATAGAATTTGGGAACATAAAAGGAAAAAAATAGAAGGTGAAATCCATTATCCATCAAACAAACTTATTCGAATTATCAATATCCATACTCCGAACATACGTCCTTTTACATATCTTGTGTTTCTGGATTTGTTTCCACCAGGGACTACCATGTCTGGAGACATTCCGATCGCTGTCGTAGGCCTCGCTTATCGTGCGCCCGGCGTCGGGGGAAAGGGTCTGTGGGACTACTTGGCGCAGGCCAGGTCAGCCTGGACCAAAATTCCGATTACTCGATTCGACCATTCGGCATACTGGAAGCCCGGCGAAGACAAGTCCGGCGTCTTTAAGGCCGAAGGGGCGCATTTCGTCCCCGACGACGTCTATGCTTTTGACGCCGCCTTTTTTAATATGCGAGCGGAGGAGGCTCGGAATTCGGATCCGCAGCACCGAATGTTGTTGGAATGCGCCTTAGAAGCTGCCGAGGATGCTGGTCACAGCCTTCTCGATCTAGCGGGAAAGAAGATCGGCGTTTTCGTAGGTAGTGGACAGAACGAATATGCGGCGCGTTTAAGTGATGACCCCTACGCAACCAAGACTTTCTCTGCTACTGGGATTGCGCCTTGCATGGCTGCTAATCGTCTTTCTTACTTCTTTGATATTGACGGACCAAGCATTACTCTCGATGCTGCATGCGCAAGTAGTCTATATGCTGCACACCAAGCCGTGTCAGCTCTTCGCAATGGCGATTGTGATGGGGCATTTTTAGGGTCCGCATCACTGACCTTGATGCCAGGGGGTTGGCTCGCACTTGAAAAAACTGGGTAAGGCGGCCATTCCGTATGGGCAGCTCTTCTTCTATACATAAGAGCTTACGACTGACCACATTGTAACAGAGCACTATCTGTCCAAGGCAGAAGCTATTCTTATGATGAGAAGGCCTCGGGCTTCGGACGTGGTGAAGGCGCTGCATGTCTTCTAATTAAGCGTATGGATGACGCGATACATGATGGTGATCCCATCCATGCTGTCATTCGTGGTTCTGCCTGTAATCATGGCGGGCGATCTGAGGGAATCACAATGCCTAACGGAATAGCACATCGGAAGCTACTTTTGGCAGTACATAAGAACGCTGGTCTGGATCCCTCTCAGACTCCTGTTGTTGAGGTATGATTTTCCGCTTCCACAAATTATTTCAGTTGAGAGATTAGATATTGAACCTGTATCAAGGGCCACGGGACCGGGACAGCAGCTGGGTAAGTGATAATATATTGTGAATTAGTTAATACAAGAGAGCTAACAGGGCCAGTGATCCTATTGAGGCAGGCGCCTTCACAGCCGTGCTCGCCAAGGATCGGACAGCTGAGAATCCTATCTATATTGGCTCTATCAAGTCAAATTTCGGGTGAGTTGCCGTCCGCAATTGAAGTATGGACTTCCTAACCCGCTCATGTAGACATCTTGAAGGTGCGAGTGGCATTCTTGGATTAGTTAAGGCGATTATGATGGTCGAAAATGGGATCGTTTTGCCCACGGCTGGATTTGAGAAGATCAACCCGATGATCGAAGGCAAGGAGAAGATACGAGTACTTGAGGCTCCGGTTCCTTGGCCCGCTGGCGAGGCCCGACGAGTCATCGTGACAAATTTCGGTAATAGATACACGAATGCTCTCCATTTTTATGAAAGCGCTAACACGGGTGTGTAGGATTTGGTGGTAGCAATTCCGCAATGATCCTAGAAGCTCCATCAGGAGTCAATGGGACGGATTCGAATGGATTCAAGGAATTGAACGGAGTGAACGGAGTGAATGGAGTGAATGGAATAAACGGAGCTAACAATAATTTGGATTTACGCCTCTTCGTCTTCTCTGCAAAGATAGAAAGGAGTCTGACGGACTATCTATCCTCCTTTGAGGATTACCTTGACGAGACACCCGAGTCCAGGGACTACGTCAAAAATCTCTCGTATACACTCGGACAGCGTCGCACACACCATGTGTATCGTGCCTCTGTGGTAGCGGGTTCCATCGCTAGCCTTCAGGAGAAGCTTTCGACAGTCAAGCCAACTAGGACCAGGGAACAGGTTATTGCCATGGCTTTTACCGGTCAGGGTGCACAGTAAGTTATTCTATCCTCCGTTTCTTGTCTTGTGTTTAAGGTATAGTTCTTTTGCAGTCGAACTATCCAGCTGACCCATACATAAAAGGTATCCTCAAATGGCTTCTGGACTACGTCATTACAGCGCTTTTGCCGGTGCCCTTGACCAAGCCGAAGCACATCTTCAAAAGCTGGGTGCGCCTTGGAGCTTAGCCGAAGAACTTTCTAAGCCAGAACTTAGCTCTCGTATAAATGATGCCGAGATCAGCCAGCCTGCGTGCACTGCGGTACAGTTGGCTCTGGTTATGCTATTAAGAAGTTGGGGGATCGTACCGATGACGGTTGTAGGACATTCGAGTGGCGAGATTGCTGCCGCATTCGCTGCCGGTCTAGTGTCATTCCGAACAGCTATGGCAATTGCATATTTTCGTGGTCTAGCTGCTGCGCTTTTGACCCGCCAGCAGAACCGGAAAGGGGCAATGTTGGCTCTTGGTGTAGGTTTTGAAGACGCAGCTTTGCTTATCCACGAACAAGCACATGGTTATGCAACTGTGGCCGCCATTAACAGTCCAGACAGTGGTGAGTATTTCTATTTCCTCTTTCTGGGAGAGAAGAGTCTCGAAGCTCTTCAAATCCTCGCGAACAACGTTCCAATAGGCAATGCCTAACCACGCGTGTTGCAGTAACCATATCAGGAGACGAGTCGGCCATCGAGAATGTTCACAGGGCTGCGGATAAGAAAGGCTTGTTTGCTCGGAGGCTCAAGGTTCAGTTGGCGTATCATTCCCGTCATATGGATGACGTCGCAGCCTTCTATCGCGCCGCCATCAAGCCATTCTGTGATGAAGATGTCTTTCACCTCAAGAGCCGAGAATCATCATATTCGGTATTCGTGTCGTCCGTTACCGGATGCATAGCAGATCCGGTAACTGTTGACGATTCATATTGGGTCAAAAATCTTGTTCAGCCTGTTCAATTTCTCGATGCCATGCAAACCCTTTTCGCGTCACACCAGGGGGGAAAGGTGAACATCAATAAGGCACTGCATAATGTCGTTATAGAAATTGGCCCTCATTCAGCTCTTAAGAACCCGATCAAACAGACCTTTGAGCATCATCGAATTGACCGACAAAAGGCACCAACCTTTACTTATCTTCCATCGCTAGTTCGTGGGATCGATGGGTATGAAAATTTACTAAGCCTTGCTGGCACTCTCTTCACCATGGGAGCACCTATTGAATTAGGTTCAGTCAATCAGACAAACAAGCGCAATGCGCATGTGGTGACGGGCCTCCCAGCATATGCATGGGACAAGTCGATGAGCTACGAGATCAGACCACGTACCACCCAAGAGAGGTTTTTTCCTGGTGATTCTTACAACTCGCTCCTCGGCAGGAGACTCAACTCCAATGGAGGCAAGGAGCGCGCCTATAGACAGGTTTTCACCCTTGATGAGATGCCTTGGATCAGAGATCATAATGTGGCCGGTGTCGTGATCTTCCCTTTAACTGGTTACATGGCTTGTGCCATTGAGGCTGCAAGAAGAACTCTCTCTACTCCAGCAGCTGCGTTTCTCGTGTGTGACTTCCATGCCGTTCGACGTCTTGAAATTCAAGAAGAGCAAGTTGTTGATATGATAACCAAAATAAAACCGGCTATGACTGGAACCGGTACCGTGTCTTCCACAACATGGACATTTGAGATTTCCACATGGACAGAGGCTGAAGCGTGGACGATCCATGCTCATGGCCAAATCACACCCGAGATGGCCGAAATGACGACGGATAGCCCAACATCAAACGAATCTCTTCCCCTTGTTGATACCACGAACTTAATCGAGAAAGATGTAGCATATGCATATGAATCTGCCGGAGTTCGAGCCACACTCTATGGTCCGACGTTCAGAAACACGGTTAGGTTTTTTGAAGGGAACGGGTTCACGGTTCTCGAGCATCGGTTACGTGATCTCGGAGAATCACAGAAGCTATCAAGTCCTTACGGCTCGCCCGTCACCGTCGACCCACCAACGTTAGACGGCTTTCTTCAAGGAGGAGGTCCTCTACAGATAACCGAGGATGGCAAGAAGCCGGCTCAAATGCCCAACTACATCAGCAGGTTCAGGATCTCCAACACGATCCCGACAGAGCCCAATCAACGCTTCGATGTAGTCACTCGCCTGCTCGACTATGATTTTAAGGGTGGTCGCATGAATATCAGCGTTGCCGTATTCTCTCGAGGGCACGATGGCTCCTTAACACCCATAGCTGAATGGGAGTCGATATTATTCCGCTCAATTGGAATGACCGAGGACGACCTCGACCCAGCTTCGCACCTTCCAGACAATTGGGCTTGGGAGACAATGAGCCGGTTTGACTTTCTCCCGTTAGAAGAGTTGACTAAAATGGTCCCGGCTTGGGGCCCAGGCGAAGCTGACGCTATACGCACGGATACGAACAAGATGACCAAAGCGGCTTGTTATTACATCGATCACGCATTAAAAGAGACAGCGCAGGACGACCGTTCTAAGCTACCATTTCACTTAAACTGCTTCATAAACTGGGCAAATAAGAACAAACACAAGTATAACACACTTTTCGAGAACGAGCCAACGGCGTTGCTCGAAGAGGTGCGAAGTCTGAATGCTCAGGGTGAACTACTTTGCATTATAGGTGAAAAGCTCGTTCCAATTCTGCGTGAGGAAATAGAGCCGCTCGAGTTGATGCTAGCCGAGGGTCGCCTTACGAGGCATTACGAGGCAGATGCTTCGAACGCCCATCTTAGTCAGGTGATGGGTGCCTTGATCGCAAATCTATGCGATCTCGACCCCAATTTACGTATACTGGAGATTGGTGGTGGAACGGCTGGCACGACTTTCCCCGTGCTTGAGGCGCTATCATATAATGGAAAAGAACCTTCGTTTCTGAACTTTACCTTTACGGATATTTCAACCGGCTTTTTCGAGAATGCTCGCAACAAGTTAGCTCAGTGGTCACAGCGCATCACATTTCAAAAGCTCGACATCAGCCAGGACCCTTTGGAACAGGGGTTTGACATGGAGAGTTTCGACGTGATTATTGCTGCGAACGTGCTACACGCAACTAAAGATATGACTGTAACCATGTCTCACGTGCGGAAACTCCTAGCGCCCAGCGGCAAACTGTTCTTACTGGAAGCTGGCCGTCATCCACCTTTCTTGTTGCCCTTCTTCCTCCTACCCGGCTGGTGGTATGCCGAAGATAATTACCGTAATCATGAAGAGGGACCCATGCTTCCCGTGTCTGTGTGGGATCGTCTGCTCTTAGACACTGGCTTCTCGGGGGTTGACATGTCTCTCGAGGATGGTGTCTATCTAGAAGAGACGGTAGCTAGCGTCATTTGTTCAACTCGAATCGGCAAGCAGGAACAACATCAGACAATTACTATCTGTGGACCTTTCATGGACGATGAAGAGGTAGAATTTGCCCAGACAGTGGCCGATTCTATATCTCAAGGTATTGGGTGTCCAACTGAACTCAAACCCTTCGCGGAAATTGATCCTGCTGATGATCCATTCTACGTCTTCATCGACTCACCGCGGAACTGTCTCCTAAAAGAAGTTTCACTAGATGTATTTGAAGGTTTAAAGAAGTTGCTTCTACGCAATATGGCGCTGTTATGGGTCATTCCGCAGGGTGGCCCCCCCGACTCCAAGTCCATCAAGGGCATGATCCGCACACTTCGTTTGGAAAACGAGCCAAAACAATTGCTCACGTTTGATGAGGTTCCCTATACGTCTCAAGGCGTTTCCGCGATCGTTAAACTCTCGAAGATTTTGAGAGATCCCGAGACGACGCGTACTCAAGACCAGGACTTTATTTGGCACAATGGCTCAATCCATTTACCACGCATGCGCCTTTTGGACGAAGTGAAGGAACAGTTCGCCGTGGAAGGGGGCTTATCTTTCCGAAAAGTTCAAAACATTTGGTCAGGCGAACGCGCTTTGGAGATGACAGTCGATGCTGCCGGTAGCGCTGATTCTATATACTTTCGCAGGACTGATGGAAACCAGGAACCGGTCGGCGAAGATGAGATAATCGTGAAAGTCGATGCAGCGGGGGTAAGCTATCGTGATCTCAGCCTTATCCTGGGCTCTATCCCCTGGGCCTCCCCTGGCTTTGATGGGGCAGGCAAAGTCGTTAAGAAGGGCTCGCGAGTAACCAGTCTGAGAGAGGGAGATACCGTATTCTTCTTAGCGCCCGAAGGAGGCGCCTTCTCGACATATAAGAAGATGCCGTTCTGGCAGGCCGCCAAAGTTCCAGACGGTATCTCTATCACGGACGCTACGAGCTTACCCTTAGCATATACAATTGCAGTTCTAGCACTTCTTCGGAACGGGCGGCTTGCTAAGAACGACACCGTTCTCATTCATGCAGCTGCTGGTGCAGTTGGCCAGGCGTGCGTTGTTCTTGCACAACACGTGGGAGCTCGAATATTTGCTACTGCTAGTACTCAAGCGAAAAGAAATTTCCTCCATGAGACCTTCAAAATTCCTGAGAACCAAATATTATCGATTCATGCTCCTGGATTTAGAGATAGGATTCTCACCGAAACTGGCGGCAAAGGTGTGGATGTTATTGTCAACTCCCAGAGCGGCGAGCACTTGGTGGAATCATGGACCTTGTGCGCAAAATTTGGTCGATTCATCGAGATCAGCAAGAAGGATGCATTTGAGAACAGCTACTTGCCCATGAGACCATTTAACAGCAACTTAACTTTTATCAGTCTTGATCTTCCTGAGCTCTTCAAGTACCGACCAATGGAGCTAGAGGATGCATTTTCCGAGGCCGTTGGATTGATCCAATGCCGTGTTGCTATGCCAATCAGGCCGATCACCGTACTACCCATCTCAGAGTTTCCAACGGCCCTGCGCAAACTCAAGTCTGGAGAGAACATGGGTAAGATTGTCGTCACCTTAGGCGCAGACGAGAACGTTCTTGCCGAAACTACATTACGCCCAACGCAAGTCACGATGAACCCCGATGCAACGTATTTAATTACTGGAGGCACTCGAGGCATTGGCCTGAATCTGGCGTCCTGGATGATTGACCACGGAGCCCGTAATATCGTCTTGTTAGGGCGTAGTGGTTCTTCCGGTTCAGAAGTGCAAAAGTTGTTGAATAAGTATGAGGGAACCGATATTCATGTGAGGGCGATGGCATGTGACATTGGCTCCCGTGAAGCGCTGGCCAACGTTCTTGAAAATATCAAGGATCTGCCCCCAGTCCGCGGCGTTATACATGGCGCTCTTCTACTAAACGTAAGTTGCTATAACTTCCCTGAATATTCATGTGGCAAGACTAATGATATACGCTAGGATAAAATTTTCGAGAACGCAGTATACGAAGACTGGGGGACCATTACGAGACCTAGGATTCAGGGTGCATGGAATCTTCATGAGTTACTACCTAATGACCTTGACTTCTTCATCCTTCTCGGCTCATTTCTTGGTGATACCGGTAATGCTGGGCAGGCTATCTATGCTACCACGGGAGTAAGTAAACGCGTTCTACATAGCCTTCATCTTGGGGAAGCACCCGTTTAGCTGATTATTTCACAAGGTCTTTTTCGACGCCTTCACTCAATATCGCAATGCCCGCGGCCAGTATACCTTTAACATAGCTCTACCAGTCGTTCTAGATGTTGGCTACGTAGCCTCGAACAATCTCAGCGACATATTAAAAGAGTCGCTTGGAGCCACACTGACCATGGCTGACATACGCACTATTGTTAAAGGCATTATAATGGGGCCACCTTCTCCCTTTCATAGTGGAAACAAAGCCGCTGCTTTTAGGATGTTTCTTGATGGCCAAGCCATCCAGGATGGGCCATGGACATACTTTCATCCAGTCCACACCAAAGAGCGACTCAAAGCCGAGCATCGAAAGAGAAGAAAGGCTGGCGGGGGTGGGCTGGGGTCTGATATGTACTCGAATTTGTGGACTGCTGCTGAGGACCCGCTTGCTGGTCTCACTGAAGCGCTCATAACAAAAGTCTCTGCAATGATCATGATGGATCGGGACGAGGTCGGGGCCGAAGTTCCTCTCGGGTCTTATGGCCTTGATTCTCTGGTATCAGTCGAATTGCGCAACTGGATTCGCAGGGAAACTGAAGTTGAGTTGCCGCTCAGTGCTATTACGCAGGCGGAGAATCTCCAAAGTCTTGCGGTGAACATCATTGCGCAGAGGGAGGGAGCTCAAGGAGGATGATTATTCTTTTTCTTTGGCCGTAGGCAATATTTTGGAGGTTGGTGAGAGAGTGTTGGGCAATCGCTTGAGGCCAAACTAAATGACTTATCACGACAAGACGTGTCGTCAAGCTTTTCATTATATTAATCAAATTGGGCTTTATCATAGGCGTCATCCTATCCAGCTGTTTATTAAAGTGTTTAACGTGCTGTAAAGCAATTTGAGTGACAAGGCATCTGGTGCTAAAATGAAGTGCTTCCTAGAATACTTCTTAATAATTAATATCACTTATAGACTTGTGGTGCATCAAGCCTCTGGCTATACAGTACTATAGTGGTTATGACTAACAGAAAACAAACTGTACCATGATTTTAACATCAAGGCAGCGTTAGGTGCTTCATATTTTCTCGTGGTATATTTTCTCTATATTCGAAGGCAGCATAGCGAAACACACAATCAATATTTCATCTAGCCATTTTCTTAGTAGTAAGGGCATTTGGATAGCTGTACCTGAAAAGACTTGGTTATTAGGCAACAATATTGTCAGTGTGAGTTGATTCTACTGTCTAAATAGATACCATAATAGTCTGTATCATTGAGGAATTTTCTAGAAATTTCCCGGTCTATCAATTTGCTTGCTAGCATTGTGGAAGTATCCAGCTGATGTCCACTGCTAGCTGGGAGCTAAACACATACGGTCTATCGAAACACGCGTCCCACCGGGTCTCGCCTGAGGCCCAGAACCTCCCGAGGACATCTCTCGCTACCAATGGCGCATAAGAACCTGTATAGCTGCTCAGATCAGACAGTTGCTCTTCAACGAAAGAGCGCATGGTTTCATCAATGGCTTCATTGTAGTTAATGGTTTCCACGCCGAGCAATACCAATGGCCAAAGCATGAAGTTTCTAGTCCTTGGGGATGATAGCGCCTGATTGAGGAGCCCCCACAGAAGTTTCCCCTGTGTAGCGCACTGGACCCTCAACGAAGTCTCCAAGGGTAAAATTGATAGACTCTGCAACGACAATATGCAGTACAAGGTCACAGCGGCCTGGTACACATTTCCGAGAAGTTCCCAGTCCTGTTTCGACGAGGGCTTGGACGCAGCCCATTGTTGTGCTGAAAAGGCGCAGATGCGGCTCAGGATCTTGTCAGCCTCTTGCGAGAGGCCCTCAACCTTGGCTGATTCATATTCTGCTCCTTGCATGCGAACGCGATTGATCCTGATGATCTCGGCGAATAAGGTTGGTGGGCACATTTGGAAGAGAAATACCCCCGTGCCATATTGTTCTATAATGTCTTCAAGTTGCTCGATATGAAAACCTGTCATGGCGAGGTTTGATGCAGACGACGTCGTGTTTCCGATAACTGCGACACTGAACAAGTTTAGTTTTTATCTGTGTTCAAATGCAGCAATTATTTCCCACGGTCACGTACAAGACGAAACAAAGTAACAGCGACTCTAAATGCTTTAACGGGGCCAGCGCAAGAGCGCCGCCGCGTAGGGTGATTAGTCTCTGAACTCCCTCTAGATGGCACCTCCAGCTTGGTGAGGCGCCGTGCTGGACCTGTATAAATGCAAAAAGCGAATCAACATAGATCACGACTATTGTGATTCCGTAGATAGCTAGAGATCTAACTCACATCTAGGAGCAACAGTGTTATGATTCCGGCAATTATAACATCGCTCGTCCGTCTATCTTCAATATTGATTTCCTCGCTAAGTGAGCGAATGGCAAGGCCGCGGTAACGGAAAAAAGATTCGATCAAGCCTTTAGACTGTGGGTTGTGCCTGGCTCGGTTGATTCGGTGGCTAAGTGTCATGCAAAGAAAACCAAGGCGCAAATAATCAGGGATTATGCTCCGAAGATGTGTTGGTGAGATCAGGTATATATGAGGGTTTGGCCCAAGTTCACTTATATAAATCAGATCCTGATATATACAGGTGTTAACTATATATCTGAGTCAGTTCGTTTGTTTTTTGGTTCCAAAGGTCTGATGAACTTCTCATACAGTATTCTACAGCTTGAAACAAGGCGAAGCCTTCTTTCTGCGACTCGAATAAGGGCACAGCTACGCAGCCAGCCCCGGGGGTTAAACCATTCACCGACTCAGGTGACATATCACCGTGGGTGGCTGTATCAGATGACGGTTGCTTCGGCCTCCGAGTCCGAGAAACGACTCTTCCGGGTGCAAGCCATTTTAACCTCGAAGGCTCCACCTCATTGTATCCGGGGCACGCAATCCCCGTCATTATACATCGCCTACACACTGGACGTGTGGAGTCGCAGACTAGACGGCGCCAGAAACATTCCCAGCAATGGTACCGTTGGTCATCTTCTATCGTTGACATTTCTTAGACGATATCGGAAATATTTACAGATGTGATATGGTGGCTGGATGAGAACAGCTCATTAAGCCCTAGGCGATTGACTTTGAGGAGAAAGTGAGGCTTACGTGGACTCTCGCGTGTTACATACCTACCTATGGAAGAGATAAGGTGCACGAGCCATCCCGTCTCCATGGCCATCGAGAACAAGATTCTTTATCGCAGTATCATTGATATGAGCATATTGACAACCTTCAATAATGCATAGATAGCTACCCTAAATACAGTTACACCCTCTGTTCATCTTTGCCCGTGCAGCAATTAAATAATTACAATTGCGACACCGGAAAAGGGGCTAGAATCTCTGGATACCTACATTCGTTTTAATTGATGTGTTCTGTCACCCAACAAGGCCTAGCCCGCGCACGACCCCCGGCGAGGCGCGCGCGGAGGGATTTTCCTCGTTACCTCACTTTCCACCTGCCACGAAGGGGGTGGTTTTTCGTCGTGGTCGGAGGATTCTGATGATACCGGCCATTTTATAACAAAATATCAAGACATTCGCGGGTATTTTTGGTGCCTAATAGATACTCGTGTTTAAGTTTAAGTCCAGAATAAAAGGGTGTGTGTATCATTTACACTGACGGGATGTTCCAGTAGTTACCAAGTCTTCTCTATTTTTGCAGTCCTGCCACGATTGCAACCCCACCAATCAGACCGCGCAGCATCGCCCCGCACTTTTTGACTTTTGCGCTATGGTTCAATGTATTCAAGTTAGATTTTAAATGCATGTATACTGTTCGATCACGCAGAAAGATATCTATCTAGCAATATGAATTATTGTTGTTTTTAACCCAAGTCCGTTACATATAATTGATTTAAAGTAAAAACTTAGGACGAGCACGGTTAAGTGGAGCGGGTGTGGCGGACGTGGCGGCGTTTATAGAACCTTTGGAGAACCCTTTCTGAGGAACGAAGAGAGGTTTCCAAGGGTTGATTATCTAGGTAGGTAGTCAAGGTTGTTTAAGGTCCACCAGCTTAGAGGTATCATTGCGAAGCAAGGATCAAGCGTCAGCTTGTTGTCTACTGTTGTTTCACAAAGAGAAAATTCCCTATCGATCTTAATATACGTACCCTGATCCATCATCTCCTTTCTACCGGAATTTTCCCAAAGCGTTCCATGACAAAGCATACTGCCTTTTTATACATATAAGATGCGGCGGGTTAGGGCGAGGCTATTCATAAGGCTCATATATTGAGTAAAATGTACATCCACTCCGTGCAGTCGCTGTTCAGAGGTCATATCACCCAAACTCACACACCAACATATATAGATCTAGTTTGGCGGAATCACATGCTCGATTCTACTTATACGAATACATGAGCTTCCCAGAGCCTTGTAGGTACTCCGTTACATAAGATATATTAAAATAGCTGCGCGGTATCGGATCCAGAGTTGCTGGTATACTAAACCTTCGTATTGTATGAGTCAAAGAATTGGAGCGTTATATCTTAGTCACTTTAATCGACTTGTATGGACCATAACAATGGATTCCGATATACACAACCACGAAGAGGTGCAGACTGAAAAGATAATACTGCTAATCTTATTGCGTTTATTCATTCCAATTCAATATTTCCTTCGTTTTCTTTTCATATCATAACAACAAAATGTTTCCTAGGTATTCATCCATAGCGACCATCTTTTCCCACGTTTCACATGAGAATGTAGCTACGCCGGAAACGGGTGTCATGCAGCACTAGATTACAACACAACCAAAAGGTAGACGGTTGTCAAGTCAAGCACTTGACTATTTTCGGCCATTATACAGATACTGTAACATCGGCCCTAATAAGTTCCCGGCTCGGCGCATAAAGGTCTTGATATATCACACGAAAGCGAAGGAAGCATCCTGCATTTAGAATCGACTAATATAGTTAACAGGGTTTTTAACTGTCCACTTAAGAAGTGTTGGAATTATACCTAAAATTCAACTAGGCAACGGATTTTGAAGAAGCTCGGGACCGTATATGTAATTTGTATTTTCATGTTTCAAGCATCAATAACAAAAAGTACGACGTAGTCTTTATATAGAAGTTAACCCGATATTCAAGTGCATTCTAAATACATCTGAGCTTCATAACACATCGCACAGTTCGTTTGACAAGATATCTATGTTCAACAATGTTCGCTGCTTGGGATAACAGTACTCCTTGGACTAAGTCACGATTAGTCTCCTTTTCCCTGGCTTCAAGGTCCACGGTCGGAAACGGCGTTGTAAGCCTGCTCCAACTCATCCTCGTAGTCACCTTTGTCGTCGTTTACTAACCCGCCTCCATAATGCATCCTCCCTTCGAACGATGACGCTCTCGATGTTATAGGTAGACGTTTACTTTGATTCCGTTATCCTTAATTTAAAAACTGGGCTCGGGCCTACAATCACAATCTCCAGAAGGTATGTTGGAAGTTATGCGTGCCCAACATCACCCATCATTCGAGTCTCATGACTGATGATAGAATTTGATGGCTTCGACGACCGCGGTTTACATTCTGAAAGCAGATGAATAAATGTCGATCATTTGGTGCGCGACTTCGCATATGCACGCAATATAAGCAATAGGTAAAGGAGGTCAGTCTATGTGAAGCAACCGGGTTAATGGAGTCCGCCAACCATCTCCTTATGGTGCTACCCACCTCCAGCGAAAGTTCGCTATTGCCCCCACAGCACATGAGCCAGCAGTCAACAAGACTGTAACCAATGAAGCGAGTGTGATCACATGAACGAAGCGACGGCGAGGGCTACTACGGAATAGGTTTGCCTAGCGTGAGTTTAGCCGGCGTTTGGTCCTCCGTTTTAGGTAATACGGAAGGACGCGCTGCGCCGGTAACATCAATAGTTCTCTCCGAAAATGTTATCGGAGTTGAAGTAACTTGAATCCGTTCACTGGAGACGAGAAAATTATTCTGACAGAAGAATTCAACAAGGATATTTACGTCATACCCAACCCTAAAACGTGGTGGTCGATATTAGCCTGTGACGTGTTGGTAGGATGCAGGTCCGGGTTATTGGGTTCCATCAACGATGGCCAAGCTTTTCCGCTCATGCTGTGTATAATGGGTGTGTACCAGAAGACTGGTCAAGCAATATACATATAAAGTGCCTCTTCAATTCCAAAGGGATCGTCTTGATCTTCATGATTGCTGCAAGGAACAGTCAGTACTAGCGAGCCCAATATTCACAATGCCTTCTTTCTCTACCATCGCTGCTTTCTCTTTCCCCCTCCTCCAGTTGGCCAGCGCTCACGGCTACGTTGCCGGGATCAAGGTCAACCAGGGAACATGGATTGACGGTGCCAATCCGAACTGGTACTATCAGCCTGCTGGCACAGCTCCTCAGACCCCCGGGTGGCAGGCGCTCAACCAGGTAGTTTTTTTTTAAACAGAATAAACTTGAAAAAACGAAAGAATCAGCTGACCATTCTGTAGGATAATGGTTTTGTTGCTCCAGATTCCTTCTCTACCGCCGATATTGCATGTCACAAGAGTGCAAAGCCTGGTCAGAAATATATTTCGGCCAACAGTGGAGATACACTCACACTATACTGGAATACATGGCCTGATAGCCACAAAGGGCCGGTTATCAACTATTTAGCGAAATGCAGTGGTACGTATTTTATTCCACAGAAGCAATATTCAGTAAAGATAACTTCTTGTTCTAACATATTATTCAGGTGAATGTACAGCTGCCACCCCCGGCTCCCTCTCGTTTTCCAAGATCTCCCAGAGTGCCTGGCTCTCAGGCTCAGACCCCGGAACTTGGGTTACAGACACTCTGATTGCCCAGAACTTCACCTCAGATGTGAAGATTCCAGCTGGACTTGCCCCCGGAAACTACGTCCTCCGACACGAGATCATCGCTCTGCATAGCGCTGGAAGCGCAAATGGAGCCCAGGCCTATCCTCAGTGCCTAAACATTAAGGTTGGTGGTAGTGGCACAAAGTCACTACCTGCCGGCGAAGCCGCAACCGCTTTTTACAAGTCGACTGACCCTGGCATTCTCTTCAACCTCTACACTGCCTTCACGAGCTACACTATCCCCGGCCCTGCTGTCTGGAGTGGTTAGGTCGATGGCCCGCAAAATACTGAAGCACGTGCTATCTTAATTGCATAGCATTTTATTGATAACTTGTAAGGGGGCGAAGATTGATTCACTGTATCTACTTTTGGCATAGCATTGTATTGCACTCTATAAGTCGAGGAGCATTAGTTCACGCTAGATAGACTTTGCATAAGAAATTTCAATCAATACCATTCTCAGTAAACTGACAATGTTACGATGTTAGTTTATTACTTTTAATAGTACTGTGCATACCTATAATTCTGGTTCTGAAAACCGTAACCCTGGCTGAAATCGTAGTTATGAACTACTGGTCTATGTGCTGTAGTTCTGGCTTTGACTGCCTCCTGGAGACTAGAAGCCATATTCTTTATGTACAACTGATTATTCATGGATTCGTCAGTAGGTCGCTGGCGTGAAACAATCTCAGTCCTCCTTTGTTGTCGCTCTTTGGCTTTATATGGGCTACCCATGAAAATATATGGACTATGGGGGAGAACGAAAGGCCCTCTTCCACCTGAGTGATTTTCATGCTCTAGTTCTTTCTCCATTTGCTTTGCGTAGAGATTCTTTTGCCTGCCTGTAATAGGAGTAGATTCAGGGATATCAGCATCCGCAATATCTTCACCAGAGTTCAGTATTGATTGGTAATCCTTTGGCCCTGATTCCCTCGGCAATGAAGCTCTCTCTAAATCGAAGTATCGCTCAATCACGTCGGAACCTATATCTTCCCGCCGCTCAATATTAGACATATTTGACTTAACTTGAATGTAATACGCGTTACCGGTAAAATTAGGGACGGTTCAACGTGTACAAGAGCTTCGATGCGTATATCCCCATTTCTATATTCGCAATACTATGACAGTTACCTGTCTCTATTTAATAACTTCCGGGCTTTACAAAGGGCCGAAGCACACAAGGGCTTTTTTTATTCGCCTAACAATGTCTTTTTCTTATTTCCGATAAAGACATCTTTAGATTTATAAACATGAACACAATGAAAATCGAACCCGCTTCATTAATAATGAGTTGATTGAGTTCAATACGGGTTCTAGCATTCAAGCTCGGATTTGAATTACCCCAACTGGGCTATTCGTTACCTCAAAAGGCAAGTAAAATTATATACACGAAGTTTATATATAGGGAAACAGACGATGTAGAAGATGAAAAATAACTATGTGCGAAGAATTGAAGAAGCGTAAAATGAATATCCTGCCTGACCTTTCATCAAGTCAAAATATACCACACTTACGGTATGCTAGTTCTAGAGTTCAATCTCTCTTGAGCTATTACCAGCGAACAGGTTATTAGTATCGACTTTACCTCCAAGCTCAACTCTGTCCGCAATCTCCTCCGAAGTAAGGGAAACACGAGAGCTTTTCAGCCATTCATCCATATTTTCTTGGTCTGGGTTCTTGTACTCTAGAGTTCGTGCCGGTAGAACCCTAGTGCACTCCGTAAGTTGGTTGATGTTGTTAACGCCGAGCAAGCTAAGACGGATGTATGCTCTAGCGTAGTCCTATTTCTAATGTTAGTCTCCTTTATTGTGACATAACACCCTGTCTACTAACCGTGTTCCAATGACCCTGCCCTGCAGTACCAAGGAACGAGACCCATTCCCTGGCTGTAACAGCATACTTGGCCAAAGCTACATCGCTCGGGAACTTGAAAACTCGCTCTGGCGCTTCGACTGAGCCGTATGTTTCCTCATAGTAAAGTACATCCCATACCCCTGGGGTACTATCTTGAGGATCGCCTGCTCTGGTAGCGTTCGTAAGTCGCTGCTGGCTCGTCGTATGGGCGCCGAGAAGCGCGACCAAAGCATGAGGGCTGATTGTCTTGTCCCTGAATAGTCGAATAAGGTCTACCGCTTCGGAAAAGGGGTTAGGTAGGAGCTCTACCCTATTCACAACAGCGGAGTCCACACGACCTACAAATGACCGGATTCGAGGGCCGAGGGGGCAGACGACAGTGGCCACATTTGCACCCATTTCTGAGATATGTAAGTATTTGGTCTGCACATCTTATTCTTTCCCCTTGGAGTGGCAATCAAAAGGTAACAAACGAAATCTGCTTACTTCTCAGATGTCAGTTAAATAGTACATATTAAATCCTACTAGACCAATTTATAGGGGTATATTGTGTAAAGAAACACCGTGATTATAATACTTACCGGATTAAGTCGGCCATTGAGATGTCAAAGCCTTTTTGATTATGCCATTCATCATACCAAGTGAGCATTTGGAGGCACATGTCTTCAAGGCCACCGTTTTCTGGAAGTGTATACTCATCGGTAAGACAGATGGATCCATCGGCGCCGCCACCTTGGAAGGCAGTGGCCTTAGACCAGGCCCCAGCATCATGAAATCCGAGACGGACAGCCATTCGGGCCCATTTAGTGCAACGCCCCGACTCCCCTCGAAAAAGGTTGGTCATCTCCTCCGCTATGTGTTTCCAAACACAGCACGTGTCTTCGGCACAGGCCGTGGAGTTCAACGCTGGAGTGTCGACATAGGCGACATCGCTCTCAGGGGCACCAAAGTTCATAAGCAGGTCCGTGACATCGCGGCCTACTTGTGTAAGGTTTGAAGGGCTCAGGGTGACTAGGTCCCCGAGTAACTGAAAAGAATCATCTCCTTCGTCCGATCCAATATTGTTGAGATCGGCTGGATTTAAGACATCGATCTTCGCAAGCTGCTTCTCTCTAGGGAATCCAGGGAAAGCGTGCACTGAGACCGAAGCAAGGACCCCAAGTGTCACGGGGAGAATATAAGAGAGCATGGTTGAAGATGCTACCAATACCGGGGCAAAGATAGGTGGGTAAGAGATGCTGCGTGGCAGAATGAATGCGATCGGGTCTGAGAACATATAACTACTTGCGACTAATCTCAGCAAACGGGCTCTCTAAGTAGTCAAATACATTGACTGGATTATCGGAGTGGACAATACTACGCGGCCGTTCACTTCTACTTAGCATTATCTGACCTATAATGACAGACATCTTAATATCGCTCTCAAGGGTCCTACAACATCGAGCCAAGAAAGACTACACTAGCCTTTCAAAAAGCGTGTGTCTCAGCCAAACTTTTTGTGCATTAGTCAATCATCTGTCAAGGCCACAGACTACATACCGCACCAGTTCAGCCTTAACAACCGACGCTATAACAAGGGCTTGAGCTACGTGCTGAGGAGAAGTGAGCCTCCTCTTCGTATCCGTGCGGCGCGGGGCCAGCCGAGCTGCGTCTTGAGCTGCCCCATCCCGTCCGATTCCCGATCCTTCCTACGACAGCGAAAGGCGCCCGATTAATCGCGAGCACGTGCGCACTAGGACGGACGAGGGGGCCCTTGGAGAGCCGCTGACCCCAGCCCGTTCCTTGGCAGTCCTCTTTTCGAAGCCAAGAACTCTCGAACGGATCTGCATACCCTTTTCACCTAGAAGAGGGGATCGTTGACGAAGATAACCTGCTTGATAATCGATAGACCTCGAAGATGGGTGTCATAAGGTCAGAATTGATCAGCCCGATGCGCCCAGGCGCTGAATGCTACGCTCCGCAGGGGTAAGATGGGGAGAAACCCGGAACCGCACGTAACGCCACACGCTACCACACGTCGCGTAATATATTCTCCTTCGCTATACCGTGGTGCTGGGTGGGGGTTTCGTGTATAGTATGCTACACAGCGACTATAGAAGGTGTGATTGCTGAGTGTTACTTCTTCTCAATACTACGCTTACACATTCAAGATAGACAATCAACGACGTAGGTCTTTCCTATCGCATATAATGAGCCCATAGTGAATGCCTTTCTCGTGATATCCTATACGGGAGATTGATGTTGATCAGATAATCTACGAGCATGCGTAAGCTGGGGCGGCTGTATCCACGGCTTGTGCCCACAGGAGCCGGGAACGCACAGCAATATGCAGCTAAGCCTGCAAACGAATAATGCAGTAGCGTAGCGTACCCTGTCTAGTGCTAAGGGAGAGTTCCGTGCGCCATGTCACTTGATCATGACTTCTCAGCCGTTCAATCAAAGATGTCAATTCTGATATCGTCCATTTGAAGCTCATAAGCACTTTCCACCATCCAGACGGACGATAAAATCAGAGACGTGAAATTTTACGGGTATTCTGTCACTGCGCTGGGTTCCGCAAGAACTACCTACCATTCTGCCCGATGCGAAGGTGTCAGTCCAATCGATATTGGACCGGGGATGGATTTATCTGTCTGTACCTTGCAGAAGGCAATCGACACACTGACCAGGGTGAGTACGTCAGTCACATCATGGGGCATATGCAATCTGCTCATAACAAGTACCTAGAATGAGATCGATTCAGCTATGTAGCCTCTATTTTGAGGTACCATACGTCTTCATATCCAACTTCTGGAGACCGGCTCGCATCGCTTTGATGTAAGCGTAGTCTGCCGAGTCCTCTCCCAGACTCCACCCCACTACAATATGTTAGGAATCATAGAACAAGATAATGAGATCAAGGCATAAGCGAGAAGACTTACTGATACCACCTAGACCCTTCGCCTTGACAATCGTGTCAAACTTCTGTGCGACAAACTCTGGAGTATCCCAGGTCCAGAAATAGGATGTAGAGGGATCCCAGTACCACTGCCCACCTTCAGTCTGGTCTGCCTGGCCATTTGCGAGCACAGAGACACCCTCCAAGAAAGTTTTTGCTCCGGAGCGGCCGGTATCGAGGCCATTGGCGTCTTCGAGGACGGCAGTCTCACAGCCAACGGGTTTCGTACACTCCTGGACGGTCTCGAAGTACTTGGCATAGAAGGCGATGCCCAGATTCATCTTGGCCGCGTCCATACCCAGCTCAATGTACTTTTCGACTGCGTTGAGCGATCCTTGGACTGAAGTATGGTGTTGGGTCGTGTTATCGCGTCTTCCCAGTCAGATTAGCTAATGAACATCACATACCAGCAAACACGATACTGTACCTATTCATGAGATCATATGTCATAACCTAGATGACGGTTAACCCTATATCCATCTTTTTCACTCAGAAAGCTTCCAGTCACTCACATTAACGACATCCACAGCATCGTTGATCGCGGGCACCTTCTCAGGGGTGAAAGCAATGAAGTCTCTCTCCAGACCAGGGACAGCAATACTGAGTTCCTTGTCACCGATGGCATCCTTTATCACCTTCAAGAGCAAGGGGTAGCCGTCTATCTCGTCTACCTTACCCGAGTTGGGGTTCGTCTTGTAGTCGTTGCCGTTACCGCCGGGATATTCCCAATCGATGTCTACATTGCCAGAATCAGTAAACGAACGCAAAAAGTGCGAATAGGCTTCACTCCATCTCGTACATACCAACGCAATCATAACCATGAGCTTCAAGAGTCGCGGCGACATTCTTCGCGAAAAGCGCTCTGGTCTCCTCGGTCTTTTGCCCAGCTGAGAACCCAGCAGTGTAACCCCATCCGCCGATAGCCAGGCACATCTTAGTGCCCTCGTCGAAGGACGCGCGTAGGCCGCTGGAGTCTACGAACGGAGTGTATGGCCCTGCCGGATCGGTTGTAAAACTCAGGGGATCGGCGAAGGCAGTGATAACGTGAGTAATTCCGGCTGTGATATCTTTTGACGGGGATGCCGTATGCCACTGATCGTAGTACATAGCAAATCTACGAGCGGCGGCAGCACCGCCAGCCATGCCAGCCACCATAACGATCTTTGAGATCTGCATGATCTAGAATGCAAATATAAGAGTGACTCAGTCGACGAAGTTAAGTTTCGATAATCAAAATAAGTCCTTAGGTGTGACGATCTTGATGATTAAGGTCGAGAGTGAGCTCCTGGGTTCAAGATGCATAGCCTCCCGACATCGATTCCTACAGCTAATATATACTGCCAACATCCTCCCTCCCGAGGAACACTTTTTTGAGTTTGCCTCCTTGGTGCTACAAGCCCCCGCAGGTTAACATGTGCCACTACTCATCCCATCAGTCTTCCAAGGCAATCCTAACTTGACGTTGATTAAAATCATGCGTTAAGAGGCGGTTTGGTGACATTTGACTTCTCCTGTACTCTACCAAGTTCCCCTTGTACCCATGTAGCATATATAGCATCCGCAGATCGACCAATAGTTTCAGTGAATCTACCGCAGATCATAGTAACTGCGTCGCAGTTGACCTCCAACTTGCATCACCATGTCAAGTACACAGAAGAAGGGCATTAATCAACTCCCTTCAGTCGGCTATTATATACAGTCCTACTATGTATACTAGCACTTTGACGTAGATGAACAAATGTAATCGCGTTTAAGCACTACAGTGTGGTTTAACAAGAGCTTCAGAAAGGTCCTATACTTTGAAGGTATTAACGGACAGCAAGCACAAATAGTACTAATCCGAGTGATCAGGGGTAGCAGCACAGCAGACCTGTCCAAGTGGACAGGCCGGCAGCACCTGAGCTGCCTATTCCGGCTGGCCAAGGATCCAACGTTACCCCAGATAATTCTGCCCCGGAATCCAACGGCCGTGAACCAGCGAAAGATCATATAGCCTACAACATATCCAGTTATGAGAGCCAAGTCAGGTTATTCCAAAGGATCGCTTTGGCTACGATGTTTGAAGACTGACGGATGGACTCCTTATCGGTCCGCAACGCGCGAATGACAGTTTCGCACGGTAGCGGTAACGGGAGTACTGTACGAAGAACAACTCGACAATCTGCTATGATCGACGGTAGTATCCCGTCCCATGTAACATTTACTTACGTCGCCTAGACTAGGGCGTACCAACATTTTATATCGAACACGCACTGGAACCAACAGCTATAAACTTTATGGGCTACTTGATCAGATCATTTATTGGTTAATCTTCAATATCACGTGTACCACTTCAATCATTTCTCTCTCCTATCCCTAGTAGTTTGCCGAGTAATCGAATGTAGGGCGTTACTCGTTGCGGAGCTAAATAACCTTCTTACCAGCAGAGCCACGCTAATTGTAAATGGCTGCCATTGAACACTCATCATGAATATTTAAATATCAAATGCACAAACATACGTCGCCCTTGTAGTAGCCATCATAGGGGTATCTAATCAGTCAACCGAATCCATAAGCTTGAAAATACCGTAACGCCCTCTTCAAATATCATCTTTGCCACATGTTCCGCAAGATTAACTCTTTCCTCCTTCATCGATCTCGATCTTGAGTTTCTGGATAATAACAGCCGCCTGCCAGAACGAGGTTCATTCGTGTACACTGAACCTTTAGGACTGGAGTCTTCTTTGTGGCGAAGGCACTGATCTGGTCTGGGGTGATCATAACTTCCTTGCCTTTCTTTTTCCCCGTAGTAGAATTGCCAGCGGGCTGAGTACCGGTCCCGGATTGCTTGCCATCGCCTTGACCACCTGCAGCCACTATCGTCCCATCACTATCCTGCTGGTTCGTGGGACGGTTGCCTTCGGCGGGCATTTCAACATCCCACACGCGGACTGTATTATCCTGGCCACCGGAAACTAAGACAGTGCTCTCAACACCAAAGCTGAGGGACCAGATACCACCTCGCCCATGGCCCCGACAGCGCTTAATTCGAGTCGCTTTTTCAATGTCCCATAAAAAGATATTGCCGCCCACATCTGCGGATGCAAGAATCTTGCCATTGGGAGCGCATTCGAGTGCTGATATATAGTCGGTATGGCCGGTGAAAACTCGTACGCAGTTCCCATTAGCTATTGCCCACATACGGATGGATTTATCCGTCTCGTCTGAAGCAGAAAACACATAGGTTCCGTTAGGATGCCAGGCAACGGTAGAGATAGGAGTGTCATGCCCAACGAGAAGTCTCTGAGCAGAGGCATGGTCTTGGGACCAAACTCGGACGGTCTTATCCCAGCCACCGGTTACGAAGTAATGCCCATGGGGGCTCCATGATAAGCTGGTAACCGGGCCATCGTGGCCCTTGTAGATGCAAAGACATGTCCATATATCTAAAGACCACAATCGAATTTGGCCATCTGCAGAACATGAGAGCAATAACTTTGAATCGGTTTCCGGCTTCGGTTGGCCTTCGTATAGATTGCGGTCTATATTGCTGATTGCGTCCGAGAAAGCAACGGCGTATACTGGGGCTGAGTGGCCAATGAGTTTTCGATTGTTGACATTCAAGTCTTTTTCTGGTGGTAAGCGAGATTTGAGCGGCTTTCCATCAAGAGACCACACTCGAATGTATGATTCGGTAGTTCCCACGGCCACAAGCTGTTGATCCTTGGAAAAATCAACGCAGGAAAAACTATTTGCAAGGTCAGGCTCAAGAAGTGAGAACTGTACTGAGTTCCAAACTTACCTGCCGAGATGATTGTGAAAAGTGACCATGCAAACAGAAAGACCAGGCCCAACACCGCCGGTGCGACCTTCAATACGAAAACGGTCACGGTTCTCGCGTACTTTCTGCATCTCCACCACCACGTCTCGGGCGCGCGAGGGTGGATATGGTATATCCGTTCGCTGAGGAGAGTCCCCTGCCTCTTTCTTAATAGGGTGCATCGAGTTGAACTCATCAACAAGCGTCGGTACACCATCCTTCGGAGGGTGAAGACGATCCTCTTCCTCTAATTCAGCAGTAATATCATCACGTAGTTCGCCTTCCAAGGGCAAGGGTCCTAATTTTAGCGCTGCTTGATTCTCCAGAATATCGCGGTTTGCTACCCCGCTACGGTTGGTGAGGCCGGGTATTCCTTCCTGAATATCGACATCATCGAGATCCATATTGCGAGCGCGTCGATAGATAGCCTCAAAACTGAAGGGTTCAATAGGGCCACGATCAACAGAGTCGACACGACAATGCTGTTGAATTATATCGAGCACAACCGCTCCACATTGGTCTAATTCCCGTTCTAAAAAGTGAAAGAGGGTACCGGTCAGGGATTTATTAATGGGGATCACATAGCGATTCTCAAGGTAGAGCTTTGCCATCGAATTCTCCCGAACATGCGGGGCCAAAGTGACTACTTCGAGCCCCCTTATTTCGTCTATGTGTGCGCTCTCGAAACGACCACGGCATTTTTGCATAAACTCTTTGGCGTGTACAGTTGACCCTTGTGCTACGAGTCGAAGATAAGAATAGACGAATAATGGCCACAGGACCTTGCCTAGCTCGAACTACAAAGAGTGTGAGACAAAGTGACAATACGGGGATATATCTTAGCAACGCTTACCTTATAAAGATCGAGACCATTGTCAACCCATCTCTCGTAATGCTTGAACGAGCTCAAATACTTCCCTGCAGGAAATACTCTTTCTGAAATCGTGCCATCGCTCTGCTGTCGAGGGCGACCGCTCTCATCAAGGTCTTTCACCTCTTGGCGGAAGATCTCCTCTGTACGTTTATAGCCTTTCTTGAGTAAGTAATCCGTAACCTAATAAGGGTTTCATTAGCATTTTGAGCATGGCTCATTGGAGCAAGACTAAATTGACTGGCTTTAAGATTATCAAGTAGCAGAATTGTTGTTTTGAAGGAGCCAGAGC
This sequence comes from Xylaria flabelliformis, assembly GCA_007182795.1. Classification (NCBI taxonomy): domain Eukaryota; kingdom Fungi; phylum Ascomycota; class Sordariomycetes; order Xylariales; family Xylariaceae; genus Xylaria; species Xylaria flabelliformis. The sequence goes on from VFLP01000012.1 coordinate 63,986, forward strand.
CAGTATCCAAGGTAGTCTCCAGTGTTACAAGTTATAGCGAGTTTCGCAGCCATGCCCGAGTCATCGAGATAGAAAAAATGCCGCTTCATCAGGTTTTGACAGAAACTGATGACTTGTGAGAGTGATTCTCACTGCTTGATATGCTGAAGTTGAATGGCGTGCTAATAACACGTGCCTGGTCTGGATGAAGAAAAAAAACAGGCGGTCAAGCGAAACGCGATAGATAAATGGAAACTTACAATCTGGTTTAAATTCTGATTGTTCGGAGGGACAACGGGCGGTGGTACTGCGGTTGTTGATGTTGTGACGGCGGCGGGCGCAGTCGGGCCAGGTGTTGTTGTTGAACCGGGTGCAGGCAGTGGTGTGAAGCTGGCACCGGACGTAGCGCCACCAGAAGGAAGTCCAGCATTGGACATGGCCGGCAATATTTCGTATCTTCTATATCGCTTTTCAACGGGGAAAACTAAGAAAGTGAAATGGTTGTGCTTGGAGAAGTGGAAAGAGAAAAGGTGGCGATGACAAGTAGGTAGGTTTGACGAGTTGGTTGATGAAGGATATTGAATTGAGGCTCAAAATGGAAGATGCAGTCCAAAGGTCTGATAAGCGCGCTAGTGTTATTTAGGTAAGTAAGTGTGTCCCATAAATACACTGTATACTTTGAGCTCCAAAATACATGTATCTTTTCGTGTCCTACGTATCATGTTAGAATAAATAAAAATGAAAAACTAAATGGTAGTAATAGATCAAGGAGCTCTCTCCATTGTAGATTCAATTGTTTTAGATATTCTAGACTCGAGGCGCTAGGACGACCAGTGTCACTACCTACCACGTTTACCATACAGCGCCTACAGTTCTAGGCAAGTGGGGTAGATACATGTAATACCTAACTTACATTAACTGCCCCGGTGGGGAATCCCGTCATTAACAACGTTCGAAATCAATCCGCAATTCAGATATATATCCCTCTTGAATTCTTTTCAGTTGATCACAGAAGAACTCGAAACGCCTTCAACCAAGCTCATCATCGCCGCTTCACGTACCAGCTTCACACACCAGCTTCTACCACGATGGCTACCAGTGGACAACAAACACCCTTCGTTCCCTTTACAAAGGCAGAGCGCATCCAGCAACTAGGTGATATCGATAAAGTATGTACCAATCACTTCGTGATGTCCTCTTCTCTTGCTAACACACGAAGAAAATCGTCAGCCTGTTAAGATCCACAGGCCAGGCCATGCAGTGTCTAGGGACTATCACGACCGAGACCGACCCGAGACAACAATTCAAAGGGCATATGGATGAATTCATGAGGACTTTCCGGGCCGTCAATGTCGGCATAAAGCGCCAGATCTGGGGGCTGGAGGAAGCCGGTATCATCTCGCTTGGCAAAAAGGAACTTACTATCAGAGAAGAAGGAGGCGAAGTCCAGGCAAGCAATGTTCGTAACGGCCTTCTCGAACCAGACGGAAATGGCAAGATCGGTGGCCTAGACGTAGGCTGGCTCAATAGCCGAAGCAACAAAGTCGAGAGGGACATGGAAGCCGACTTATGGCAGGAGGCCGAAGATATCCTACAGCGACTCATTGCGCACCAACGGCGGGACACGAACCCGGCGACCAACGACAGCATGGTATCTTGAACAAGCCCGAGGTCATGAACCTACGGCAGAGATTACTATCGGCAAGCGTTGTCAAATTTTACCACTTGGCACTAGATGCCAACACTGCCCAAGGATTTACTTCACCCAGGTACTCGGTTTCTGCTTCATTAGTACGTACCTACCCAACATCCCATGTTCAACCATGGCTGATCACATACTTAGATAGATGCTAACTATATCATAGCTAGCAGAGCTTAAGTCATGAGCAGCTAATAACCCTGAGGGTCTACCATAAAGTAAACCCTCTAAAATATGCTAGGTATATCAGAGAAAAATGTCTTCCTAGATATGAACTTATCGGCAATAATCGATTATGGTTGACATTCAGGAAAGATTCCTCGTCCCGCGACTAGGGATTAAGACACCGTATCCTCCCTGCAAGTCTATGGATTGCTCTTTGCGAGCATCACGATCATGTGATTCATGCCATCGCTTCTTCCAGATGCGGGAGAGATATTACTAGCCTAGGTGTGAAAAGAGGCTGAAATCATTATATTATGGCTTGATACGTCCCTTCTCTCAATTGGTTTCTTGTCACATAACGGCGGCTACGCTATTATTAGAGTGTCCCGTAGTCTAGAACAAGGTAGCTTAGACAAAAAGTCGCATCTAAAATAACTACATCTCGCTCACTTCGTAGTACCCAGAAGCTCCGGTCACAAATCATAAAAAGCACGTTCATTCTCAATTAAGATGTTTTAAAAGCGGTCTAGATGCGAGCACTAAAGTTGTACTGAAGGTTGGTACGAGGTAGGCTTCTAAGTACCTAAGGTTAGGTAGGTAAATTAGTAGGTAAATAGAAGGTGAGCTTGCACTGGCCTAGACCCCGCATGATTACCTAAGTCCACCCTGAGGGACAGTACCATCCGACATTGGCGCCTACCGAGTACCGACCATAGAGCTGCGTCAGCTAGCATCAACAGCTACCCACCGTCTCTCACCATCTTTTCACCTACAGTCCATTGACGACAACGAAGCCGCGCCTCACCTCACCCAGCTCACCGACCAATCCGATTCTTGTAAGCATGGATCTAGGAGAAGCAGGCGACTCGCCTTGGGGCGGTAATTGGTCCTTCTACTATTATCCCTCTTGTCCGGAAAGCTAAACGTTCTGCAGATGTGCCCTCACAGTCTAGCGCCAAACCCACCACATCCGACGCTGCTCAAGGTCTGTCGTGCCTATACTCACTTCTTATTGGAGAGGGCGATCGCTGATGTCTATGAATCACACAGACAGTACTTCTACAACCCAAGATGCCGTGTCTCAGCAATCGCAAGCTTCGACTAAATCGCCAGCCGCCCGAGCAACAAGGGGTCCGGTGCGCCGGCTAGTCGCCCAGCCTACCAGGCTCGAGGCCGTCGACGATCCTCTAGGACCTTTGGGGCCTCTGGGGGGCAATGCCGGCCCGGGCGCGGACTCTCAGGCGGACGAACCCCCTGTGCCACCGCAGAAAGAGCAGGCCGTCATTCGAACCACCATGCCACAATCGTCTCAGCAAAAGCGGCCCGGCCCCGCGGATCCCCATCGCATCGACGATGACGATCAAGACCGACCGTCCGGCCCCCGGCCCCCGCCCCCTGTCCAAGCTGCGCAGCCGAGTCCCGCGCGCGCGAGTGGACAACCAAGCGTTAGCATCGAGCAAGCCGCAAAACCCAGCTTTCATATCACTGTTGGCGATCCCCACAAAGTTGGAGACTTGACGAGCTCCCACATTGTCTATTCTGTCCGGACAAGGGTATGAATGGCTGTTACTCTACATTGTAACCTGGTGCTAATTTTGTCTGCCAGACTACATCTAAAGGCTATAAGCAGCCTGAGTTCGAAGTGAAGCGAAGATACCGCGATTTCCTCTGGCTGTATAACACAATGCATGGAAATAATCCCGGCGTTGTGGTACCCCCTCCCCCCGAGAAGCAGGCCCTGAACCGCTTCGAGAGTAATTTTGTTGAGTCCCGTAGAGCCGCCTTGGAGAAAATGTTGAACAAGATTGCCGCACACCCTACGCTACAACACGATTCAGATTTAAAGCTCTTCCTAGAGAGTGAGGCGTTTAATGTCGATGTCAAACACAAGGAAAGGAAAGAACCTATACCGAGCGAAAGCAAAGGTATGCTGGGCTCATTTGGTATCAGTGTTGGAGGAGGTAGCAAGTTTGTCGAACAAGATGATGTAAGTTTATCAATACATGTCTGTTTCACCCAGCGTCTAACCTTCATTATAGTGGTTCCACGACCGTCGTGTTTACCTTGATGCCCTAGAAAACCAACTGAAGGCCCTGTTGAAGTCGATGGACATAATGGTCAATCAACGTAAAGCGATGGCGGAATCAGCGGGAGAATTCTCCGCATCGCTACATGCTCTCTCAACCGTAGAACTTAGCCCTACGCTTTCCGGCCCTCTTGACGCTCTATCTGAACTACAGCTTACTATACGAGACGTCTATGATCGACAGGCCCAGCAGGACGTGCTCACCTTTGGCATTACCATTGACGAGTATATCCGGTTAATTGGAAGTGTAAAACAGGCTTTCTCTCAGCGCCAAAAGGCCTTCCACTCATGGCACAGCGCCGAGAATGAGTTGCAAAAGCGCAAAACAGGCCAAGAAAAGCTGCTCAGGCAGGGTCGATCCCAGCAAGATCGGCTCAACCAAGTCGGTGCTGAAGTAGCCGACGCCGAACGCAAGGTCCACCAAGCGCGGTTACTGTTCGAGGATATGGGTAGGCTCATGCGGGCTGAGCTTGACCGGTTTGAGCGTGAAAAGGTCGAGGATTTCAAGTCTTCTGTTGAAACGTTCCTAGAAAGTGCGGTGGAAGCCCAGAAAGAGGTAATCCGACGTTTTCATTGTTTTGTTCATCCACAATACTGACCACGTGACAGTTGATTGAAAAATGGGAAACTTTCCTGATGCAATTAGATGCCGAGGATGATGAAACGGTTTTCTACCGTCCTCCCGTCATACAAACCGCCGACAAGGCCGCCGGTCGTGGCGATACGGCCGTGGACCGAGCGAGGGCTACGATTGATGAGGATTCGGATTGAGGATAGATATGTACTTATCGAGCGACCGACTAATATCCGGATGAAGGATTGGCGATTCAGACAAAAAGCTGATGGACGGAGATGAATCTATACAGAGTTGTACATATAGCTACAAACATAATCCTCGCCGGCACTTATCAGTATGCCGAGTCTATTGTCCTCGACTTAATATACATGGGACAGAATGGCGACAGAGGGTGATGGTATATCATGAATCGCTCGCCCAACCTTCGTTGCGATACTGCCTCACAATAGATGTTACAGCCGTATGAATTCCATTTGCATCATCTCCTCACTTCTTCTTCGTCTTCTTCGGGCCCGAACTCATAGGAAGCTCCTTCATGCCAGTCGCATAGCCAGCGATCAGATCCGCCAAGGCATCGCCACTTCCCGAATCGCTAGCAGCAGAGCCGGCGGCGTCAGCAGCGGCAGCAGCAGCAGCGGGGGTGCCCTCCTTCCTCTCCTTCCCCTTCTTCTCGGCAGCGGCGGCCGTTGTCTCCTCAACGGGGGCGGCCACGTCCCAGCCACGGCCGAAGCGACCTCGGAAGGCGGCGAGCTTGCCGGCCTCGTCGACCTCGACGTTCTGCAGCGACTTCTCGTTGGGGTTCCACAGGGCGTGGTTCCGCGTGTCCTTTGTGCTCTTGTACATACCCATCGGCGACGATGTGCGTATCGTGTACGTGCTGCCGTCTGATAGTTGGACTAGTTGGGTGAAGCTGTAGGGCCGCTTCGGCCGCTTGATTAGAGTCGCGGCGCGGCTTGGTGTGTGCGATAGAGGAGTGTGTGAGGGCGCTTGGTATGCGTTTGATGTGTGTGTTAAGGGAGAGAATGGTAGGGCGGTTGTGGGACGCCGTGGGAGGGCGCTTGGGAGTCTTGTTGCCATTTTTGAGGCGTTGTGAGGATGGAAATGTTCCGTGGTTCGACTATTCGGTACCGGATAATCGGGTCGCAATGCGGCCTGACAGGGCCAATGCTGGTGTAGTTCGCCGAGGAAGTGCTAGGAGACGTATGTAGCAGCCTATGCTGAGCTCAGAAAATTGTCTTCGGAGTTCAATGCACACTTGTACCGGCTGGTCTTGAAGCTCGTAGTCTCAGAGCGTTATCGCCAAATTCCTCAGCTTGGAAGTTTTGGAGAATCGGTCCGTTGACAACTGTTTAAGCTGAGAAGCAAGTGGCACTAATTATCACGTCGACCGGGCAGGGGTTCTTATCGCTATCAAATCCCCTGTATCCCTGTTCAACTCCAAAAAGTTAAGAGCTGCGAATTTCTGACGACATTGCGCACTGTCCTTCCCGTGCGCCCGCCGAACAATTATAGGTACTTGATCCAGGAGTCCGATTCTGGCTTCTGCCTTTCCTTTTGCCGTTCATGGACTGAGATGAAGAGTATGCGTGGCCTATGGCGGGCAGTTCCGTCCACAAGTCCACGCTATGCCTTTATTTATTGCTCAAGTCGGAGCTTCGTGAGCTCTATTATACGATGTAGCATACAACAGTCACCATCAGCGTCTGACGCTGAGCGAGTAAATGCGCTCCGGGGGACAATCAATGACCAGTTGAAGAGAACAATCGGGGAGAATCAAGCTTACACCAGAGGGGAAGCCAAAACTACGGTCGAAGATGTCGACGGCGGAGAAAGAGAAACGACCAAGTCGAACCCTCAAAATGCCCGAGACCTTTCCACCTCCGTCACAGCCACCATGGCAAAGCTCCCACACCCCGCCGTTGTCATCACCACCCTCGATCGCACCTACCACGCCCAAGCAGCCGCCGGCGTACCGATTGAGGCGATGCGCCATCCCATCGCGCGGGGCATCACCGTCTCGTCCTTCACATCGCTCTGCATCCGGCCGCGGCCCCACGTCATGTTCAACATGACGCTGCCCAGCACCATGTACGAGGCCCTGATCGCGTGCAAGGACTTCAACGTCCACATACTGACCCCCGATAAGCACGGCGCGCGCGTCGCCAGCGTCTTCACCCGCGGTAACCGCTTGCCGCCGCCGTCGGTCAGAGAGTCGGAGGACTCGACATATGCGTTCGATATTGATGCTGACCTAGGGGTCTTCGTGGGACTAAAAGATAAGGGATTGCGCCATGTTGAGATCGTGAACCGGGGCGCGTGGCATGAGCAATATCAAAAGGCCAAAGAAAACGGTCTTCAGGTCTCGGATTCCTCGCACGACGTAGATTCTCAAGATCCCAACGTCGCCGAGCCTACAAGACAGGCCCATCATGTTCCTTGTCTGCATTCTAAAGGGATAATAGAGGTGTTACATTGCCGTTTAGCACGCGCTGTACACCCTGAGCTACCGAACGCTGGACAGAACGTCGTCATAATAGGCGAAGTTGTCGATGCGACGTATCATAATAGGTCGAAAGAAGAGCGGGATCAGGCGCCTGTCGCATTAGGGTACGCCGATAGAAAATACCGATCTATCGGTGGCGCCATTCATCCGCATGAGACGGATGATCCAGAAAATGAGCTGTAACATCCCCATGGCGACAAGATGCAGTCACCAAAGAGTGTGTGAAAAATGATTCCACAAATGCGACTATGGGTTGTCGCTTCCTTACTACGAAAGCAGACCAAAGACAGCAATATCTCAATTTTCGAGAGATTGGCCCTTAGGTGCCTTCAAAAACAACACCAAAAGACGGCTTTATCTAGAGAAGGATACTTCTCTACGATAGCGTAGACAAGTGAAATTATACGCTTGATTGTGAAATTACCCTGTACATAAATCTTGGCATAGCGGTAGTTATTCACTGTACAAATTTATTGTTGTATATATGTATAGACAGGTGTATATAAAAGAAATCTACGACTCTAACAGAAGAAGCACATGATAATACTTAATACCTACAAGACCGTTTAAGAAGGGCATTTACATACAATGATATCACGAATAAATATTGCAAGTCCCGTAACGTGATTTGAGTCTGAGAATGCTAATACTCTTGATTTTCCAGTGTACGACAGCAATAGTTCATCCAAGAGTTAACCCCGGTCATCTGGTGCCTTCATGTTCCAGCTTCATCTGTTAACTGATCCAGCCGGCTACACGCTTTAGCTAGGTAGATATTCCGGTAATCGTTTCCCATCTCTTATCTAAGTCGAGCATCGTCTCCCAGGATCATCACCAGCTAGTCAACCACCTGCAGTATCCTACGATAGGATAAGCTTGATCACATCACGTAGGTCGAAACACCTTAGAAGCACCCCATAGGAAGCATCCCACCCGCACCAGAGCCTTGATCGTAGACCACAGACTCACGATGAAGCTGATGAACAGTAATGTCACACACACGATGAAAACCCGTTTTTTGAATTCAGAGACTGATTCCGGTACCTGATGGGATTGTAGTTGGTGTAAGCGTAGTGTTTCTGAGGAACGTAGACGGGAATCTGTGAATATTGTGACCGTGGATTTTCTTCGCTTTAGTTGATATACTCTGATTTTCACCCGCGGTTGTTTGCAGGTGAATGGTGTCCCTTTGTTGAGGACAGATAGACCAGGACGGCCGTGTGAGTCTGTTTTTAGTTTGTTTGCTGGTTTTGATACCATCGTTGGGAAATTTGGAGGTTCGGTGGTGGATGGACTATCTGTTGATTCGCTGTAGCCGCCTTATGGGTTCCTCTTGATACTGGAACGATAGGTATTTATCTTTGGGCTGGGAATTTCAGCGTGAAGAGACGATGATAATGGGCTGGCAACGCCGAAATTTGAAACAGAGGCAAGTTTATCGGCTTATGTATGCCTCCGAGAGCTTCTCAACCTTCCATGCATGGCTAGAATTTCCGATTAGGAAACTGAAAGACAGCAAAGCAACACGATCACCAGCTAAAGATCATTAATGAAACAAATTTCAAAAAGGCATAGAAAGAGTGTCATTCACTTTGGCTTCATCTGTTATTTACAATAGGTAGAGGTTTCTTCTATGGTCTCACCTCAACCAACCTAATATATCATTCAGAGCACATAATGGTCTGTACAAAGAATGAGAACATTTCAATGATGCATGAACTCTCAACTAACAGCATGACGTCGCTGATTTCAGTCCACAAAAAGAAAGAAGAGCCCAATTGTACTCAAGTGATTTGTTAATACCTACCTTTGATTAGGTAAATATTCAAAATGATATAAGAGCGTAGTTAGAGTGGAAAAGGAGCCAATAACAACGTTGTTCATGAAGTCCTAGTACTCTATTTTCTACCACGACCTACCCTGTAGAATGACTCCACCTATGTATGGACCCGCTAAATTGCTCCATGATATCAAGAATTTGGAACCTTGTCTCTTATCAATTAATAGCTGGCATCGTATAGTGGTTAGTACAGCTCGTTGTGGCCGAGCAAACGCATGTTCGATTCATGCTGTCAGCAACAGAATGAAAATTCCCATTATATATGGGAATGATCTCTTTTGCCGTTTGCTGGAATTTTAACTCCTTTTTTTTTCCTTTCCTGTGCCAGGCAGTATATAGTTGCAAAATGTCTCATAATTCTCAGTCGGCCGGTTGTTAGTTGTCACAACAAGCTAGACAAAAGTTGGGATAATCAGTAAGGTCTTGGCATGGCGTTCGCTTCCAGAAATAGTTTTCGAGGTTTACAGCAAATGCCGCATGAGGTCAGTATCAACCCTGAGAAGACATAAGCTGCATGAGCTTCCCCAGAATATTGCCCAATTCTCTTAGTGATTAGCGCGCGAGAAGCCTAAAGTGTACAGTAATTTAGTTTGATTATGTTGAATTACATGTATGCTGACGTCGACGCGAATTGCGCTCGAAGAGCGCTTACAGCGAACAGATGACGTCAACCCCGCAATCGACGTTTCGATCGGAACACGAACCAAACCGCGGAACCGCGATGCACGAAATGTGGTAGCCTAGTAACCGTTGTATGGACACCTTCGGGGGGTATCCTATGTATCGTACCGCTAAGAAGTGTATGGGCGATACGTGTATCCTTGCCGGACCTAGGTACAAAGTACAGTACCTTAGTAGAACTTAAGAATGCGCCGAGGTACATAGTACCGGATCGGAGTACGGCACTGTTTGAAGACGAGGGAGCTACAATTTAAATCGAATCGCATTGCGCATTGCATCTTCAAATTAAATTAAAGCTAATGTAACTGCGTTATCGTAGAACTGTTACACCTGCTCGTTTGTTTGTGTCTGTTGCTCTGCTTCAGTTACCTTGCACCTACCTTCGCATTGGTATTTTCGTTCGTAGGCATCTACAATACCTAAGTACCTACTGGTTAAGTAGTAAATACGGTAGATACAGTATCATCTTATCTACCTGCAGCTTGTCTCACCATCCCCCGCTATGTCATCGTTATAATCATCATTGCCCACCGTCACCCCATTCACCCTTCGAACCTCGGCCAACTCAAGAAATAGTATATAATATCTTTACACCATCCATCCCTGACTAAGTTTACGACGGCATATTGATTAGGCTACCTTCCCGCTTCTATTTATAAAGCTTGTCTTCTGGCTACGAGCCTAATCCTCTCCCATTGGCTGCTGGCGGCTTCAGTAGCTCTTGGGGTCCTTTGCCACGTTTTGTCGTACCGAATCGAGTTCGCGACTTTGCGATTCTGCGATTCTACGATTTCTAGCACTGCATAACCGGCGGTACAGACAAATCCGAATCCGCGCCAGCGCTGTCTTAATCGGGAATACAATGTCGTCGACAAACGTAGAGACCAACGGCAGCGCTCACGACCATGTCTTGCGTCCTCGACCGCGCAAGCCGCAGCATTCGCAGGTATCCGAGCTCGCCCGGCAGCGCAGCAGTAGCTCTATCGATGGCATGCTCGACGCACCACATGAGACGGCCTCTGCCCTGACCAGGTACATGCGCGCTGCTCTCGCTCTGTAGAAAAAAAGAAGACATTGCTGACTCCCGTAGTGGTCGCTCAACTCCAGTACCCGAGAACGCGCCCGCCTCGACCAAGGCGCTGTCGAGCGCCCGCAAGCAAGTCCGCACCGAACACCGCCAGCGGCTATTCCCGACCATCGAGTTTGCCTCACGAGTCTCCCACTTCGACCCAAATTCCGACTATCGCGATTTCCATGGCTTCTTCAACCTCTTCTGGATCGGCCTGGCCATCATGGGAATCACCACCATGCTGCGTAACTACAAGGACACAGGCTACCCCTTGCGCGTGCAGATATGGGGTCTGTTCACCGTAAAGGTGTGGCACTTGGCCATCGCCGAGTTCTTCATGGTCGGAGGCACTGCTATCAGCCTGCCTCTGCACAAGCTGTCCAGGAAGAGCCAGGGCTCGTTGACCTGGAAGAAGGGCGGCATGGCCGTACAGAGCATATATCAAGCCGTGTGGCTAAGTTTTTGGATCGCCGTGCCATTCATCTTCAGCTGGACTTGGACTGCCCAAGTCTTCTTTGTGCTGCACAGTATGGTGCTGCTCATGAAGATGCACTCATACGCCTTCTATAATGGTCATCTCTCGGAAACGGAGAAGAGGCTACAAGCCCTCGACCAGCCGCATAGCGCCTCCAAAGAGCCCGCCTACACGTATCCGACAGTCGAGAACCCTATGGGGGCTCATCGACATAGCGATGCAACGATAGAGGGCAACGGTAATGACGAGGCGCTGTCCCAGTTGCGCGAGGATCTTGCTCGTGAATTGACCAGTCCTATGGGCAATGTCACGTATCCCCGAAACCTGACTTGGGGCAACTACATTGATTATCTTCTCTGTCCCACATTGTGCTATGAGTTGGAATACCCGCGCACCAAGTCCATCGATTGGACAAATCTTGTGGCCAAGATAATCGCGACCTTTGGTTGTATCTTCCTCTTGACCGTCATTTCGGAAGAGTTCATCTTACCTGTTCTGCAAGATTCGGCAATGCGGCTCAGCAACACTACGTCGGCAACGGAGAAGCTGCTCATCCTCTCCGAGTCCATTTCGTGGTTACTGTTCCCCTTCATGCTGACGCTGCTGCTCGTGTTCCTCGTGATATTCGAATACGTTCTGGGCGCATTTGCTGAGATCACGCGCTTCGCCGACCGCCACTTCTACAGCGACTGGTGGAACTGCTCGGACTGGATGGAGTTCAGCCGCGAGTGGAACGTGCCCGTGTACTCGTTCCTGCGGCGCCACGTGTACGCCACCTCGAAGCCCAGCATCGGTCGAAGTAATGCTACTTTTGTCACCTTTCTTGTCTCCGCCATCGGTCATGAAATTGTCATGGCTTGCATCACGAAGAAACTACGTGGTTACGGCTTCATCTGCCAGATGTCACAGCTCCCTATCGTGATGCTGCAGCACACGCGCTGGGTCCGCACCCACAGGACGGCCAATAACGTGCTCTTCTGGATTAGTATGATCATGGGTCTCAGTCTGGTAAGTATACGGACACAATTATTTATTTCACCTGCGCAATCTCTTTTTCATGTATGACGTATGACGTGTCGTGAAACTAACTCAAAGAAACAAACAGATCTGCTCCCTCTACGTTTTGCTCTAACTAACAGAAATCATCCTCGTGTTTCGATTTTAGATGGGCCACACTACTAAGACATCATCACTTTACAGTCCAAGAAATGGAAGACACGGGAACGGGTGGAAAAACCCCGACTTAGAAACCGTTGACACCAACACATCCAGAATACACTCGAGTTGTATATACTAGCATGAGCATTGTCTGCATTTTCTTTGTTTCAGACTTGATGCAGCTCTTTTCTGTACAATTAGCATTGCGAAGATACCACTTATACATCATCATTGACGAATGATCTCAAAGTTCGCCCGATTTGTATGGATTAGTTTTACTTGTAGAAGCGTAATAAGTAGGTATGTGACGTGGTAATCTCTATACTATGTACAGTCTATGTAACGTACCTACTTGACAGAGTGACTTCGATGATTACTATGATCATCGCCGCCAAATTAGCTCATACGATTGAGCGGAGATCTAGTTTATACTCTTGATCTACGTGTATGACACAACCATGGTAATACTTGAGCGCTCCAAGAACGTAAACTGTATAAAAATCAAGAAATTATATTTACAACTCATAACTGGAGCCATAGATAGGGCAGCCCAACCAACGGCCGGCAACCCGGCTTCATCGGGACCTATTAAACACAAGGGCAGTAATACACACTGTTGGTCCTAGCTTGAGAGGCTTTGGACCTGCAGTCGAATGGCTGGTATGACAGCAAAGGTCTTCCAAGGAACTGTTGGGTGAGTGATGTGTGATATGTATAGCATGGTGGATTAAATTCTATAACCTAACTTATCGACACAGTACTATATAAGGGGCTAGATGGGGCGAGAAGAATATTTGGGGAACGCTCGCATGTGTTCGCATTAATGACATCAACCAACCCCCTTCCACAGAATTCCGAGCTGGGCTTCCATTGGAATATTACTTTACTGAGAGGATTGGTAGGTACAGCTGAAATTTCGTCTTGATCAACCCTCACTCGTATCTTACCTTAAGGTCTGAGAATGTAGCTATATAGAGGAACTTTTTGTCAAAATTGAAATCAAGACACAGATATCATCGAGCTGAATCTGGCACGTGCTGTTGCAAACGTCTGCTCACGCTTCGTCATACTGTTAAGGAGACTTTGAGGACATTCTGTAATAATCAAGAAGAGACTAGAGATAGCCGCAACAGAATCCATTTTTTTCATTCTATTGTATGAGAAGAGTCAACTTATAGGGTATAGAAAGAGAGGTCAACGTTATTTGTGATGGGGCAACAGGCAAACAGTTGCTGATATAAACTGTGGTAATACTCTTTGCTGAAAAATTTCCCGATAAGATGAATCAGGAAGAACATTGCCTTTCGAGTGCCGATCTACTGAATTAATAAGTACGGGCACATACGCACGGACGAATCGAATGACTTTCAGCCCACCTCTCTCCCGGCCACGTAAGGCTGCTTGATATTTGGATATGCTGTGGTCCATATGTGACAAAGCAGCCCCGTTCATTGGCTGTAGTAAGACAGGGAAAGATGGTATAATCGACCCGGGAGCTTGGCTTCGTGACGAACAAAGAGGCCGCCGCAAAAGTGGGCCATTAGTACGGAGGATATAGATCTTATGCGAGGGAAAATGGCGGTGCCAGATAGGGCTTTGGAATATTGCTACAGGTTTCTCGGCGTGAAGGCCGAATCGAAAATATGTTTACGTAGGATAGATTACCAATATTGAAATATGTCAAGGAAACTAGGATATACTAAGTCCAAGTTGCAACATATCAATATACGTCCACTAATTGCATCCGTTTCACAACCTCTCCAGGGTTACGCAACAGAAACATATGATGTATCTTTGATGTTGACCATCTTTCTTCTTTCGGTAATATTACCACATGGGAGGCATATGCAAGTTGCTACGATCTATACACTATTTTTGAAAGCCGTTTTGAAACCATTGCGTATTTTTGAGGCTCGGTGTGACTTTACAGCCACTTACCGGGCTTAGAGGCGGGTAGTGGAAAGACTTGCACCATGACGCGCGGCAAATCATCAACATGCTTTTGGCGTCTTGGCAGGTACATGTAGATAATCGCGGCATTGACGGTGTGCAAGGGTAAACAGAAATTTCATAGGCAGTAATTGTACTGGTCAAAAATTTCAACTTATAGAAATTGAATGAGTTGTACCTCCTGGTAATAAATACCAGGTACCCTTAACAACTGCATCACCCTCAATTTTGACAGAGCAGAATTCCTCACGTAACACTACTATAAACTGCGTCTATATGAATTTGCTAATAAAATACCAAAAACCTCAACACGGAAAATATACTAAATTCTATAGCATAAAACGGCTTATACTGGGCGGTGCTAGAGAACGGGATGTGGGAGACGCTCTCGGCAGATAAATTAACGTTTGACGTGGAACCCCAGGGGTCTCCACGTTTACTTGGCCAACAAAGTTCAAAGGGTTAGATCTAGTGGTCCCTAGTCCTACGTAAGCTCTTGACGTCTTAATATCTGTATAAATCATTAATTGAATGACTACGATTGGCTGATAGCAGAATATACTCGCAGATTTACAAGGGATATGCCGGCCTCAGTATATGCTACTCATCCCTGGAGACGTTGTTCCCCTATTTTTTTCTATTGCTGGAGAAAGCAAGACTTCAAGCTATGCTATACTTCGCTTTCAATATGAGATCAGCTAGGCTGGAAGTTATTGATGGGGCTTGGAATGAGATCGTACAATGAACCTCGTATCAAAGAATCTGTACGAATCCGTAACGCTGCTCCGTGAATGTCCAACGAATATAAAATCACAATGCTTCCGACCAAGTTGCCAATATCCTCTTCATCTTATTCATCATCACAGTTTCTCTACTCTACAATCTTAGACATTTCCCGCAGCTTACAGCAACTGTACTACTTTCTATCACAACCAGAATCACAATGCGTTTCTCTACTGCTCTCGTCACTTCGGCCGCCGTGCTAGTCACCGCTCATCCTGGCCACGATCATTCCAATGAGATTCTCCAACGTCGAGAATTCATCTCCAATACTAAGCGTTCTGATCTGAGCCATTGTGCGGCAAAGCTGAAGGCCAGAGGCGTTGAGCAGCGATCTACTCAACGTCGCAAGGCCCTTGCCGACGCGAGGAGCAAACGTGGAATACTTGAACGTGATGTCAGCGACATAAACAAGTCGCACCACTCGAGCAATGATTACACTGCCGACACCCCTCTAGATGTGATTTTCTCCTCTAACACCTCCTGCCTCCTGAGCCCGGAAGTAACAGAGGGGCCATACTGTAACTACACCCGGCGGTCCTGTGCAACGACAAGATAACTGATATCAACATATAGACGTGTCTGGCGAGTACATTCGTCAAAATATTACTGAGGACGAACAAGGTGTGCCGTTGACACTCGACATTGCCGTTTTCGACGTCGACACCTGCGACCCCGTTACCGATGCTTGGGTCGAGATTTGGCGTAAGTCTATTCTGCACTTGATTTTTCTCGTCTTTTCTAACATCGCCTAGACTGTAATTCTACCGGCGTCTACTCCGGTGTCGCCTCGGGCGCCGACTACACAGAGGCTCCTGAGAACCTAGCCACCACCTTCCTCCGTGGCTTCCAGCAGACAGACTCGGATGGTGCCATCAGCTTCGACACCATCTACCCTGGTCATTACACCGGGCGCACACAACATATCCACGTCATGGTTCATCCCGACGCTACGCCGCGCGAGAACCAGACTATTGCGGACACTACCGCCAGCCATGTGGGCCAGGTATTCTTCGCCCAAGATCTGAGCGACCAGGTCGAGACCACTAGCCCCTACTCGACCAATACGCAGGAGATCACCACCAATGCTGAGGATATGCTTATCTCGGAGGCCCTAGCCACTGGCGACGCCATTGTGGAATACGTCCTGCTGGGCGAATCTGTGAGCGATGGAGTGTTGGCTTGGATCAGCTTTGGTGTTAACACCACGTACACGAGGACTGCCTCTGCTGCCGCTACTTATTACGAAGGTGGCGGTGTTGAGAACAACTCAACTTTGGGGGGTGGTCCTGGCGGCCCTGGCGCACCGGCCAAAAATTAGAAAAAGGCCGGGGGTAGTTCAGAAGACTATTGAGTCTGGTATGTCCTTCGGTTCTATTTAGTTATCGAGATATAAAATTGCTTTGTTATAGCTTGTGGTAGAGTTGTTTAGTTCTATACAATTTGAGCACATCAAAACTTAGTAAAGTCACGTGGAAATCCTGTCAACACTGTCTCCCTGAATAATTGAATAATAACCTAGTGGTATTCAAAGTTTATTCCTGTATAAAATTTTGCAATTTAACTAATTTAATAAGGGACCGAGCGTTCGAACTACAATGTCTCTATTCTTGTTCCTTAGAAATCCATTCGAGATCTCAAGGCAGATAGGCAACACGACTATAACGGCACTTGTGGCATAGATGTCATAACATTAAGGTGTGTTGTGGATATATAGCCTTATGATATATATCGATACACAACAGCCATATCGGTGGCTTGCAGAACTCCCTCCGTCAGTAACACTGTTGTCGGTTAACGAAATTGCTCACGTGGGCGTTCGAATATTAAACGTAAAGGGCGATACCGGGTTACACATATTTCCCAAGCCATGAAAGGAGTTTCAGGCACAAAACCCAGCGAAGTACATCCCTCTGATCTACTACCCCAAATATACTAGATAGAACTTATAATAAGGATTTGGGTCAACAACTTAGAAAGCAGGCAGCGGCCCAAGGTCAATATCTCCGATCACTCCCTCGCGTATAACCTGTTTCACTATCAGGTATCTATGGACAAAGCTGAAATATCGTACAAGTCTTGCCACTCGTATGACAATCTACATGACATTGCAATCTTAGGCTGAAGGCCCTACTCCCTTGGGTCTGTGTGACAGTTCTCTAGGTTGATAGGCTTTTCGCCACTTATTCGTCATCTCAATAAAAATGAAACCAAGTCATATACCGAATACGCAGTAGCTGATGAACGATGTTGTTCTTCGAATAAACAAGTGTGAAGCGATAATTCACCCTATTCTAAAAGTCATATCTCCCTAGTGAGCATTACCGTAGTTAAAATGGAACCTTATCAGAGATATAAGTCGAAAATGTACCGCTCGAATAAGACGGCAAGGGACACGAGTTGTTGCTCGATAAAGATTTATAATATTGAGATGTGTACAAGGTCTATTATTATTGTTACTACCAATGTTTATCTCTGGCTCTAAGAGTTCTTCAACCAATAGCCTCTATACCGCCTGCCTCACCATCTCCTTTCAGGAATCGAAGCCAGTATGAGTAGTTAAAGAAGTAGTACAATTGAAAATATGCGAGATGAAATCATCTAGACTCTGGCAGAGTGGACTAACTCACACTGCCTTATTCCAGGACCTTAGATTGCAAATGCGATGACATAGTCAACGAACATTTGGGAGTTCGTCCAAGTGCTATGAGATAGAGTTAGAAAATCAACGCGTTTATGAGGTAGCAGTGAAGTCAGTATCCGAATTGATCCCTTGAATCAAACATCCCACCCATACCTTACTACTGCCAGCAAAACCCAGAAAAACCAAGCTCTAAAATGCATCATTCCAATAAAACAGTATATTACAAACCATGGGCAACCCGCAGCACGGATAAGATATCCGTTGAGAGGAGTGATAGGCATCCACCAACCAGCTTCGATACCAAATGGCCTAGCCGGAGCTGCCGATGACCTATCCCAAAAGCAATGTGTGAATGGACGGCCGCTTTTAAGGATGACCAACGACCTGAGAGGTTAACCAAATATCACGCGTCCACTGTACGTCATCACGCGTTTCAGAGCACTGCATAATTGAGAGCAACCATGTGATTCGTACAAGTGACATACCACAATCACACAGGATCAAAAGCAACTGGCTTGGTTCATGACGTTCATTCATAACAGGACACTTAACATCCTCAAAAGGGGCCAAGGAACAAAGAAGCAACCCGAGCCGCATAATGAAGAGAAAGCAACAGCGCTATGTATGTACTATTCGTTATGTACGATGATGCGTCAATACTCCATGTCAGGAGCGAGGCTTCCCAGAAAGTTTTGATCTAACTGGCAGCCATCAGAGTAGTTTGTTGGTAATAGCCGCCCATCCTCTCGGCTCCAGCACCAAAATGAGTGTAGCATAGTTGGGAATAGCTCTCCTCCACTTCGTCATCCCCCCCGAACAATAAATGGTCTGCAAGCGATAAATTTCGAGGAAGACCAATTTGCAAGAAATCAGACTAAATGTAACCATGCCCACTAAAATAACCCCGCCGCTTGTTGAGTCCCCATGAGCCGTCCTATAGCAAGAAGCCTTGTCCTCTCCTAGATGCAAATATAGTTGTATATGTCGTGTAGCGTGCATTGTACGTGATGCAAGCGGCAAGAGGCGACTAAAGTCAAAGCCGCGATACAGTGAAAAGGCCAATGTGATAGCACCAATTTCACATAACTGTCGTTTAAACTGTCGTTGCCCAAATGCCGAGAAAGCAGAAACTGGTCGTGAACCTTGGCATGGTGCTGTGATCTAGGAAGTGAGACGTATATTGCGAGGTAAATGTTTATCCATTGCGTTTATTCCCTGTCAACCCTAGGGAAGAGATGCCCGGTATCATCAACCACTTCGCTCTCTGTCGCACAGTTGGGGTAAAGTCATCAAATCGTTACTGCATTCGAAGAATTCTGTATATGCAAATGATGTCAAGCAAGCCAATATGCCCGAAACGCCAGATTGAAAGTTGCCCGACCAAAGGCATGAAAGCAATCCAGAAAACGCCAAAATATTAGATGAGGGGTACCTCGTATCTATGATACTTGCACTAGGCAAGAACGTCTCGCTGATATGATGATGATCCCCCGTAGGGAAGATCACTGTATCGAATATCGCGCTCGTCAAATTGGTGTGAGTACTTGACTCCTCCGGGGAAATGTTGAGGCCGCTCATCCTCGTAATAGTCACGAGAATAGGATTTATGTGATCGCTGAACACGCGCCGATGAGTTAGGCATGACGTAAGCCTTACTTGTCTTGTACGCACCACGTGGTGGTTGGTCATGGTATTGTTTCTGGCGTATTGGAATGCTCTTCGTACCAGTACCATCCACGGCGTATCGACGTGAAATCGGGTCGGGAGATTGAGTGTGCCGACTTCGTCGATGACGGCGTTCCCGATCATCTTCGGAGTCCTCGTCTTCTGAGAACATTGCTGGTTTGGGACGTGAACGACTTCGCTCGTTGCGGTCACGTTCACGATCTGTTTTGGGATACCATGTTTCTGCACGGCTCAAACCCGGTGGCACCGGGATAGGGCGAGCATAACTTTCAGTATGCGCACGCGGGATCGAAGGAATGGTTCTTGGCGAACCAGTCTCGACGATGATGGGTTGGTGGTCTCTAGAAGAGCTAGATTTCTTGTGCGAGGACGGCTTCTCCTTAGATGACTTGGGTGTGTCCTGTGACATGCGGCGGACAGACGGTCGCGCCTGTGATCTATGGGCGACATCGTCGTCCGACATCTCTTCTGGCTCCTCATTTACCTGTGGCGGTGGAGGCGCAAAAGGTGTGTTCGATGCTGGCGGGGGGGTTGGAACCGCTGGTGTATTGTATTGCTTGGAAGATCCTTCCGTGAAGGTCTGCGCTCGAGCAAAAGCAACGGGAGCTTTGCCGCCTGACCGGGTGAGATACCGGATCGCATTCTCCATGTTACCGGAGTATTTTCTGGTACGATCCGATGATGGAGGATCTACTTGTATATCTTCCGGTTTGCGGCCACTGCTGGACTTCTTCCTATCGGTCTTAGGTGGCGGTTCGTAGACAACGTCATCATCCGACGAATCCGACGAATCTGAAGTTTCTTCGTCAATTTCCTCAATGATCGGGGTCTGTCTTGAACGATGCTTTTCGGCAGCGGCACTCTTCCGTTCCTTTCCGCGCTCTTTGTCGCGATCGTTGTGTGCCTTCTTCTTCTCTTCTTTGCGCTTCTCCTTCTCTCTCTCCTCCCGCGCTACACGATCCTTCTCCTCTTTACGCTCCCTCGCTTTTCGCGCTTCTCGCTCTCTCTCCCTGTCTCTCTCCCGCGCCCTCTCCTTTTCCTTTTCACGGGCCCACTCCTCCTCGTCTCTTCGCCTGCGGCGATCTTCATCTCGTTTGGAAGGCTTCTCTTTCTCGTAACTGGCAGTTTTCCTAGCATAACGCATGGTTTCTTCATACATCCGTGCTCCAGACGTCGTATCTTCCCAGGACCGAGGCGGCGTTCTTCCGTACGGGCTCGATTTATTAGCGAATGTATTGGACCGTGGGGAAGCCTCTTTGACATTGTAGTAAATCGGATCTTGTTTGGGGGTCGAAGATGGTGTTCTTGTCGTGGAGGTCTTTGTCTTTTCCCGCTCTCTCAAATGCTCGTATACCTCAAATTTACGATCATATTTCTCACGTTCGACTTCGTTGCTAAGTAGCTCGTAAGCCTGCTGTACTTGCTGAAACTCGACCTGCTTCGCCTCTTTCAAGGCCGGGTCTTGAATCTTGTCGGGGTGACATTTGAGGACAAGTTTGCGGTGAGCGGAGCGAATCTCTGGGATCTGGGCATCTCTGGGGACCCCGAGAACTTTGTACGGATCGGGATGAACAGTCATGGTGATTATAGAGGTGCAGTCGTCCAGCGAGGGCTCCAGTTACAGAATGATCCGTTCTAGTAGCAATCTTTAATAGTTACGAAGGCGATGACGAATTAGAGCATAAAGCGGCGTGGCTGGGTGTGTTCAAGCGGCTGGCGTCTGAAACACAAAACACGTTCACGGAAGGGAGGCCGAGGCGAGGGAATAGTAAAACGAGGTGTTACACAGCCGGCAGAACAATCAAACTGGCTTGAAAGAACAAGGTTAAGCCAAATTTCAGTTAAGAACTGGCTCTGGAGAAAAAGATGGGGACTGGCGAAGGAAACGGCGGTCCCAAGGCAAGAAGCGACTTTAGTCTGAAAGTCAATCGCGGCGATCGAATCTTGGATCTAGTGCAAGGCAGATCGATCGGTGAAGTGAAAGGAGTAAGTTGGGAAGGCTATTACTAGGAGTTTGGGTAATTCGACCCCGGATTTGAGCAGATGGGCAGATAAGCAGAAGGAACGGACAATGTTTAGTGACGAGGTCACAAAGGAGGAAACTGGAAGAAGGGTCGGGCAGCCAGCAAGGACTGGAGAGAGAAGAACTCGAGCGAAGGAGGGGGGGGGCGTATGCAGTATTTGGGGATTGGCTCGCAGTCAGTTGAGTTTGAGGCTTGATTGCTTGATTGGGGGGGGCGAGGGCGAGAGGATGGGGGTTACTCTCGGAGCGCTCTGGTTTTCTGCTGTGCTACCTCCCGTGCCATGGGCAAATGCACGATGCAGTGCAAGGTACCGTTGTACCTCTACCTGAAGCGGAAGGGCCAAGGTCAGCTATTTGGTACTGGGTACTTGTTACAAATGGAGGCAATAGGCAATGGACAGTGGATAGTGAGCAGGTGGTGCGGTACGGTGCGGTCCCTTGCCCTGGTGCGTGATAGGACGGGAAGTAAAAACAGTGGCCGCCAGTGGACAGGGTCAGGGCAATGGCCACTGCTGGTGCCACCGCTGCTGGGGCTCCAGCTGGTGCAGGTGGTCGATGTGACTGGATGGCCGATGGGTTTGTTTATGCCAGATGGGGGTATAGCGGGCGGAGGGAGGCAGGTACGTACCGACCGAGGAGGTACCTTGCCGCGTGTACCTTACACACAGCTTGTTCCTCCTAGCACGGGTCCTTGCTTCTCCTGGCACATCCAAGGGGCATGGATCTTCCAAGTGCTTCTAGACAAGAACAAGCAACCCAGCCCGGCTCTTGATTAGCGCTCCTAGTTGCTTGGAGCGTCGCTAAATTCGCCTCGCTCGGCCGCTGGGTCCCACTGAACAACGACAGCACCGCAGCTACGGACTATATTTCCCAAGAACACCTGTGCAGTGCAGAAGATGCTGGGCAGTGTGACCTGGGCACGCAGAGGCGGATCTTTGCTGCAGCGGACAATGCCTAGACTAGCTAAGACAAGAGTGTCGGGTGACCTTGCTCGACACGACGACTCGCTGCGAGTCACAGGTATCGTATCCGTGGCCAAACTAGTTCTCTATGAGGTAGATTTGGAGGAGACGATTGATGTAAAGAGGCTGCGATACGCATCCACGTAGGCAATTATAGAATAAACGGGTAACCCGAGTGCCCGAGGTCGATGCTGGCTGAACTGATGATGTTGGATGATGATGTTGGATTGGACTTATTTACAGTGTATATGTGGGATTATGGGGGCGGATACGGAAAACTAAGAGCCCGTAAACTGTAGTGGTCGAGCTGGGGCAGTGCACATGACGTGGATTGCTCAACTATTTCAATTCAATCCCAGCTCTAATAACAACAATAGCAGTTCAGGTAAAGGACTATTGTTGGTAATTGATGATGATGGATGATGAACGATGATGACTAGCGAAATGGAGGATTCCAGCTGCAAATCTAATTCCCTGTTAAGGCATCTTTTATTTGCTTATTGATGAAGCCGAGATCTACAGCTACCGAGTTTGATTTCATACGGAGCAGTAGTATGGGTATTACATATGCAGGTTTTAAGGCAATACAATGCCAAGTGATTGATCGAAACCCTTCTATGAGTTGATAATTAAAAAAGAAAACTGTCTCACGGCATAATAATAACCCAGCGAATCAAGTTAGCAACTTTTTACTATACTTACTTCATGATACAAAGATGCCTTGGACCTACATAGTAGTTCTCGGCATGAGCGATTCGGGGCGCGCGCCGGAGGGTAGGAGATGACTAAGACAGCGGGCGAGCATGAGCACCGAAAGGGAACGAATAACTGGTTTACTCCCCGGATTCTCAGTCCGGCCTATTGGATTGCCGATCTTGCGAAAGTCGCGAGATATTCGCAAGCCTAGAGAGGCGCAAAACCCCCGATTCGGGTCCGTCAAATCAGTGTTGAGTCAAGAGGCAGCAGGCAGTTAGGAATGCCAGTTTCGGTTTCTGCTGTGGCACTAAAACAGGTGCCTGGACCGAAAGAGGCGAGTTGATGCGTATATCTACCCATCTGCGTTACGACGACGCTGCAGGTCTGGTCCGCAGCAAGCCAATAGGCATGTAGCCTAGCTCATTCGGCTGGGGCGAATTGAACCGTGGGGATGAAGCGCAAGGGCGACGTGTGGCGATTCACGACTTGACGGCCTAATTACTAAACTGAACTTCACTGAAACTAGCTGGCTAATGTGAATTTTGAAACCGGACTCCAGATAATTAAGTCTAGATACGGCAGTAAGTGAAAAGTCGGTCGACTATCGCCATAGAAACGTGAAATGTTGTTGTGGAGTGGTACCCGCTGCTTGTTCTCAATGCAGCGAAGGTGTAAGCGGGTAGGCGAATAAGTGAGGCAGCTCGAAGAACCAGCGGTGAAGCTCCGCGTTTGACATGCGGTCCAAAGAGCCTTATCAGCTTCGTGCAACTACTAGGAACTCAAGTCGTTGGCCGGGCAAAGAAAGAAAACAGCTCATTCACCGAATGTCGAACCCAACAGCAATTGGCGATGCAAGGAAAGGGAAAGTATACCTACTTCCAAGCTCCAAGCATGATGATGACCAACAACGCATAGGTATTGCAGGTGTGGACGGCCAGAAAAGGCGATCGTGAACTAGAGACCCTAGCCCGAGCAATGGCACTAGCAGCACCAGCAACGTCGACGACTTCAGAGCAAACGCGGGGCGATTGGTTTGTCCCGATAACGCAAGAGGCCATTCGGTATCACTAAAAGTCATAGAATCAGAATGCTACGTGATGAAGGATGGATGCCCAGAAGTTGGCATATACGTCACTAGATTCATAACCTTCTACGTGTAATTGCCCACTGAGGGCCTCAGCATACAAATGGCATCTAAAACCGACAGCTGCAGCAGACATCTGCGAGGTGAGCTGTGCCAGCTCAATGAAGACCTCATAATCCACGTTCGGAAGCGACCAGAGCATTTCTCAACACACTGAATGATACGTTCGTTGGTGTTTGTGGAGGGCGTCATACTACACCATCTGTTGTTCACTTCCATTAAACCAAAGTGTTGATTGCATCATAGATTGGACTGGACTGGACCTATTTTCAGGTTTCTGGCTCCAATGCCTCACGTTTGCTCTGAGATCATAGTACCTAGGTTAGGTAGTTGGGCATTGAGCAAACTTATAGGCATGAGACTGTTTACGACAAGCCCACTCCCTAATTGGCAGCATTGTCATCCTTTTTCAGGCCATGAGGTTCGTCGTTCGTCGACGCCTTGGTATGAAGGAACCATGGTGCACGATTATGTCAAGCGATTTGATAGATAAACTGTCTAGTAGCATGTATGTATGTCCATTCGTAATGAACAGCATCGTGGCACATTCATGACGAATTAGTCCTACATTTTTGACACCTTCTAATGGGTATTCCCGTACGGTAGAGTATGCTTCATTCCGTTTCGAACTTCTCCTGCAGCAGCTGGTCCCCACCGTCTGTGGTCTCGTAACAATATCCTTTCGCAGAAAGCAGCTATACTACATATTGGAGTCGAGGGGTCCCCGGTTCAGTTACACTGTTGGTGCACACCAGACCCGAACGACCTGCATAACCCCCTCAGCCAACCAGATTTGGATCGAAGCATTCGATGCATCAGCATCACAGGCCCTCATTGCAGACAGCCAGTCGCAGTTGCATCCAGGTGCAAGTGCAAGACTGATTTGAAAGGTCGAGCGAAATAGAGAGTGCCACTCAACCCGGCATGAGAAGCAGGTACACACACCCTCGGTTTGGTGGACAGGGTCAGCATCATCATCACCAACAATATCTTTCGATGACAATCCGATCACATTGCTCTCTTGTGAATCGCACACTTGCCCTGTTTTCTTTCTATCCAATGCTTTCTATGAGCTCTACTGAGCTTGCGTGATGACCGTTGCACGAGGCCTCAGCGTCTGGTCGTCAATGCGGCCTTGTTATGGGTGGTGTGGACGCTTCGTTCGAACGCATGGGTTAGGTCAGCGTACCTAAACGAAAAAGAGGGGGAACAAAAAGGAAGCTAAATGGGATCTGTCATGTAGACAGGCTGAGGCCAATGAATACCAAGCGAGTGGATAAAAAAGATCTGTGCTAACAGTGCTAGATTGGAAGCTATGGCACCCAAGCATTGGTCTTCGTTTCAACTGCTCATGACTTATGCCCATTCGAATCCTCATCTCTTCAATCGTCTGCCGTATGGCCAGAAGACACAGATTCCTGCTTGAGTGACAATCATTGAGTTGAAGGGCTTTGATATTGTCGAGTCGTTATGGCAGACAAATTTTTTTTCCCAAGCTCTTCACTAGTATAAGCGATTGTCCAACCCAATATGCGCATCGGAAAGACCCCTAACCATTAGTATAGACGATACATGTACAGATATCCTGGCCTGCATAGGCTGCAGATGTGACCGCTACTGGCCGGACCTGACAAGTCAAATACGAGTGGTGGGTTGAGGAGGATGCGCATCCACTATCTCACATGAAATCAGCTTCGCTAGGCCAGTATCAGTGATCAACGTGTGAATTTAAGCGTTAATGCAGGACATATGTGAGCGGGAGCGAATCGCGCCTCTGCCGCCGTCCCACGATTTTCTCGACTGCTTGCTTGACTACCTGTCAATCTATAAGCATCTCAAGTATATATCCCTGACCCTGTTGAAGGCATTGGGCAGAGACGGGCATCATAAGCAAAATTGATAGTCGTTAGATGAACCTATTTAATAGCCTACGCTCCGCTCGATCTTCATCAGTTTCTCCCTGGTGCTGAAATGATATGCGCCTTCTTCTCACCCCAATCCCATTTTCACGACATGTTACTTAGTATAGGTACGGATTACCCGACTCCCCGCGGTCAGAAGCGGCTTTCCCAGTAAGACAGGTTTGGTGGGGGCGGGGCTTTGTGTCTCGACGTTGTTGGTGTTGGTCATACGGGTTAATAACATCCTTAGTCGACAACTTGGACTTAACAAACGGACTCAATCCATGGTTCGATAAATCAATTTAACCCGCACATTTTGAACTAAATCCAATCTGTCGACTGCATCCGACGCTATCAAAGACTATCGTCGAACTTGGTTCCCGGGCAGTTCTTACTACACGGGAATATTGAGATGTTTTACAGTAGAGATGACTCGTCTACTTTCGAAGACCGTGACTTGCTCAGGTCACGTCGTCCCCCATCGTATCGCATCGCATTCGCATCACATCACTTGTCGCGCTTATTCAGATCTCTAAACCCCTCCTTACTATACACAATACAGATCACACTCCACTGCACACATCACGTGCCGTCCCCTCCAACGTAGCAGTGCCGTTCTTAGTAATATGGCTACAGATAGGTAATAGTATAACGTAGAGACGGGCCTCTGACTCTGGCTACACTGAAGTATCATGTCGTGGTAGGATGACAGACAGCCGTCCGCCATTTGCAAAAGGTGGATCTGAGACGGAACAGACGCCTATTTGTGCCTTTCGATTGCCATGTAAGGATCTGGTAAGCTATGTACTGGTATCTATTCCATTCTGCTACGCTACAGTTGGTAGGTATACTGCATAACTCTTCACGCATTGGCGGTGAGAGAGCTGACCTCACCTATATATTCTCTCTTGCCGCAGCGCGACGGTAGCAACCAACCAGCAACCGGTAGATAAGCCATCTTCTTCTCCTCGATTCTAGCGCAACTCGCTAAGGTCAGCTTGGTCCTGTGGTGGAAAACGTCTGCCTTCTGAAATGTTTCTCCGTCTTGAGAAAAGAAAAAAAAATTAATCACCCTACACAACCCGGATCTACCAGATCTACCGGAGTCTACCCGCCTGCCCAATCACTCGCATTAGCAACATGGAAGGGAAAATTCACACCTGTGGTAAGTACCGTACATCCACTCTGCTTCCGGTGCCTATATTACCATCCACTATGATTTCTGGTGAACATTGGCCCAGATCGCTCCTGATTCTGTGATTGGGCGAACCTCAAGCGCCCGTAACCCCCTGTCACCATCTGACCACCATCCATATCCGCTGCTCACCTGAACGACGTCGTCTTTCCGGTACGCAATGCATCAAGAACGATCGTTTCCGGATCATAAGATCTGTCAGAAGGTCATCGGCACTGCATATCTATCTTAAACGGTAACGTCTGTATAATTTTCTTTTGTCTTATTCTCGGGTTTTGTTACCTGTTCGTTCGTTATGATATCGGAATCCGCCGCCTTTACCTCCACCCACCTATCCATCACCTATCGATAGTCGAGCAATATCAAAATCTCCCAACTGGTATCAACTCAAAAAACTGAGTCGCGAGTACATACCTGTCAAGCTCAGCTTTGTGTCATTACATGCCTTCTTCAAATCGTGGGTTTATGAGAGGCGCATGCTAGAGCAGCGCCACTCCAACCCATGATACAGTATCTACTTCTGGAAATATACTACGCGGCACTTTCTAAATGAGAGGGAGTAAGTCTCACTACATCATTGTTAGTAAGGCTCTCCACGGAATCCGAGTGAAGGACTGAAGTCGTCGAGGTCGTATGCCATGAAAGATCGGCATAGTGTAAGCGTTACTCCTCTACTCAGCCGGATCCAACATACACACATACAGCCTAGGGCGACATGTGCAACTGTGACAGGGAGTCAAATTCATCGACAATCGATAAGTCGGGGTGTAACGTTCAATATTGAACGAACTCGCCCCTCAGCTTACATACAGAACTAGCTGGATGCCGCCATATTAAAACTACTATCAAATGTCATTTTGATTCGAGTAATCAACGCCGTAGCAAAAGGGATCGGCAGGTCATCTGCGGGGTGGTCCGCGGGGTAAAGTTATTTCGAGCCGAAGCGATTTCAGACGATCTCTGACATCATAACCTTGGTTAATCGACGCGATCTTTTTGAGATCACGCTTTTCATATCAGGTATTTCAAAAACAACGCAGTTTATCCTTTCCTAATCTATGTCATAGATGCAGGTATTAGCCCTATGCAAGGACGGGAATGCCATATGGCCGGCTCCGCTTCCAGCCCAAGCCACGCTCTGGTTGCATTCTGGATAGGCTACAGCATCTCCCATTGTGAGTAGATCATCAATAGAGGCGCATGATGAATGGCTACAACGTTCAAGAGGCCGTTGTGTACAATACATGTTATTCACCAACAGTGACATTTTTTGCGAATGTAACCTTGCCAAATACGAGAAATTATCACCGCCGAAGTGACTCACATTTTCATCGACGATGGCTTAGATGTCTACGCCTTACCAACTGAAGACCTCCGGTCGAAATTAAACTTACAAATGTAACCAATCTTCAACGCTAAGTTAGTCGGTCCACGGCAAACTGCAAATTATAGGGTGCGAGATTGCGTAAAGATTTTTCATGACTTATAGAAGCCAAGATTGCTATAAACTCTTTGAACATCATCAAGCCTCACCCAATTATAGATGAAGCATTGGGGAGGCTGATAAGACATCAAGTGTAACACTCACAGGATCCCAATGTGAACATATCATGAAAGAGAATGTTTCAGGTGTTATTACACGATCGGACATACCGGCGTATATCCTCGGTAGCTCTATTAATAAGTTGCCATTAGTTATTCAGCTTGTGATGAATATAACAAGTCGCTCAAAACATAGGCAGACTATAGTGAAGGAGAAGCAAAGATGATAAACCGTGTGACTACTTCACCAATGCTTCTTAGCCTATCTAGCTATCCAGTGTCATTGCAGATTCGCTGATGGTTGCAGCTAGCACTAGATCGCGGCAATGCTGATGAATCTACGTTGCATTTCAATGAGCCATGACCTACTAGGCCAGTGAATAACCCCTAACGAATAGAAGTGTATTACTCTCGCTGCAACCTTTTTTTTCCCCTTCCTTATTGACTGGCCACCCTCTTTCAGTGTTTAGAGCCTACCATTCCTTATAGCTAGAGGACGACGTCATCTTTGAATTCTAGTCTTCTATCAATGTCATTCTGCAAAATATTGACACGGCGATTGGCTGCTGTATCAGTTGAGCTAGGGAGTAGTGATGAAAATGTCCAATTTCCCGAGGCTATTACAAAACATAGACTTTTCTTGGGTAAAGTCTTCTTATGCAAGACATCGCTGAACCAACAGGAAACGACTTGGGCACGTCATAAAAGTGTTTGGGAGCTTTCTACTGGGGAATTAATGCGGATAGCCTCCTATCATAAGCTTAGATGGCGTTGATCCCTTATTATTGGGAGATGCATTATACACTAATATAGGGAGTGCACAACAGGATAATATTGATGTATAATATACTGACATAACATACAATGTATTCAAATTAAGCATGTACATTTTCTTCAAGTACTCTCTACTTCTACTCGGCTGTAGCGCTTAGGCATATAGGGTTGAGGCTCTGTGATTATCTTCCTACGTTTCAAACAAACCATAAAGGAGCGTGATATGTGCGCCACATATTGCGCCCCGGACAATATGGGAGAGCAACCCCCAGCTTCGGTCTTACGTCTCATTCATGTTTGATTTCGCCCAGTCGCCGCTGCGACTGTGAAGAGCCTCATCGGCAATCACCTACCCCGCTTGGTGGCTTGTCAAGGATCGGGGGTGCAATCGTCTCTGGTTCGCCATAGGCGTGACAGGTTGTCAGCGAGCTGAAGCCGTATCTTGCAGCTCGACGCCCAACACCATAAGACATTCGGAACCCCGCCGGCCGGTCGTGTTCTAGCCCGTTCAACCTCCGACCTGGTGCAAGCCGCATTAGATAGGTATGACCAACTTTGCATCTCGACTACGCGTCCTCGGGCGTTTTCTCGTAGGGCTCTTCGTCCTCCCAGACAGGGAGGTCTAGATCTACGACGATTGGTTTGTTCAGCTTCCGCGGGCCACGGCCGGAGTGCGGGTAGCTGGTATGCTGGATCGCGCAGTTTACGATACATGTCTCCCTGCGTCCAAGACGCCCGGCGAGGGCTGCCTGGTCGCTGCGCACTGAGTCCGGATCCTCGCCGAGACCCAGGGTGCCGATGCCCGGGTACGCGACATCCTTGTCTCCTCCATCTTCCCCAGATGCTTCTAGTTTCGCTCTATGCCTATCAAACCACTCTTTCCGGGACTTCTCGTCGGATAGACAGCGGCTCCCGTCGTTGTCTAATGGCGCGCCGCCCTTCTCGGTGAGATCTATAAGTGCGTTTTTCTCACTCCCTGGGTTGGGATCCTGCCATGCTGTTCGCCCTAGCTCGGCGTATCGCGCATTCTTGCTCTCGAGGTCCCAGCGCACGCGCTCGGCGCCCCGCGCTTCGTGGATGTGCCCGCACAGCGCGAGACGCGGCCGCACTCGCCAGAATTCCTGCCGGAGAATCTCACATCCCGCAGCTTCTTGCGTGCGTGATTCATCGCAATGCGTGTGTGCCGGACCGTGAGTAATTAAGATATCCGTATCCAAAGGTATCTCCTCCCAAAGTGATTTGGCGGCCACATTATCATCTTCGTTGCGTGGATACTGAAATGCCCAAGCGCCACCCCATGCCGGGCTGTATGGTGATCCAAAGATGGAGAACGTGGTTCGCGGGCCCGAGGGAGAGGTCAGCCTGATGTTGCGGCTCTCGTGCAATAAGTAAGTGAGAGTTTTAGAATTTGTGAGTAAGGCCTGGCAGTCTTCCGGCACCTGGGACACGTTGTTATGTCTGTAGGACCCATGGGCTTTGTAGAATTCTGTGTCCAATGTTAAGTCGTGGTTACCTGCTACCACGATCTTACATTCGAAATCAGCCTTCTCGAGCCATTGTACTTGTTTCGAGAGCTCGCTGAAACTCCCCTGGTTTGTGAGGTCGCCGCAATGGATTAAGACATCGCCTTTGGGTAGCTTGACCGTGCAGTTGTGAGTATCTGATATACACACAAACCGAGTTCTCCGCGTGCGCCGGGGCCGCGATGATGCATTTAGTTCTTCCATACCGCGGAATGATGAGTGAACACCAGAGCCTCCAATTAGATTAGAAAGCTACCTGCTACTGGTGCAGATACATGTGCGTAGGTATAGATCGAAACTCTTAGTCTTGTGATTTGTCGATATGGTGTTGATGAATTGGCAGCCTAACAAAGCATGCGGCGCCTCAATAGAGACGATGGAATTGGTTAGCGTCGGCCTACCTGTCTTTGTAGCCTGTCAATTTCCAGATATCGGAAGGAATCACGATCAAGCTTGTTGAGAGGATTCTTAGACATCTACCTAACGCTACTGCGACGGTTACCTGTTACTGCGATAGGGCCACAGCAGACGTCAGATGACGTAGTAACGTACCTAGTCTAGTTGTCGTAACTTACCTAAGGTAAGAGTTTCCCGTGCCGACCCCAACACTTATCAGATTGGAATCCAGTCTTCCATGTCTTACTTTCCCCTACCTTCCACCTCCCTCGGCCACAAATCGTTGGGCAAGTGAGCGCCTCATCGAGGTGTGTGCATTAGGGGCATCGCAGAAATAGAGAGATTTCCGGGGCCACTAATTCTCACCATTCGACCGAATGTCATATGTACAGCGAGGTCATGCCGCTGAGTAGGTAGTGTTCTTCCAACGCTAACTTGACGCAAGCTCTCGCGTCTCATGACATGATCGAGTTTCTCGGACTGTGACGTGGAGCCAACGAAAAGATCGAATGCCCAGATGCATGAGAGCACTACTAGTCTAGTTAGCCTCACCAATTCACTAGACGTGTAGCGACGCCCGAACATAGGTTTTTCATGCGCATGTGTGATCTGAGCCAGGTAGTCTGCGGCGCGCTGTTCCATCACTAGATGAATGCAACGCTCTACCTTACTTATACATGGTGACCTACCAGGATACGGAGCGCGACTGATAGGTATTTGCTCAGGCAGAATAATGGAAGAACAACAATATTCAGGGGCATCGTATATCCACTACACGTGTGCAAAAAGTGCCCCCCAAGCCGTACACTATTGATTGGTCTAGACTAGACCACTATAGTCACCCTGGTCTCCTTATCCTGTACGCAATTGCGGCGAGACCAGGAAAGACCCTGCATAGGTATGGTATTGTAAACCGTACCAAGTTCGTTCACGGTTCACCTTGAGTGATCAATAATCCTCAATTGAGCTTTGGTACTCGATTGAATGCCTTTTCCGAAAGATGCGATCCGTCACGAAACGCCATCACCTTGCACTAGCCCAAAACTGAGGCGATATTTACCTATAAAGCGTCTCCCGCAGCAGATATACCACAGCCACGAACCACGCAACAGAAGACACTGGCCCAGAGTTGTGGTCCAATTGCGATATGATCACGTCGAAGGCGGGACCGACTTGCCGGATGTCCGGGGCTCTGATTGGTTTAAAAAGGGCACGGGCAGGTGGGGGTTCGCGTGCAAAGCACAGCACAGTACGCTACTGTAGGTCAACTGTAGGTCACCCTTGGTCACCCTGTAGCCACGCTGTTAGGCCGATTGAGTTAGCTGGGGCCGCTTTCGTCTGTTCTTCCCTGACCAGCCAGCGAATAATTGCTTCTTTTCATTCGCCCTCCTTTCCCCAGCGGATAACCTCTCCAACGTTTGTCTGGTGTCTCGACTCTCTTCCCTTACAGCTCTCCTCAGTCCATGTGCAAACTTGGCTGAGCGTGCATGTGTTTCTATTTATGTTCTTTTTCTTTGTCTTGTGAGGTCAATCGCCCCAGTTTAGGCCCGTAAGAGCTTGCTTCTACACTGTATTGTCGGAAGCATAACCTGGTGAGCATTGAATAAGGTATCACCATTCCGGCTTCAGCTCCAGCTCCAGCTCCAGCTCCAGGTTTGGAGGGCGACCCACGACACGCGACTCGTTTTCTCAGATCACAAGCCTGTATGCTGTTCTGATATCACGAACTTCTTCACTTCATGGCCCCGTATTAATATTTTAAACTCCGGTTGCGCCAGAGGTCACACATCCGACAACCAAACTCGGCAAACTCGCTTCAGTTCTACCCGTATACGATTTTATTAACTTTCTCTACCATCTTTCGATAGACTATCCAGCAGCGCGCGCATCCTTTCTATTCTGTCTTGTCGCCTCCACCCCATCTACACATCTACACATCGAGTCTACAATCGCTGTACTGGCTGGCACGACGCCGTTGCCATCACTACCTCCAACTCTACTACGACCCGCCGTCTACCTCTTTGCTTCCTCTTTAGACACCAAAGTCCGCTGTCCCTCGCTCTACTTAGCCTAAATCCGCCAAATTCTGTGTCTACGCGCCAGAACCACCATCGTAATCTCTACTCATCCTGGACGCAATAGCCAGCAGAACGGGTTGAACGGACACGCTGCTATCCGTGGCCTAAGCTGCCCAGTATGGCAGCTATCTCGGCGGCATCGGGACCTACGTCCTTTGGCGCTCCGAGCGATGTACAGGATGAATATGCGGGATGGAATCGAGATACGAGCGGTCACAATGAGGTGAGCACGCGCTATTGTACCTTCTCCGGACTGTCCGACACGTGCGCAACTTCAACGTACATAGGGACAAGGTATCAGAAATCAGTGCGTGCTAATTTCTGAGCTTCTGTCTAGACTTTAACGAATCATACTTTCGCGGATTATGAAGCCATCGAATCGCCGCAAGGCGGGCCAACGCCGCAGAATGGGGCTGCAGACAACTACTTCAGCTTGAGAGGTACGACATTGCTTTAATTTGTTTGTGCGCGTTGGGAGACCACTGCCCCGCTCGCATCAACTTGGCTATCAAGCTATGGGAAATGACAGCACTAACGCCTCCTCAGAATCCCGCAGTAGTAGCCGTGCGGCAGCTCCACCTCAGACTAAGCGTGCGCAAGATGGCACCATCTTAACCTATGACGACGAAAATTCGAAGTGGATTCACCGAGATAAATTAGCCAAGATCGAGAGCGAGGAGCTTCAAGCAGCGGGGATTATACTCCCGAAGCCCAGAAACCAGAGCAGATCGAGGCGAGATCGTAGCCATAGTCGCCGAAGGGGTACCACAGATTCCTCCGAGCAGCAATACATACCAGTGTCTCGAAAGAATGCCGAGCTGAATCACGACCGAACACCAGACACCGAGTCTATGAATTGGGACTTGCGCCGACCTGAAGAGATTGCTGAGGATCCCGGCGAATACTGGATTTCCAACGACTCCGGGAAAGGCACACGTATCCCTGTGGCGAAGATCAGCCCTGCGCCGATTCCACCTGACTTTATCGACCGAAATGCCCCAGTGCAACGAAAAACAAGCTTCCCTCTCTTCGACGAAGAAGTATCTATTGCGTATCCGAAGACGCGGTCACGAAGTAGCAGCGGTGTGAATGTTCCCGAAGACGGGTCTAAGACTCAATCAGGAAAAAGGGCTGTGACTGATGGGTCTCCGACGAAAAAGGCCGCTACAACAGCGCCCCGTAAGACATCGGCGCCAACGAAGCCAACCACACAGGGTCGTCCTAAGACCCGATCTGGTCCTGCCCCTAGGAGTAGTTCTACCACACGGCCATCCACGCGATCCGGCGAGCTATCTCCAAGAGCACCCGAGGGTGACCCACCATGGATGATATCCGCATATCAACCGGACCCGCGTTTGCCGCCGGATCAGCAACTTTTACCAACAGTTGCAAAGAGACTACAACAAGAAAAATGGGAGCAGGAAGGAGCATTTGGGAGCGTATATGACAAAGAATTCCGGCCTTTAAACAAGGATTCGTTCACAAAACCACCTGGCATAGAAAAACCTCAAGAACCCGAGAAGCCCGAGGAACCCAAGGACGAGTGGCCTTTGAAGCCAGACGCCGCAGTTCCACCATCCAACAGGCCTGGGACCAGTTCATACTCGACTATGCCCAAGATTCAAGACGCACCCGCCCTGAGCCCCTTGGCCAGCCCGAGAACGATGCAACAACTACAAACCCAGACGAATGCAGCAGTGAAGGTGCCAGATCCTCCAGAGCAACTCGAGGAGACAAGCGACAAGGCTGGGTGCGGGTGTTGTATTGTGATGTGACATGTCTGGCACGGTCATTTTGGCATTTCGCTCACCCCGCCTAAAATCTTAGTATGTCGCCTACTACTATCAATACCTAGACTCATACAGGACGACTTATGATCATCATCTATTGTGCTAGATGGAGCACTACATATATTTAATAATCACTTTAGTCACATTGCACCTTTTTTTTTCTTTGTGTCTAGGGACCGCTCCTTTCGATCAGAATGCGCAGACCTGTACTGACGTAAGCTGGTGTACTTGCCTTCACAGCGATCGATCCCGACAGCCTGTGTCGAGCTTGGACTGGTAAACCACACTGGAACACATCAAACTTTCTTTTTTCTCGGCATGCGACAATAATTTCGGCGTTTACCGGCTTGGACAGAAGGACCTGGAGTAGAGCGGTAAAATACATCATCACCCATTATCATCACCATTGTTCATAAGAAGCATACGGATTGCCCTCACTGCTGTGTACCATTTTCGTGTCTGGTTCATTCTCACTTAAGGGGACTTGCTTTACAGGCCGCTCTATCATGCGCTTAGCCTTTGCATGAGAGGTATTGTCCGATAGGCAAGCATTATAGTCCACCCCGGACCTTTCATTTTAGCTTTCTCTAGCGAGGGAAGGGGATGGCAGGGGTGTTCAGGAACCGTTATACATTTTGCTGTTGTTGCATTAGCCAGGTAATTTTAGATACCCCACCTGGCGGAAAGGGAGAAGTTAGGTAGATAGTTGATAACAAGGATAAGACTTCGACAAGGTCATTCTGTTAATTGTAATCTATGGCGACGATATAACGTCACTTCGTATCGTGTCTAATACGAATACATATTTCTTAGGAACCCTGATTGCATCACCCGACGAAAAGAGCAGGCAGCGAGCACAGTCTAATTGTGCCATGTCGTCATATTATCGTGACTTGTAAATGCAAACAACATACTGGCGAGAAGGTAGCATCTGACTCAGGACACTGACAACCGCAAATATTTATCGAAATAATGTCAGCCACAGCGTCCAATTTCCCTCAAACTGAACCTGGAAACCGCAGGACAGGGATGTATTACCAACCGTGCGGTGTCATGCTTAATATGTGGGGAGGGCTATAACATCTCATATCGTAAACCAGTAAAGTGCAGATCATGGAACCGGAGACGCCTTGTCCCTTTAACTAGGTTAGTACATGTACCCTGGGTGGGTTTGGGAATATAGTAATTGGCGACTGGCAAAGTGATAAACGGCTCAAGGCTTTAGAGAAACCTTTAAAGATTGGGTTCATGCAGGTATTATATAATTAATAATCATTTAAGAGCCCTATATGATTCCTATCATTGGCATACAGCGATCCTCAGCGTCAATACTACTATATCAAAAGGCAGCAATGCCGCCGTTTATAGATGCCTTCAAGAACACTCCATCTCAATACACTATACGCTGGGCCAGAGCAGTGATTTGTACCCCCTTCCAACCTTCTAATTAAACATTCCGAAGGCGATGCTTGGTAGCAGCGCTGGTACAGCTCGCTCCAACCGGTTCAGTGGGAACAAAGCTAGGAGGTCGTCTTTTAGTCATTATCATTAGACTGCTGCTTTTGAGACCTAGAGAAATGACATACAGAGGCCCAGGGATCTGGAACAGCTTCAACGTTTTGACGACATATCGTATTGCATTGCAATTGTTATAGTGGTAGTAGAGAAGACGTATTTAGTCATAACGGCAAGAACATTCATATAAATCTAGGCGATCGTTTATTAATCATGTGGGGTTAAAAGATGTGTAGCTCGAAAGACGTCTGTTGTGACGGTGATAAGGTGACGTAGGTTTTTCTCTTCTTTTGTACGTGTTTGCTTTTACTGACAGTGCGCTCTCTCAAATATACTTTTTTACATTTATAAAGTTTGTCTTATTTACTGAAAATGACTGAAAATTTTGAGCTAGCTCAGATCCACAGGAGAGGTAGTTGTTATTTTACTCGTTGAGCTGCCCGTTATTGCGTATCAAGCATCTTGGATCACAGCATGCTCGTATTGAAGGGTCCAATAAAAAGAATGTGGTGAGATCTGACTTATATATGCAGGGACCTACCGGGATGTATGTATATAGAACTAAAGAGATGGGGGAGGGACTACATAAGTAGGACTCCCACTTGCACACATGATTACGTGGTATTGTAGATATGGGATCAGGGGGAAAAAATCAAGCATATCATCGGTTTTTTTGTTGTGGCAATAAAGTGCCGAATTTAAAAGAGAAAATCATCCCGTTGCTCAAGCATCGGCCTTTGAGATGAGTTATAAGTATCACTTTCCAGCTCTATCTTTAAGAACTAAGCATTTAAACGAGTGAATAGAATAGAAATGAGTCAGCGCCTCACGCCTTATTAACACCATAGGCAAGGTACCTATGCAAAGTAACATTATCTTGACGCTTGCTTTCCTAACACAACCTTCAACTACAGCTGCTGAATCTGCCTTCAGACACATCAAAGACCAAACTTTGAGGCGTTAGTCTTATTCGGTGCATCTGATCGAGCTGGCAACGTCGTTGAAGTCCCCAAGATTAGTAAGACCGGGGTAAGTGAAAGTGATGGAGTTGCCTTGACAGTTAAAGTCCCTGTGAAATTTTAACCATTAGCTCGAGGAGCCTACAGATGCAGTGGATGATGGCTTACTGCCAAAGAACGCAGGTAGTCCCCTTGTCAGGGCCAATGGAAGAGATGGCATCCTGGTACGGAGCGACAAAATTCACTGTAGACATATATTAATGCGATGTTCATCTATGACACGAGTGGAAACCGTACAACAGGCGCCCGTTGAGATTTGGAAGTTGTTGCAGGATCCGGTGAAATCGTTGTTTACGCAAGCGTAGAAATGAGTTATGAGAGCCGCGGCGTCTGGGGCAGCCTTTTCGCGTGGAAGAACTCCGGCACTCACGATCCCGATGAGGAGAGAAACTGTGGCGAGATTGAACTGCATTTTCGAGGATTTTCTTTTTTTTGAAATTGAATGGTTTCAAGAAATGTAGTGTTAAGGCTGTTTTGCTGTGATATTCGAATTTAGATCTGTCTAGAAGCGAGGATGGTTAGCGCCTCTTATACTTAGAAAGGGCTGATACAATTATATGGTCTCTTCGCAACATGAGAATTCAACGCAAATCCGGTATGCCGATGAGACAAGCTGTCGGTCGAGGCTATCACGGCTTTGCGTCTATGTAGGAATGATGGAGCCAGTTAGCTGGGACCGTCCAGACATTGATCCATTAAACTCCACCTGAGTAGGCTATTAGTCACGTTAAGCGATGGAGATATCGAAGCCGCTGCCAGCTTAATAACTTATTCAGGTCATGGCCAGCTATGATAGTGGATTTCAGACGGGATTCTGTTATTTGCCGTAAGCGGCAGACGCCACGAAACAATATTGTAGCAGTAGAATGCTGCATCTCTGGTTTTTCATCAACCTTTGCGATGACAGCGTGTCAGACAGAAGAAGTCTTACATCATCGCTTCATAAGACTGATTTCTAGCCCGCATTTGATCTATAGACTATCGTCAGCATTTTAATTACATGGGTAGATTCTTAGACTCGTGTTACACAAATTTGTTGTCATAACTCATCCGTGAAAGAGATAGGCTGTCTTTATAGGACCCGAAGCCACAATACGTCGTCAAGAGAACGAGAAATTTAAACAAAACATCAACGACAAAACTAGGAACTTAATATCAAAGCAGCAGTATGATATTTGGTCACTAAACAAGGCTGGCATAGCAAGATAGATAAAACATTAACATTCGCCTGAGCTTAAAATAATAATTACGAGCTTTAAATACGCCATGTTCAAAAGAGGCTTTAGGGATATCATTACCTTGCGGCAAGTTGTCATAGCTACATTTGGAGGCGGTAACGTAAGACGGCAATAACATCCTTAGCTTCAATGGTTTGATGTCTTATAACCGGTGAGATGAAGTTAATGCATATGAACCTTAATATAGAGTGAAATATGAATGTGTATGGTGTGGGGTCTATGTAATGGAAGTTGGTCAAACCCTTGGCGGAATAATAGAGTCGACGTCTACGTAGATTCATGTTCGTAAGTTAACAAAGCCCTAATAGAAGGATCTGATCGAAAAACAAAAAGGGGAAGGGAAAAACAGAGAGAACGTAGCAGCAGACTCGCATAGACACCCTGAAGCCTAAGAAGAGATCAGAAAGAAACCGCCGTCGATAACTCTAACCTGTATGCCTCTGAGCCCCAGCCAAGGAGGTACTGTAAGTACTACACATCCTAGACTGGCAGAAATCCGTATTAAAACCAATAGGGAATCGCGTGATAACATAGAGTAGTAGATAATCAAGTAATTTTTTGATGGAAAATCAACAATAAATTCAACGATTGACTAAGTAGTAACGTGACGTCTCTATAATGATGGCGTAGGTAGCTAATCTGCTTCCATAAAATCCTTTATTGCCGCCCTCTCACGGAAAATAAGCCCCTTGTAAGTGCTTTATGTAAGTAAAGCCCACCCGTACTACTCCAATATGTTCTCTCCTTCAGCCCTACGAAGCTTAACAGATAGAAGACTGTTTCTCATCTAGACGCAATTCATCACCTTCTCTCCACATCAAACTCGATCAATAATAGCTTACTTGCCACCCCAAGCTTTCTCAAACTTCTCGATTTCACGTTGAGCTTTCGATATGTATTTTTCGTAACGCGCTATGGGGCTTTCGTCCCCTTGAGCCGCGCCAGCGATTCGCTGCACGATAGTTTCATCAGCGTTGATGTATTGGTCAAGCATGTACGATTGCTTTTTTTCCACCCTTTGCTCAAAGGAATTAGTCCATGGTCAGTTTTTGTTATACAAAACTTTGCCTTACATGCTGCTGCTACTGCCGCCATGAGACGGCTTGGCACTGCGTTGTTGAGATGAGGAGGGCATGACGGTGTTTATAAAGTCAGTTTGTGACGATAGTAATCGAGTTCGGTGTTAATATTCATGAAGTACTCTCAAATACTTGTTGACGATAGAAATCCCCAGCACATGCATTCATATCAGGGTTTTTCCCGCCTTTTATTTTCAACACTCCATAAACATCTCGGAAGGCTTATGTCTATATTTGACTCTACGTACCACGACAGTCGGCCAAAATCTGTCGGACATATATTCGACTGCACGGAAAACCCTCTAAGCCAAAATCTGAATCCAAAATCTGTAGCCATTTCCCCGACCAAAATCTGTTGGCTTTGCTGGTCCTTCGGGATGTCGACTGACAAAATCTTTGTGTGCAAGTGGGGGTCGTAAGTCGAAGTGATCTGCGGATTTGGCGCATATGTAGGGTAGTTGAATTCATCAGCGAATCAAAATAGGTGACAAAATCTGTCCAAAGCGCCACCCAATGCAACGTCATGCGTGACAAAATCCTGGCCAGCAGGGGTCGATCTGATGCATGGACAAAGTCTGGTGCCGCGACCCAGCGACGAAATCCGGGTCCTGTAAGGCAGCCGTTAGCACACAGGCGGCTTCGTAGTCTTAATTTGGCCAAATCCACTCAGGCGTTGAGACAACAATGAATTGAATACGATTCCTCCTAGAAAACAGGTCTCTTATATTGATCGAAAATTTCTCCTTCATATAGTGGTCATCCATACTTTATATGATCTGGTCTATAGTTACGAGGCTTTACCCCTTTTTTGTTAACTTGTCATTCGTCTACGAGTTTGAATGGCAACTTTTCCTCCATCATCCAAGATTACGGAGGAGGAATGGGATCGCAATAAAAGCCTCATAATTGCACTTTATTTGGGCACAGATCATAAAGAAATCGAATGTGTCGAAGCAAGTGAAGGTCAGGTTAAAGGCAAGACTCTCGATGAGGTTGCCAAGTCAATGAAGGGATACGGATTCAACGCTAGGTAAGTATTCCGAGCCCGTATCTCTTTTTAGCGTCCTATCGCTGATGACAATGCTTATAGTGTGTCTCAGTTTGAGGCTAAGTTGAATGCATGGGGGGCTCGCAAGAACCTCAAACCTGAGGAGTGGGAGCAGATTCATAAGAGACTGGAGAAGCTGCCACGGACTACAAAGAGTCGAGTCCTTATAAGTGGCCGTGTCGTTGCAGACGCTAAGATCAAGCGCGCCCGGAGATATCGTACGCAGAAGTCTCGGGCCGCCAATAGCATGCCAACCAGTGGTTCTTCTAATTTTTCTGCTCTCTCACACCACGTTCATATTGAGGTCCAGGAATCAAATGGGCGATGGATCAGTCTTCTCAACACGAATAATTCGCGTACACCAACAGCTTCTTCTCCTCTAAGGCTTGCCACATTTGGGGATAATTCCGCTGCCGACTTACCTGTCTCGAGCCTCATTCCTGTTATATCAACTAGCTTAAGATCGCCCATTGAAAACAGTTACCACCCATTTGATAGCGATGGAACTAGTGATGAATCAACGCAGGAATATCCACTGGAATGCCCCACGACCTGGTTAGGTTCTCTTCTCTCAATACGTATTATCAACGCTGTGCGTGAATGCGTGCTCGATCATATCGACTGTACCGAAAACCGCGCACAAACTAGAGCTATGTTCACTGGAATGATCGATTGGAGCAGTGCGATATCGTATTCTCGAATAAGCGACGCAAGTTTACAATTCCCGAATACCATTGCTTGTCAGAATTTTGGAACTCAGAACGAGCAGAACCGGCGCATTATGGCACCAGCTGACACCTGCAGATCCAAATTCAGTTATTTCATGCTTTCGGTTATTATGAACGGCAAATGCGAAGTGGATCAGATTCCGGCGGAGGTGCTGGACGGTTTGCTCGGACCTGATGGTGCTGTAAACTCGCTATTACTACAATGCTTCACAGACGCACCATATCTATTCAAATTGATCATTTCAACTCTACTTGGCGCCTTAGTATTCCAGAGAAAGCGCGACACTATTGCGCAACTCCTTGAGAAACGTCTTGTTCACGCCGATGATGACGTGATAATTAATCGAAAGGGTGACGCTAGGAGACGATATACTTTGTTAGAAGCCGCAGCAGTTGAAGGAGATGAAGGATTAGTTGAACTCCTTCTTTCGTACGGAGGCGACCCTAACAAAACGTACCAAGCCGACCCTAACAAACCATATTACGGTCCTGGCTATGGGCGTGGTGCACTATATTGTATCACGCACAAATTCGGTTTAATGCATGATCCAAAAGGTCGTACGAAAGAACCGCCTAGCTTTAAAATACTTCAAAAGTTGTTTGAGGCAGGAGCTGAAGTTCGCCCTTCTCGATTCATGCTCGGCGACCTAGATAAGGCAAGCACGTCTCTCGTTATTCTCCAAATCAAACAGTCTCAACATGAAGAATATTTTAAGTTAAGCCTTTGGGATATAATCCTTCAGAAGGCCGAAGATGTCCATGCGGCTGATCTCTTCAGTCGGTTCGTGTCTGACTGTGAAGAACGACACGATAAACGATGTCTATCATGTTACCAAAAAGATGTGGATGGTAGTTTGGTATTAGCGGCTCAACTAGGTCGTACAAAAACATTTCTGGCCATGTCACCACACTCCAGTCAAACATCTGATCTCAACGAGCAGCTGTTGAGCGCTGCAATTGAAGGCGGCCAATCTATGATCATCAACTCTGTAATGCTAAGAGGACCCAATATCAACCCTCGTCCGCATCGACTGTATTCCCTGGAGCATATCTCGGATGGGTTCGGTGCGGGCGGCCCTACGACCCCACTGGCACAATCGATAAGAACCAAAAATTCTGAACTCGTCGATTGTTTTGCAGATGCAGGTATTTTTGAATCATTACACGAGGGCGGTAGATTTGAAACTGCGCTTAATGCCGCAGCCGAGGTTGGAGATGCTAATCTTGTCACTCGTCTGCTGCGTTCGTGTCCAGATCTGGGGTCACAAAGCATGGAACTCGCCTTGTATGAGGCTATCGACAATGGTCATGACGATATCGCGGACTTGCTCTTAGAAAAAGGTGCTTCCGCCTATACTAACGAAGTCTATAGTCGGGCATACCCAATGTATCTCGACCAACTTACAATACTGGCAGTTCGCAAAGGTAGTAAGCGCATCGCGCAAAAACTACTCAGTATCGGAGATAAAACAGCTACCGAAAGCTTCATCCGACACAGCAGATCTTACGACGAGGAAGGATTCCAAAGACTCCTGTATTTGATGGATCCAGATATAAGGAAAGATTACTTGCTATCCTATCCTTGTAGTTTTCGCTACAAGATATTTGTTGATTTGAGGAACTCTATATCTAATTTTATACCCCGATTAGGCGATTTCCATCAAGATATATACGATCATCTTGTAGCAACGCGCGAAGGCAAGAGTAATTGCGATTTAATCCTAGACTCTAAGCTCGCAACTGTGCAGCTGTTAACAGCGTGCCTTGCTATTGCTATATCGCGAAGCAATCTGACTCTAGCGAAAAGACTTATAGAAAGGGGAGCGAATGCGTCACATGAGACAGTTTTAACATGCGCCTTACGATGGGGTGCTACAGGCGCGACCCAGCTTCTCCTGCATAGCATGAATCACCAGAGACCCGTGATGACCAAGGGGCTAAGAACTGAAGTTCTCAAAGCAGCTATCGAACAAGGACCTGATAAATATGATCTCGTGCGTCAATTGATTGAATCTCGATTAGTGGATATACTGGACACCGGGACCGCACCGCACCATGCGGACGATATATCGACACCCTTGGGAGTAGCAATAAGAACTGCGAATACCGAGTTTCCCCAAAACTTCAGCCACGATGTGACCAGATTACTTCTGGATCATGGTTGTGGTGCCGAAAATATCGTTAGGTTTGAAGGGAGTCTTTGCCTCCCTACCAACCATACCGCCATACTCGAAGCTATTGATGCCAGAAGTCAAGAACTGGTTAAGCTCTTAATAAAATACGGCGCCGATATCAACCCTGAGCTGCGCTATCTAGTCAGGCGCACTCCCCTTCAGAAGGCGGCTGAGAAGGGGGACCTTTCAATGGTCCGGTTGCTGCTTCAATATGGAGCAGACGTCAATGCCAAACCAGCTATAGCCATGGGCGGAACAG
Source organism: Xylaria flabelliformis (assembly GCA_007182795.1). Lineage (NCBI taxonomy): Eukaryota > Fungi > Ascomycota > Sordariomycetes > Xylariales > Xylariaceae > Xylaria > Xylaria flabelliformis. Next base: position 108,362 of record VFLP01000012.1, read on the forward strand.
CATTGCAATTCGCAGCTATCTCAGGCAATTGTGAAGTAGTATGTGAGCTTTTGAGTCGCGGTGCACTCCTTTGCACGTCACCGCCCAAAATTGGAGGTCGGTGGCCGATTGAAGGAGCCGCGGAGCATGGTCGGATTGAAATGATCCAATTTCTTTGGAAGGCGAAGGAAGAGACGCTTCTCCTTGGGTATGGAGATAACGGATTTCAAAAGAAAAACTTCATAAAGGCCATGAGACTTGCCAGGGATAACCAGCATTATGAATGTGTTGAGTTAATCGCGCAGCTAGCGAATCTGCCCGTCACAGCTACTGATGTACCGCCGGTGGTTTCTCCTATGTACATTGACTGGCCGCCCCCGGAGCGAACTGTCGATTGAGTCTTGCCTTTTATGTTCGGACGCATGTTGATTTCTGTTGCCATCAATCATTTGAACTTGCTGTGATGAAGTGATGTTTGGGATCTGAGGGTTCAGGAATGATTCAGGTACCTGTAAGCAATATTGGTTATGTTTTCTTAGATTTTCTTTAGTTTCCCTAGCACCCGATAGTTTGGTTTCACTGCAATATTGAAGGCTTGACACTGAATGTCCCGTTGTGCTCGTTATATGATGATGTCGTCTCATTATTTCTACGAAAATACCACAAAGAAGAGAACTGAACCGTCGAGTACTTGTAACGTTTCACTCTTATTCGCTTGCCAGCGTCCAACAATCTCCCAGATCATGACAGCTCAATTGGCCCCTTCGGTATCCGCGATCCGGAAGACATATTTCACAGCGTTCGCCTTGCCGTGCTTCAAATTTTTCAATGCCTGCTGGATCCCGCCGAGCCCTCCCGGGACTGCCTCCTGGGGCCGCGGCCTAAGCCAGCCCTCCTATACATAAGACCAGAATGAGTGACGTCAGTCCTTGTAATAGGAATTCTCTAGAGCGATGGGGCTCATAGGAGTAACAACAGCAGGACATGCTCGCTTAATTTTGAGGAGTGCAGAGAGGGGAGTGAAAGACTGATAACTGACCTGCAACCCACGGGCGAAGTAACGAAAATAGACGTATCCGAAATTCTTTGCGTCCTGGTGAACCGATCCCACACGTGTGCGAGAATGCTCAATGTGCGATGGCACCTGATTCGCCTCTACGTCCTGCACGAAGGTGATTCTGGCACTATCTGCAAGGGCTTTGAAGATATTGATGTAGCTCCAGGGTTTTGACACGGCGTCCAATGCGTGTAAAAGGGGCTTACTGCCAGCAGCCCTGCGCAAGCCTCCCACGGTAGCGTTATCCTCTTCACAGTAGTCTAAGATGACATCCCCTTTGCTCCGGTCAATGAGCGTTTCGACGTGCACTATTGAACGGCCCGCGACGTATATCAGCGGATGGATGTTGCTACGTTGCGCAAGCTGTACAGCGTAGGCGCCGACAGCGGATACCGCGCCGTATATAACAAGCGGGATAGGGTCCATGGCCGGTAGCCAGGGTTGGGGCAGCTTTAGGCGATTGTATAGAGCCACGGCAGATGTCATGGCAGCCAAGGGGATAGCAGCAGCCTCTTACCAAAGTCGTTAACACAGTAGCGTAAAGCTCTATCTACCGCAGTCTTATCTTCGTAAGTGGTCTTTTTGGGGATATGGAATGTTGTGCACTACCAAGCCACTGCATACTCGGCGTAAGAACCGCCTGGCTGCATCATCTCGTGGAAAGCTGCTACCCTGTCCCCGACCTTGAACTCGAAAACATCTTTCCCAGCTTCGTGTACAACACCCGCAATATCATCACCCGCGTTCACTATACAATCGAACCACATAGGGACCTTCCAGTCCTTAGGGTTGGAGCCACTGACGATGAATTTAATCACGACTTGGCCAGCGCCTGCCTTGGGGATCGGCGCGTCATGAATTCGGATCTTGGGCCCTGCTGAGTCGCATCAGCTTGGCCTGTTACCCCCTGTTTACCATTATAAGAGTAAGGTCGGACACCTTCGCTGACAAGGGCTTCTTTCATAGTAATGTAGATAGCAACTAGTTAGAGACTTTGGATCAGAGTTAATGAAAATAGAGAAGGTTCGTATAAATCGTCGAGTTGCTATTAAATGAAGTGCTCTGGACGGGAATAGACGGGAATGAGGATTATCCTTATTAATTTTTCTCTGTATCGATGTTCACCAATCACAAAGCCAACAGCTTTCTGGCATCGTTCCATGTAATAAAACTACGCTTTCTTACGTGTTATTTACCCCATGATTGCTGCTGACACGGGAAAACGTTCTCCCTCATGTTAATTACTATATGCTGTACTACTTAACTAGGGATAGTTAAAGAGCAGTCTCTCGTTACGATGACTTCATGCCATTTTATGCTTGACACTGCTCGTATCAAGGACAACATGCTTCGTATAGTTGAAGTGTGAAAAATTCGGGTAGTCTCCATGCTTGTTGGAACTAGATGAATTTATAAGTTTCAGGAATCACGTGATCCTGTCGTTATACAACATCCTCCACTTGTAAGTGAAGAGGTCACCTTAACCATATTCATGCAGTCTTTCGTCATGATATTACTTGCCTTAATACCTGTGTCAATGCAAAATCTGGGATTGAGAGCTTTCTTGAAGAGTAATTGGATTACAAAAGCAAAAAAAAAAAAAAAAAAAAAGAAAAGAAATCGAAAAAAAACTTGAAGTTGAAAGAGTTAACCAATAATAGTGGGAGCCGGGTATTAGTATCTATTCACCCTCATCATTCAATTATCACCCTTATCATTCCTTTTTATGTTTAGCATGTGAGGATTTAAAGTTAACATTGCCAATATTTTCGGGTAAAAAATTAGACCGGAACAGTCCTAACCCAGCCACATGCGTATCGTTCTGTACGGCACCCACCCCCGGCCCGATAGGCTTAGGTCTCGGAGTCATTCGGAGTAAACAGGCGATCTGGTCCATCAGGCTTGACGTCCGCGCTGTCGGGGGCCGCTGTTACGAGTAAGTCACGCTTGATTGGAAAGCTTTACCTTTCCGAACACGTATTGGTAACGACAATTAAGTGTGAGGGAAGGTAAAGCTCGAGAAATTCTAACGGTAACCCCCCAAAGTCTAAATCTTCTCTGCAAGAATCCTACTAGTTTATACGGACTTTACAACAAGCTAATTAATAAAACTTTAAAAACAGCAGTAACTATAACATGTTCGTACTAAAATTAACTATATAGCTAAATATATAGCTTACTTATTATACTAATAAGTATAATTATTAATAGCTATTATATTTAAATATAAAGCTTATATAATATAAAAGTATTATGTAAAATAATATATAGCTTAAGTTTATCTGCAAAAATATGCAATATTCTAAAATTAAAATGCTTCGTATTTCAATTTTTACCGTATTTAAAATGGTAGCTTTACTATCAACGGTAAAGCTTTCCATTTCAGTAACAGCTTGCCTGGCGCTAAAGAGTACTTATATTAATGATAGGGACGAGGACGGCGCCAAAAAGACTGTGTGAAAGCCTCCACGAGAATAGTCACCAACATCGCCAGCTCCATAAATGCGGGGTCCAGTGGCACAGCAGTGACATTATGCACAACATCAACGCCGACTCTGTTCAAAAATGCTTCAGCCCCAAGTTTTCTTCGTTACGTGACTAGGGTGACTTTGGCCTTGGGGTTGGAGGGACGGGAACTGAACCGGCCCGAGGAGCATTGAGGAAGTGCCCCACTTCGACTGCCGTTTCCACGCCGGTCGGTCCACCGCCAGAGACGATGACAGACGTGGCTGAAGCAAGCTTCTTGTTTAGGTCTAGAATGGCAGGTTCGGTGGTATTGTAGTTGCCATGAACGAGGTAGCGGGAGATGGGGTACGGAGGCCGGCGAGGACAAGCGCATAATATAGCAACGTATGAGTAATTTCTCGGTCTTCTAACTTGACCATGACCGTGCGGCCTCCAACGTACTAGGAGTCGGCTTTACCACGAATGACAGTGTTCGATTAGGAATCGTATGACCTGAATACATCGGCGATAGACTCCAAAAGGTTGTCGGTAGAAAGGAGGCCAAGGAGCGTGGGCTTCTGGTGCTCTATGAGAAATGCGAGGAGCTGTTGATGATACATACATGATAAGTCTTGTTCAACTCCCTCATTTCTGGCTCAATATGTTTGGAGAACGCCAAGACCAGCCGCCGACCCACCCAAGTGCGAGGTCTTAAAGTCTTCGACGTCACTCAGTTTTATCATCAGATACTTAGTCGGCTAGGTGCATGAACGTGGAGGTATGTCCCCACTCAAACTTTGGCCTTTGATTGACTCCTTCGTCATTTCGACAGCCACCTCTCTTTTAGAATTACTTGAATGAATTTAAACTTCTTTTTAATCGTATAATTAGATACCAAAACTTCGAGTTTGAGCTTGATTCAACCTCGTTTCGTGTAACAAGGGCTTGGAAAAGGCTCTGAAGAGTGTTCGAATCGCATATGGATTCAACAGTGCGAAGGTCTTCAAGATTTCTATATATGTGAAATCTCCTTGGTCTGGCGCTTGCAGCGAAACTCTACGTAGAATGCTGGGCATACAAACGTTAAAGATATTTGCATCTATCGTAGTTCCAACTTACGGTTACTTGTTAAGCGTAAGGAAGAAGCTCTCGTCTATCACGTAGAGTTTGTACCACTAGTCCGTAAAACCCGGATAGACTGTGCCTGGTTCCGGTCTTCGGGGAGATTTATGATAAGTGTTAGCCCCTCCTTGGCGTTACATTTGTGGCGTTTTCTTGTGCTTTCAGCTCGACGAGACATCAAAGTTCAGCCAATCTAAACCTCTTCTGGTAACGTCTTTTAGCGATGCCGCACGCTTCTTCGTAAAAAAATAAGTAAGTAATGGAAAATTAACAAATATTACGCAGTATTGAATTTTCCCATGTTTCTTATAGAGTGTAGAAAACTCATATCATCAAAAGAGACTTGTTTAGGCCAACATGACAAAACATAACATTCCACCTGCACTTTCTTGGCATGATACTCAAGCCTTTAAAAATATAACTAAATTTCAAGCGTTACCTAATGTTCACAACATATGTGTTACGGGTGGTGCAGGATTTATGTAAGCATACGATGATTTGGATGTTGGTTGACCAGAGGGTAGTTAATATTTTTTTTCATAGTGGCTCTTGGTTTCTTCGCAATATGGCCCTTGCCTACCCGCAGTACAACTTTATCTGTTTTGATATATTTGGGTAAGTATACTATTGCCATCGATTCAAGACAAGTCACTCAAGCTATTAGCACCTGCTCTTCATTGAACAATCTTCGAGTCCTCGATGAGGCATCGAACTTTTCCATATTCCACGGCAACATTTGCGATGCGAAGGCAGTCAGAAAGTGCCTTGTGCAACACAGCGTGGACGCAATTGTACACTTTGCGGCACATTCTCATGTAGATCTTAGTTTCAACTCGGCAAATACATTTTGCGAGACTAATATCACCGGAACAGTGATTCTTCTGGAAGCCGCTCGCGAACACGGTAGTGAGTAATGATTTCTTCACTCTCTCCTCGTTTAGCCAGCTTTGCCGTGTTTTGGTCAAAAGTAGACAAAAACGTAGTCTCAAAAGCTTCCTGTACCTTCGAGACGCCCCTAAATCACGTTTAAGTAAAGATAACTAACTACAAGTATCGTAGTCAAACGGTTCATACATGTGTCAACCGATGAGGTCTATGGAGAAGTGTTGCCTGGCGCCACTGATCACAAAGAGACAGCGCCCCTCCATCCAACGAACCCATACAGCGGGAGTAAGGCGGCAGCCGACATGATGGTTTGCGCCTTCTATAAATCGTTTAATTTACCTATCATCATTGTACGGAGCAATAATGTTTACGGGCCAAATCAATTTCCGGAAAAAATCATCCCAAAGTTCATCACATTAATCCTGCGAGGGGACAAGGTTCCTTTGTATGGTGACGGAAGCTATACGCGCCGTTATATATATGCAGGTGACGTCGCCGAAGCCTTCAACACAATCTTGCACAAAGGCGAGGTCGGACAGACGTATAATATTGGCACCTATGACGAAGTGTCAAACATCGAGATTGTCGAGAAAATTGTGCGAGCAATTGGCGCTAAAAGCAGTCGTCATCACCACTCGACTACAGAGTTCGATCTGGCCCAACATGTACATTTCACTCCCAATAGACCATTCATGGATTCGGCCTACGGAGTCGACTTCTCTAAGTTACGGATGCTTGGTTGGTCCCCTAAGACCAGCTTCGAGGATGGTCTGCACCTAACTGTTGAGTGGTATCGTCAGTTCGGTGAGGAGTGGTGGGGGGATATTTCTGCGAATTTAGGGGCTGGAGAATTCAAATCACACTCGCCAGAGAATTTACTGGAAGCGTCGCTTCCTATAAACACTAACTCATTGAGGAGTTCAAGCAGCCCAGTTGATGGAAACCATCCCGAAATCTTTAAGCAAGACCTAGTATGAGTTCGCGAAGTTCAAGGTCAAAGTTATGAGAAAGGATAGTATGTGCGCTCGTACAATTATTCAAAGATCATAACCTTTAGAATTGAATCTCAGTCGGCTATGCTGAGTTCCGGAGCCCAAGTTCTCATCATCTAAGAAGGCTCACATATTGTTGCATACGTATATGCTGTCTGGTAGAGGGTAGTATGAGCAATTGCCGATATATTAGATACCCACCTAGATTGTTTCATGGCCAATTTATGCCACCAACTCTCTGGCAGTCCGTTTTCATTGAGAATCTTTAGACGTTCCTCAAAGAATGTTCCGCTAGTGGTGATTTTGCAAGTCTATCACACATATTTTTTGCAATATGTCATGGGGGAACTTGAGTCTTAGGTAAGCAGGGGAAAATGAACCGCTTAGCTAATTCACTTGGTTTTCATATAATCAATCTTCCCTTTAGACCGTATTGTTGCTTAGATATAGCTATGGTGTAATTGACATACAGCATCTGTATTTCTATATATGCTTAGTCTCTTAGTCTTAAATATTATGCGGTATTTTTTTTTCCCTTTTTTTTCGCTACAAAATGCTGGAAAGATCTGCTGAGTTGTGACCTTATCCAGCCCTAACTGACGACTCCCGACCTGAGCCAGCTTCACGATCTTCATTTTTGCATTGCACAACTTCAAAAAGGAATCAATGACTTTTATTTTGAATGATCGGTAGCCAAACGATTCCGGAGTCCGGAGCCCGGAGTCCAAGGTGTGGCGCGATGATCTCCTTCCTACTTAAGTATTAACTAGATGGTTATAGTTATAGACCTAAGTGGGACTCTATAGAAAAGCGGTGCATCTAATTCGTAAGGGATCTAGCTTTGCTAGTTTATAATGCCTTACCCATAGCTATTAGGTTCATCCCACGAGTTAGAATTTAGTGTGCGGGATCTAGGGATATCTAACTTTGAACTAACCACATGCAGTGTGGAGATCGGTATCTACTGATCCCCCGTGTGACCGCGGTCTAAGTGCATCCATTTTCCATATCCACATTCCTGCACGTGTTATATCGGCCGGGGTCAGAGCCGCTTTGCGGACGGCACGCTAGCGGCTCATGATAGTTACTGCCGAGGTAGAATTACCATTTAGAGACACCGAGGCAGACTTTTCGACAACGGCTTCACCTTTTCTCACGAGCCGCAACGCGCGTCAATGCTTATCGCATCTTATAGCGCCACCTGCCCAGAACGGATAAACGATTATGAGTCCACTGTCTGAAGTCCAGTCCAACAGCTCCAGATTATATCCAGGCTCCTCTACTTAGCATTCGTAGCGTAGGATCAGGGGCTGTTTTATTTGTCAGATCTGTTCTGGACATTTTTAAGCACAGAGTAGTCAAGGCAGTATGTAGCGAGACAGCCCTGGCTGTCTGACCCAGCAGCCGGGTTTATGCCACGTTCTGGAACTATTACGGGGTTCGGTAAGCTCAGATCTAGGAGTATGACAAAGATTTTTTATTGATCTTTTCTTGATTTAACGACTGCCCTTCTTGTCCATTCCGTACGTACAGTAGTCTGCATATCAATCCTTGAAAAATCCGGGGAAGTTGTAAAAATTGGAAAGCCGAGTAGAAGCCAAGTTCGGCTAGGGCGGAATAAGTAATCCATTCCGTCCATGGACCGGTCTCGTCTATCTGTGATCGCTGTCTTCTCGATCTATTTCTGAGAGGGAGACGACGCCCACCCCGCCCGACGGCCATCCGAACAGCCTCGCCTCTAGTAGGCGACCCCTCTTCCCCTTACGTACTTTACTTGCGTATGGCTATTTCAAAGGATCAGGCAGTGCTTGGGTTCCTACTCAGACGAGCTGGAAGTTGATGTCTCGAGAAGAGTTCCGCACTAATATGACTGTGTACATGACATGCAAAGTCCTAGTTCCAGGTACGTGTAACGGTTTCACCCAATCAGAATACTACTCAAGCAGTCCACAACACGAATACATACTAGCTACATAGCGCAATTGCTACTAGCCAGGGTAGTCCGAACAAAACTCCACACACGTCCTGTAAGTATATTGTAGCCTATTCTAAAGCCAAGTAAAAGGCTTATGTCAAGAGGTGTTTCCATAAAAAGAAGACTGTCATGATTATTTTTGCTTCAACTGTTAACCTCTTAAAGTTATTCAGTTTTCCGATTTTATTCGATGGTGTTATTAACAGTTGAAGTAGTACACCTAGTCTTGGTGGTGTTTGGTAGTGTATGACACGTGTGTTAGAGTTTTGTTCGGACTGCCCTGTACTGGCTCTATACTAAGTGTCCTAACCACAGGGCTACGAAGACTAGTATCTCAGTGAAAGATGCTTAGATATTTCTAGAGATGATTTTACTAGTTTCAGAGGAACGTCTATCTTGTACTAGTGCAAAAATAAGTGAACGTGCAGAACAAGAAATTGAGGAGACCAAAGCAGTTGAACCAGGTGTGAATCTTACGAGCCCTTAAATTGACAATTGAATCATAAATCGTGTTCACTATATACTGTACTAGCTACATTCTTCTGCGCTAGAGTCCACCGCACGTCCCCTAAGTGCCCTTACCAACCATTTCTCCATCTCCCATATATCAAAAGAGAGCACAGTGTACGGCTGGTGAAACGTGAGATGAACTAGAACTTCTATAAGGCTTAGATGTAGACTTAAGCGAAGCTAGGAGAAACAACAAAGCTGATGTCATCGTTGAACACCGCGGGGTTGTCGAACTCATGAGGGCCACTGTTGCCTGCGATGTAGACGATGCTGTTATAGTGTCTCCAGTAACGGGCAGGGTAGCTCCAGGATCGGATCGTGTTGCCTTGGCCGTTGACGCCAGTCTGGGGGCAGAATGTGGCATCTTCGTGGAAGATCTTGCTGTTGTCGTTGGTATTGACCATAAGCTGGTAGTTGGCGTGGCGGATAAATTGGCCAGGGCTGTCCACGGACTCAAAAGAAAAGCAAGAGCTGAGAGCAAGTCCAGCACGGACAGTCCAGCTGGATTGCTGCTTCAGGGCGGCAGCGCTAGATGATGAAACAACCTGAGTGTTGACTTGGGCACCGGTGTGTGCAATGTAGCGGTTGGTGAAGTTAGGGGTAGTAACCCGGAACGAAACCCTAGAACCGACGTTAAGGGCAGGTCCGCTCGTTAACGAAGTAGTAGCATATCCAGCAGCCTTGATGTTCTGTTGTACGGCGTTTTCCGTAGCGTCGGACGGAAAACCGGAAGTCATAACACCTTCGTAAAATGTACCTTGTGCACTGTCGCTGTTGTCACCACCAATACCGAGAATAATAGCTCCTTCTTTGCTCATCGGGTTATAGCCATTGTTGGGGCGCGCGCCGTTGTAGAAAGTAGATAGCGAGCCAGAAGTAGAGTCGCCGCCACGAATCGCCCAGTTGCCTGGCTGGCCTTTCACGATTGCTGTAAGGAATCGGGGGCTAATCGTCGGGTTGGCCGGGTTATTGATAGGGTCAAAGCCGGTAAACAGACCGTTCTCAAGATCGGCCATAATCCAGGGGCCGGAACCGGAGCCAGTTCCTCGGCCAGATCCGTCGCCAGTGCCGAAGTAAATGGCCTCCATATGGCCGTTACCAGTGTCAAGAGAGCTGGTTTCGGCGTTACCATAGTCAAAGCAGCAGCCAGTGTTATAGTGGGTGCCATCAAAGACTGCATATAAACCTTCGGCTCCATCTCCCTTGGCAGTGCCACTGGGGTTGTTGTTACGGTACCCAGTGAAAGGCGAGGAGAAAACACCGTACGCCTTTTGGCCATTTAGCGTGACTGGTGCACCGAAAGCGCCGGCTAGGTAATCGAAACCATTGCTGTTGGGACCCCTTGCGGCGCCTCCAGGGGGAGCCTGCGTCAAGTGGTTGTTCCGGCCAGACTGATCGTAGATAATAGAAATAAGGCAGGTTGAGCCGGCACAGAAGTTGTCCTGGGTAGCAGCATTGGCAACACCACCAGCAGAAAGCGGCCTGATATCGGTTGTGGCATTATCGGAGCCACGTAGCACCTGGTAAAGGGAACCGCTATAGCCGTTGTACTACAACACTGAGAGTTAGTAAACATCATCTGGAGTGGTATATTTGAGGGTTGTAAGAAGATGAGAGCTTCAATGACGGGTTGGAAACCCGTGCTTGACTCCTGTGACGATTATATGAAAATTGAAGATAATGAATCCAAGGATTACTGACAAGGGCGCGAGTAGTACTGTGTGCAGCAACGCAGGGTGTTCCGCCAGATGCGTAGATATCGCAAGGTCCAGCGGCGGCCAGCGAGGCCGTGGCCGTAAGAGCGAGAACTGTCTTATAAACCATTTTTGATACCTTTCGATAGGGGGACTGTCGAAGGGAACGGCGACTGAGACGAAGAAGCTACGATGCAGATCTTCCAAGTGGCTGTTGTCTTCGTGACCTCGCCGTCCTTTATATATTCATGACAGAAGACTTTCTTCATGATCACCTGCTCTGAAAGGACTAAACGCAACAGAACCACTTTCCATATTCAGTTCGCCCTAGACCACCTCTGTTCACGGCCGCGTTCGTGAGGATCTGAGGTGAAATGGAATATGCCGTAAACATAGTATACTGACGATTCGCCTAGTGGCATCGCTAGTGTGGCACGAAGAAGGCCGCATGATGTCCATCGGGCCGAGCGCTAAGCAGAGAGCAGGCTTACAACCAGGGAGTGGTGTTGGTATATTCGAAGCTTGTAATATTTTGCTGCAAGCTTACCGTGGGGTTGTTAGTGCCTCATAACCAACCACGTTCAGCTACCAATAATGTTCATCCGGATTCTCTCCACTAGTCTCAGAAGAGTCTACCGGGTCTCATACACACATCAGTCTAGAAAATAGTGCAAAATTATCTAATGTGAGGGCTTTTATAGATCTCCTGCCGCTATGGGATAGACTCTTTTGCCCCCCAGAATCCGCTTGTACACTAGCGGCGGTGATGATTGCCGATATTTGCGGGGTTGCTCCCATCTTTTGTCATGACGTACAACTCTTGCTGAGAACTCCTTTTTCTTTTTCACAACTTAATCATTATCGTTGAAATTCATGGTATCTTGAACTATTTCTCGCGCACGTGTTCAAGCGTAGCATTTGTCTTACCTGCCAGACTGCGCACTAACTGGTTCCGTGTTTGTGATCACGTCTAAGGCAGGGTATAGGTTGAGAAGAATCAGACGATGTAACTGTAAATTCAACCCTGGTTTTCGTGACGTGGAGCTAGTTTAGGTCCTTGCTGCCAGCAACGTAGTATATCAAACGCCAAGACAACAGGCAAAGCTAGACTATAAGCCTCCCGAAGGACGCGGGGGGGCGAATGATATGGCACGCATTTACGCCACTCGGAGCTTGAGTGTAACTAATCTAACTCTAACGGTACCCGATCTATTTATTAGTCTGAAGGTTGGTTAACCTTCCTGTACCTCGGTTCTCTAGAGCTATTCGTGGCGCCAGCTATCTTCGCACTTGTGTTTCGAAAGGTATTTACAGCAAACCGATACGAAATATATACTCAATCCAGCTTAGCAAATATCGAATTATACTATACTACGCATTGACAACGGTAATTGCGATTGGTGCCGTTAGGCCGTTTTGTTACTGATGGCGTTAGATCGGCCGGTGGTAATGGTTCTAGGAAATGTCGCTACCAAGCTCTTGAAAGTTACCGCTTCAATATCAGTATGCTTGTCTCATTCAAGACGGGTACCGTGACATTTAATGGCCACAGAGGGATGGATTCATGTTTCATGATTCATGAGATTCAAGAGAATAGCCCAATGAAACCGTTTTCACCGTGTTAAATGATCGTATTCAAGACCTCATGCTGAAAGACTCTAGAGAATGGATTAGTTATGTTCTATATCGTCTTCGGAAAGTAACCAATTTATTTTCTCTGCATTAGTAATGAATGATAAGGATAATTTCATTCTAGTATAGCGAAGAGTAACTGAGTACAGGGGGATTCGCATACCTATATGAAGTCTTATGGATCCAAACCTTGCGACCTCGGAGACGTATTACAAGAAAATGGCCGATATACACAGTAGTTCTCAAAAGGCAGCATTATTTGAGAGACATATTCACAATCAAGATGGTACTTTCTTTGAAAGTTATCGCGGACCATTAATGCCATTGTTATAAACAAATGATGAGTGGTTATTATGTAAGTCTTTACGGATGAGGGGTTCTCTCACTTGGTTTATAATCTGAAATAACAGCAAATGAGACAACATCACATTACTTAAATTACAAGGGCTGTGAAGATGGCATTCCCTTATAATGCATTATTTCTTGCACGTTAGTCACTGTTTGTTACGATCACCGATCGCTATAACAAAGTGCATGACGGTAGAGCCAGATACCAGCCCACGAAAGAGGAATAGAGATCTTCGCGCAGCAACAGAGTTTATACGTAGTCTCATACCAGAAATCCTGATACTGTCCTAGGAGATACAAAACATAGATCGTTCTTACATCTCAGCACGCCTTCTAGTCTCCGGTGTCGAGTGTGAGATCTAACAGGAGCTGTAAAGCCTTCTCAAAACATTATACTAAGCTCATTCCTGCCAATAGAACTTAAAGAAAAATTACAAATATGCGCATAAGAATGATACTATCTACCTCGTTTATGTTCGTATATAAATAACGTCTAATGACAATGAGTCATTCTTACCATTTTAATATTAAGCGTTGAAGCAAAGAAGGTAAATTCAAAAAGCAACATCATGTGTCCAGAACTTGTTAGATACACCTGGTGTCGTGATGAGTTTGCACCTTAACATTCCGGACTCTCCGTTATAAGACGCTTCACTAAGGCAACATCTAGACTAGATCTAGTTGACTTCGTATACCCCAGACCACACCCATGTAGTTATACGAGAACATCTTCGTACATATGCCCTTGAGCATGCGCGGTGCCGAAAAAGGCGATGCCCTTAAGTCCTATTACATCATAGAGAGAACAACAACAGACGATGAGATTGTTAAAGCGCATCGCGAGCTTAGTACAGGACCGAAAGCCACAGCAGGTTTTCCTTCTACAACGGGTATAGCACGCCTTGCGAAATTGAAGCAGTGGTTTCAAGCTTTGTTGACGGCTCTTCAGGTGGACCCTGAGCATCTAACAGCTGGGAATGTCAAGTTTTCACACTTAGTTTTAGTCAGGTACTCAAACACAAGCTATTATCTGTCTGCCTTTGTGCTTAACCGTTCTGGACCTGTCACAGTAACGACTAGATCCATCCTTCTCCACGTTCAACACTAGATAGGCCCACTCAGGGCGAGACTGGAATAAGTTTTTCCACCAATAGAACTGCTTCTTTAGCGACTAGGACTCCTTTCATGTGGATTCCGACTGGCTTCATCGTAAGGGCCCTGAATTTAACTATTATGCACAATGCTACACACGGGTATGAAGGGGTGAATAGGAATAGTTTAATTGTCAAGCGTTTTATCGAACTCTGCTCGTAGGGTAGTTCACACACTAAACTATACGCTATACGTGAGGTACACAGACGGATGGAATAGAATAGGGCAGCCTTGCATCCCGTATGCTCCTGATGAAAAGCCTGCAGATGATGCCTTTCCTTCCGACATCAAATAGACCAACTAACCGGCCGATCCATATGCAACACTAATTTAGTTGAAATGCAGACAAACGTTCTCGATCGCTCATCAGTGGCGACGTGCAGGTTGTTATGTCCGATGTTTTCGCCGATCTCTGGATGTGAACGGCTATCGGTTGACTGGGCCTCTAATTGACCAGCTCGTGCGGCTTATTCAGCACATTCAACTACTTTAATGCGCAATTCTTTGTCCGCTGCTATTTTTCTTGCCGTGTCAAGTCTTTTACCCGGTATCGGAGATTCTGGAGAGCTTGAGTGACTTGGATTGACTGGTTAGCGTCTTATTGAACTTAGAAGTATTTGTAACTGTTGAGCTTTGTTGGCATACAATGGCTCTAATAAGAAAATTAGTAGAGCTCTACTCGATTAAGGTCCTCGATTGCCTTGCTCGGGTAAAAAAGGCCTGTTAAGATCAGAGAATCAGGACTCCCGCGATGTCTGTCCAACATGAACATTGAGTGACGCTCCTAGCACTTCTAAAGAATAATTTCTATTGTAGGCAAGATGAATTTGAGTGTTTCAATTTGAAATGATTAGTAGCATGAAATAAGACTATGTTAGTCTCGATATCGTCAACGGGAGAAATTCAAGAGTTCGGGGGTTGAACCACTCTCATTCGTCCTCTGTCGTTACAAGCCAAGAGCCATCCCAATCTCTAGTGGTGTAGCTAAATGAAACTAGATCTCGATATGTTAGTCCACTTTAACAGATGGCTCAGCTCAGAAGAACCCTGGCGACAAGAGCCCGGCAGATTCCGTGTATAATTATACTGCGTCTCAAGAAACTAGGTTAGATATTTTTGTACTGTATAAATCTAGGCTCACATTGCTTCAAGTGCACAAGTAGGGTATAATCAGTTTTGATCCGATAAAACCGCTTCCAAGATAATCCGAAGTGATTTATGAAAATTAGACTGGGCTAAGCAGGAATCCATCATATTGCTTAATGAGTGCCAGCTAATGCAATGTACCATTCCAAGAACAAGAATAGTGGCAAGAAATAGTTGTGATCTACAATCACGCAAGCGGCTAATGCCAGTGCGGACGCCAGTAGGAGCTCATCGCCTGGGATAGTCAGTACTCAGATAATCCCTGATACAGGAGACAAAGGTAGGAATGTCGTAGTCGCCCCTGGATTACACATATTTGGAGTTTTTTTTTTCATTATCAATATTCGTGGAGAATTGGCGCAAAAGAATACCTTCCTAAGTATTCATGACAAATTTCCTATTCTTACGCATATGTAAGCCTACTCTTATACATCACCGTAGTTTACGCAACTTAAAATTTGATATACTGAGAAATCATGCTATGAACTGACCTCACAACTTGCTGCTCCATAACCAATGTACTAAGACTTGATCCGCGGATTGGAACCATGTATCTATCCTGATGCCCAACCTACCGAATGCCCTGACAACTTCCTGGGCTAGAACAGTCTGTACAGAACCTGTTCGCTGGAGTACGGTTTTGTGATGGCTATTATACGGCCTTGGCGAACTATTGTTACATCTTTTAGCAGCTAGTTTGTCTTATAACGACGACCTAGTCCGAACATCGAAGTCCGCAAAGCAAATGCATATAGAGCCAGGTTCATGATTCAGCGTATGCAGCTAACGTTTGCAGTTTGCGTCTAACAAATTTTCGTCTATTGAACACTTACGAAACATGCAGCACATTCAATGTCCTGTTGCCTATCTCTGCACGAACACGGATGAAAAGCACCAATTCTTGCTGGCCTGGTTCATGGAGATAGATCGGGAGTTAGATCACGGTACCTAGCGCATAAGATATCTTGAAGGAGAAGGTAGGATTGTAATGAGTTACATCTTAGGTCTAAAATGTTCCAAGGCTTGCTGAGGTGGCACATGAAAGCTACTCACATCGATGACTACAGATTACAACCTACCTCAATAAGTATAACTATACATTATGCATGTAACATTATGCCAGCACATGTCGAAACTGAGATTTCGATTTGACGCCATAGGATGACGCCACAGTTTGATCTTCTTCTAGCTATGAGATCCCTTCGGACTAAGGGAATAGAAAAAACTGACAACGCGCTATCGCCTAGCTTGATCGCACATCGTGAGGCCGGATATCATAGAACCATATAAGCATTCAGGCTCAGTTATGATCGAAAATTCAGCATGTCTCTCTCGTTGTACCTGACATATACGTCCAAAATAAACGTTTGTGTGATGTTCTTGGTTATAGAGTCATGACACAACCAGTGCGGGTAGTCAATTACATACTTACTAAGCCAGTACCTAGGAGGTTGTTTTATATGCATAAAATGTATAAAAGGGACTACGCCGCAGGGCTATCGGCTAATTTAGCCGCTAACCATACACGCTTGGCTGTTCACCCTAATTTTCGTATACTTTTGCTTCTATTCAATTAGGTTGCGTTCTATTAGCTCAAGTGTTTCATTATCAAATATATTGATGACATGAAGTGCAAGTAGTACCCCTTTTTGCATCACAGAGTGAAGCGAAGTATTAGCTGCCGATTACTTGATTCGGATTTTCGATATACTCGCGCAGCTTAGGTATAATATGTTTGATTTATGGGAGTTTTTTATAATCAAATAGATATCCCTGTAATTTCCAAAGTTTGAGTTGGAGATTAGTTGTGCGGCGGCCTGCTAACATGAACAACGACCCGTCCGCAAAAACAGCAGCTTCTTCTCTGACATTTGCGGCAACCTCAGTTCCTAGGAGCATTGCCATATTGTGCACTGCTACACTAGTAGACGTACCCTCATTAGTGATATCATAGGTAGCAAATGGTCCTGGCTGAGCCCCAGACTCTCCAGCATCGCTGGCCTTAGGAGGATCCCCGAACCACAATAATGAGCCTTTATGCTTGTACTGCACGTCGCTCCAACCATGGCATTTCACAATATAATATCGACTGTCTTCAATGCAGAGCCGTGAGAGGTAAAGTAGGTTCTCGACGATACCGTGTCGCATCCGATTTAGGATGAAGGAATCCATATCCTCGCGCCATACAGCCTTGCCGGCAAGCTTGTTGTAGCGAGAACTGGAGCCAGCAAGCAGGCGCTTTGTAAGGTTTTTGAAACCCACCCCCTCCTTCGATAAAGCGGAGAGAAGGTCCTGCCTTGCGAGTAGAAATACTGAAGGTCCATATGGCTTTGCAGCTTCGGATTGAACAGCGGCAGGTGTTCCTACGCTAGGGTCTTCCTCAGAAGCGTCTGGTTCACCTCCATCTATTCCGGACCCTGACTGCTCATCGTGGAACTCTTCAGCATTCGTGGAGAGCTCATCGGTGGTAGTATCAACTTGTTGGGAATCGTCGGGCTGCTCTCCCGCCAAGCTACGTGGCACCCACCACGGCTGGCCGGTTTCCGGGTGGGCAATAAAGTTGAAGTCTTGTAGGAAGAAGGAAGGAAGCCGTGTTTGGGATGCGGGACATCGCCGTACCGGCGTGGCAAGAGCCTGCGCTGTCACACTAGAGTTGGTATTTCCGCAGCCTCATACTACCGACCAAACAGTAAGAGCATGGTAAGGGCCAAACTCACCATAAGGACTTTTGCGGAACTGGCGCTCGACGGAGTTCTGGGCCTTTCCCTTTCTCTGCTTCGGAACTTGATGGCGCATGGTCGCTTCCCAGTAGGAAGGGTCCATGACGGGCGACAAGGGAAGAAGGCCGACGGCGGTTGCTATCGTCTTGTTTTCCTGGTCGATATCGAAGCTCGGATGGGTCGCAGCGGCAGTGTCGTCGTGCACAATGGGTGAGGCATAGTTCTGGGGCCTCTCGGTTGAAGAGCGTCGATTAAACTGCGTATAGGCAAGGAGGCGATATCTCGGTTGGCCAATTCTGGCACTGCTCCATGGCAGTGTTGTACATGCTTTCATAACCACATTTGATCAAGGAGATGCTATGGTGGAAGTCGAGGACAAAAGGTGGCATAACTTACTATGTAGCAGATAAGCTGGGACGCCTTATCGAATAACATTCAAGGGTACATAGCGGTATCCACCGAAACACAGTGGGTAACCGATGAGGTAATAGTGCAGGACGCAGGGTTTGGGGGAAAAGGTCATAGCTCCTTGAGACATACACTACGATATCGAACTCGTAGGATACCTATTGCAGCATCGGCACAGTCCTTCACATACCGCCTTCGTCTTCGTCTTCTATACAACCCGCCATGAGTTTTCAACGCCCAACCTGGCGATTGGTCCGGAACCTACCAGCCATCCGTGTCAGATCCTTCTCGTACGCCTTAACAAGGCAATTTCAACACCAATCTCCCCTAGCCTCCATTCCCTTACCCTATATAACCGAAGTCACTGTAAGAGCTTCAATCATAATTGAGCCGTGTGTATACTAGGCTGACTATGTAGTCTGGGGGCTGGCGAACATGTTCGTAGCAAATCGAACCTTTGCACGCTAAACCGAGGCTGATTCTCCATATGCAGACGACATCTTCTCAAAGCTACTCCAAGTAAGTTTAGCTTCCAGCCCCTGGGCAGCGCCGAGCTGATGTCGATGGATCTTCAGGAACGCATTATCTGCCTCAATGGCCCCATCGACGACACCGTCTCTGCCTCCATCGTGGCACAGCTATTATGGCTCGAATCCGATAACCCAGAGAAACCTATCACCATGTATATACACTCTCCCGGTGGCTCCGTCACGGCCGGACTGGCCATTTACGACACCATGACTTATATTCGATCGCCGGTCTCGACAGTCTGTCTCGGTCAAGCAGCATCCATGGGTTCGTTGCTGCTTACCGGTGGCCAGAAGGGAAAGCGATTCGCTCTGCCACACAGTAGCATTATGATACACCAACCTCTAGGCGGTACCCAGGGTCCAGCAAGCGACATTTTAATTTACGCAACACAGATCCAGCGCACGCGGGAGCAAGTCAACGAAATATATAGAAAACATCTAAATGAGGCGACTGGACACGAAAGGTACTCGCTGAGAGAAATAGAGGATATGATGGAGCGTGATAAATATCTCACCGCGCAGGAGGCTAAAGAAGTCGGAATTATAGACGACATTCTCACACGAAGGGACGATAAGAAGGCGCAAAACGAGGGCGCCACGGACGAGAACCAAAATCAACGTTCATAGCGCTAGAGGGATACCGCCCAATCTAGCAAAAGCCAGGCAGGGGTGAAGTATGTTCTAGCCAATGCCGATGATCGCTTTGTAACAGCTCATAACTGTACAATCGCGTGATGTATGATGTAACAGCTTGACGACGAGGAGGCAAACGAAGACTATACTACTATTACAGTTTGCACCTTGTACGACGATCGGCCGTTCTATTGGCAATCTTATGATGGAACGTGGCTCGGATTCCCGCTCCCGCTATTGTCTATATATCGTTACTAGTGACCCACTACTCACCAAATAAAGAATAGACAATAGGAGGGAGATCTTCGACATAATATGGGGATCATTCGTGGTGGGCGGCGCGGGGGACATTGGCCCGCCCGCCTGGATTTCCCATACCCGTCACCCACGAACAGGTAGGTAGACTAGTGTTGACTACTATGTAGGTACTTAATGTAGGAATAATAGGTGGTACGACATGCTGTTGTCCAATCTACCATACATAGACGTGTAGATCTATACCTTTTTAGGCACCTGTAGAATATTGTATACATATGTCAACCCATTATTATAACTGCCACCCTGAATCTTGGTAAGACATATTACATATGCAGACAGCCTATGCAGGACTTAAAGTGAACGGGTACCCTCCAATGTTGTGCTAGATGCAATGATAGGCACGAATTGGGTACTTATACTGCCTCGACCATTGTTTCAATGTTTCATTGCGCATGCTGTTAATATGTCCCATAATCTCAACGATCCAGGCACGATGATCGATCGAATATCCCTCGTGGCAAACAGGGAATCCCGTCCCTCCCGACCAACTATTGTTCGATATCCGTCCCGAGCAAATCAGAGATCTCCCGAACCAGAGATAAAACAGTCCCTTAACCGTGGCACTGACCCTGACGATGAACCAAGAGCACACGTGATTGGCCTGCGACCCGTCCCGATGCGGTAATCAGGGACTTTTGTCAAAGATGGGGCCAGATCTGTCAGGGGATCGGGCTCTGGTATTCGCTGGACGCTCTGCCCGCGATTAGTGTACGGTAGTTGGCCGGAATGGCGCCTTTAGTGTAGCAGCTTGGGGAGTGGGAGCCAAACCGACACAGGAAGGATTACGGATTACGACTTAAACGGCGTCCAAGCATGGCCGTTTTTGCACCAGAACCCTTATCGACTAATCCTTGACCCTGCAGCTTTGCCGATGACTTACAGTCTTCTTTCTGCATGGAAGGTCTCTGAACCTTGTCCCCCCCGTCTATTCTAGTCATTTACTGTGTATCCATTATTCCATTATTTCGGGAACGTCTTCTTTATTTCAACGTCATCTGGGCCCGGAGACCGACCCAGTTCATTTTAACGCCTCTTTGTCTCACAGTTACTCCAATACTCCAACCAGCTGATTGTGCTCGTGCTAAGAATACCTAAGAATAAGGTTGTGACTTGGCGGGGGGAATAAATTGTCAAAGCGGCCAGTCGCTCATTCCGTCCGTGCCAAAGCCGCTAGAACGATAATCGATAGCCGGCCTCTGTGATTGGTGATTCGAAATGAGGTTCTTGCAGCAAACTCGTCCCGCGAACGCGGGTAAGTATCTTCTCCATCGGTGCATCGGTGGGATAAGGCAGGCGCCCCTGGCCAGGCCGAAGCAAATGGGCAAATGGTAACCTACCCCACCGCCAGAAATTCAATCAATTAACTAAGCTCTTGCTGTGTACGCTCGTGCAACACCTTTCCCCCCTTGTTTCCCATGGCCAGTGCTTCTTGGCTCCCCAGTGCTTTTTTTACATGCTTGGTCTTGCGCCTTGTCTTGTCTTGTCTTGTATGCTGTCTTATAATATCCCTATACATAATCCTAGCCACCAGTTTGGGCAGCCAATAATGGTTGGTATACGACGTATTTTATAATACCTACCTATCTAGACCTATCTATCTATCTAGTTTGTCTGGCCTACGACCTGTCGCCACTCCTCGGTTTTGAACATAACTTTGCATCTTTGTCATCCCGGAATCTTGGTCCGCGGTTTTCTTTGTGACCGCCGAGCTCTATAGCCAGCCACGTCCCTTGAACGTCCTCTGCTTGAGGGCAGCCAGCCCGGCATCCCAACGTGTCACGATGAATGAGTATATCTTCGTAACTAATAGCTATGTGCCAATGAGCCCCTCCAGCTCGGAGCTGGTCGTGGCGCATCGGCCTCAGCCCATTGTGCCGTCGTCGGTTCTCACGCCTCCTGCGTCTCTCTCGCCTCAATCTACTCAATCGTCGCCCGCGCAATCTCCCCCTGATAGACCTGCAATAGTCCGCAGTCATGAGCTCCAACCGGCCAAGCCTACTCCGAACCAGATGCAGTCGGTCTTCTCATCCCAGACGGGCGAGGCGTACCGCTCGCAGCAACACACAACCCAAGTATGGGAGTCGCACAAAGAAGACATTCGCAGATTGTATCTAGATGAGAACCGGCCACTCAAGGAGGTCATGGCCATCATGCGCCAAAGGGGGTTCAGAGCTACGTGAGTCGCTTGTTCGACGGTGTGATATCTGCAGTCTCCTAACACGATTGCCAGGGTGAGGATGTACAAGTCACGATTCGATAAGTGGGGGTTTAGCAAGAATAATAGCAAGCGCGAAGTTGTCACAATGCTTCAAGTCCAGCGCCAACGAAATGCGCTCGGCAAGCGGACAACCTTTCAACGAAACGGACGCGAAATCGCAATTGACGCTTACCTCAAACGCAAAGGAATCTCACAATATGATCTTGCCGAGCCGGGTATAGCAGAAAGCCTTCCAGAACATCTTCGATGTGTGACGCCGCCGCCCGAAACGCCTCTAGTTATCCAGACAGGAGGGGCGCTCTCGTTACAGGAGCTTGTACTTCAGACCGCGAGAGACCTGGCGTGGAACCCATACTGTCCTGCAGACTTCCCTCTTGTGACATCTGCCGCTGTCTATCGCGGCGACGCCTTGCGGTGCGCCATCACAGATATAACGAATGCAGATTGGTTATTTCACGTGGGTCACTACGGCAGAGGCGGCGTGATGTGTGAGCAGGGCTTTAAGTCATTACATTTAATGGTCACTAGGCCATCCATTTACGGACTACTCCATCTGCTATTATTCCATCTCGATGCCTATAATAAAGGCATAATAAAGGAGGTATGGAGATATTTAGCTGCATATTCAGCGACTATTAAAGCCGATGGCCCCCTCGCTCGACTATTCCAGGGAATATCAAAGTTTATCAACACGCACGAATTCGACGAATACTGGAATTTGATCTTCGAGTGCACCGAAAGACTCTTACTTATCGACGAGCAAAGCTCAGGCCTCCCTGATGGAACGATAGCCCGACTCTACCCACTGATATTTATTCCGCGAGCACACCAATACAAGCAAGGACCTTATCGCCGTCTCCAAGACAGATGCGATTGGACCAGGTTAACCCGCGGGACAAAACCGCGGGTCCCCGAGGAAATGGCTATTTACGAGGCTAGCGAGCTTCTGATTATTGGTGGACAAAGCAATTGGCAAGGTGAAAGAGTTCTCGACCTCGCCAAGTCCGTGCTCGAGAAAACAAAGAAATTCGAATACAACGTCGATTTTTTTGTCTACATTGCGCTAAATGCGCTCGCAAACTATTACCGTGCAGATTTCCAACCCGGCGACCCAATCAGCAGTCCCAAACACCAACTCTCTATACAATACCTAGAACAGGTCTGCCAGTTGTCGGAAGGTAGATGGGATGCGGATCTAGGATACTTCATGGGTGACCTCGAAAAGCTGGAAGAGTGGCACCGCGAAGCAGGCGATACATTCATGGCCGACGAGGTGCACCGGAGATGGAGGCGCTCGCTCGAACAAATTCCCCAACAGTGGGAGAGGACACACTAGGTCGTACTATGAAGAAGAGCCCGAGTCCGACCATTTATTGAGCCCTAAGCGGGTTTGCGAGCAAGTCACTTGGCGAACGATATTTCTACCACGAATTATATCGCGTCAGTTAATTCCTAGTAATATCTGGCAAAGCTCGAAGTCTAACTTTAGCGTTGATTTAAGCGACCACTTCTAGAAATATTAATATAATTACTTGAATTCATTCTTCCTGAAAGGTTATCTCCATTATAACACAGCACTGCTCTAAGTCCACGCGTGCGCTTGTGATTTCTGTAAGATCATAGAGACAGCATCTACTCGATGTGCATAACCTACGAATGTCTCTCACAATACGTGCCATGACAGCATCGCTTTTTAGGGGACGAAACGCATACTTCTATAAGATGCATGTCAGACAAGAGGCATGCAGGCATTGACTACATTCGGACCGTTTTCATTTTCTTCTGGTACTGTTACTATGATAGTGTCACACAGGCAGCGAAGCGAAGGTAACCTTGATACTAATTATCACTACTACAGATACGCTGCTTTCTCTATAGGACGAGTCGCATGGACGGACTGTTAGGGGTGTCTCAGAATGCATGGTAAGATAAGTTTCATTTCATTCATTGACCGATTACGAAATCGGGACACAATGAGCATCAAACTACTGCACCTAATCGTCAAGCGTGCATACTCTTTGTCCAAAGGAGACTATCCACTTTCCCAACGAAAGCTCAAAGCCGCTGTCATAGACCAATAGGGTGGTAGCCCGCGTCTGACCAACGTCGGGAAAGGACATACAAAAACCGGGGAGTGCATGTTCGAAAATGCAGCCAGCCTACCTTGACACGTCGTTACTCACTTTATGCACTCCATCGACGCCATCGCCTGCCCCTCTCGGTGTTTGATTGGTACTGATGGAACTTCTGGATTGGTTGGATTCCCCCCTCTGCCGGGACTTGCCCGTTGGTGGCAATCAAACGCCCTGCATGCATGAAGCGTGGAGGCTAGCCCCATCTGCGTTGAATAGGGGACGTCTGGAGGTTTTGCTGGGAGAAGCGAGACGCAACGCAGCGCATGATGGTGGTGTGATGTGAGTTATCGATCGCAAAGAAGAGCAAGTTTTCGAGCGCGGCCATTGAAGACGGGCGAGCAACTCAGCAAGCCAATTCTGATTGCTTCGGCCGGCAACTCTGCTTCGATCCTAGTAATCAATAAACAGTTCCATAACATGTATGTAGATTAAGCTTAGAGAAAACAAAGCTCCTTGTGTACCTGTCTGGAACTTAATTATAGGTTTCTCAGCCGGCAGGCAGAAAGACATAAGATTCTTAACTACCTAGGTACTTGTTTAACTAAGCAGCCCCCAAGATTCCTCGGAGTAGCCAGGGTAGAGTGTCTAGAGCGTAACCGCATGACGTTCCAGTCAGAGGCGATCAGGAGAGGAAAGCCTCGTGGCGCCCATCAGCAAGCGGGAAAACAGGGTTATGGTTGTAACAGTGCCGAGCCGAGAACACAGCGTCGGTCCCGAGGAACTGGTTCAGCCGTTTAGTTCCCGCTGAATCCACGAGAGTGTCATATGAGTAGGTAAGCTTGGGGCAGGGTGGCTTGTGTTCTCGGATTCGTGCCGTTCTCCCGCATGCTGCCAAACCCTTTTGAATGTTCTACCTGGTATATAGATAATTATGTGTATGTATGTATACCACCAGCTTTTGCTGACTGCAGTTGAGTGGTATTTCACCATTTTTTTGTCGAGTATCTAGTCTCCAAACTATGCATCGGGTGTATGTAAGTGAGCAGAGTGTCTACAGTAAACTACCTTTTTAGCGAGGATGGATGAGACGGCAAGAAGTCTGACAAATCACGATCCTGTCTTAAAATACCTAAAATAGCATTCTAACATGAACTTGGTCTAAATAATCTTATTGGCCTAAAGCGTTCGAGTTTTTAACCACTAAGATAGATACGGTTCAACCACGCTAGGACACTACCGGTCACAATTAGATGAAGTTTTCATATACCAGACATACACATATGTAGTTTTGACAGTTCATCCACCACGTGGGTGTATGGACAAGGACTTCGTATCTTCGGGGTTCTGAAACCGAACTTATTACAAGGAGTGGTTCGTGGTTGTACATGGATTAATCTATTTCTTTTGACGCCACTTCAGCCCCTTCAACTGCAGGACATACAATCCCAGGATTGAGAGGAGACCGATAACGGCAAATAGAACAAAAGTCCATCCCGCGCCGATTCTCCGTAAGATAAGGTCGAGGAGAGCTAGCCCGCCCGCGGCCAGCTCCGCCCGAATCAGATTACTAGCAGCCTGCGCGGTCGACGATGCGTCAAGATGGATATCTACAAGCAGTGTGCTGAGTGCAGTGAAGACACCTTGTATGGATAGGCCAATGAAGAATTGAAATACGAGCGGAGCTGCTATGTTCTGTCATTAATATGTCAGATATTACGGAAGAGTAGTATAATAGTTACTGGAACTTGAGGTCAACTCAATACTTACTACTTGGTAGCGCAGCAGCCAACCGTAGCCAGCTATGAGAAGTCCACAAACAAGTAGTGAGTATTTAAGGCTCCGAAGCCGCGCTTCTTCAATGGGAAAGTTGTTAAGATTATGGTTTTTGGCCTTTTCAGTGTTCAAGCCATATCTGGCAGCCGTGCGCCGATAGTCGACGTCGAGAATCTTACCTAAAAAGGTATTACTATCAAAAATCACCATGAGAGTATTGTTGCAGGTCGCATACCCATGCTCAAAGCACTGATTGCACAGGCAACGCCGAATGGGATGTAGGTCAATCCGGACACAAGACCAGATACATGATAGATCTGAGTGAACAGACTCGAGAGAGAGGCTTGGAGACAGGAGTATATGGTGTACCAAACACCAACCGACCCAACTATAATAGCTGTGTTAGGACGTCTCAGCAGTGCCAAGGGCTTCAAGGGATTTGGAAAGTAGAGTCTTTTCGCATTTGGACTTGACAGCAGAGACTCTTTTCGTTGCTGCTTGGGTGTCAGGGCGTGTAGAAGCGCCCTATTCACCCTACGCGGTAGCAAAGCGCCGTCTCCCACGACCTGCCTCGACGTTTCCGGCAGTAAAAGCACTACGAGCACGAGACAGAGGGGCGAGATAGCCGAGAGAAACCAGAATATGGCGCGCCAGCTCCACCTCGACATGAGCAAGCCGCTGATGATCGGCCCGACGCTGGGCGGCGTGTTCAGCACGAAGGAAACAACGCCCGAATATCCTCCGCGCTCCGCGGGCGTGAACAGGTCCCCCACAACGCCGTACGTGACGGCGTAGGAGCCCGAGATCCCCGCGCTCTGCACGATCCGGAGAAAGAAAAGTAGCCCGAAGGACGATTGTAGCGCTAGCCCAATATTGGCGGCTACGTAGAAGCACAGAGTGGCGATTAACACGGGCCGCCGTCCCAGATTATCGGCGGCCTCGCTGATGAGGGAGGGGAATATGCCTGACGCGATCAGGTATGCCGTCACCGTTAGGTTTATCTTCTCTACGGACACCCCTAGATCCGTCGCTATGAATGGAATTGCGGGGAAATAGATGAAGCTACTCAGCGACGAAAACCACCCGGCGAAAGCGACGATGGCTACGATGCCCTTTTTCTGTCTGGATGAGAATGTTGAGTAAGGGGTTGGCAGATTTGTCCCCGTCTGTTCATCTTCGATAGAATCGTTCTTTTGGTCCGTTGCTTTGCTCTCTTGCTGTGAGGCATTCTGTTCATGATCTCGACTCATCATGAGTGTCGGGCCGTGTTGCGATCACGATATACTTTTGGTAGTACAGGCAGTCATGCGTGTTATAGTCGGTGAGTATTAATAACAGCAATGTGCGGGGTTGAGTTATGGGTCAATATGAGAAATACGCGGCGATCACAAGAAGCGGCGTTTGAGTATTCAAAGCAGGGAGATCAATTTCAAACATAGATAAAAACCTATTCTTTTTAAAGCTCTACTCCTTTCATAGATAAATTCAAGTCTACGTCTTCCACTCAGTTGAATGTAAACCGAGCCTGAGATAAGATGAGGTCTATGTTCTGCTACGGGTCTCTATAATGCCATGTCATCGGTCTACACCGTCGCCTATTAGTTCATAAACTTCTCAATCAAGTACTGCATATCTTCTAGAGCCTTAGCACGCGCCGCAGACCCTGGAACATGGGCTGAATACATAATCCTCTCTTTGATAGCATACAAGCGGTTGCGATCATCACACTCTCCCGTCGGCTCATCCGCCCTGAAGAACTTGAAGTACGTGTCTCGGTAGATCTTTGAGTGCATTTGATGATGGTCCACACGCCACATCCCAATGGCCATTTCACTGTAAGGATCCGACGGGTTAGGAATTCTTGTTTTCATGAATCTTTGCCTATTTCTTAGGGGTCTCGAGTATGTAAAATGATTTTGAAGAGAGCATTTGCCGATAGGGAAAACAAAACTCAAGGATACGTACTGATGTGCGTAATATGAACACGAGTCGAATATATAAATCTCTTCCGTGCGAGGATCTGTGCCGATATTCTCTTCCCAGAGGTCACCATGGATGAGACAAGGTTTCACGGACCGCCCGCCTTCTTCAAGAGGGCCCAAGAGCCTTGGAATGACCCTATCTAATGTGATCACCATTGCATCGTCGAGTTCTTTCCATTCTCCGTTAGCCTCAACGTCAAGCTTGTACACACCACGGAGAAGCTTTGTATAAAATGTTACCCAGCTACTCTCCCACCCGGCATCCAATGGCAGCTTCCCATCATATGGAGTGACATGAAACCCAAAATTTCCAGTAGGAGATACACTCCTCTTATGAAGCTCGGCTATCTTTTGAGCTAGTTTTTCGGCGTTTGGTGCGTGATGTTCAATATCAACATAGTCGCAGAGAAAGAAGTAGTCGCCGGAGTCAACGCATGGGCCGAATCCTCTTGGAGTTGGCACAATGGACGGCATCGTCTTATATAGTTCCGACATGCAACTGAATTCGCCGAAGACACGCTTATCTGCATGATCACCTTTTACTATCTACTCAAGTGCATCAGTTTAGATATCCCACTAAAAGCAACATAACATGCTAATCTTCTATACCTTGACGAAGTAGTCATGGGTTGTGCCCTGTGAATCTCTAGCTGTTATCCGCCCCGTGGATGCCCAAGTAGAGCTGTCATATGGTTCAGTTGATAAGATTTCTTTGTCTCTGCCAATTTCTGCATCTCAGAGCATCAGCTCGATCTCACAATCGCAAAGTAAAGAGCATCCTTACCATCTACAACACCACGATCCAAGACGAAATTGTCATCAATCGCCAGGACGGCACCGTGCGCATGTGTTATATCTACGGTGTTAGACGCCATAATTTTGTCGACGTACCCCTACTTTTGAGATTTCTGTAGCAGAATCTTTGAGTACGGGTCGTTTCTTGCGTACTCTCCTCATCATCGTATATAACAGGCGACTCCTTATCTTGAGCAAATCCCTAACCAAAGATGGGGCTTTTTCCCTACCGCAGCTAACATGCATTTAGGACCATGAAGGATGCCTAGTAAAACGCAGAGTCTTTAGGTACCTTTGCTAGCAGGGGCCATAGCAACTAAACCTATCAAAGAATGGTTTTCATAGTTATATGCACGCAAAACCCTACCTTAGTCGTCCAACGCAAGTACTTCTCAGGATACGTTTAATAAGGGGGTACTGCCGTACCTCTAATCACTTTGGTCGACAAGGTTTAAATCCATCAGAAGCAGGCTAGAGCAGCCCTTCTAATTGTCGGCCCCTCAACATATCGTTTCCGGGGATTCGTAGTCTGTGTTGTCCGGTTCAAACTTGACTAACAATCTGCTCTTTACATACTACGTTGGCCCAGATGTGCTCTCCGAGTGCACTATTCAATGTCTTTTCATATAAGGCGTCGCCGCAACAGGTAACTCTAAAGCCAAGATGCCACAGGTGTGTAAAGTCGCTCGTTTCACTCTTTGCAACCCATGTTACCTAAGAATCACTACCTCTCATCAAAACTCTACATGTCATGACGTTTGTTATATCAATGTTCATCGTATTTTATAATTCATGAGGTTCTTCAAGTTGACCCTGGCTACTAGTGGAAATTCTTCAAATCAAGGCGCGTAAGTCAACGAGTGAACCCGACATCAGGTTCAACACCAAGCCTTGTAACACCACCGACCACTATCTCAGATGCAAATCTACCATTTGATGAATGGAATGGGAACCTCGGTGGCGTTCCCTCTGTTAGAGGGAATGTGTCGTCATCGACCAGCCGACAACAGTCTTCACGCAACGCCAACTCGGACATACAAGGGCAGCTGTTCCCTCCTCTGCAAATAAGACGTGAACGTAGTCGTTCGCGGGACCGTCGCGACGATCCTCTTGGCCTTACAGTGCTCTATGCCCCTGAAACGGATCAACGCATGATAGACATCGTGTTTATCCATGGGCTTGGCGGCACTAGTCTACGGACATGGTGTAGAAACAGAGAACTTGAGTTCCTGTGGCCTAAGCTATGGCTACCAAAAGAGGCCGATCTGTCGGCAGCCCGTATCTTGACGTTCGGCTATAACGCACAGTTTTCCGACAAAAGGCAACGGGTCGCTTTGACCATCAACGACTTTGCAGCCGACTTACTCTATAGTATGAAATATGGCTCAGATGACAATGGTGAGAAACTGGGCCAAGTCCCGATCGTTATCGTAGCGCATTCGATGGGTGGGCTGGTGTTTAAGAAGGCTTGTAAGTATTTTCTTGGAATTCGAGGCTTCTCGTACCCAAATCCTCCATATTTCTTAAAGACGTAACCGTCAACTCACCTGAAGGGGGGATATTCTTTTAGTTCATCCTTCCGTTTCTGTCGTACCTGGGTTTATTTTCTTTCTCCGCCACGGCCCCTTTTTTCAACTTGATTCTATATATCATTTTTCTACTGCTTGAAACGCATTTGCTTACCTGCTGCCAACCTGATTCCTAGTTATTCAAGGACAATTAAATCAAGAGTATCGGGAGTTAATGTCAAATATTAAATCTGTTCTGTTCCTTGCTACACCTCATCGGGGCACCGATCTCGCAAAAACTTTAAACCGAGTGTTATCGAGCTCTGTATTCGGTCATACCTCTAAAGACTACGTAACTGAGTTAACGAGGAATAGTATTACGATTAACGAATTAAATGAATCGTTCCGCCACCACGCCTCGAAACTACAGATATTCTCTTTCTACGAGACGCTCGGCACGCAAATAGGGCCAATGAACATATTGATATTGGAAAAACAGTCGTCCTTACTAGGGTACGAGAACGAAACAGTGAAGCCATTGAATGCAAACCATCACGATGTATGCAAATTCACGAGCCCCAACGATTCAAATTACAGATCAGTTAGAGATGCGCTGCGTAGCATCGTTAGCTCGCTCCGACTTTCTATAGCCACTACCAACAGCACCGACACCGAATTGGATATCTTGCAAAGATGGCTCGGCGTTGGGCATGTGCAGGATGACGATTTATCTACACTACGGTCGATACGCAAGGCAGGTACTTGCGAGGACCTTATGAAATTGCCTGAATTCGAAAACTGGTTAGTTTCCGATCGGCCACATGTTCTATGGGTTCACGCGCCACCTGGAAATGGCAAGTCGGTGCAATGTTCCTTCGTGGCTGACTCTCTTAAGAGCCATTACAAATGTGTTCATTGGTTTTTCAGATACGGATATGCTGACAAGCAACCACTGGCCAACATGTTTCGCTCAGTAGCATACCAGATCGCGAATAACGATGCGGCCTTCTGCCGTTCGCTGGTGGAACAGGCAAAGTCAGGAATTCAAGTGAACAAAAGTGACGCCGCTACAGCGTGGCGGCTTCTATTTGCTGCTAGATTGTCAATGCTTAATTATGACCTTTTCTGGGTGATTGATGGATTGGATGAGTCGGATTCGAGCAAGACCTTGATTGACCTTATGTCGCATATTGGGCAATCGGATAGCAAAATACGTGTGCTCTTCTTCAGCCTTCCACAGGTTAAGATTTCACATTCCTTCCAAAGGGCCAGAAAACGGGTGCAAGTCACGGAGATCGCCTTGCGTGATAACCTCAAGGACATCCGCTTAGCTGCTATGGATGAGTTAGAGGAGTTTCCAGCTAGCGACGAGTTCAGGCAGCTCATCGTTGATGAGATTACAGAGCGATCACAAGGCAATTTCCTCTGGACAAGCCTTGTTTTGAAACGTGTCCTCCGGTGCTTTCGCCCAGAGGATGTCAGGCGAGTACTGCGAGATGCGCCGGATGGCATGGACGAACTGTATGGTCGGATGGCCGATACCATAACCAAAATCGAACGGGATGCAGACAAACGGCTTTGCAGGATTTTACTGTCTTGGGCAACTTATTGTATTCGACCCCTCACTGTCGACGAACTCAAGGCTCAATACTCAGCGGAACTCGACACTGTCCTTGACATGAGTCATCTCATTAGTCAAGTTTGCGGCGAGTTCGCCTTTATCAACCGCAGTAACCAACTCGCCTTAGTACACCAGACTGCGCGAGAGTACCTGCGAACTACGAAGAAGCTTGAATTCTCCCTCGAATCATCCGCAGCTAATAAGGAGTTACTTGCTACATGCCTCGAGTCGCTGTGTGAGTTGTCTGCAAACAAAGTACTACAAGGAAAATCGTCACCATTCCTCTCTTACTCCTCAGTATATTGGAGCTTCCATTTGGACTATTGCGCAGCCGAGTCTGATGATGTTCTAGAGATGCTTTTCAGGTTCTTTAGCAGTGACCTTCCACTGCCATGGATGTATAGACTAGCTCTTGTTGGCAAATTATCTTCGCTAGTCAAAGCGTCTTCGTCTCTTACTACTTTTGTGCGAAAGAGGCGGAAAACAGACTTCATCAAGCCGCCGTCCCTCCACCGCTTGCCTGAGTTGGCCCTTATAGAAACATGGGCAGTCGACCTATTGAAGATAACAGCAA
Source organism: Xylaria flabelliformis (assembly GCA_007182795.1). NCBI lineage: Eukaryota > Fungi > Ascomycota > Sordariomycetes > Xylariales > Xylariaceae > Xylaria > Xylaria flabelliformis. The sequence continues at coordinate 140,454 of VFLP01000012.1, forward strand.
AATTCGGAAGTCATTTAAGCCAAAATCCCGAAACAATATATACATGCATCCCCTCACTGAGTCCTGAGAATTCAATAATTTTTCAGAATTTCTCAAAGAAGCCCGCAGTATCCATATCACTTTCGGGCTTATCTAATATGGACTGGGACGACTGTCTTGCTAGGGTCTCAAGTGGTACAGATCAAGCTCTTCATGTTACTGTCTCGGGCGAGCTCCTTGCTGTTGCAAGTGGATTTTCTAATGGGCGTGCCACTATTAGGTTCTGGGGTACTGTCATATATCAGGAATTTCCCGGACTGGTCTTGAACGAACCTATTTGCTCGATCTCTTTTAGCAAGACCGGATTACTGTTTGCCTGCTACGGTTTGGATCACATTTTCGTATGGAACGTTGCCGATCGATCCGTTCTTGTCAAAGTTGAAAGTCCTCGTAGAGAACGAGCTATGGCCTTGGAATTCGCAACAGACGATTCATTCATTATTATTGCGACTAACCTTCGGCGTGTGTATCGGTTGGATCTTAAGATGAAAAGCCCATCGTGGACAACGTTTGACTCAGCTCTACTCAAGGAAAGCTTTCTACCAGAGGGTGCCTTCACAAATTCACCATCTTCTCTTGCCTTTAACGAGGACTTTACTCAACTTGCAGTAGCATATCGGGGATTCCCCTTGGCTATCTGGAGCCTGAACCCACCGAAAGTGCTCGCTCGATCCAAGAGGAAGCAGAAACAAGGGCAAACGACCAGCAACACATGGACAGGTGTCAACCGAGTCGTCTGGCATCCCTTCAATGGTCAGGTTCTAGGGATTTATCGAGATGGCAACATATTCAAATGGGGACCGAGTGATAACTCCCATGTAGAAGTTAAACAAGAACTCGATGCTACACCGTCTGAAATTCGGTGCAGCTACAATGGCGCGGTTTTCGCTACAAGCGATGTGAGGGGTTCATTCAAGATTTATGACTATTCTCAAATGGTACTAATATATAAGCTCATGTCGGATGATATTATCAACTCAATCGCATTCAGCCCGGACAGCCAAAGATTTTACGATCTGCGGGGCTCATACTGTAACGTATGGGAACCTGACTGCTTGTTACGAACGGCTGAGGTAGGCGTGCCGGAAGATTCTGAGGGCATCTATAGCTCGGAACCAGAAAAAAGGGACAGTCTTTTGACCGACATCGAAAACGATGAAGACGACGTCCGAAGTACATCTCTGACACTGTATGCATCTGAAGCGCGAATAGAGAACCGACTCACTATCACCAAGGTGGCAACTTGTTTTGGTGACCAGCAACTTTGCGCATATGCAAAAGACGAAGGGATCGTGGAGATATACGACATGAGCAGAAATCTCAGACACGTCATTGCCAAAACAGCGTTTGGAATGGGCGTTCACAACATCACACTATCCCGGCGTGGTAATTGTATTGCTTACTCCACGCAAGATGATTTCGTCCATGTCAAAACACTCGAACTACTATCGGATCCAGGAAAGATTCAAATTGAAACAGCCTATTCAGCGAAGCATACATTCAGAAGGGGATCAATCAATCAGCTCCTAATAGACTATACGTCCGCACACCTACTTGTCTGTGGAGAGGATAGGCTGCAGATTGTTCACTTCACAAAGGGCACTGTGATCGCCGAGGCAAACATCGAACCAACAGAGCAACCAGCAAGGTGGGAAACCCATCCGGCAGACTCAGAACTGCTTCTCGCATTCACCGCTGGTAGTGTGAGAGCATACTCCTGGAGAAATTTGGAACTCAAATATACCATTCCCGTGGAAATCGCAAACACAAATGATAACATGTCAGCAAGCTCCTTAACGATGGAGTTCCTGTTGCCATCGTACCATCCAAGATTGCACCTCGCTGTTGTTTCCTCTAACAAGTTTAGTTCTAAGTACTTCACATCCCTTATACTCGACACTACAGTACTTGGCGCCGCATCTCAAGAGACAGTAATACGTACCGTAGATATCCCTCCTTCGGTCGCAGATAAAATCGAAAGACCTCTTGGCATCCTACAGGACGGCCGTCTAGTATTCCTCGATGAGAATTTATGGGTGTGCACGGTGCGATTGCTAGCTGTTCCTGAGAGCAGATTGAAACGGCATTTCTTCTTGCCACGAGACTGGTTGACCAGCACGGACCTATTACTTTGTCGAATTCAGGCAGACGGGACGCTATTGTGTCCCAGTAGAGGCGAGATGGCGGTTGTGAAAAGCGAGATTGGATTGGACTGGTAGTAGTAGATTGCCGCAACAAAGCGCTCGGGAAATCTGTCATGTTTATAGCTAGCGTCACGGAACAGAGCTGTAGCACTATACCACAACACGATCAAAAGATAGAATGTTGTCAAGTCGAAGACTTGACCATGTGCAGTTATTTATATAGTTGGAGCCGTGACAGCTAGTCCACGCAATTCTATGCGTAGATACTAAACCGATTTAATACATAGCACGCGTAGAAATGCTTATGCCTAAAATTGAATTCGTAAAGAGGTTGATGCTCATGTAGAACGCAAGTGCAGTGGTCAGGCATGGGTCTAACATTATGGAGGTCTGCGTTGTTCATCTTGAGATTTAGCTGTCGGCTTCGGACGATTTTTTCTACGATTTTGCGAGCGAATTTCTCGCTGTACTGGTAGACGCAATCGATCATGAGTCACTTCCTGCAGCTCATACGGAAGATGAGGATTTTGTAGTGTTGTGCGAAGACCTGCTGTGATGAAGAAAGTCACACAATTGCCTATTGTATTAATTTATTCATAACTTTCGCTGTTACTCCCTCCCTTATTGACGACGAGCATTTGCCTCACAGGTTATGATAGCTGATTGGCAACTGAGTTGGCAGATTTACCATATTATGACTAAAGCAGGCTTTAAGTCTCATCTGTCAGCCATGTTCTCCCATCACTCATAACAAGCATCATGACGAATGGACTAGCATATACGTGCAGATCAGGTAGCTTGACAAGTCGAGATATCGAGAATCTCGACAGATCTACTTACCAATAACTGCTAATATGCTGCCCGGCTGTCATGCTTTAGATGTGCCTTGGCCATCGCCCTGTATCTTTAACCTCTTTCTACATGAATTTTCCCCTGCAGTTAGGTTTTTCCCTCTAATGACGCCATTGCTAGAAATCCCTGTACCAAACATTGGAGCATGCCACTAGCTCGTTATTGTAGGGACATTTCTGTACCATATGGCCGCTACAACGCCTAGAAACGCCAAAACCCATGGCACAGCCTTTTTGGCTCTTCTCTTCCTTTTTTCTTTCCGATACGCCGCTATTTCCTCTTTTGTGCGCTTCTTTCTCACATTCAATCGTGGAAAAGGAACGTCAGGAACTTCCTTTCCGAGGAATGCACACAACGGTTCCCATCCGTCATCCATGTTGTACTCAAGTCTCCTCTCAGGAGGAACCATTTGCCTTACCGTCTCAAAATACCTCTCATACGCCTCGTGCGCGTTGGCTTCGATTTCTTCGAGGTTCTTGGCTCCAAAGAACCCGAAGTGGACTTTCCGCATTGCATAGCCAGCGCGAACACCGTTGATGTGCCAGTCGAGAAAGAGGCCAATGGGGACCAGAGGAGAGGTGAACAGTGTGGTCAAGAGCTGCGATTTGAAACTCGGCCACCAGGAATCAAAGTCTCGTTGGACGACAATTACTTTGGCATTCGGATAGGCTTTTATGAGCTCGGGGACGAACGGTGAGGCCAAGTCAGTGACTATGTCGTATTTGGAGCCCCACAGAGAATCCCAGTCTTGGCGTGTGAATGGCTGCCTCTGTGTCGCCCCCGGTATCGATGGCCAAGTGGCCTCAGCAGCTTTCTCTATGAGAACCCATGGGTTGCCACGAATGTCGTCGACCCCATGGTGGACTGTATAGCCTAAAGTTCTGTAGGCATCGGCGAGAGACGTTGTGCCCATACGAAACAGAGCTGCGTGGATTACCACAAGCCCTTGATGAGAAGATGGGTCTTGGTGCTCCATGATATCGGTGTATGGAATGGAGTTCGACAAGGGTGCTTAGAGGCTTGGATGAGGACGAATTTTTAGGCCAGGAGAGAATTGAGTAGTTACCTATTGGCTCGGGGGAGGTCAAAGGGCGCAGGATTTCACAGAGGGGCTGTGTCAGACTGTTACCCTAGAGCGCCCTTACTATGTAAGCAAGCCTCTCTAAAGAGCACCCTTGGTCTCACCTATTGTTAGTTAATACCTGCAAATCAAGAACCTCCCGACCTGACCGCTCAAGGTAGGTAGGTAGGTAGGTATCTCATCAGTAGATGGATAGCAGGCTCGTTACACAGACTGGAACCGTCTTACTATACTCGCTTCCAATGACGGAAGTGCCTGACAGATAGAAAGCAACGGCATGCAAATTGGGGTTGTATCAATGGATTATTATCTAGGTACATATGTATGTGTTCTGTTGATCAGATCATTGTAACCCATGACTTGGTCTGCCTGCAGAATTGCATGGGGCCCTTGTCCCGCTCATTTATCCAATATTCCGGTTAATGTCATATATCTTATATCTAACGATTCCTCCAATAGCCAATTCTGTCACAGGTGAGAAGTGTTCAGGTCAGGTACAACAGTAGTAATCTAATAGCAGACATATATGTAGTATATAAGACTAAAGCTTGTAGAAGGGAAAGCCAGATGAGAAGCATATTCGGGTATGGTACAGCAGCCAATACGGCGTATACCCATCTCCCATCCTATACTCATCTCCACCCTTAAGCGTAGCAGTGCCAGCGGGACTGCCCGGCCCCATACTCCATGTGGACAGGAGTACCGTACATAAACCTTATGTAGGCATCAGATCGCTGAGGTTGCCAGACAGGCGGAGCTCTAAGGTTACTTTTCGTTATTCTATTTTTAAGAAACCATGAAATGAGAAACTGACTCGACTGATACAGAAAGATCAACAATGCACCATCGGACGCGCGGACCAAAACAACCTTAATAATCTATTAATATTACGCGAGCATACCGTCCAATGATAAGCTGCAGCTTGGAAGTTATAGGGGCGCTTATCTAGGTATATAGTCCTACAGAAAAAGGATTACATTTATGTCCATCACTACTGTAAATGACAAGGTGCCTGACAAGAGAACTGTCGCACCCACAGGCCCAATCGGCAAGTTTGGTATAACCAATCCTCTCGACCTTACTTGCGAGGTGCATAGCCAATGGCTTTGTCAAGCTTCGCCTTGTTGGCTCTATTTAGCGTAAAGAATTGCCGCGATATGTTTTACACTTTGTGGACCGTACGGTAGTGAAATCCCCAATCAAAATGCCATACACCATTACCCCTCTTCTAATAATGACGTCTCTATCCGTAACACTTATTTGGAATATACCTCGACCCCTTGTCCTTCCAACGCTGCCTCGGCTACTTCCATACCGCAAAAATGTTGTGCACTGGGCTTGACTAGTAGGTATAAGTGATATTACCATACCTTACCTTATGAACCCATCTTATACCTACCCCATATTGTATACAATGCTTGCCACCCAACCACCCGAGCCACCCACTGTATTGGATCTGTTACACCATCACAATTAGTATAAGGCTGCTTCCGACCCATCCATCTCCATACACGATGTAACGAGCATTTGCATGAGCCTCCAATGTTGGTTATAGCCCACCAGTATAGAGATCCATGAGGGTCGAAAGGTATCGGCCCTAGGTCCCGCTCAAGGCAGATTCGGCTGGTTATTTTCGTAAACTAAAATCTCCTCTGCCAATGCCCTTGTCCAGCTTTGACCGTTAACCTCGTTTAGCGCAAAGAATTGCTGGAACATATTGATGTAATTACCCCTCTACGTGTGCAACACCGCTATATGTGAAAATTCGCACTGCATGTAAGACGAGCTGAGTCTTACGTCGCAACGATGGTGCTTACGGCCGAGCCAGGTCGTAGGGGAGGATCGAGGTAAATGCGACCCTATGATAAGCCTGTTACAAGTCCTACATAGTACACAATATACCATTCACCTATTCCAAGGACTTTTAATAAGCACTCTCTATTCCTGCATCGTGGCTTTCTTTAAAGTATTGCACTTTTGCCCCACAACCATTCGAGTTACTAACAAAGCTCGAACTCTTCTATTCCGTGATTCTGTTGGGTACTCTCGTCAATTCTACTATGTCATCCCCCTACGCCGGTTTATTTCCACCAGGGACAGATCTGTGTCAAGTGCCGAGTGGCAAGCCCCCGGATGGGCAGCTCCCGGACTTTGGAGCCCAAGGCCTGAGACCGCTGGTGGTTTCTCTCAGTGTCATTTTCACCGCTATTGGGGTTATATTTGGCCTTGGCAGACTTTTTAATAATTTACGAAAGCTTCAATGGTCTGATCGTAAGTTCCTTTAATCTTCTCCTTTAAGATGCACAATATCGGTGTTAATGTTGATTGTGTTTTAGTGTTTGTTCTATTCGTCATCCTCCTGAATATCGGCTATACCGTTGTCTTGATCGTTTGTAAGTACCTTCCCAATACCAGCCAGGCGTGGTAACTCGCCCGGACTGACAATCTTCGCACCTAGATGCCAAATACTTTCGACACTCTTGGGACTTGCCCCTTTGCTGGCTCGATGGCGATTTCGAACAGGTTAGATATCTGGCTATACTCGGGGGGCTGGCTGAACTTGCTAACATTGTGCGCAACTCAAGATATCTTATGTTTGGGAGAGTGTGTCCAACATCAGCTTATTCTTTTCGAAAACGGCCACCTTGCTGCTGCTTCGACAAGTCTTCTCTGTATCCCGAGGGACCAATATTGCTATCTGGATTGGTATTGCCTACGACTTTGCTCTTTACGTAACGAGTTTCATCCTCGTAACGTACTGGGCAACACCTCGCCCAGGCCAAAGCTGGGACTCGCTCATCAACGGGGCTGGCAGCACGGCTCAGTACGTTATCTTTGTGGCGATTGGTCAGGGCGCAGCCAGTATTCTTCTCGACACCTATATGTTCATCCTGCCACTGCCAATTATTGCTCGGTTGAACCTTACACCCAAACGGAGATTAAAGATTGGGGCCGTCTTCTTAGTAGCTCTCTTGTAAGACGTCCTTGAGATAGGCATAATTGTCCCTCTGATCTATCGAGTTAACTCACTTCTTTAGGGGCGTGCTCTCAAGTGTTGTGTCATTCGTTTTCCGAGTGTTAGAGCTCACGGAATCAGAATCATTATATCTTGGTAGTGTTGTACTCCTGGCTAAGTATGAGTTCCATATCCTTAGTGTGTAGTACGTCTCTGTGATCGACTACTAACCACCGTTTTTCTTTTAGTATTGCTGAGATGGATATTGCCCTCATCGTGTGTTCAGCTCCAGCCTTTGCCGCCTTCATGCGGCTCTATATTCTCCAGTCATCAGCTTTTATGTCTCTCCGATCGTTCCTCCCTGGCCGGAGCAAGGATACAATTAGTATGGAAGCTGTTCCGGGTCCGAACAAGCCACGAACCCGGGGTACCGAGCAACGTGCGAACCCGGAAAGGTTAAGACAAATCGGGGTGGGTGACACCACATGGTTATTTGATAGCAGGGGTACATCAGATGTCGAGACTCAGACGAGGCGGCCTGAAAGTCACGAGCGCGATGGCCAGCACGACACTGGTATGCATTCTTCCCATGTCTAATGATGTGTGTGACGATCAACTTAAAAAAAGGGCATGTATATATATAGCCAGGGACTATTAGCCCACGAAGGAGGATAGGTCTTTTGAGCAACAACAGCGATATCAGAGATCCTGGCAATGTGTGTGTTTAGCAATCTACTTTTGAAAAACTGTTAATCTATTGTAACGACCCAGTGAACTTACAAGGTTAGAGTTCTCCGGTATACGAGTAGCTTATTGGTTTCCGTTCTAGGACGTATCGTCTACCAAGGTTGAGCAGCTTGCCAACAGCTTCGTGATTGTGCTAATGACTAGCAACCTAAAGGTATTCGGCGAACTCACAGTCAAGATATTCAATATTACCAGCTATACAATATCATTCGCACTCGAAGCCCAGTGTCTTTAACGACGGCATAAGAATTGAAGCGAAGGGGGACTGGGTGTAATAAGGGCTAGTGTACTAGGGTTTGGAACTGTATTCGAGATTGCAATAATCTTCTTGAACTTTAAAGAGGCCATATAAGTATAAGCCCTTCCTTGTAGCCCAGGCGGCGATCAAGATTTAAGTATACTAATGACTTCACTCTTGCTGGCCCGGATATTTCAAGTCCGTATCGCTACCATCGTATTTCTGCGTAAGATCCGAAGGATCGAGCAAAGACGATAACAAGAATAAGTACGGGTAGCTGAATATATGGAACGCCGTCTCGCAGATGAACTACATGATGTCGCCGACCTACCCCTTGGTATACGGATAGTAAAATCCCAACACCCAAGAGTTAGTCGGATGACACTGGGTTCGCCCTCTTGTTCTGTGCAAATTAGAAGCTGGTAGGCATCGAGCTAGCGTCGGCCATTAGGTGAAGAATACGGCCATGAAGTGTTCCTGCTTTCACTGGAAACAGGCTAGCCAGGTCTGAGTACATATCTCAGCATAAGAACTTTCATTAATCTATATTTTCGTCTGACAAGTATCCCTTATGACTTTTTCATTTCGGCTCTCATCTGTTTACATGCTCCTCATCTTATCCTTCAGGAAATCCAACTAGAGAATCAAGTAGGTATATAATAGCACATTTCGGAGATTGTCGATGGGTTTTTTCTTTTAGATCTTGAGTTTAAAGGGGTTCATGTAATGCTAGTACCTTGTTCGTTTTGCTTTTCCCGCACTTTTCTTTCCCTTCTCAATTAGAGATAGAGATTTCGGTCAAAAGTTCGTTTTTTCACTGGAAATGGTTATGGGTGTTAAGGTTATTGTTCCGCCAAGGGTATGAAAATACCCTGTTGACAACTCTCCCATGCATACCCATCTCTTAGTTAATCCACTTACATTATCTCAGTCTTTTTAAGATCATCTCTAGATCATATCCATTTATTATAGTTAATCGTTTACACCTATATGCAAAGCTACGTCTCAAAGACTTAACCCTTTTGATAAAAGCAACGCCATGGCAAGAAAGTTCAAGGCACATGTACAATACCAGCTATCTTCGATGCGTAAAGAGTGTTCGTATTCGATGCTATTCCCTTTGAGTAAATTAAACTCTTGCACTGTGTTGACAAGGTCTTCACCGTCCTAATTTATCGCTTCCAAAAGTAACATTCGACAATTTGCCGAAGCGGAAGGCAACATTCTTAAAGGCTTCATTGAACAAAATTATGTTAGATTTATGACTATTGTAGTAAGCCCAAGACCGTGTCGCTCTTCACTGGTGTATTCCTATTATTTCATTAACCCCCAAGCTTGAGCCTTTCGCAGTGCCTATACTCACCTAAAAATGCCTTCAGTATCCTCTTCTAGCTTGGTTGCCCCTATTTTGTTTAAATATTTCTTACTCTAGACGGCGTTTTGAGGTCTTCGATACCATACCATGTATCGTGGCAGCCTAATTCTTTCGCTGACGATCTATGATACTATATTTTTGTTACGCGAGTCTAGATTCCTCTAGAATCGGCCCATATAGGCAAAAATGCTGACGACAGCCTATTTAGTATAGACCTAATACAGCCTTGAAAGTGGTCCTGTGGATGATGATGTAAGACTCCTGTTTGCACTCGACTAATTGAACTTCATTCTACATCACGCTTTGGGGCACTTTGGCAGTAGGATTTTAATACTTGTCCTGGGGAATCGTGAGCTACAAAAGCTAATTAGTCTATGCACCAATAGCGACGATTTTGGTGAGTTATTTTTCGGGACGAAAAGACTGAATAACACAGAACAATAAACAAAAAAATCAGATAATCTACGTATACAAGGGAGATGGGGGAAGGCGAGTTTCCAGTTGAATACTTTGCGTTTTTGCCTCGCCGACGTTGTAACAGATGTGAAGTTATATGGTGGGTCTCTATAGACCTGTCGAGCCATTTATTCACCGCTAAGGTTGATGAGGTAACTATTATAAAGGTACAATGTAGCCAAGTTTGTGTTCCTTGGCGTCTGCTGCTTACGGTTGGAACCGAAGTAGGGTCACGTATGAAGTCCAAGACTATAGCCAACCACAACCTAAATAAACACATTACCAACCAACTTACACTTCAATATTTCCTTGGCTCAATATGACTAATAGCCTACTTGGGTGGAGATTGATGGCTCGATATCTGTTTGGTTCTAGTTACCTGGCTCCGTCTACCTTACACGAGTAACTTCGCGATGGCTTCAGCCAACTGCTTGTCACATGGAATGTGGGCAGTCCGATGAGTGCTCGATCCTAATATTAAGGAGAGGGAGGCAATATCGCGCAACTATACCGTCCCTTTCTAAGTATAAAAGGGTTGAACAATCCTCACCTTCAGATGGTTTCACGCTTGAATATCATAGCAAATTAACCTCCAGCCTAGACATTACACTTCTCGAAATCCTTTGTTTCAAAAATCTACGAAAATGCAGTTCAATCTCGCCACAGTTTCTCTCCTTGTCGGCATCGTGAGTGCCGGAGTTCTTCAACGCGAGGAGGCTGTCTCGGATGGCAACATTGGTATTGAGGCCATAACTCATGTCTTCGTTTGTGTAGACGGTGGGTTCTCCGGAACATGCCGCAACTTCGAAGTTCAGACCGGCAGCTGCAGTGCGTTATCCACTCGTCTCCCTATATGAGCATTATATTGATCACATGTCTACAGTGAATTTTGTTGCTCCGTTCCAGGATTCTATCTCTGCTGCTGGCCCTGACCAGGGGACTACCTGTACTCTTTACCAGTAAGCCATCAGCCGCTTAATCACTAAGCTTCATGCTAAAGGTTGTAATTCTACAGGGACACCAACTGTGGGGGCCGCTCCGTCACTTTTACTTTCCCCGGTATTGCTCATCTTGGGGACCCTGCGTTCAACTTCGGCGACATTGCCAGCTCGGTCAGATGCAGCATCTAGAAGTGACACTCCCAAAGTCGATCTTTGAAGTGTAGCGGGAATGGTGACACGGCTGGACGCTGTGTGTGAAAGCATGCAACAGGATGTCACTTCTCGACCCTGGGTTTGCTTTCAATCACTTATTAGGAAAGCAGTGGTTCTCAATATTAGCTCGCCTATCTGATAGACACGAATGGATATCTCGTGGTGTTATCAAGATGGGAGCCGTCCGCTCATTCTATTCTAGTCACTCATTTAAGTACCTAGTTCTTGAAGATAAGGGGAAGAAAACGAGATTTATAACCGTTTCAAAGAGACACTTAAGCCGAAGTTGAGATTTATATTATATATTCTTGTTATGCTCCATGAACGGGAGGAAATAAAAAGAGTTATGTGCCTCACCCTTTCCTGACCCTACATTGTATGTCGTATCACGTAATCATATTTACAAGTAAAAGGCCTTTGCACCTTATTAGTCACGGTGATCAAGAGTAGTGATATATCACAATAACGGAAACACCCAGCTCGTACGAATATACGATTTCTGGAGCGTTGGCCCTTCGGACCGCTGCTCTGAAGTAGTCCAAAATGACCGTCGACATCCCCTCGATATCATAAACCAGAGTTTTATCGCGAGGTTTGAAATCACTGCTGCCTGTTAGTCATTTTGACTTCATTTAGTTGTCACTGGCCATTACAATGCTTAATCATGAGTCAATCATTGGTGTTTAGAGCGTGTAAATTGGCCCAGGAGGATGTCAGTAGAATGAGATATGCCGCTACCTGATGATTATAGGGCTTCTACCTGTCTAGTTGGTGGACGGGCGCCCTAAATATATTCATAAATTCCACACCTACACCCCTGACATTCGTATCGAATCTGCTGACTAACACCTCCGTCCGATACCCCAGACATTTCCTTCTAGCGAAGATTTGACATCAGTAATGTAGCATGAAGGTAGTGCCCATGATTTTACCAGACATACACTATTAAACCTCATTTTTCCCTCTCTTCTTCTCGCCTCTTCTCCTCCTTTTTCGCGGCTCGGACTTCGGCTTCATGGCAAGAAACGCATTCTTTGCCAGGCATATAAAGCTCTTCATGTATCGGACACACTAGGACGTGGCGTTTCTTCATACATCGGGTGGAGCAAACCTTCTTGCAGGTAAGACTGTAGTAGAGTTAGTCAGTTTGACTTGTCTTGGACATTTTCAACTTGCCAGTGATGAACCATGTTTGTAGGGACAGCAAGGGTCGGAAGCTCTGATCGCAGCTACGAGGTAGCTAGGCAGGTAAGCTAGAATAAGGATGTAAAGCGCGTTTGTAGTCAGTTTCTTTAAGCAGATGGAGGGAAAGCTTAAACAGCACAACATACGGAACAGCAAGCCTGCTTTATGCTTCGACAGGCAGAGAGCAAACATGCAATTACTTTGCTGTGCGACCAATATCACCAACACCAACACCAACACCAACATCATCAACACCAAACGTCAGGGCTCCGTACCTAGGGTAGGTAATAGACACTTGTTGTTGCGCAAAGGACTCTAAACTCCTTCGTAGACGCCATCCTGCTATATAGAGTGAATCTCTTTGTGCCGTACTTGTGCTTCGTAACACTAACATCGCTAAAGAATAAAAAAAAATCAAACCATGGCGCGTGAGTATGGCAGGCAGTGTGGCTTTCGAGCGCCTTGTACCTCGAGACAAGTACCTCGCGGATCATTTAGTTAGCATGCCAATAATGCCTCACAAGAAACATCGTATTGTATGAACACCAACTACATATAGCTGTAGGTGCCTGTCAGTACATATAGTTAGCTGAGAACTGTACCAAAACAGAATATCAGTAGTTAGGTGCGACAGAGGTCTCACAATAGCTAGTCTTGGGGGAAGATCACTATATATGTAGTACCTTTAGAAACAGCTAGTTAGGTTAGTTGATTTAGTGAGAATGAAGCTGAAAATAACGTGCAATTGATGGATATATGGGTAGACTGGCCCGAAAAGACCGTGGTGAGGCTGACGGGGCCGGGATCCCTTACGATACAGTGGATGGCGTGATGATTCGTCAGCGATGTTAGTGTCACGAAGCACAAGTACAGAATAAAGAGATTCACTGTCCTTTAACAACCACATACAAACAACCAAGGGATTGTGGGCCCCATTTTGGTATCTCCAACGTGGCTTAGCTTGTTTAACCAACAACTCGTTTAAAATTCCCTATGTATAAGGGACAAGAAGCTGGCGATAAGGTATCTTGAGTTATTACATACGTACATGAAACTTTCATGGGATCTCGAAAATGCTCTGCTCCATTAGGTAGCCTTTGTCTAAATACATAATTGTGTGTTATTCACCCTAATATCACATTACACCATGCACAACAAAATGACACAACCGCCAGACAGAGAGCCTGAGTCTCCTCTGGATCCTGCCGGGAATTATGAAAACGCCGAGTTGTTCTCTGAAGTTCTTTCGGTGCTTAACAAAAATGAGCTTCCTTTACTGGGCCAGGACATTTTCCGGCGCACCCAACCTCAACTTGATCGTACTGATACGAAGCCCGTGGTGGGTGAACCCATGTATGGTTCCTACCACGTACTCTTTCCCTTGACCTTCTACACCGGCCTGTGCTGGCTCGTTAAGATTCCTACCAACGGCACGGCGGACAAGTGGGATGACATCTCCGCGTCGTCCCTGGTCGCTGAGGCCAAGACAATGCAGTTCCTTAAGCGCGAGACTACTATTCCCTTACCCGACGTCCTGGATTTCTCGTCGACGACTCAGAATGCTCTCCGATGCCCTTATATCCTATTGTCCTATATTTCCGGCGTGCCTCTATACGACGTCTGGTTTGGACACCGGCTCAGCGGCGACGACCTGGAAGTGAACCGCGCACGCCGAACTCGTGCTCTCAAGAGTATCGCCTCTGCGATGATACAGCTAGGCAATTTTTCGTTTCGGACTAGCGGTAGTCTTATTTTTGCAAGCGACGGGTCTCCGTTGGGCACCGGCCCGTTACGACGAGTCGACCAGAAAGCCATTCTCGATCGATGGTTCGTTCATCAAGATCCAGCCGACGATCCTATATACGCGAGCTATGCAGCATCCAGCGACCCGAAAGCTTACTATACCTTCATGGTCGACCAACATCCCCCGGAGAAGTCGTTCCAGAAAGGTCTCGTGGCACTCTTACGCCAACTGATCAGTTGGGTCCCCGAACCTAGCGGGACAGATCGTTTCGTTCTCACTCATCCAGATTTCGACATTCAGAACTTCATCGTCTCGGAAGATGGCGACCTCCGAGGCATCATCGACTGGGACGGTGTTGCAGCCGTGCCTCGCACTATCGGTAACGCGAAGTACCCCGGGTGGCTTACGCGCGACTGGGACCCCGCTATGTACGGGCATCTGGAATCTATGGAACAAGGAATCGAACCGGACGGGGCGTGGGAGGATTCGCCGCCGTGTCTCGCCGACTATCGTCAAGTCTACAAAAGTGCCATTGCAAAATGCCAAAGAGACGACAGCAGTGTTGATCTCTGCCGAATGTCGCTTATTACAGACAATTTATTAATTGCTGCGGACGATCCTCGGTGTCGAAGCGAGATTCTGCGCGATATCACGCGAAGAATATGGAATCGCGCGGGACAAGGTAGCGAGTTGGATTTTGTAGAGCTTATTACTACGTTCGCAGAGAATAACGTGGACATCTCAGTGATGAATGCTCTTCAGTTAGGATTCAATGTCCTCCTAACAGAAGAGGGCCTTTGAGACTATTCTCTTCTTTCCTCACCATAGAACCTATTAATATTGAACAGCAATTGTTTACTGAAAACCTACTTAAAACCTTTACTTGTTACCGAACCTGAGCAAAAGCGGCGAATTGCGCTAAACCAAATCTGTTTGCGGGACAGAAAATGGTAAAACCTTGATATTGAAGAACGAAAGTAACACTTGGATGTCCTCCTCATTAACGTTAAATCTTAACAGAAATTCGTAATATAGAGACTATGCATGAGAATTAGCGAATTGACGCAACACAAAATATTGCCGAAGAAGGGAGGTACTGGGATGTACTTGTTTAAGACCACAACAGTGCCCAATAAATCATAACTCGAACCTTTATTTACTTATTCTCCATCCTATGCTCTGTACATACAAGTATCATTGTTCATGATTACCCAAATTGTGCATTATGGTTGCTGCCAGTGAACTTGACCATGTCAAGTATTCTTGGCATCCAGAACGTACCTCGTTTGAGATAGGTACTTGCACGGAAAACCCCCCTGATCAGTTTTATACCCCTGCCGACCAGTAAAGACGAGTATCTGGGATAGATTTCGCCTGATTGGCTTTCTGCCAGGAACAGCGATTGCTGTATGTACCTGTTACCTGTTATCTCATGCGAGCAGCCTAGCAATCAGCCTTGTAGCTGAAAAAGAAGCAATTACCAGAGACAATGAAAAATAAGTAGGTAGGTATGTAAGTGTAGATGCTGCTGTTGCCTTCTCGAAATTTGGAGAACAGCTGCCACCCCGCGGGACATGGGCGAGTACCCGCTACAAAGCATGCGGTCGGTAGTGCAGAGATACCTGACTAGGAAGAAGAAACCTTGAAAAAATCCTTGGCGCCTGGGACGACCCCACTATCTACCTACAGCTAGGTAGGAACAGAACTGGATAGACCTATGTACCTGTTCGTTGTCGAATTTTGATAAATCACTGCAACTCACTACATGTACCTACCTACATAGGCATGTAGCTAGACATTTCTCTGGCCCTTCCTTTTTCGCGTCACAAGAAGTAGGTAGGTGGGTAGAAAGAGTCTGACTGCGGCTGGGTTGAGACAGGCAATGAAGGCAACGACGCAGGCAACCCTACGCTTTCAGTCAAGGCAGGCGGGCTAGGCGGGTAGGTGAGGCAACGAGGGGCAAGGCACTTGGGCAGTGGTCAGGGATGGGCTAGGTGGGCTAGGTGGGCTGGCATGCAGCCGCCTAATGCCGTTTTCGGCCAATCAGTGGGGCGGGGAAAGAGGTCGATAGTGATCGATAGAAGCAATGTAGCGGTTCTGGTACGTTCTGGTTGCCATGGGCGGCGAGTCGACGCTGCTCTGGGCCAATCACACCCCCCAACGCTGCAGGCTGGCTGCTGCCAGTCCGTAGAATTCGATAGAATCCAAAGTCTGAAAAATTGGTCTGTGCTCCATGTCAAACTGCTCTACAACTTTTAGATATTTCTCTGCCCTCGCCCTTCGTCTTCCTTCATTTTCCTCCTCATCCTTAATCAAGTCAAACCAGTCCTCTCTTCCTGTGCTCTCTCTTCTGCCGAAGAGTAATTCCTCTAGATACCCCTCAACAACTTTCTTTCTCTCACTTGATATCCTGTAAGTCACAATCAAGCCCGCAGCAGCTTCTCCAGCTCCGTCCACTTACACCAGCTCCCCGCCACCGCGGTCAGCCTTACACTTCCCCCTCCTTCACCACCAATACTTATCATCACCAAACCCCAACCTCGTGAAGCCATTGTGCTACTTGTCTCAAGCTTGCTTCTACCGAGCAGGCGAGAGTTCAGTCCGGTTGCTTCACAAATAAGTGCTGGTCTGTCTGCAACTAGTGCCCCACCACGATTTTTCCCACAAGATTCTAGCACCTTCTACCCTCACATCACCGCAATTCTTAGACTCAAAGGCGTACACTTCCGCAACCAATTCGTGCTAACGCTTCTCCCATAGACTTTCCCATTCTTCCTCCCCCCCCATACAGTCAAGATGTCTGAGACTTTCGAGTTCCAGGCTGAGATCTCTCAGCTGCTCTCGCTCATCATCAACACTGTCTATTCCAACAAGGAAATCTTTCTGCGAGAATTGGTTTCCAACGCTTCCGATGCCCTAGACAAGATCAGATATGAGGCTCTGTCCGACCCCAGCAAGCTCGATGCCGAGAAAGACCTCCGCATCGACATCATTCCTGACAAGGAGAACAAGACCTTGACTATCAAGGATACCGGTATCGGTATGACCAAGGCTGTAAGTTGTACCACGCACAATACACTCTCATGAGGAAGTCGGTCAGACTAACACGGAACAGGACCTTGTCAACAACCTCGGAACGATCGCCCGCTCCGGTACTAAGCAATTCATGGAGGCCCTCACCGCCGGTGCCGATGTCTCCATGATTGGCCAGTTCGGTGTTGGTTTCTACTCTGCCTACCTCGTTGCCGATCAGGTAGTTGTCGTGTCCAAGCACAATGACGACGAGCAGTACATCTGGGAGTCGTCTGCTGGTGGTACATTCAGCGTTCGTCCTGACACAGACGGCGAACCCCTCAAGCGTGGTACCAAGATGATTCTCCACCTGAAGGATGAGCAGTCTGAATACCTCAATGAGAGCAAGATTAAGGAGGTCATCAAGAAGCACTCCGAGTTCATCTCTTATCCTATCTACCTCCACGTCACCAAGGAGACCGAGAAGGAGGTCCCTGATGAGGAGGCCGAGGAAGTTGAGGCCGATGACGACAAGAAGCCCAAGATCGAAGAGGTCGACGACGAGGATGAGGAGAAGGAGAAGAAGCCCAAGACTAAGAAGGTCAAAGAGACCTCTATTGAGGAGGAGGAACTCAACAAGCAGAAGCCCATCTGGACTCGCAACCCTCAGGACATCACCCAGGAGGAGTACGCCTCTTTCTACAAGTCGCTCTCCAACGATTGGGAGGACCACCTTGCTGTCAAGCACTTCTCTGTTGAGGGTCAGCTTGAGTTCCGTGCTATTCTCTTTGTTCCTAAGCGTGCTCCCTTCGATCTCTTCGAGACCAAGAAGACGAAGAACAACATCAAGCTCTACGTTCGCCGTGTCTTCATCACTGATGATGCCACCGACCTCATCCCGGAGTGGCTCAGCTTCATCAAGGGTGTTGTCGACTCTGAGGATCTGCCACTGAACTTGTCCCGTGAGACCCTCCAACAGAACAAGATCATGAAGGTCATCAAGAAGAATATCGTGAAGAAGGCTCTCGAGCTTTTCAACGAGATTGCTGAGGACAAGGAGCAGTTCGACAAGTTCTACAGCGCCTTCTCCAAGAACTTGAAGCTTGGTATCCATGAGGACTCGCAGAACCGCCAGATTCTGGCCAAGCTGCTGCGATACAACTCGACCAAGTCTGGAGATGAGCTGACCTCTCTTGCCGACTACGTCACCCGCATGGCCGAGCACCAGAAGAACATCTACTACATTACTGGCGAGTCTCTTAAGGCTGTCCAGAAATCCCCCTTCCTCGATGCCCTCAAGGAGAAGAACTTCGAAGTTCTCTTCCTCGTCGACCCTATTGACGAGTATGCCATGACCCAGCTCAAGGAGTTCGAGAGCAAGAAGCTTGTTGATATCACCAAGGACTTCGACCTCGAGGAGACCGAGGAGGAGAAGAAGGCCCGTGAGGCTGAGGAGAAGGAATACGAGGAGCTCACCAAGTCTCTCAAGAACGTCCTCGGCGACAAGGTCGAGAAGGTCGTTGTTTCTCACAAGCTCGTCGGATCTCCTTGCGCCATTCGTACTGGCCAGTTCGGTTGGTCTGCTAACATGGAGCGTATCATGAAGGCTCAGGCTCTTCGCGACACCTCCATGAGCAGCTACATGAGCTCAAAGAAGACCTTCGAGATTTCGCCCAAGTCTCCAATCATCCAGGAGCTCAAGAAAAAGGTCGAGGCTGATGGCGAGAACGACAAGACTGTCAAGTCCATTGTTCAGCTTCTGTTCGAGACATCTCTGCTAGTTTCTGGTTTCACCATTGACGAGCCTGCTGGCTTCGCCGAGCGTATCCACAAGCTCGTGTCTCTTGGCCTCAACCTTGATGAGGCTGATGAGGCTTCTATCGAGGAGGTGCCATCTGCTGATGCTGCCGCCGCGGAGACTGGTGACAGTGCTATGGAGGAGGTCGACTAAACGTTTTACGAGCGCATTGAGAGGGGAATCAAAAAGTTCATTGGCGTTCGGATGGGACTGGCCCTTGGTGTTTCTGGCACTTGGACGATATGGCGCGAGTAATCTTTGTTTGTTTTAATTCTTCATACCCTCATGAATTGGGGAGTACAAGGCCGGTTTGGTCCACTTCCGCCTGACCATACATGTTTGGTTCAGGACTCATGTATTCTACATTGATGCCTTTTCATAAGATAGAGGCCGGAGTAATCCGTAGATGAAAGAATGCGAGTCATAAGTTCTAAAAGAAAAAGTTCACCTCATTACTACAGTAAAGTTTTCATTCTGTTAACATTCAAACAAGTATTTGATTAGGTACGTTTAGACTTGCTAAAAAGACTAGGCTGATCTGACGCCCGATCATCAAGAGAAGAACACAATAGAGACGATTCATGGAGCAGTAAACCCTTCCTACTGTTCCCTTTTACAAGCTTGAATTTTCAACCCCGTAACCTCAAGTTCTCGTGTATACTTGTTTTTCGTGCGTCTTGTGACGGGGTGTTGAACAGAAAACCCAGTACACCTTATGCCTCCTTACAGATGGCGTTCCAGGCCCCGATGAGCGTCTGATTGTTGTTCACGAACGTCTCAGGATCCATGCTAGATAGGGTACATCTTCGGTCAGCTTCATACGTCATCGGGGATATTTCTTTGGAGATGGGCCCTTTTGATCCCTGAATTTCGTGTCGATATGAGGGAGACTCACAGGTCGTCGTAGCATTCGCAGTATGACCCGACCTTGCTGTCAGCGCGCACGAAGAAACTCCCGCCTTCGCTTTGGTTCAGGCAGTAATATTGACACTTGAATTGCGCGTAGGCGAAGCCTGTTTCGACGGGTGAGGGGACGCCGAAGGTCTGTTTAACGGTTTTCATCGTTAGTGGGAGCTTTCATCTATTTGATTTAGATGTGATGGGCTTGAGTTTTGGCTGTAAGCATGCTGGGCTGCTGTTCTCTCGAACCCTGGGGGAATAGCCCATTCAACCCGTTTTATCAAACGTTTTGCGATCATTTTACTTCCGTTCTTCCCCCTCTTGGCATCTTTGTTAGGCAAGATTTTAGATTTCATCCATTTCATTGTAATTGATGCTGACACTGTTGGGTAGTACATATAACACCAAGCTCTCATCCAACGCGCCTTGAATTGGATACACGCGAATAGAAAGAACTAAAGTTGAAGGAGTAGCGAAGATCAACTCACATAGGTCCCGACAAGATGTTGACCAGCCCACCTAGGTTCCGGCTGATACCCGTTCTCGAAAGCGCCGGTGCTCGGCGTCGCCTGAGCATAGTACGGTATCGGGTACCCGGCCGTCGTCATCGGCGCTCCTGTCGTGCAGGCCGTTGCCGGTAAGGCCACTGTCGGTTCGGCAAGTGCTCCGCCAAGAACGGTTACGCTTGAAGCGATCAAAGCGAGGATTGTTCTTACGGAAGGCATTTCGAGTACCAGAAGAGGAGTGTAGAAAAATAATAATATGACGCTAGAATAGGGGAGGATAAGGCTATGCTGTATGCCACAGCAACTAGGTAAGGGATAAAGTTTTCTCAAGTCGGGTTACACTATCAAACGAGTATTCAGCCAAAGGCGATTTCTGTATTTCACAACATTAATTAGAGCATTATCTAATACTTATGGAAAGAACATCCGAAAGTCATGACGCGAGACATACGAATAGAAGGACTCATATATACTTACCTAGCAACGCAGAGTCACACCTACCTAAGTAAGCATATATAATGGATATATATATATACCATCCAAGATGTGTTCTTCATTCTTCCCGCCTCGGCTATCGACAGAAACACGGACACGATGTTACATTACCGCACCCCTCAACAGCCGCTCAACATGGTTGTCTCCGAGACGGAACACGGACGCATGTACGCATCTTGTAAATCACAACGTCTCTCGGATGATGATGGTGGTGCAGGAAACAGGGGTTTCATGAACATCCGTGACATTCAATGTGGGTTGTGATTCAAGCTTGACTCGATTCACCGGTACCTACATACGACGTCGATGGTAAGGCGATGAATTGACGAGTGCAGAGCAGACTTACACGAGGACCAAGCCGTCAATGGGATTCGCTGTACTCCGGTGTTTGAATGGTTACGTCTGCAACGCAGTCTACCTACACAAATCAACTCTGAGTCAACAAATTAACTTAACTCACTTATCCCTAAGACCTACTTATCAAACATCGTACATAGATACGTACGTATTCGATATCCGGTATTATTCACATGCGGCCGGCGAGACTCCTGTCGAGGAACGAAGCCAATTGATTGGCGATGTTAAGACAGACCTGTTCCAGGTTCAAACCAGTCCGTCCGTGTGCAACCGTTATGACCGGAGTATAGATAGTCCCAAAGAAACCCTACTCCAAAAAAAAAAAATTTAGAAATAGAAGGCTGCATGTAGATCATTTACCTACTCAATTACCAGTAATGACAAAACGGCTTCATGCATCCCATCCATTCAAATCCCGGGTATTCAACAGGGGAAGATTTGCCGGCGAATGCAGGCTATCTGCAAATGCACGATCCCTGACGTGTGCCTGTTTGTCTGTCTGTCTGTCTGTTTCTCTCTCTCTCTATTTGTCCGTCGAGCAGGAGCGTGCCATCGAATGAATACCTACCTACCAAAACTTCCACTCCACCAAAGATTGCCACACACTCATTCAATCATCACCAAGGTTGGAGTACACTAGAAAAGGTGTCACACACATATACCTAACTTCATCAAGACGATTCTATCAGTTGTACGCAAATCAAACAACAAAGCACCCTAAATGCACGATTCATACGCAAAAGGCTCTGCTCGCAGTAGACGAGGGACGACCCTGAGGAACATGACATGACATGACCGGACGTGGAGGCATCAATCACATCAACCACACCGGTTGGTGTAGCAAACAATATAAAGTTTATCCCCGGAAGCTCCTCCAAAACAAGCTGTGATCGACAGGCAAGTAATTTACACATGCAGAACGAATCGTCTGGCCCCTGATGACACATTTCATAGTAAATTACTACTCACACACACACACAGAGATATCCTCAGTACTTCAATTCGTTGAAGATATGTCTGTAGCGTGAGCAATTCAAATTCCTTCAAGCCGTTAGGATTAAAACAAACAGTTGAAGTAATATTAGACGCCAGCTATGCAAGGTATCAATCAATCAGTAGGAACACACCTAACTTAACCCTATGGTATACCCGTTCCACATCCAGATGGCCAGTTTGCTGGAGAAGGTCGATACACGGGCGCAATTTATGCCCCTCTCATCCCATTATTTGCCTACTAACAGTTCCCCTTGACGACCGATTGACGAGAAAAAGCATGTTACAATACCCATACCGTACCAACCAAGTATTCTGTGTTTTTTGGCATTCACGCTTTGAATGTCTTGCTTCCTTCGCATAATCCGGTAGACAGCTTCGTGAGAGCGACCCACGGTGGAAGATACTTCAGTCCTTCATCAAATGCCGGTATAGTATCAGGTGTATTGACATCATCCCAGCTACATATAACCCGTCCGTCAATACCGCTGTCGTCGTTCCCATCCTTTTCCCACTCTACATCGACGATCCAGGGCGTACTCCAGTCCCTGCGATAGAGCTTGATTTTTTCCAGGCCCTTATCTGGTATTCCACCAAAGCGCTCATCTGGATCATTTCCACCTTTGACTTGGAACGTGGAAATTGGTTTCTTGAAGGTGATTGCGCACGATCGAGTTTCATTTCCATCTACTTCGAATCTAGCTTTGGTTTCACTCTCATTACGAGTGATTCTGTAAGTTAACCAACTGTCGTAGCCCTGTTGGGGTGGCACCCCAGGTGGATTATTCTTGACGACGTTGGGTGGGACAGCGGAGCCATCGTAAGAGCAGTCGTAAAGACCAGCGCGTGCGCTAGTCCTTAAGTCACAGGTTAAGTCCTTGCCCATGGCAGAAGGTAGGTCAGCGAGGGCCTTTTCAACATATTCTCGTAATCCGACATAATGCACTCGCGATAGGCCAGTGTCAAGGTCCACAGACTGCTGGAAGTAGATTTTGTACCGATTCTCCGCGGAGAAGGGAAATGCGACGAGATTATAGATCAAGGTGCCAACAAAAACAGCTAACAGAAATGTTGGGACGTGATGCGTAACTCGATGCATATATGGCGAGATGGGCAACAGCAATAAAATGCTGAAGAAAGCCATGATCAAATAGGGTAACAAGAGGCTCCCACCATCAGATCCAGTCTGGGCAACAGACGAGACCATGAAAAGGCCGTTCTGAGTGATCAAGATGATGAGAAAAGGGCCAAATACCAAGAATTGTAGGATCCAGGCCCAGCTGGGCAGTTTTGAAGACCACAGCTGTTCGGATCCATACGCGCCACTTTTATTATCCGTAAACCTTCGATCAATTGCAGCACTTGCTCGTCGATAGGCTGATCCAAAGGTAGTCTTCCCTATCAAAGGCGTTGTTTCCGAGGCGGCTGGTGCAGGCTCATCGCCAGCTCCGTCCTCTCCAACATCGCTTGGCCCATCAGTATGAGGAATTGACTCGATGTGTTCTACCATGTGATCTTCGCCATGGTCAGTAGCGTCATGCGCCGCGTGAACGCGCTGCGCGAAGGACATTTTTGACGGAAGTGCGAATAACTCGCAAAGGGTTATTGCTGTGGCGAGGAAAGTAGCTGCATGAAAGAAGACAAATGTGTAACCCGCAGCGATTCGGAAACGGTCTTCGAAAACAGTATTAACGACTTCAAAGAGCCAGGAAATGACGAAGAGCCAGATCATAGAGTAACCCCGATGCAAAGCGCTGGGTCTTGCAAAGTTTGCGCCTGCCATTATGGTCCAAAATGCAAAATAGAATAAGGACAACATCATGGCCCATCTGTCGACGTGATTAGCCAGAATTTCACGCTGTGTCAAAAAGAGGGCATGTATGACTTACACGGCATATTCACTACTGTATACAATAAGTGGGTTGATCTTCGTGACTAGGTACGCTGATCCTACTACCAAGGCTCCTGCCACGGCTAGAGCAAAGGGGAATCTGAATATCCCTTTTCGGCCACCGAGCATAACAGGATCAAGAATTGCCCCTTCATAGGGAGACACGGTAGCTGAGAAGAAGTAGTACTTGTCTCGTCGCACTAACAAGTACGTTATGGCAGCGAGTATAATTGGCGTAGCAATGAGTAGCGTAAGAGACCATGCGAAAAAGGTTCGTAGCTCGAAGAGAGCGAGGCTCTTGCCGAAGAGGTCGAACCAAACGGCAGAATTGCCGTGGCCGTTATGTACTTTATTGCGATTTTGGTCTCCCCGAGGTCCAATGAAAGTGTCACCAGTATTTCCGGAAAGGGATCTCATCGTGTGCAAAGAGTTGCTTAGCATGTGCCACAAACTTGTTCTGGACGCATGCTTTGCATCGTCTTGGTTGGTGTGATACCGCGCACGAGGGCGATAGAACGCCACATCGAGTCCCCTCATGCCGTAGACGCCATTGAAAACAATATAATCCGTGTTACTCTTGATTGCTCCAAGGCCAAAGGCATCCGATGCGACAACAGTACCAAATGGGTTTGGGCTTCCACGATAGGAGGCAGTGACCTCGGCGTCTGTGCTTCGGAAAAGAGTCGCACGGCCGCCGGCTCCCGCTCCTTCCAGATTTAAAAAGGTATGACAGAAGGGCATGAAAGGGCTATTCCCAAAGGCCTGAGCTCCCCAAAGGAAGTCTTCCTCGTTATTGTTTAACAGGGCGACAATACCCCTCTGAGGTTGATTCTCGGGGCGGGAGAAGTAATCAACTAGGGCCATCACAGTGATACAGCCCATACCATCGTCTGTTGCACCGTACCCGGTAGAAACACTATGTCAATGTAAGCATCTCATATGATACGGTAGGTTTGAACACGCACGAATCGTAGTGAGCATTCAGCAAGACACCACCCTTGCCGATCACCTTGTCTGCCTTGTACCCTGGCGAGCCATTTTCCCACCAGCGCCCAGAGGGGTCATCTTTACCTCGAATATAAACGACGATATTCTTCCCCTCGAAATAGGCGGCGTTCTTGGTGTCTGGGCCCCATATGGAGTCAGATGTTGTCAGATTAGAGGTCACGTCCTCGAGAATAAGCACGTCGGATTCATCGGCCGCATTTTTTTTCCTAATCTCGTTTAACTCGAGCAACAGCCAATTGTGTATTTCGTCGTTCTTTCGGCTGTTGAAGGGATGATACGAATTCGACAACACGGTTAGGTCTAGCCATGCTTTTGTAAGGTTCAAGCCGTGGTATACAGTCGCGTTACCGGGAGGCGAGGGAACTGTCTCGTGTATGATGAGCAGCGGGATGAGCAGGGCGAGGTAGGTAACGGTGGTCCAGAAGGATACGGAGAACGGTTGGAAGGCTACGGGGTTCGATAAGGCCATGATGGCAGAGGACGTTCTGCCAATGTAGAAGCGGTCGGCCTATGAGGATGCGACACAAGTACGGCGTGCGATGGGGAAACAAGAACGAGTCCAGTAGTGACGAAGAGTTGAGCTCTGAAGTGGGGAACCAAGCTTCCCAACCGGGGACTTGAGTGGAGATAGTACACTAAGATGCCATGCAAGGGAGACTCTTGGTAACTAAGTATTCTTTTGGGCTGGTGAAATTCAAGAGTGCAGGTAGGTCGGTAGGTCGGTAGGTAAGTAGGTCAATGGACAAATGACGGACAAATGTAAGAATGTCGAATGTTGGGCTTATTAGTCCGCACAGGTATCACAAATGAATTGGTTTCAATCTCATCGCGCTTGCCCCGAGGTGTTTATCGTGAATCTCAACCTCACCAACTGCAACATGTGCCAAGAGCTCCAAATTCGGACGTGGGGATTTCTTGGCATCAGTGCGGGGAAGTTTTGAGGCAATTGCCCCCCGAGCCTGCATGTTGTTCCCCACTATCGAGAGAGCTGGAGACAAAGCCTCATATTTTTCAATATACGTTTCACTCCAGTCTTATATTCACATTTGGTCATTTTAGAATATTTTGCGTTCTCAATTTAGTATCTACAGGTTAGTCCTTGTTGCCTAATAATACATACAGGCATATTATTACTCCTGTTCCTTGTCATGTGGTGTTGACTCTCAGTATGTGACTTTTAAGGTGATGCAATGCTCACAGGCGTTTCCTAAATATCAAGTGGTGAGAGTTAACGCAATGCTTGCAGGCGCAGTTAGTCATTAAGATCGGGTTAATAAGTGATGCGAATTGTTGGCAGATCCGTCGTCAAATGCGCAGGTTAGTATCCGAAAGTCCATGCTGCCCATCATGCAACACACTAAGCACCAGGAGGAGGCGGAGGAGGCTGATCGCTCGGAGGTGGTGGAGGAGCACCATCAGATGGCGGTGGGGGTGGAGCTGAACCACCTGCGTACTGCTGGATCAAGGCATTAAGATTGCCGGGAAGTCCAGGCGGCGCTCCAAGAGGGTTCGCGGGAAGACCGGGCGGTGGTCCCATGCCTGGGGCTGCACCGCCATAACCAGAATAACCAGGATAGCCGCCGTAGCCTGCTTGACCGCCACCGTGGTTAGGTTGGTGCCAAGGAGCCGCTCCAGGAGCAGATGAACCATTGCTGTAACTCTGGCCACCATAATAATCACCTCCTTGACTTTCGCCGCCACGGTTACCGCGTTCCCGCCAAGGAGCTGCACCGCCGCCGCCGCCCTCGTGGCCACGATCATCATTGCGAGAGCGCCAGGGGGCAGCCGCGCCAGTTGGGCCTCGTTGCCAAGGCTTGCTGTCACCATTGCCGTTGTTGCTGGCGCCGTTGTTGTAGGAGCCTGGCCCTGCTTCAATGCGAGCAGGGGGTCCACCAGAACCGCCGCCAAGCTCTTGCATCAATTGCTAAATGAATAGTTAATTACTGTGGTACTGGCTTTCAAACTCAGGGGAATGAGAACTCACCTCGTATTCACGGTCAGCAGCATCTCCTCCGCCGATGCGGCCAGCAGCACGAGGACCATCATTACGCCAGCTGGCACCCTTTTGTCGATCGGGACAATCTCGAGCCATGTGGCCAGCATTGCCACAGACACGACAAATGATATTGGCAGTGAAGTTCTGCTTCTCAGGGCAGTCGTATTTTCTGTGACCGATTTGGCCGCAGTTCTGGCAAGCCTGGTTTTCATCATCACGAAGAGTACCGTTTAAGGCCGCGAGTTCTCGAAGCTGATTTCGCTTCAGTTCATTTTGCCCCTCTGGAATGGAAGCAGCCTAAAAGAGAGTCAGCTTTTTGCATTGAGAAATCATAGGATGGATGTCTTGAACTCACCGTCTCGATAACGTTGTGGATTAGCTTCTTGGCCTTGTTAACCTTTTCCTCGGTGTCTGCCATGATCAAGCAATGGAGATCCTCCTCCTGGTTGCTTGCGTGTGCGGCATCAGACCGGCCTTTACCTTCCTTTACGGAACCTTTTCCGCGGATTGCAATCTTGGCACCGGATTCAGTTTCCATCTTCTTCAGAGTGTTGCCACGAGGACCAATAAGTAAACCAACTTTAGGGAGAAGAGCTATGTGTTAGTACGCGTCACACAGGTTAAGTATATGGGTATGTAGTTAGATGCAGCCAGGGCCTGCACGTTACGAATGGAGGTGAGACAGCACTCCTGGCAAGATCCTGAACAAGAAGGGGCAAAAGCATGGTTAGAAAGGTTAGAGGGTTAGCAATCTCACTAAAATTAATTTCCGGGTAATCGTTGACCGGCACATAGACCTTTTCTTGAGTCTTAGTCGGTCGGCGATAGTCCTGTGGTGGGTGGTAATTAGGGATAGTCTTCATGGCCTTCTCAATCAGCTTGTGGCGCTCGTCCTCCAGACGCTTGCGATAACGATATTCTCGAGTGTTGACACGACGGCCGTGGTTGTCATACTGCGGTGGAGGGGAGGGAGATCTGAGGCACACAGGTGTTAGCAAAGTAGAGGCCTCTTTCAGACTGGAAGCGCAAAGGCGGGGGAATATTACCTATCACCGTCAGCAGGAACGACATCGTCGATTCTCAACTTCTGGCTAATCTCTTCAATTCGCAGATGCAAGGTATAGGCCTCAAGCTGCTCGCTTGTCATGTTGGCAACGATGGCGGTAGGAAGGCCCATGAGGCCAGCCGCTTTGTTCTCGGAGGCGTCACCCCATCTGTTGCGTTTCTTGCGACGGCGAGGGCCATCCGTATCAGTTCCTATTACACGTTATAGTTAGAATCCAACGTCGGAAATATAGACAAATGGAGAGAGAGGCAGGAGTTGTAGTACTCACTAGGTTCAGGACTGCGACCGCGCTTGAGATCGCGATCGCCGTTGAAGGCGCCGTCAACATCATCTCTGTCATCGCGTCTGGACTCGACATCATCTGATTCGCCACCAAAGCGGCGGCGAGTGCCCAGAGGAATGTTGTTCGAGCCCGTGATGCCTTGGTTTCTCCACGACATGGCGAAGGTTGGATATGCACGAAGTGTTGTGAATACGGTCACACTAGAAACTGTTGCGAGGACAAGATTGAAGGAACATGTGAATCAATGTGGTAAGGTACGTGACCTTTTGGGGCGAAACTTTTTGGGTGGACCTTAACCTCGAGGACAAACTCCGACCCATTTAAATTAGCGTCTAAAGTCACGTGAGTGGCCCAATGCTGCACTGCGGCTTGACTTAATGCTGCTGTAAGGTGTTAAAATGCTAGAAGCACAGCGCAGAAACATCAGGCTCCAAAGTACGAATTAAACCCATTCTTATGAAGTGATTGGCAACACGCGGTCTCCGTGCAGGATCCTGAAATGCACTGTCAATCGTATCAACACAGCTCTACTACGTATATTTTCTTTTTTAAGGGGTAGATATGAGCATCAATTATGCTGGTGAAATAGCTCTACGTAACAGTGTCTGAATAGGAAAGCGAAGGTGTCCGATTATGGTTTTCATGGTTCTTTGGTTCTGATGAACATGCAAGGCCACGAGCAAAAACCTTTAAGCTCGCTGTAGCCTCGTTAGAACAACATGCCTGCGGATTCTTCCAGCGCCTTATTCAATAATTCGGTCGCGATTGGGTCTTGTGGATGTATCGCCAGCGCCTGATGCAGCACTTCGATAGCTAATTCCCATTTATTGCCCTGCTCCATGTATATCAATCCTTTCGCAGCAAAAATGGCAGCATCTTTGCCACCCTGTCGCAGAACTTCGTCAAACTGGTCTAGCGCATCATCATATCTCTTTGCGCGCCTATAGGCATGTGCAAGGTTTGTCCGGGCAGAGAGCCATGATTGCGGTTCCGCATCAATATCTTCCGCTACCTCCAACGCCTTGAGAAACAGAGTAATAGCGTCTTGCGGTCGGTCTTGGTGATAGTATACGATTCCCATCTCATTGAGCAGCAAGGGGTCCGTTTTGCAGAGGCCATATGCCGTTTTTAAGAATTCATCAGCGAGGGTCATGTTGTTTAATGCATGGTTCTGCATGCCCAAAAACACCTGAGGGAGGTGTGTGCCCATGAACAGCCGAGCGGCCGTCGAATATGCTGATATCGCTTGGTCATGCTCCCCCTCGGCAGCAAAGGTATGCGCGAAGCCAATCCAGGCCGGCCCAAAGTGTGCATCCATCATACTAGCTTTACTGAAATACCGTCGTGCTTCGGCAATTTTATCGATCGCAAAATAGTAGATCCCTACCGCAAGCCAGGCACAAGGCTCCTCGGGATGGCTGTCGGCCAGGTCGTGGGCTATTAAGAACAGGACATTCTTCATCTTAAGCTCGTACAAGCAGGAAAGGTGTAAAGGATATATACTGAAATTGTATTTATCCTCTTGCAGAATAGAGTCCGTTATCGCTAGTGCATCCTTGTATCTGCACTGGGTGTAAAGCAAATCTGCTCGGGCTAATAAGAGATCAGGATTTGAGGAGAGATTATAGTGAGTTGATAGGGTCTCGCAAGCGGTAGTAAAGGCATCAGGGTTCCGGTACTTAGAAAGTCGCGTAGTGTAGAGCATCTTGGTGAATTCAGCAGCTTCTTGTGACGAGGAAGGGTCACCAGGAACCATAACGGCGTCAAAATCAAGAGATTCAAGGAATTGCCATTCTTCATCTGGCGACATTAGCGAGTTCTTCATTAGCTGCTGAAAGGCCTCAAAGCATTGCACATCAATGCGCACAGCATCCTTGTAGCACTCTTTGGCTCGGTCGAAGGCATTCTGCTTGGCATAGCAGATACCTCTTAAATAGCACATAGCAGCCTCGAACCGCCTGTTCACTGTGTCCTCGCTTGCAGGATCATCACGCCTGTCTTGGGCCCTAGAGATACCACGCCCTAGGTTTGATGCAGAGCGTGTGCTGCCGTGCTGTGTTTTGCGCTTAGTTGCATGGTTTGTTATGAGGTGTGTGGGATTGCGCTCCCCCAGCACGGTCAGAGCCTCATCGTAACGAGACTGTTTGATGAAACAATGAGCGGCCAGATACTGGCATGAAGGGTTCCGGGCAATTAAGTCTTGCTTTGAAAGAAACGCTTGCGCTCTTGTGTAGTTGCCAGTAGCAAAGTGCACTTGTGCCAGCCAGAAGGCATCGTTATCGTCATCTGCACAAACCCCGTTAGTTATTTCAAAAAGCACTGTTTCATGTCTAGCGGGTGAGGGCATACTAGTGAGGGCTAATAGCTTGTCACCGATGAAGATGGCCGACTCATATTGAGCTTTATTCAGGGCATCTTGCCTCCATTCACGAAGGAAGCTCTCCATGATGGCGCAGACATGGGTTTTGAAGACGACCGAGTGTTTACAGTGGTTCGCGCTATTGTCATGCGGGGGCGCGGGGCTATCTTGAAGACGCGTTGCGCTGGATAAGCCACCTCTTACTTACAGGCTTAGGTTAGGTTTAAGTTCAACTAGAACAATTAATTAGATGAACCTACCCAAGTATGAAATTTATCAGTACCGCCTTATATACTTAGAGGTTTCCTCGTGGAGAAAAAAAAGTAGGCTGCAGTTAATGTTGATTCCAGTGAATGAATGCCAGGTATACCTAAAGGTAGCAATGATTCTTCCAATTGCATGAATATATATACGCATAACAGGGCAGTCTTGTGGGTTTATGTAGATACCCGTTCCTGGCCTCAAATCCCAGCTGCAACTCCAAGTCTTTGAAGGATGTATTACTCTAAACAGAGGTAGCTTCCTCCTTGACAGACTTCGCCCTTGCACGCATTTCTCGCACCCTCTTTTTTTGCATCATTATCACTTTCGCTTGCAACCACGGATATACATGACGGTGCATTTCCTGCCACTTTCTTGCCAAGAGCTCGTCTTGAAACATACCGCTCAGATAGTATTTCGCCTTAGGGGACACTCCAATTGAGAACAATAGCTCCCCTAAGCCACACCACATCTCGCGTTTGCTCGCCAAGTCATTGATGTCTGGTCTTTCAAGTTTATTGGATTTGACTAGTAAAGTGCAAGATTCCAGATTCAGGAAAAGGCGAGTCCGGTGTGGTAGTACGAAGAACTCGGCAGCGTTATAGGTACGTAAGTTGGTAAGCGTCAGGTCCCTCGTGTTTTCTAGTGCTATTCGTCGAATCTTGGAATCTCGAAGAAACGGCACACCGCCAACCATGATTTTCTATATCACTCTAAGTCAGCTATTAAGTGCCTTGTAACCCAGGAAGGAAAGCTTGCGCTGATAGTCAAAACAAGAACAAAATCGTTCCGGAAATTACTCACTGGAGGTAGTGTAACGGCCATAGCAATCGATTTTCCCTGAAAAAATGCCAGTCTACCTATATCGCGGACGCGCCGATTAATCGAGTGGATGAGGACCCAGTCCGTAACGTGGACCTTCTTTTCAAACCCAAAAATCAGCAATATCCACTTATAATAGGGATTCTTTCTAATCTCACTAGAGATGAAGGACGTCAAGGACATACTTGTGAAGGATAGACGACATTCGGTCTGCTGTAAACTGTTGTTGAGGCTTTACCGGGGCAAATAGACATCTTGATTTCGTCGGTGTTAAATCTACCAAAGAATTCTGCATTCACAAGGCGACCACAGACCTGGATTAGGTGGTCGCTGTCCTCAGTTGGGTGGAAGACCCGCCGGGGTTCCGTAGCCCTGATCCGACGTTGAATTTTCATAGCTTCTTCATCCCCTTGGGCTCTGCAGGAGAATTCATCGACGTAAAAGACGGTGTTACGTGCCATAACAAATATGAGAATTCTCAGGAGAACATCATCTGGCAGGCGGTCGAAGTGCGACATTGCCGCAAGAATAAACTCAAGGATTTATATTTGAATGATACTGTAGGCTTGCTGGGAATAAAACCGTCGTTTGATGAATGCGAAGCCGGATGATATAAATGGTTTTGGTTGAAGCCGGGCCGAACAGTTTGGGGTCTTGTTGTTCCAAAAACTAGAGGGCCACCAACGAAAATATACCCTCATATCAGGGAATGATCAGCTAAAGATTTTACGTTAAACCTTCCACTATAAAGTTAATGGGCCATTAGATAACTTGGATAGGCAGGCATCATGGGTGGCAGGTCTTATCTAGGTTATGACTTCGCATCCTGAGCGACCTGCCAAAGTTAAATTTCATTGGTTTCTTCAAAGTAAAATAAGGTCTAAGCATCGTACACACTTACTATTTAGAAAGATGTCAAAGCGGCATTGTCGTTCCCCTCGGTAAGAAAAAGTATTTAGTGGCAATGAGTAACTATGTCTCCAGCATATCAAGGCCCCGGCAACCTTTTTCATTCATTAAGCTCACAAGCTAATCCGAACAACTTGGAGCCTTAGTCCAGAAGTTACGATGGCTCGTTTCAATGGGAAACTTTGATACGCAAGAAATTCAGATCAGCTGCCATTTTAGTTTGGTTATTTTGAAGATGACAGGTTGGGGGCACGTTGCTGGATACCGAGATATAAACAAATCCAACAGACATATAGCCACATTAAAACGATCGTGATCGGGAGGCATATTCACCAACGCCAATATTAATAGCAGTCATATCAGCCACTTGAGATATGCAAGCCGTCTATAGCGCTTGTGACAAGAGTCAGGACTCGGCGAGTTGTGGTAATCTTGTCTCTTCTATTTTACAACGTCTGACATATAGAACACAACTCATCATCTTCATCTGTCTGGATGACATAGGCGTGCTTGGAACAATTTGATATCCTTAATGTAAGTGGAAGCTTTTGGTTCTGGCAACAGTGACGTTATTAATGTCGGAGTCAACTTTCATGATAGACAGTACTATTAGTAATCATGCATTTGAAATGGTTAGTTTACCTTTTTTCAGTGTTACTTGGTATTTTAATAAAAATCCTGATATTGCACAGTTTGGAGTCAGTGGATCAAGTAGGTATTAAGCAACCTTAATATGATCGTAGAATTGAGTGGCCCTCTGATGTTTCTATTTTACCGCGCGGTCCTTCTTAACTCGAACCAGTTAGATTGAAAGGTAAATCACTTCGAGCTGCCTAGATATAAATCCTCGCATTCAGGCAGGCAGCCGTAAATCAGTCTGATCCAAGTGCGACGGGACACCATCCTTGATACAGAAGTGGCACCATTTTTACGGATTACACGCGTAGATAAGAATACTGGAGGTTGCATAGTGTTACTCACAACGTTATCCGTTTGGCTGAATAGATCAATGAGGAAAAAATTGCACGCCTACCTATTTAGAACCGTGCCAAGCGAATGTAACGAGCCCCAGTTTGCCTAATGAGGTAGCCTGGGTCTTTAGGTCTGGACTGAGTCGCAATCTTCCCCGTTTTTTGCAACGGCCACCGGCTGACTTATTCACAAGTGGGCCGATTTGCTTCGGACGTTGTGTATCGCTACTATGCTATCGCTCCTCCGTTGCCAGTCAAAGTGCGACGTTCTCCGCGCGATGGTTGAAGCCCCAATTCGCACATGTGCAGCTACGTACGCGTAATAGGTAGGTACAGACTAGCTTGCGTGCGAATCTAAGGCAGTCAACGTAACAAATTTTCGAACCGCATACCTACATGTAGTTATTACTTCAAGTATATGCCACGGAAAGGGGTATGAAAGTTTAAAGTGTACGTTGTTCTAAGTTGACGGAAAGGGCATATTCATTCGTATCTGCCTGGATCCCCTTATCTACGGATAGATCGCCCGTAGTGACGCATGCCCAGCCGACAAGATCTTACAGGATCACTAGGGGATGGGGGCCGTTTCCTTCAACTCGGGGGCCGTGCAACCCAATCAACGGGCGGAACAGACGCTGTTGACTCGGCACATACTATGTTGTAGTTGGTTCAGGGAAGACTCAGTGGGTTACAATCAGTCGCAAGAAATGCTTATGCCGAATTCCGACCGAGCTTACTCTACCTATATAACTTGCGGATCCCATAAATAAGGATGTCTACAGCCTTACGCTCTTTTGAAAAGAGCTCGCTTGTTGATATAGTTGACAATGACGAGCCGCCATGATGGGATTGCCTGGCTTCTCCAAAGTTCTGACGGTACTGGCATTAATACTGGCCTTAATTGGTAAGTCGCTCGTTGTTCTACTGTCAATTCCGCGAGTGTCTTGCCTCTTGATAACTGGACTAATTGCAAGCCGATAGGTGTCTTTACCTATAATGTCGTCGATTACGATAAATATGTACGTCGGCTCACCAAGCCAGCAGATGACTCCACGGTCAACGGCGGTAATAATACGGTCGGTGGCAATAACAACACAACCAGTGGTGGTAATAATACGGTCGGCGGCGATAACAATACAGCAAATGGCGGTAATAATGGCGATAATAATGACGGTAACCCTGTTGCGGAAGTCATTCCTTTCAGAATCATGTTCATCGGCGCATCAATAACACGTGGTGAGGTATCAACGGGCAACCGGGGCTATAGGAAGCACATACGCGACACTGTGATATCCTGGGGACACGATGTCAACTGCGTAGGCTTTAACCGCTTCGGTGACTGGGAAGACAACGATGTAGAGGGATGGGGTGCCTACCGGATCCGAACTATCACTAAGAGTGCCAGACAATCTGTACCGGCGCTTCAGCCCAACCTGGTTCTGGTGCAAGTGGGCACCAGTGACTGCTTCCAAAAGGACGATATTGGAAACATTGGTCCGCGAATGCGGATCCTCATAGACGATATAATTGCCGCAGAGCCCCGAGCAACGGTGATAATGTCGACGCTGGTGACCACACCAAATCCCACCTACGAACCGTGCATAATCAGCGCCAACGACCAAATCCGCCAAGTAGCCGGCGACCTGATGCGTGAGAATAAGACGGTCGCACTATCAGAGATGTACTACGACCGGGGACTTCCCGATCGTCCGAGGCCGGAGGACATTGGGCCGGATAAGATCCATCCAACCGACAGCGGCTATATCATGATGGGCAACATTTTCCTAGAGAGTATTCAAGAGGTCATGGGCAAGGGGTTTTTGCAACGGGCTAGGAACAACAGCTTACCGGATAATGGTGACTATGGGCGAGAGATAGAAGACACGATCAAAAACAAGACGGAGAGTGAACATCCCATTAAATCGAAAGCAAGGAGAGGAACATCTCACAGAAAAGTTGATGTGATCGAGGTGTCAGGTATTCCCGACACGTGGGTTTCTTGATGGTGCCTTTCCCCTGTAGCTGCGCGGGCCGGAATTTACGAAGGACAAGGCTGGGTGTCCAGAAGGCGCATGGTTCGGAGAGCGACGCAGGTCGGCTGATTTTTTTTTGAGCTGTTGGTTGAAAGAATACCCAAGACTACATGTTGTACAGTCTCTAACTAGTGGTTATTGGCGTCAGATAGTTAAAATGAATAATTGTTGACGTGAGGCTTGATGTTCGCACTGGAACGGTCAAACTTCCTGCTGACAGATGTTATTCAACGCTCAATCTTGACAGATATCCTATATCACAGTTCCAGCAAGTGGACGACATCGGAATGCCAGGTACCCCTTTTAAATGTATTGGTACACCACAGCTAGAAAGTGTATCGTTATTGATTTACACTGAACAGTTGACGTATTGCAAAATCGGTTACGACTATATATATTATCGCAGATGAATGTTCTATACCGGATAGTGCACATTTCACTGCGTCAGGTACTCTACGTCAACAAGCATCTAGACATCTATCTACATTCATTCGGAAGAGTGGCGATGCCTCTTCCTTCAAATTTCCCATTCAGCTTAACACCCGAGGAAAGAAGCGAGAGATTGTGTGCTTTTTCCTTCCATCAATTTTTGGAAAAAGCCGCGCTCCCGCACAGGAAAGAGACAAGGAAAACTAACTCCACCATCAACACCAGACAATGCACAACTTGCAACGAATCCTAGCATCTTCGTTTCGCTTAATTCCATCCTAGTATCAATAACGACGAAAACAAAACGCCAAGTTCGCGAGCGCTAAAAGACGCGCGCAAGGTAAGGAACCAAACCACCTAATAGCAATACCCCTCCCGCAAGCAATGATGGAACATCGTAATCAGACAATAGTACTACATGCGACATCTTGAGTGATGCCTCACCTCACGACATTTCGATTGTACATAAAGTCTCCGACCTTGATGGAAACTCTGTGAGTTTCTCTTGTAAATTTTCTGCGCATGTCGTTACACATCCTGAGAGGGCGCTAGCTGCTCATGCGCCAGGCCAACGTAGACGTAAGCCGTCAACCCATCGGCTATAAAGCACGTCGGAGAGCTGCTTGCAATGTTCCATGCCGGGCTGAGCCGCGCGGCCGGGGTACTTAGCTTGTAGCGCTGCCTTCTCGGCCTTCTCAGGGCTAGCAGCACCGCCATTTGCCAGGGCGGCGCTCTGACGCCTCCTATGACTCTTCAGATGCGGATTGTTGGCTGCCAAGACAAACTTCGTCGGGCTGGGAGGTAAGTTGCTCGGTGGCGGGTTACTACTCTTAATAATAACCGTTCCCTGCGGTTTCTCCAGTTCGACGGGTTCTTTCACAGATCCTTGGTTATGTAAGAATGCATTGGACAATTTGCTGTCTTGTGCGATGGTAGAGTTGAGATTGCGGAAAAGATGGTACGCTCCCTCAGGGTCAACAGCATCGAGCGCGGCAAAGGCATCGGAGAGCTTTGCAAGAGCCTCTCTCTTAGCCATGCTGGATGTCTGTGCGTGAAGTTCTGCAAGAGCGGGATCCAGTGCTTTTGAGTATAAGCGGCGGCCTAGTATAGCCTCTTTGCTAGTTACCTCAACTGCGCTGGGATGCTTATTCTCATCTACTACGTCATCAAAGGGGCTGGGAGAAGAGGGGCGCCCAGAATTAGAACCATCAGATGGTACTCTTCGGAATAGGCGCTGTGAAGAGCCAGAGTTACCAAATGACATGTCGGGTTGGAGTGGACGTCGTAAGGCCGGAGCAGGTGGGTCGCGTGTGGACCTATTGCCGGACATTTGCGCTCCGGACGGTTGTCTTAGAACAGTGGATTTTCGCATGGTTGGGGCCGCTGGAGAGGAGGGTTGCAACGGTCCATCCTTAAGATCCATTCTTCGTAATGCCTCTTCAGTAGAGAAGATGGATGACGGTTTCCGGGACTTCACCGTGGCTTTTCGGGGTACGACCGATCTCACCGTGTCGAACACCCATTCGTCCTCTTCAGATCTAGGCGAAAAGTCTTGCAGTGTCTCTTGATAGAAGGGTCGGCTCCTTTTTTTGGTTTTAGTAGCATCGTAGGTGCGTCTCCGCTCGATCAGCTCCTGTAATGCCTCGATCTTGCCCGAAGATTTAATGAATCGGTGTCTTAGCAGTTCCTTGGCCGAGGGCCTGCGTTCTGGGTTCTTGGAGAGACACTGCGTGATGAAATCTTTGAAATCTTTGGAGAAATTACCTTCTAGTCTCGGTGGTGGGTTTTTAGGAATATGGAATAAAGCTTTCATCGGATGTAGATTCGCATGCGGAGGCTCTCCGTTTGCCATTTCTAACGCTGTGATACCCAACGACCAGATATCTGCCTTGAAATCGTAGCCAGCTTGTTGGATTACCTCTGGGGCCATCCAGAAAGGGGTACCGACAAACGTATTGCGCTGAGACTTGATGTTGGTGAGCTGGGCAGCTACGCCGAAGTCGGCTAGCTTCACTTTTCCAGACTCCGATAGTAGAACATTTGCGGCTTTAATGTCTCGATGAATCTTTCCTTCAGCATGGAGGTATTCTAAGCCACGGAGAAGTTCGCGACAGATAATGGCGATATGTGGTTCGTTGAAAGAGCAGGGTTCCGGTTTCAGCTGCACGACATGACTGTGTTAGAATAGAAGGAACACAAAACCGCTAGGACAGGATCATACCAGGTCGAGACACGATCCGCCGCCCAAGTATTCCATGACAATCCATAGTTTACTTCCGCGTAGAAAGCTCGCCTTATACTGCGTGACGTAGGAACTGGCGCATGTGCTCAAAACAGATATCTCAGCCTGTATATCTTGAATATCATCGTCGGTCGACTCGAGATCGATCTAGGTGGAATCCAATTGGTCAGTCTTAAGCGGTTGTTGAGGCTGCGAGTTGAATAGTAGCCAGATGAAGGGTTAGGCTCACATGTTTGATAGCGACCACCTCTCCAGTCGCTTTCTCAATGCCTTTATATACTACACCGAAACTACCGCCTGTATTCATAGGAGAAGGGTAAGCATTCGGCCTTTCATATCGTTTTGATTCGACAAGTTCCACGACGGAAGTTTACTTACGGCCAAGCTCCTCGAGAACCTGATAGTGACCAGCAATCGCTTCGTCTGCCATGTTTAAAACCAAAGGATTTAGTCACGGCTGCACGAGACACTAAACGATGCGCAAGCAATTGAAAAGGAGGGATCGAAGAGGATGAAGAAATTCGGGTTTGAGCTGGGTGGTAGCCGCCAAGCCGCGCATCAACAACGCACATAAACACGGTTGCGCTGACGCCTGTAAGTTACAAATCTGAGATTATAGAAGACCCGGTAGCACGGTAAGCTCGTGTGAAAATGGATCGAAGCACTTGAGTTCTCTCCAAACTTGCGCAGTAAGTTATTGGCGATAGGTAACAAAAAAGGACCCGACAGCAGGCAATGCGCCAGCAGCTGAGGTTGTACTGCTCAGGTAGGTATTATCGTAGATCAATGGTTGTCAGGGGTACGTAGACGGAGGGCCAGGGGCGGCAAAGCTAGGACCAACAACAATCTGCCCATCCGGGTGTAGCGCTCTTCCCCGATCGGGAAGCGGTCTGCCAAATCAGACCAATAGTAATTACTTATTTTTCAGCCCTGTACTAGTCTTAGTACATCTCTCTTTTTTTTTTCCGACGGCCAGGGGATATAAATTGTCTCTGATGCTGCAACTCGACGACGCTTCTCATGGTGGTTGTTGACGGGTGACAGACACATGTATCTGGTGGGGAGAGAAAAGGGGAAGAAGGGAGTCCGCTAAAGGTGCATATGTTGGGTTCCCGTTGTAGATAAAGGGTGCAGGTTAAGACAACTGCATTGTCTCACCGCGCATTGTCTGTGCATGCCGATGTGGGTTCTATACGATTCAACGTCGGTTAGGTGACATGGGTTGATTCGCTCCCGCCAATTCCCTGACTTACACAGCCAGCTATAGTGCTTAAAGCGACGACTGATCACGACTTTATTCTGGCGTATAAGTACTTAGCAGAATCAGGCGCACCACCACCTAAGAATTCTTTGCTTTAAAATATCTAGATCTCTTCTTCGATCTTAATCAGGGGCAAGATTCTGTGTATAAGTAGAAACATAAACGTACCGGGGATATTTTCTGCGATTAGAAGGCGGTATCGGCATAGCGCAGGTAAATAGCGCTCATTGGCTACGTCACCGAGCGGAAGGCCCACTTCTCCAGCACGCCGTTACTGGGCAACCGTCAATAGACCCCTCTGTTTAGAAAAGTACGAGGTAACATGGTTTACCCCAACTGTCGCGAACTCCCATTTGCCCACATTTTCGCATCTTTGCTGGCAGCTAGGTTATAGGCGGCTCATGGGACCAGACCAAACCCTGTCCTGTCCGCAATTGCACCAATGAGCTGACGGCAACTGGCCCATCCTCGCCTAGCCTCACCCATGTTGATCTGGCTTGCCGTTCATGCTTCTGTTATTATACCAAAGAAGCAGTAATATCACGGCTCACTACTTACCTGGATCAAGGTAGCGAGTATCCATACGCTCCACAAGCTCGCGGGCTGTTTCTCCATATCCCTCTCACCGCTCCCCGCGATCCAGTTGTCTATCCGATTCTGAAGACAACAAGTCTCGAAGAATCTCTGCCCAACAGGACCACGAAAAGCTGGATCGCGTATATCCAACACTAACGCCTGCTGCACATAATCCGCAATCGATCCTGCATTAACAGCTTGGTGTGAGACGCATCGTGACGCCTGCAGATAATCGCTGGGCGCAATGGTTCCAGCACCACCGCCTTTGCCCACACGGTTTCCGTGTTGGTGCAGAGCCGTCTACTCTTGGGGAGGAGAGGTTAGTATTTCTATGCAGACCAATAGTCAGTGTACTGACAAGTTTTATTTTATAGTCTTCTCGGGACTTGGGATTCATCGAAGGCGACCTGATCGAATGTTTAAATGCAGGCGATGGTTCGTGGTGGACCGGGAGGTTACGGCGCAACAAGACTGTTGGCGTCTTCCCATCCAACTTCGTCGAGGTGTTACCTGATGATTTCCGTCCCATCAGTAGATCAATAAGTCCGTTAACGTCGAGCAACTCGCCGAGTCCGTCCAGCAGTTTACAGAAAACAAAGTCGAAACCTTTTCGCAAGCCCTTCGAAGCATATTCAAAAGCGCCGCATTACACAACAGCTAAACAACCCGAAATCATACGGCAGCCTTCCAATACACCGCCTAGGAAAAACTCTACCACTTCATTCCGAACGAGTGTTCGCGAAAAGAGTAGTCGTGCTCCCACAACTCCAAGGGCCCAGGAATACGTTCCCAGGGCATCATCACCTGCTCCTCCCCGCCATACATACCAAAGAGCATACTCGCCCGTACCTCCAGCTACCACATACCACCCTCGGGCTCCCTCACCCGCTCCGCCGCTTATGTTAGAGTATAACCACAGAGCTCCGTCTCCTGCGCGGCCGCTTATGTTGGAATACCATCCTAGGTCGCCTTCACCTGCGCCTCCTGCCCATTCCTATCATTCTCGATCGCCATCTCCCGCTCCACCACATGTATCTAGCTATAGTCAAAGAGCACCTTCGCCTGGTCCGCCACTGGTGCCCTATCATCATAGAGCACCCTCACCAGCGCCACCGCCCGCACAGCAGCATTATGGAAGTCGAAGTCCTTCGCCCATACCTCCGTCGGCGCACACGTATCAACGGAGAACACCATCCCCCGCTCCTTCATTTAGCTTCAAGCCTTATCGGCCAGGAGCAGAGCGCGAATCCCCCCCACCGCCAGCTCCACCTCCTCACCGCAATCTTCTTACCAGAGGGGGTTCGAATGCTTCCTATGATGACCGATCTCGCCAACAAGGATACCTTACACCACGTGCAGCTTCGCCGGCCCCGCCGTCTCCTGGAGGGGCTGGGTTCACCCCTTCACCCTTACGCGAAGCTATGGACGGTGTTATTGAACAGCTCGATGCATTAGGGGTGCCGCGACAGAGCGGGTCTCCTGAGCCGTCTTTCGATCCATGGTCGCCAGAGTCTTTTGACCTGGTCCATCGTCGGTCCCGGAAAAAACCAAGGCCACAGACGTCAATGGGTCTCGGCCACCAGGATTCCGGCTATGAGTCGTATGGTGGTGATTCGTCGCGGGAGAACACGGTTCACAGTGGGTACAGAGACGAGCACCAGCTACCTCAGCTAGACAATTATGTAGAAAGGATGGAAAGCCGACTCCGGAAGATGCACAAGTCAAGCTTGTCTGTTGGACATGAAATTGATCATCCACCGCCTCCGCCGCTCAAAAATCACCCACCGAACCGACCAAAGTCGTCATTGGGCGACAGTCCTGGCAAGGAGCGCAGTTTGCGAAAGCAAAAATCATCTTATGAAGTTGGACTTATCGGCAGAACGGCGACTACGAAGACAACTTCGACAAACGCTTCTTCTGGTAATCGTAGTAGTACAACGACTACCAGCACGAACACTCAAAGTACGAATCGAAGTCTGATGAGTGGCACATCTGCGGGCGGAATAAGTTCTACGAGCGCAGGTAGCTTGGCTAGGAAGAAACGAGCTCTCAGTGTATTGGAATTAAGAGACATTGATGAAGATTGGGACCCGAATCGACCCACAACACCATTTACAGGGGTTTCCTACCACCCAAGTCATTCTACGTCTGCGATGAGACCTCAATCACAAATCGGATTTAATGAAGAAGGGATTGCCGCGATAGGAGGTCTTGTGCAGCCCGGGATAGTCAAACCCAAGAAGGCGAATTTTATCAAAAGAATATTAGAGGCGACGAAAACCGGGGTGGCGTCCGGTCGAAGCAGTATAGCAACGGGTACTTCGTCGTTAAATTCGTCCCCTACTAAGCGCTCGGGTCCCGACGGCATCAACGCAATCGCAGGTGGCCTCAGCACAACAAATTTGGGCCGAGAGACTGCTCGCGATATGGGACTCGATAGCGGCGTTGATTGGGTTCAAGTCCGGCGAGACGTGAATCGATCTAATACTTTGAGCAAGAATGAGCGCAACGAACGGCGTGACCGTTGCCAGATGATGGACTATCCCGCGATAGACCCAGTTGACGAATTTTACGAGAGCGTCGAAGGAGATGAGGGCGCGGATGGACATCCAGTGCGGGAGCCCATCAATTATCAGGGCCTAAATCTCGGTCAAGTTGACAAGAACTCGCGCTTTGTCAGCAACTTGCCGCCAATGACAACATCAGTGACTCTGGCAACAACTTATGTTTGCCGGCCATACAGAAGTGATGTACAACGCCTTCGCGCAATATTTGTTTGGGTTGCCGAGCAAGTGACCTGGGAAGAAGATTTCGAAAGCGAAGTTGATACACGACGGGTCATTCAGACTAGACGAGCATGCGCCGAAGAATACGCGGTTTTAGTGCATGAGATGTGTGCCGCTATTGGCATTCACTCTGAAATAGTCCGAGGCTACCTCAAGACGCCCGGCGAAGTCCCCGAAACTAATATTATGCCGCGATCGAATCATTGGTGGAATGCCGTGCTCGTGGATGACGAATGGCGCATGATGGATTGCTGTCTTGCGAGCCCCTCTAACCCTCGCCGCGGTCTTTACTCAAATGCTGGCAGCGGAACTGCAGATTTCTGGTGGTTTTTGGCTAGACCTACGGAGCTTTGCTGGACGCATATACCAGAACACCACGCTCAGCAGCACATCTGCCCGCCTGTGGCTCATGAAACTCTTCTGAACCTGCCTGGTGCATGTCCACCATACTTCAAAAATGCCATCGCCATGGTGGACTTCAACACGTCGCTCCTCCGAATTGAGGATCTCGAAATGATACATATAAAATTTAATGTGCCAGAGGATGTTGAGGTAGCTGCTGAAGTAGAGGTCCGAGCTTACACGCGTGACGCGGACGGCGATTTCTTCGAAAGTGGTGAAGTGGTCAAGAAGCGAGCTCTGGCTCAAGCGGAATGGTATGGCGGCATGAAACGCTACACAGTGAAGGCACTCTTACCAGGAGATGAGGGCACGGGCATACTAAAGGTTTACGCCGGCAAGAAAGGCCTCATGCACAGTATCAAGGACATCACGCATCCTCTAGCGTTCGCCCTCCCGATTATTCACACAGGCGAAAACCCCCCCTACGACTTCGTGACGCGTCACCCGACACCACATGCACAACGTCACGATATCTACGTCGTGCAGCCACAGTGCCAACGTCTTGCTTTGAATAACACGTTTGTCTTCGCCATACGGCAACACCCATCTAGCATGGGCAACGGTCCGTCCAGTAACCCGGGCGGTACAAGTCCGGTTCCTTTCGCACGACCAGCCAGTGCTATGAGCATGACGAGTAGCGCCGCGGCGTCAGCTCCCAGCTCAGCAACGGGAAGTATTGCTGGCAAAAAGCCGGCTAAGCTGGCCATCCAAACTCCTGGCGGCAAGATCCTAAGACTTATGAGAAAAGAAGAGCGAAAGGGAGGGATCGGCGTCGGCGGACGCCACTTCAGTGGCGAAGACGAAGTGAGCGACGGCGGTACATGGGAGACCATCATCAAATGCTCCGAGCGTGGTGTTTGGCGTGGCCTCGTACTCGCAGACCGCACCGCCAGATGGTGCGTCTTTGCGGAGTGGGTGTGCGTGGGTTAAACCACCTTACTTACCCTCACATCGAATTGCTGGGTAGAAGCCTGGCGGAATGTCTTTTTTTCTTTATTTGATTCAATACCCGATCGGCCTGGGCTGAGATTTTAATATTGGAGCGTTTTCTGGTATCTCTCGTGCATTTTGCTCGGTGTTACTGGTGGGCCTATCTGGGATTTTCTCTGTTTTATATCCAAGTGGCGTCTTAAGTGAGATAAGAACACAGTAAGGCATCTGTGTCGTTGTGAGCCTCTACACATTAGTAGCATAGGCTCCTCCTGTCTGTATGTTAGTTGATACTAGACTCGATGTACACTCAAAACCGCAGTGCTATGGCACCATGGTCATAAATAAGAACCCGGTTAAATGTACTCTCATAACTATGTAGAATGTAGAATCAAAATTGTTAAAGTCAATAGAAACAAATAACTACACGTGACTAGATCA
Source organism: Xylaria flabelliformis (assembly GCA_007182795.1). Taxonomy (NCBI): domain Eukaryota; kingdom Fungi; phylum Ascomycota; class Sordariomycetes; order Xylariales; family Xylariaceae; genus Xylaria; species Xylaria flabelliformis. The sequence continues at coordinate 185,152 of VFLP01000012.1, forward strand.
AGCTCGCACTTTTATAATGAGAAAAATAGGAGCATCAACTCTCCTACCCTGCCCAGTCCGAATTCCTATTGCATGATGAAACCGAGATTCTGACTCATTGAGGAGGAGATCAAACCCGAGCAAATCAAGTTGCAATGTCTAACGCAGAAGACGAAGGAAAGCTTGACTGAAATCAATTATACATGTGGTAGTTTTGGCATATAAATGTAGTGCTCGCGCAAAGTTAGTGCCCTCCTGAAGTGAAACGATCTTTCCTTCATTGATGCTAACATCCATGCGCTTGCCGCCGTAGATGAATATGTACGTCGAAACTCTGATGTTACATAATACGTTAGGCCCGTGGTTTTCTTAATAGTCGGAAGAGGACTCCTAGTTCGGCTTGAAAAACATCACCTAAATGTCCCGATCCTAAAACCCTATGAAGCACCCATCCAGATTGTTTACCGTCAAGTCTCAGAGAATAATACCATGTCACATTCACGTAACATTTATAACAATACTACTAAATTGAATCAGCCGAGCTACGCACAATGTCTGGCCGTGCGGTCGCCATTGGTTCGGCCAACCTGAACCGAATTGAGGCTCCCGTTACTCTAAAAGCTTACCTCATGTGCGCCTTTTCAGCCTTCGGAGGCATCTTCTTCGGTTACGATAGCGGCTACATCAATGGAGTCCTCGGCATGCCGTACTTCATCAAACAAATCGAGGGTCCGGATGCTACAAGTCTAAGCGGTCCTTCCAAAGGACTCATCACTTCGGTGTTGTCGCTTGGTACTTTCATCGGTATGTAACTTTCATCTCTTACACATAAATCCCTGTCGCTAACCACAGTTGATTGATGTTGTTTTCTCAAGGGGCGCTCGCCGCTGGTGACTTTGCTGACTGTATCGGACGTCGAACCACCGTTCTCATGAGCTGCGTGGTATTCCTTATCGGAGTCGTTTTTCAAGTGGCTTCTGCCGGGTTGCCTCTCCTTGTTTTCGGTCGAATTATCGCTGGCCTGGGTGTTGGTGGTGTTAGCTCAACGCTTATCTTATACATGTCCGAAAGCGCACCTCGCAAAGTCCGCGGGGCCATTGTATCGGGTTACCAGTTTTGCATCACTATCGGTAAGTCTAGTCTTATACACTATTGACTGACTGAATTGCAATCAATTGACTTTTCTCTACGCAAGGTCTATTACTCGCATCCGCCATCGACTACGCAACCCAAAGCCGCAACGACAGCGGCTCTTACCGGATCCCCATTGCTATCCAGATGGTATGGGCTTTGATTCTCGCCAGCGGCCTTTCTTTCCTACCCGAGTCGCCGAGGTTCTACGTCCGTATAGGAGAGCTCGATCGCGCCGCAAATTCCTTATCTCGACTCCGCGGTCAAGATATAGAGAGCGATTTCATCAAGGACGAGCTTGCTGAGATCGTAGCTAATCATGAGCATGAGCGTTCGCTTATGCCCAAGGGTGGTTACTGGAGTACATGGCTCAATTGCGGTCGTGGCTCCTTGAAAGATGGATCCAGTAATCTTCGACGCACCATCCTCGGAACTTCTCTTCAAATGATGTCCCAATGGACGGGAGTCAATTTCGTTTTCTACTTCGGAACAACTTTGGTACGTTTGAGGCGAGCTGTTATAACTATTATAGTCCAACGTATGGATTTTTTGAGACTAATTCTTCATAGTAGGTCCCAGAGTTCAATTATGAACACACGTTCAGTATATCTATCGTCATCTTGTTTTCGCTTCTACCGTTTCGCTGCCTTGGTAGAGGCAATTATAATCAAATACATCACACTTGCTAATAAGAAAACAGTTTTCAAGACTTAGGCACTATTCAAGACCCATTCCTCATCTCTCTCATCACCACGCTCGTCAACGTATTTTCTACCCCTATCTCCTTCTGGGCCATCGAGAAAATTGGACGCCGACCCCTTTTTCTTTGGGGAGCGTTCGGCATGTCGATATGCCAGTTGATAGTAGCCGTCCTGGGTACAGTCACGCACTCTGATGTGGCGCTCTCGATCATGATCGCCTTCATATGTGTTTTCATATTCTTCTTCGCAAGTACATGGGGTCCCGGCTCCTGGGTTCTCATCGGAGAGATCTTTCCGCTTCCCATACGAGCGCGAGGAGTTGCGCTATCAACAGCAAGCAATTGTGAGTTGTGGTTGAAGCAGTTATTGATGCTATTGATTTTTTCTACATTTTCTTTTCCAAAATATCATCTTGGGGTCGTCATTACCCGAATTTAGTGACGTCTCGCTGACTACAAACTCTTTTCAGGGTTATGGAACTTCATTATCGGCTTAGTCACGCCCTACATGGTAGACAAGGACAAGGGAAACCTTGGCGCCAAAGTGTTTTATATATGGGGTAGTCTATGTGCAATCGCCTTCATCTACACTTGGTTTCTCGTTCCAGAGACCAAAGGACTTACGCTCGAACAGGTTGACACAATGCTTGAGGACACAACTCCTCGTACTTCGGCTAAGTGGACGCCTCACGTCACGTATGCTGCAGATATGAGCTTTTCGGAAGCTTCGGACCAAGAGCCGCTTGATGGGGATGTAGATGGCCATGGTGACGAAACTGAAAGGGAGAATAAGAAGCTGTATTTGCGTGTTCTATAAGGAGCTCTGAGTGGATATCGCATTTCTCGCCATGGTTTGTATGACATGCATACAAAAGAAAAAGACATCTCCCAATAGGACAGAAATAGAACTACGTTGGTGACAATGCTACACGATATTGCCCATAAATTATAATAAACGCCAAATGATCGCGTTACGTCAATACGATGGGTTGATTGTACAAGTGTGATAGGCCTCTCTATTTTGTTTTTTAGGGGTTACTACTGGCAGACATGAAACTCATTCCGCTGGTAGGAGAGCTTGTATTCTGACTCAGGATTCCCAGTAGACTCCGAAATTTTCACATTCTAACCCTTCGATATATCCAATTCAAGGAGCTTGAAATCCCTCTAATGAATATGCGTCGCATCTAGAAAACATCTGGATCCAGTAACTCGTGCGCGATACTTAGTATATAGTGGTGCCTTCTGGGCAATTGAATAAGAATCACTTGGAGTTCGATTCGTAGAACGAAATTCGACGCGCCGCCGTGAAAACCCCTGCTTATCAAGACGTGTGCTGTGTATATGTCTCAGAGTTGGCGTTAGGGATGAAGGGCCCTTTCACATGTCAACTTCTAGCTGATTAGACTACTCTACGAATAGTAGAAATCAAACGAGGCCTTCCGACAAACCATTCGTGGAGGCATCTGTATGAGCAGGTTTCTAATCCTCCTTGAAACGCCATAGGATTAACTTGCGACCCGAATAGGTGCAAATCACCGTCTGACTGCTTACATACATACATACATACATACAGATTTGGATGACCCAGGTCAAACGAGTCAAATGACTTCGGGTTCAAATATGCAAGTGACAAGGTCAGACTCAAGACGCGTTGTCAAAACTCCAAAACATGCTTTAATGTTCGGAGAGACGTGAGCCGAAGCGCACACGTGCTCGCTCATGTTGTGGTGTCTCCCTTATAGCTTTCTATGCTTCCTCAGCAATCAGCCTGTCAGAGGTTAACGAATGGAAACGGGCCACTTTCAGGTTTTCGTTATCTCTCTCGGAAGCACAACAATCCCTCATTCGGAGAAGTAATAATAGGATGTCCACGTGATAGTGCACCATGACGCGGCGAAATCTTTACCGTGAGGTCTGTCGGGATTGTAAGGATTGTATTATTACACGGGAACACGTTAACATAAAACGTCATGACGGAAATAAAGAAAGATTCTCGGCGACTTTTATTAGGCGTGTCAGCAAGGTGGCCACCAAGCGTAACAAGCTCACTCGGTGAGCTTAGTTCGCCTCATAAGGGCGGACAGGTGTGCTGGTGCAACGAAGGACATTACGGAGGGTATCACAAGCCACAGAGCAAAATTACTGACGAAAGGGGTAAAACAACGAGAGGCTATCAGCTGACATAGCCATAGGACTTAGATAACCACATCATAAACTTCTGAGGCTTTGTAACATGCCTCGCGCAGCAACGACGCAGCAGCCCGCATAAAACTGAGGACGCCTCAGTTAGCGCTGGCACTCCTCGCGGGACGCAGATCTCCAAGACGTGGGGAAGGCTGTTGTTCTCTAGGTGAGGAAGAAGACGCTACATCTGAGCATGACACAGAAGCAGGCACAAAAAAACCGGTTCGGTGGCATGGATCGCCTCCCCCACATTCTCTTGTGTTGCCCACCCCCCAATTCTGTAAGCATGTCAGGAACAGGAACAGGTTGTCTGGGCCCTGCAAGGCGATGAATTGAGAGAGGACGTGTGGCACTGTTTGAGTTTAGTTTTTGCCTTGTGATGCATGAAAGTTGACGTGACGAATGAGGAGTGAGTTGGACAGCGCGTAACCGCTAGTGTACCTGGAGTTGAATGAAGAAAAACCCGACTGACTCCGAAGGTATTCTCAAATTGTATCCCGTGTCTGCTCTATTCAAAACGGAGAGCACTTCTGCCGTTACACCACGGGTTTAATGAGAATCTGGCACGCAATTATCTATGTGCTAGCATGAGAAACACACCGATGTGGGCTGGTTGACCAAAAAGCCAACACCGCGGTCAGTCTGCGGTATCTCAGGTCATGACACGGCCGCCTGGGCCATGGCCGTCAAGGAACTAATCAAGCTTTGCGTTGTACTAACGCCAAGCCCCCAATAGGGATTGCATCAATTCTTCAGAGTTATCATCGGCCCGATACTTTCTATAGCAGAGCCAGACGAAGATTTCGCATCTACCGATGTGCAGATAAACTAAAACACCAAAGAGATCCACGCGAGGAGTCAAAAGATCTTTTCCCGAAAGGGCTTGTTGCTTTCGCATACATACAGGTAACCCTTGTCTATGACGATCAAGGTAAGCGGTAGGCAATGCATGCCACTGACACAGACAAATTGATGAGGAGCTGGGATTCCATCGGAAGTGATAGTAAGAGATAGCCGCGATGTGACATCCTATGATATAGTACCGCGGATAACGAGTCGACGAGGCACACGTGCCGAAATCTCATGCAGGTAACCTGACCATAGTTCATGTAGGAGATAGAACGTAGGACAAAGGCTAGCATGACAGCCTCATGGGTGTTAGAACACGGTCAATTAGTATTAAGTCTAATACGTAGCTGGCTCGCTTCCGTAAAAGGGCTGAATTAGTGAGAATTCAACAGGAAACGTGCCACCAAGCACCTTAACAGATCACCGAAGACTGCCGACGAAACTCCGTGGCTGATAGCTCAATGGTCCATCTTGCGGAGGATAAAGTTAGCCAATCACGCAGTCCTCGCTGGCCATCTTCGGAACATTGCTCATATCATCAAGTATAACAGCAGCTATCGACTAATGCTTGATGTCTCGCCTGAATAGAATAGAATTGTTAAGGACATTCTCTTCTTCAATGCAACATGATCCTTGAAACGGTAGAAACCAAAATGTTCATGCGGATATCCGCACCGCACCAGGGGCGGTGCGCTAGTCTTGCGTGCGACTAAATAATCATTGCCCGTCTGAGAGATGATGTCAAGCTTTCGGTGGGAATTTGGTACTACCAGATCAAAGCAGCTCGCAAAGCGCTCTATAGGCAGTAATTGCCATGCGTGATTTCATGTTCGGATTTGAATGATGCGGTTCTGCTGTGCGTACTCGAAAAATACCTGGCCCAAAGTGCTGTGAGTATGGATGTGTGGAGGCGCACGAATAGGTTGCCGTGTAGCGTAGAAGTACATATGTACTTCACGACTTATAGGGTTGTATTGTGGCTGGCGATGATCCCGCTTAACCGTTGAGCCCTGGTTATTTCTCGCATAACATGCCTGTCAAGAGTAATGCAACTTGTCTGGAGAACCCCATGGCCAAGAATCTCCGATCGGTCACGATCAGTCTGTCAGCTTGGGATGGGTCCCTGCCTGGGAGGCTGCAGTTTCTGCGACAGGCCCATGTGCGCGACACGTAGTCAATCTTGGACATTTGAATGGCGGATTAAACCTGCGCGACGAGAACGCCAACGTGTAAAAACAATATGGTCATTCTAGATTCGCCCGAGACAGCTGTAGCATTATGAAAAGAAAAAGAAGGATACCTCAGTGGTGGTAGGAAGGCTTCGGGCAATAGCTTTGGAAATCGAGTCTGGGTACACCACACACTCTCTCGCACAAGACACGCTGCGTTCTACAGCGACGTGGCGCGCGAGGCTGCTCTCGGTAGGACAGCGACGAAAATAGTCACACTTCCTCGATGCCTGCCTACATACAGTACGCTGCATGCCCCGAGGCTTCTCATGAGGTACCATAGTACGTGCGCGCGACTCGCGTACCATGTGTCTAATAGAAGGCTTGTGAGCAGGAAGTACGCTGGCGACCTGCTTAGGATCCTGTATAGACGTGTAAGGAGGGCATAGTACAGTGTGTTTGGTGTCTGGGAGCGGACGATCTTTATGCTGTCATGTCCACTTTTGTTCTTCGTGATACTAACCCGTACGACTTTTTGCGGACGCACTAACTACGCGCCCGTGCGAACATCAGCAAGAGAGCGAGAAGAGAGATCGAAAAGATAAAAGTGAAAAGTAAGGCTTAAACAAGCTCTCTTTGAAAGACGCAATCATTAGCGTTATGAGTTACCGTATTACTTGGTTAGTCTGTGACAAGCAACAATGATGATGGGATTATGATCTTGGGACGGTGATCGAATGTTGTCAGACGGCGTCAGGGAAGCCCAGAGCACAACTTGCGCGTCCCTCGAGCCAGAATGGCCTTATTGAGATTGTTCCTCTTGAATGGCTGACACAAAGGAACGCGTGGTCCAGTACTGAAAATGATATTGAAGGGTGAAATTCCCACACACATGGTACGCAAGGGCTGGCCAGTTGTAGGTTGTAAGAAGTCATCCAATTTTGGCAATTTCTCCATATCGGAAAAAGGTAGGCGTAGGTACCTAAAGTAGCATTAGGTTGTCTTAGTGCTGCTAATAACAGCATATGTACCTAGTAAGTACATAATATATCAATAAATACATATTTTGCTTCGTTAACCGCATCCTTGATGTACGGTTTCTTCTGACGGCCCTCCCGAATTCTCAAAATTGCACGACTTAAAAGACAGGAAATTCTTGGTGCCTTTTAATAGGTTGAGATCGGGGTTTGTTACATTACATGAAAGGTCTTGCCGTTATTGGTGACATCAGACGCGGTTGTAGTGGGATCTGCACTTCGCATAAGTAATGTGCCTATGGGCAAGGGGTTGGAGTAGATGTCCAGCGACCAAAGAAAACATAAACTCCCCAGAGAGATAGATCATTTACTTGGTGGAACTTTTCTACGAAACCACAAGCTTGACGCACAGCCGCTAGCGCAAACTACCTAGTAATCCTTGTAGCTCATCATTTTTACTGGGGAATGTGCGTGAATCGCGTTTGGATATAGGTACGGTACAACTGACTATTAATAATTTCTCTCTCGAGGCAATTGCCAAGTCGTTGGTCTTACATTAGTTACTTGCTTTGATAGGTATCAGATCCAGTTTCGTTGATAGGATTTGTTGCGCTTATGGCGTACCTATTCATACTGGGTACTATGTAGAACATCTCTAACCTAGTGCCGGCAGGATCCGTGGAAGGCTTCGGCCTCTGGCGATGAACCCTCTCCCCTGACTACTGAATATAATTTTGATACCACCGAGCGGCTTCGATTTCTATCCGGCTTGTCCGAGAAGTGCTGAGCATTGAAGCGTACAACATACATGGTATATCCCAGAGTAACACATTCGGCAGTTGGCGCACAGTACCAAACGCTAGGATGACAACCATGTTCGGTCGACTCCACCAATGAGCGAGCTTGTTGCCATGAGTGGGAGTTAAGATGCTCAGCAAGTAACCGTTACGACCGATGCTTTGAAGCCTCGTTGGAGGTTTCTTACCTACTCCGATTGGGTCTGACCATTCTCATTTCTTTTTTTTTCTCTTTTTAAAAGATTTTGGGTTAAGTTAGCCGATCAGCAAGAAGTCTGCTCAGCACGTTAAACTAGGTAATGTACATGAAGGTACATCAACTCTTCAATTACCTAGTTGTAGGTTATCGCAGCCCTATGATTATTAACATTTATTAACCAGCAAAGACATCCTGGCCATTGCATGACAGGTCCTCGTAAAAATGGTTCTCTAGACGCGCCGGGGCCTAACTAGCGGCGGTAGAAAAGCAACCAAGTTTCAATATGATACCGCTGCGATCTAGTTCTCCCGGGGCGGGGGAGAATGTTGCTAACCTTTCAAAATACGGTATAACGCTTAGTATAACCTATCCAAAATAAGCTGTCTAAACACATCCGGATCGAGTTTTACCGGTCCTCCATCTGGACATTCGGTACGAGGTGGGTATCGAGATAATATGGCGGTGCCCAGCCGGGGAGCGGCCCGCTGTACTAACCAGCAGCTGCTTCTCAGCTGTTGAGGCTTGTGAGAAGTTGGTGATAATGCCTAGTTGGCATTCTGATGGTGTCGAAGATTTATGTGCCATATACCACGAGATCATGTTGGAACCCTAAAGCTCGTACCTAACCACATGCCCGTGCCAATAAGGATAGCGAGTGTTCTTTCACACAAAGTTCCATTGTCTATTATATCTATATCCATGTGCTTCTCTTCCGGAGTAGCCAACCGATACACCGATATGCAGGTACCGCAACCCGCGGATCCACTCGGCGACGATCTGGAATCACGCCCCTCCTATGCCGTATCGAGGTTTTATGTTCTACTTATATGAAGATACCAGCTGATATGTGTAAGTCGCCCTTCCAGCATAAGTCAAGCGATGAACTTGAGTTATGTCGATAGGTAGGCATAAGATAAGGTAGGTAGGTAGGTATGTATACATTGACGTCTTATTCCTTGTCTGATGGCCCGTTCACCTCACTATACCACTTCGTCGCTCACGTAGGTATTCTCTTTACTTGAAGTTTTACGGCGATTGCGGGGCATCTTCCGAAAAAGAAGGTTACCCTTACTGCCGATCAAGTAGTTGATCAACGGCTTCCCAAAGATGGCTTGGGCATGGGATTGTAATGAACAAACACCGTTGGCTTTTTGCATGCCCGCACTTCTCCCTCAGGCAATAGCATAGAATCAAGCCACAAGCTAGCGGACCCTTGACTCGCCATTATTATCATGCAGCTCTAGCTTCTGAATCGTATACCTACTGTAACATCTGCGACCTCGTGGCTTCGATACATCAAACCTTGAGTCTCGAATTCTGCTGACTTGTAAAACAGTTCACGAACTGTCTTGCGCAAACTCTTGTGCTAACTAGAGAGCACTGTCTCGTTTCCTATCCATTCCCATGACCCCATGATGGGGAGCCGAAAACTCTTTCGCGCATCGGCTTTCAGGCACTAGAATTGGCCGTGATCCTCGAAAAAGCCTTGGCATGGTGCACACAATTTCCCATTTGTTTGAGCTCTGCAGTGGGTATACAGATGTAGGTTATGGCTGGCTCAGACGGTGGCTGACCAACATCTCAGTACCGATGGTGTGTCCCCATTCAGACCCATGTCGGCCCTAGGCCCCTGATGAAACCGCAGCGGGCTGATGATACCCTTGTCTGCAGAGGTATATTCCGTCGGCACTTTCTTGGCATTATACCCACCTGTCGAAAAATTAGTCTAGGCTATGGACTTCTCAGAAGACGGTCGTTGAAGCAAGCCCCCCCCTCGAACCGCTTGGGCACATCACATCCTGATGGTGCTGCAATACCTATCTACCTACCTCTTATCTCTCCGGTGCCAGGAACACGATGTGAAAAAGGCGGTGCTCTCTGATTTTGTGCACATTCACATAGCACCTCATCTCCCACACAGGCCCGGTCCTTGTCACGAGCTCCATCCCCGAAACATCTCACCATCCAAACGTACATCGTCATGAACGTGCCACTCCACCTGCAATCCCTCGCCCTTTGCTCCATCACGGCTCGTTCTAGGAGGCATGCCATGCGGTCGGAGGCCCGGACGCGTGCTACCTACTACGATGTAATCATGTATACCTACCTATCTTACTCATATACAGTCGACAAAGGAGCTGGCTATTTGATGCCGTCACACCAAAGCCCCACCAAAGCTCCGCTGGTAACACATCATATCAGGCTACGGCTCTTCGGAGCAACTTGCCACGAACCCTTAGGTACCTAGAACTATCGCCAAAGCTCTACTAATCCTACTACTAGAAAACCTCGCAAACAAGTTCCTCTGAGGTTCAAGCCCAATCCTCTTGTAGCTTAGAGGAGTATACTTTGGTGTCTCGTTCCCTTGATCGACTCGTCTGGCTGGTCAGGTTACAGTAGAAAGGGCCGTTGGGCTAAGGCAAGGGCGCTGACTGACGAAATACTATAGACCTTGCTAGTAAGCATAAACATTGCGCGCCCGCCCTATCCAGCGTAGCACCAGTATGGGGGTAATCTTCTTTTGTGCTCCAAACGCGTTCGGTATTCCATAATCAAGCGCATGCTTGGCCTTTGTAACTGGGAAGATCTCTGTGATCTTCTCATGGTTGACTCCCTGCGGTCAGCTCTGGGGTCGAATAGTTAACCATCAGACATCGACAAAAAAAAAAACTACCCCTTGCGCATTTCGTGGCCCACTCCTCTCGCATGCCATGCCTGCTTTGCTACCGATTCGGATGTGATCCTAAGCAAAAGGTATCGAGGCCCATCCCCGCAGATTCAGATGTGCACACCCACCTGGTGCCATATTCCTATTGGCTCATGCGCTCAGCACTCTCGACTACAGTTATGCGTTCATCCGCCATCTCTGCCCACCTCATATCATGGCTAGCAAATGAGTGGCGCCCAAGATGTCCCAGCCTATGTGCTGTACTTGTCTTCGCGTACCGTCGAATGTATCTCCAGTCCTTCTGGGAGCTTCCTGGTGTGAGGTGGATATAGTACCATTGTCTCTCGCGCTACAAGACGTATCAGAATGTATAGGACTATAGCTATGCCAGCTTGGAGAACCCTCTCCTCGGGTTTAGGTCCCACGTCTCTCAGGGTACCTTTTTGCCCTCCATGCAGTGCTTTCTACTTGTGTAGTCCCTTGTTGACATTCCGGTCGCTTGGGGGCCGCGACGGCATGGGTCTTTCTGTTGGTCCTTAGGCACACCACCATGACACGGCATTAACCATTCAGCCGAGAACAGACACTCTGATGTTGCTCGAATTCGGAGGCTGTCGCTCGTGCCTGTCCTCCAAGACACAGACACAGGGCGTGTGGCTCAGCTGTCTCCATATACGGCCTCTTCACTGTGACCTTGGCTAGCCATTATACCGTGCAGTTCTTCTCGGGGAAACCTGGGCCATAGAACGTCATCTAGTCCAGTCTCTTCTCAATACCGCTACCGTTTAGGGTCAGTACCGTATCAGTTATAGGCTAACCCAAAAGGAACCAACACGGCTTTTGACCTTTTCTCCAACGTAGTCACAGCGCGTGGCGCCCCTGCTCTGTATTCGGGTCCTCCCTAGGCTTTGTCCGTGAGGATCAGCGGTACCCTTCGGTATTAATCCTACCTCCTGTCGTCGTTCAAGAGCAAGGGACTCCCTCGTAAGAGTGCCTTTGTTGTAACCACGGGTAACCACGAAGAACCCCGTCAATACATAACGCTGGGCCTGCCACTTCCTGGACATCTTGAGGTGACCAACCCCACCAGCCCAAAGCATCGTTCGAGGTTTTACATCTTATACGCAACCATACCCGAACCTAACAGCAGGCTTCATCAACCTCCTTTTGCATTCGGACTACATATCTTTCGTTTAACCGCTCAATAGCCTTGTCGTCGCCTTTGCTCAGTTAGGCTGATTACACCCTTCGACAATAGCCGGTCGTGCCTTACGAGATTCTTGCCTAACATCGACCCCCTTCTCTTCACATTACTATCTTTTAACGAGAATAGACTGAGGTACAAAAAATTGTATTCTTCACGATCGCTACTCGGAAGGCATCTGACTGGACCATCTTTTCAGAGTATATCGGAGGGATTCTGGTTGCAGAGAAGATACCCTTCGTCTCAGCAAGACCACGACAACAAGCAGGTGTGGCACCACCTCCAACAACCTCTAGGCTCTCTTGTCGATTATCAGTGCTGCTGGAACGCTTGATATTTCCCAATGCTCGTGACTAGGCAATTCGAAACGGAACAGAGCCCTTGGTCTAGCAAGTTCAAGACCGCTTTCCAAAAGCCTACAAGCTCACGTATGTCCAACTACGACGGCTCGCTCTCCACACAGCCTGATTGGCAAGGGCATTATTCGTTTCTTCCCCCTGTGGAAAGCAGTATCTTTGGCCAGACGTTTGAGCAGGTATCAGGCTCTAACAACGGTAATGACACCGCATCCCAGCAGCGGTCTTCTTCGAGCGCCCAGAACAACAACTTGGATGCGCATGGCCAGACCAGTCCAGGCACTCTGAGTCCGCAAACGAATCAGTATCGTCTTCCTGATCCCTTGGGCTTGCGACAGCCGAAAAGCGAACCTACAACGCAAGAGCAAGCAGGTATTTCAGGGGCTACCTACTCAATAAAGGCAGAGGCCGTACAGGAAGAACCGTCAAGGCCTACCGAAGCGACACAACATGTGGTTGAGCAGAACCCGCCTCTTTCTGTGCCATCAGTGGAACAGAATCCTCATGCCAGCCTTGGCATAAGTGGTTCAGAAGAGCCGAGTATAGGCAAGGAGGAAGATGAGGAAATTGTGGATGACGAGGACATGATAGAAGGAGACGGAGATATGGAGGGTGAGGGAGAGAGCGAGACACCGAATCAGCCACAGACCGCAGCGGAACGGACAGCTGCCCGGCGAAAAATGAAGCGATTCCGGTAGGGATGGTGCTCGATTTTTCAAGAGACATGACTAACTCATTACAGCCTTACGCACCAACAAACTCGCTTCCTAATGAGCGAGTTTGCTAAGCAGCCTCACCCAGATGCGGCTCATCGGGAACGGTTGTCTCGTGAGATTCCAGGCCTCAGTCCCAGGCAGGTTCAGGTCTGGTTCCAGAATCGGTGAGGACGGTAGAGCGAACCCCCGTCATTGTGGTTCTGACAGGTTTTACAGGAGAGCGAAGATTAAGCGAATGACGGCGGATGATCGAGATCGTATGATTAAAATGCGTGCTGTGCCCGACGATTTTGATAATGTGCAAGCTTTGCACTCTCCCTACGGGGCAGTCCATGCCCTGGGAACACCCATCACGCCTCCTGTGGATTTCGGGTCGTCTTCCTATGCCGATCATATTATACGGCCGTTACTAGTAGACACGATGAGGCGAGATAACGACGATCACCTCTCGCCAACTGGACTTAGCCCTGCGTTTGGTGGTATTGGTTTTACACCATCCGGAACAATGAGTAGCTCCGACATCTTGTCACCCCTTTCTCCCTCGTCCAACGACCGAGGATATTACTCGAGTCACTTGACGAGTCCGTTGGGAGGTTCTTCGAGGGCGTCAAACCCGTTTGCGAGGCAAAATAGTTTGGATACGGGGAGCCAAATGCACTCGCAGTCACGGCAACACATTCGCCCCTTACAACCACTTTCGCTTCGGGAAACAATGTCGAGGTCAAGATCGGATAACTTGCAGTCGCCACTCCGATCAAGTATGTCATGGAAGGGTGATTCGATAGATTATTCATCCTACTCTGGTGGTAGTGGTAGCCCTGGAGGAGCCGGAAGGCATACGTCAGTCTATCAATCCGATACGATTGGAAGCAGTGCTGGAGGTACGCTGGGCTACGACACAGGCTCATATACGAGTGAGAAACCCCCTATCACTCGCAATATCGATTACTGACTTTATAGCAGCTTCTGGGTTACAGTCAACAAACATCAACTACTCAAGTCTTCAGCAGCCGTCACAAGCCCGGTCTCGTCTGCGAGCAGCTTCGGCTACTCTACCGCTTGGTCTCGATTTGAGACATCAATATCGTTCTTTTTCGTCAAGTCATAGCCTACAACCTCCTAATCACTCGTCAACTCCTAGAACCGCCAGTACTGTACCATACGGTACTTCATCGAGCTACTCTATGAGTTTCCCTTCAGCTCCCCTGACCGCGCCAATGGACTTTTCTCTCCCAAGGACACCTAGTATTAGGAGTACAATTCCGGATTACTCAATACCCCAGATGAGTGCACCGATAGCACCCCCACACGATTTCACCCAGGCACTTCACGGGAGTATAGCTAGTTCGGCTTCCAGAACGCCACTGAGGGATACATTCGGTGGTGGGTCTCTAACGATTGGTCAAGGTCAGGGATCGAACGACAAAGTCGAAGAACATTCTCAAGACGGATTGACCGGACCGAGTGCAAGCTTAAAGCGCAAACGCAGCTCCTTCAGCCTAGCTCAAATTCCTCACACATCCAGTTCATCGACAAGTGCTCAGCCATATGGGCATACGAATTGATATTGCTCGATGTTCTCTGCCTCGAATATAACCACCTTTTGATCGAAACACTTGCCGCCTAACTTGTGTCATTATATATGTAACGGACTCTACGTTACTCGTGAATTGCATCATCATTACTACGATTTTTTGAGACGATTTCCGAACAAGTGGGTTGTTCGGTTACGGGAGATGATTAGTTGCAGGTCTATGGGCAAGGGGATAAATATCGGTACTGGCTAAACGGAAAACGTTAAAGAAATGGGGACGACTAATGAGACACTGAATGAAACGATATATGCCCGCATTGGCCGGACCAACAACGTACTAGCCCAGAAAATTACAATACCACTGGCAGTATAAAGAAAGCTTCGATGGAGATGCGTTTGGGATTCCCGTTGATATGAGACAGGAAGACTTGAATCCACTTAGCTTTACTTATGTATAAATTTATAAACTATGCGCATATTGAGAGTCTTGGGGCCGCGTGATAACATACCTATCTGTCGCATTCAACTGGTCACCGCTAGCATGCTTTCAACCGGAATTCTCTTCTCCATGATTGGCTAAAGTCACAATCACCACAATTATATTGTCACTACATTCCGGCAGGGCCTAACAGTGCAAGATTTGAGATATGTATACCTGTTATTCCAGTATCGACCGAGGAATCACAATACAGGACATTTGAAACTTGTAGATGCATTAACAGCCTGTGAGCGAGCGCTGGAATGCAAATCTGATAGAAGGTAATCTCGCCTGAAGATCTCGTCCCACCCAGAAAATCCCTTGTAATTAAAGGCTCCAACATCTCGATACTACGCTGAGGAAAGCTGACAACCCAGCCTGATGAAAGCATCGTTATGAGGCACTAAGATAACCTCCTCGCATCAGCGTACCTTCGTTACCATACACCTCCTGTGAATTTGAAATGATTTTTTCTTTTAGAAGTCGGTGCCGAGTGTTCGTGCTCTCTATGATACAAGCATAGACCTAGATCACAAAACCTGCACCCTACGGGACACCGAAGGGGTGGCGCTAAACTATGTCGAAGGGAATACCGACAGGTATTCTATAAAATTTGCTGACACGCAGTGCCCGTAAGATCCACTTAATAACCCGAAGTCGCGACGGTCACGTTCATGACGATGTAGTTTGTAGTAGGGGACAACCATAGCTCTCCGACTAGTATGACGAAGTCAGACTGTTGTTCATAGACCGCAGAGTGATAAGAGGTGTGAACCTCTTGTCCAGGGGGTATTTCCTGGTGACCGCCTCACGACGCTGCTCCCTATGTCCGTGACTGGACGCCGTGCGACACCCCAAGGCTCTCTAGGTCCGTTGAAGTGTGGCACATTCTGGCCCAGACGAAACACTTGACCCTAATCCCCAGATACCACCCTGGGATTAGACGTACCCCCAAAGGCTTTCGTAGATGAACACCAGCCTCAATCAGAGGTAACACTCCCTTCATTTGCTTCCCTGTCAGCGGCTTCACAACAAACATCGCTCAGTACTTCTTCTTTCACAGCGTACTACACCCTTACTCCTACTGTATAATCCGACTTGCATACGCAATTCTGTCACATGGTACCGCAGACAACTGGTTAGTCGATCAGGTTAGAGTGCCTTGGCCTCTTGTCCTTTGCTCGGAGCGCCTGGATGCATTTCCGGCAGAGGGGTTGAAGGGGCCGTACAACATCGCAGAGATTACAAAAACAGCTGCGATGCGACGCTTGAAGGTTCTAGCATTTTGGCTAGATGGTGTAGCAACTAACTCTGGGTCTCACCATCCACGAGTCTTGGGTGGACAACAGCGCTTCTTCTGACTCATTCTCTACTGCCGGGAGACTGGCCTCGACCCCAAACTCGCTACATCATCGCTACCCCCGTAGCTGCAGCTTGGCGGTACGGTACCTGACAACCAAGCTTGCTCAGAGTCGAGGCTTAGGGTATCAGGGCCCAAAAGGCCATGCTTGGCTATGGCCGACTTACCCTGCTTACCTATTGCACTTATGCACACTAGCAGGCACGTATGTTACGTCCTTGTTGGTGTAGGTTGTACTGTAGCGTCGCACTCCACGAGCTTCAGCGGGCACCGCACAGCACCAGTATGCAGCTAAATTTCTGCCGTTCAGGCACCGCCGCCACCCTTCGGAAGCTTTGTGTCTAAAGCCTGGTTTGGGCCAGTCCCAAGGGCGGGCGTGGGCTTGCTCGTCGTTCAGCCCGGTTGTGTTCCCGTCCTCGCGACACCAGTTCCTCGTGGGCGTATTATAGATCATCATTCAGGTCGGACGGTCTCACTTCTCCTCGAAATAGTCTCCTATAGTTATGTCTCACGACGCGTGTCCGTGAGTGCGAATTCTCATGCTGTCAAATATATCTGTGCGTGCGTGATGCGTACGAGAACATATGCCTGTTCCACAACTTTCAGGCGCGCGTAGTCAAACCCAGGACCTGACCTCTTCTTTACTGGGATTGGTTATGTCCGAACAGACGCCAACGCCGCCATTAACAAGGGGTAAGCTTGGACATTGCCGGACTTGCCTCAGCCCAACCTTGTACCTAACCATGTGCATACCAACAGATTAGCTGGGCTGGTTCAGGTTGCTGGAAGCCGGAAAAAGAGACGTGATTGTGGTGGATCCTATTGAAACAGACATTGGTTGTTTTCTGCAAGTCGCCGTTGAGAGCCGAACCAGAGTTATATTATGAGGCTTTATAGCTTTCCCCATACGCTGTACATGCTCCAATCGAGTCACCCTGGATCGCCCATTTCCCCTCTTCAGGATTTGACGTTCCCGAGTCCCCATGCACATTTACGAGGTAGTCTAATGTATCGTTTCAGCGATTTCCTCCTCACGCTAGCATTTACCCTAGTTAGTACGCATCGTCGATGTATCTGTACGCAGGGACACTACTGGACTTTTTTCAGGCCCCTTGCTCATCATATCAGATCTATGATCTAGACTACAGCTGACCCTGGCTATCAACTTCATGTCAAAAAGAGCACGGGCAAAACATACGTATGGAAGTCCAATTCATTAGGTTGTCATGGGTAGATTCCGTTCAATTTCCCTAGTAACGTCCCAAACTGCTAGGAGTAAAATCACTATTTCATTCTAGACACCAGAGATTCGTTGCGTACTATTCCCCCTATCGTCCGCTAATGACTACGTTAAAACGAATAACGTAGGAGTCATACGAGTTTCAAACACACCGAGACTATCGTGATTTGAGAATAACGGAAACGTTCAAGATTACAGCCTGGCTTTTGAATGCACGCGCTTTTGTGAAATTGAAGGATTACTGGGATTTAGGCAAAAAGTCGTGACCCTACGACCTACATCGCCTACAGTCGGTCATGAAAAAAGGGTTTGTGGAATTGAGCCAGTGGGTGACTACTTTTGTTACTCGAATTTTCTTCGTTCAGAATGACGTCTCGCCGTGTAATCTACACTTACATTTTCTAAGTAGGTATCGAGATCTAGAGATGCCGCTACTTTATCCCGTAGGTCTCAGCAGGCGCGGCACATTCCGGTCAGGAGACAGCATAAATGTTCGTCAGCTTCGGAAGCACTTGATCCACGCCGAAAGCTTGGCCAAAATTCGGTACTTAGGAGCGTGCTATGTAGTCGAGAGCCGCCTGTACGGATGCGCGCTATTGGTAACGGAACTAGTCCGTACCTGAAAGAGCTTGGCCTAACATAACACTCAGAGCTAGGTACTTTTGTAGATCTACAGTCAAGAGAGAGATTTACGCATGTCTCAGGCGCCGAGTAAATGGAATCACAGCTTGCCTTGCGTGGTTGATCACAAGCAATAGACCTGTAACATTCCTAAGAATACTGTGTCGAGCACAGACACCACAGCGTCGTCGAGTCAATGAAGTTTATTTCTCTCGTGGTGCACAAATTCTACAAATCTCGTTCGCATCGCGGTTTGCCCGGAGCTGGTGATCGGTCATAGATTCCTTTGATTATCATCAGGTGACATGATCACACAAAAAGAACACCAGGAGCATCATATGTAACATTCGCAGAAACGATATACCTACTGCACACAGGGATACCGGCTCTGGCTTCCCGGTTTTTGTCGAGCGGGTGCAGTTGATGGCTCCCACTGGGGTTCAACCCCATATCGGCTGTATTGGATAACATACAGACCATCCTATAGCCAGTGCGTCTCCACGGCCAGTGGATGCAGGTCAGGCTTATTACACCGAGAGCGCGCAGGTACCAAGCATTCGATGTTCCGACGAGACACGGCACGTAGTGTGTGTTAGAAGGAAGAGTATGTAAGCAGATTCAGGTCTCGCTCGGTCACCTCAGACATGAGCTACGAACAGAATATCTTCAACGATAGGAGGCCCCATGTTAATAGCAGTAATGCGAAAAATTTGTAAACCTAGATAATATGCTATTGGATTACGCGGCCAGCTATGCCACAGAGATCTCGATACGAGATCAAAGGCCATATCAGCCATGATTTCCAACGTGAAGGACTCGAGGCTTGATATTGGTGCCACGGTCAGTCTCAAATATTCGCTCGCCCTCTAAAGACACCGTCCCACGAGTGGGGGGTATCCTACTCGCGTGGCAGTTCGCAGTGTAATCGATCTGTCTGGTAGCTACGGGCCCCTGGTCCTCACCAGGCTGGCGGTTCGCCAAGCGTGTGCATGTCTACGGCTATGGAGTGCCTAAGTTGGAGCCGCGGCTACAAGATGCCGGGAGTCGGTTGTCCAGCATTTATGGTAAATACCCCAGAGTACCCAGATCACAGCCATACCGATAGGCAGCGATAAAGACGCCATACTGGTATCTAACGGTCAAGTGATGGGTCGTCCGGAAGTTATGCCTTGTATTCATCCCTGACTTCCCGGCAGGGGGCGTTTAATAAGAGGAGAAGATGCTAGCCAAACAGGCGACAGAAGCGCTATCTAGGAACAGGTAAATGGTGGTCTTCCGCTTCCACCCACATTGCCTATGCTCTTTCTCCGCGTCTAATCGTGCAGTCACCTTCTGTTTTCGCTATTATGTGCGACGGCTCATATCGGAATCGAGGGGGCTGGGCTGTCAACGAAGCACGGCAGTCGTTTGCCCACTCGCTCGCTCACCAGTGTGCAGTGATCTTACGGTCTAAATACGTACAATCGATGTTAAACTCTGGAAAACGGTTGGTAGACTGAAGAGTGAGAGTGTGCTCGATGACGTGAGTGGAATAGGGAGACATTTTACCCGCCCGTCGAGATGAGCCACTGCAGTGGCTCGCGAGAGGGGTGAGAGTAGTCGATGCTTCGATTAGTCTTGAGAACTTTCCCTTATACAACATCAAAATGGAATAATGCTGAAGGCTGTCCGAGTCCGGCATCATGTATTAGATGCAATTCTACGCCCAGACATAGATAAATGAGCATCATCTATTCATTGTTTCGTAACTCGTCTACGCCTAAAGCGTCTCCAAACGCATACAAGCTTTACTTTAATGAAGTGAAATTGCCCCTTATATCAAGCGAGCCTCTAGTAGGCACAGTAGCTATTCTGGCGAGTGAGCTAGACCATACAGAACACGCGGCGACCCGGATGGATGGTTCATCTTCCAATGCTGACAGTGGTGGGAACGGACTGTAAAACATAGAATAATTAAAATATGCTTTGGTTTCCGGTGCGTGTTAAAATTGTTTTCGTTCTCTTCGCCGCGACGTTAGTGAAATATCTGTTTGGCCAGGGGCTCTCGTCCGACTCAGGGGTTGAAGCTATCACCAAGCCCGATGCTTTTGGCTCCCGAAAACTCTCGAAATTCCATACAAACATAAATTTAAAGTAGTTTGGCTTGTTTCTATCGAATATTTGGTCGTTGATTTTGAAATTTAAGGCTTTCGAATACCCTTCGTACAATCCAAGACCCTACCACTATCCAGGGTCATGTACCAACTCAGACCAGGAGTTTACGACGCTCCGAGGACTAGGATATTCTATTCAGCGTGATTATGCTTGCCATTCAAGAAATAATGCAACTATTCGATAGTTGGTTGTGCATTTGGGTTTCTACTAACCGCTCTGTCTGGCCTCAGCCCTACCTCGTGCCCCATCATTGCCGCCCAGTTAAGCATTGAGAGGGTCAAGGACAGCTATTAATGTTGGAAGCCTTGCCTAAGGATAACTGATCACTACGATAACAACTTTTCCTATTGTCTATGATGAGCATACAGATAATCCTGACGCCCGTTAGTATCTTGCTATCACGATAGTAAGGATAATATCTTCGACGACGACGATTATCGCGAAGTACTAAGAAACACGGCGAGAATAATCAACCATCGACACATGCGCCGTATCTGCCACAAGCGAAAGCGTTACGAGTATATTCCACGATGTACTTCAGCAGCAACCCGATATCACGAACGAGGAAACGCCGACTGCCTATTTCGTCCCGCATACCACTACCGCCAACCGCATTCTTGGTTCTACACTGCTTTTATCGGCTATTACCAAAAAGTACGCCTTTCAGACTACACAGCTTGCGGGTTCCATACTGAGTCGACAGTGTCAACTCTCAAACAAACGCAAGGAATCTCGAGCTATCACGAAGGAGCGGTTAGCTATTCGAACTCCGGCGTATTCACAACCTATGCGCTATCGAAAGGCCATCTAGGCCCATAATAATACCTAAGTACGAGACTCAGGGCCTACAAACCTTGCCAATGTACAAATAAACCTTGATAATGACCTCCGAGCACCCAACCAACTCGTCTACCCAGATCGGGTCTGTATAGCCACCTACCCGGGCTAGTGACAGCACTGACCACTGCACCTCGAAAACACCAATCAGAGAGGTACTTGTCGCGAGGACAGCAAAACTTTCATCGCTGTCGCGTAAAAGGAGCCTTGTTTTTGTTTCACCATTATTGAGAAGAGAGAGGTCAGTTCTGCTGATGATTCGTTCCAAGCATTAGCTGTTTCGTCAACCCTATCTGCTACTGTGCCATCGCTGTTGTTGATAGAAAGCACCCAGGGAACTAACTAGAACACAAGACTCCCTGTGATTCTTCCCAGGCATGCTGCCCCATCCTACCTGGCAAATGAGTGACTGAGCATCTTCTGGTAGTCCACCCTTACTGGTTTCGAATGCCGGCATTAGACCGCTGTGGCATCAAGAGAGATAGCGACTAAGCTATTCGGGGCCATTCAGTTGAGCGTCTCGAATGTTTTCTGGTCTATGATAGCCTTTCCAAGCTCGAGGAGCGATTGGCTCTTAGTTTAATAGCAAAGCTTCTGATGAGGTCTCAGGCGCTAGGCTATGTACATGTAACCTTCGTAATGAATGATGCCTATCCTGTAATATGTAACCTTTGCCCGAACATATACGATCCTGAATAATAATATTCTATGTGTCGCAGTGCACATTATCTAGTTTATGTTGCTAAGTAACATTGGAGAGTTTGGTTGATACATTGTCGAGGTACTCGTGCACATAGACGAGGGAGTTGTGAAGGCGCAAGAGTCCAAGGGTTAGTCCAAGGGGTTCATGAGAACCAGGAGAGAAATGTTGTTATTTCCATTAAGCTTCAACCAAGCGAAGTTCACAGGCCAAACCGCTCATAGCTATACGAAACAGATCTCCTTCTATATTAATAAGCAAGCCAGACTATTCAGATGTTTTATTATCCCTTGACGAGGTAAACCCCGATTACGGTCTGTCTAAGTTCTCATTGTATATCTGATAAAAACCTCTAGCCAAACCAAGCTTGAAATGGAGTCTACCTTCATTAATATTATACCCCCTCTATCTCTCACCATCACCTGATATCCGACCTCCCAGGGCCCTACGATTCAACCCATCGAGCTCTCCTTTCTCAGTAATACCCTTCCTCCCCTCTTCAGCAAGTCCCTCCTCGCTCTTCCCTATCTCCGTTTTCGTCCCACCAGCTAAGACTCCACTACTCGCGCTCGCACTACCCCCATCACGCGAGCCGTCCTCAGATTCTTCCTCGTCAGCAACAGCAGCCCCATAAGAGCCTCCTACACTCTCCATGGTGAATGGGCTCGCAGTAGGCGCGTCGAGGATACCCAGCTCGTGCGCCGTAAAGAAGCGCGGCAGGAGGAGCGCGCGCACGGGGATGAGAGCGAAGATGAAAACCGGAAAACCGACGGCGGCGATAGTCTGCGTGATGGCGAAGGTGGCGCCAAAGCCGACAAGCTCGACGATGACGAAGGCCCAGACAGCGCCGCGGCGCTGGATCCGGTTGAGAGGGTGGTTGGTGGGGGTGAGGTTCTTATCGCGTAGTAGGAATAGTAGTTTCTGTGTGATTCCATTTGCCTCGAGCGCCTGGTAGCCCATGATGAAGAATAATCCCGCTAGCACTGCCTGTGGGATGAGGTGCAGGACGATGAGTAGCGGCCCCGTAGCCGTGCCGAGGGTAAGCAAGCCCTGCGCCAGATTCGACACCCGTTGCTCGACGACGTGCGTGCGCTTGTACGTGTAGTGGCCCTTGGCTTCTGGGTTGTTCTCGTCCTCATCGACCTCGACCTTCGTCACGCAGAGAGATTCCGTGTGGAACGGCGCCTGCGGGATCAGGCCGTTGGGAAATGGCAGGCCTAGGATCCCGGCTACGCCTGTTGTCAATCCCAAGAGGAATATGTCCCAGTGGAAGCCTGCCGGCTTGCGGAGAGGGAATTCCGTGCCTTGCGCAATGAGGGATGAAACTGTGTTCCGTTAGTTCTGTCTTCCGAAAATATGTACTTGATAGGAAATGGCGTGTTTGTCCAAGCCTTGGAGCATCGAGATGAGAGCCACGGCATACCATTATGATCGAACCAAAACAAGATCGTGAGCAGAATAGCGAAAGGCAGTGCGAGAAACACCTCCCTGACCTCGATGTCCCAAAGCTCCACAAGCCACGGGCGATCAGCGGTAGGGAAAAAGGGGCGACTAGTTGGCAACCTTTCCAACTCGACGGACTTCATGCGGCCGAGATGCACGAACCCCGTGAAAAAGATGACGGTGAGAGGTGTGCCATAATCCTTGAGAAAGACGCGCACAGGGTGCCGGAATAGCGCCGCGTTGCCCAGCTCGCCGCAGATGTAGGCGATGGCGAAGACAAGCAGAGCTACCGATAATGAGAGGTAGAAGGGTGCCTCGTAGCCGAAGCGCTCTAGCACTTGGATTCCTTTCTGCAGGTAGATGAACGCCACATAGAACCCGAAGGTGTCGCAGGGGAACCGCGTCACGTATTTAAGCCAGTTGCACGAATTAGTCACAGCTAAGATCCAGTGCAGGAGTACGGCCCACAGCCCGATCCAACACATGAAGGCCAGGTAGTTCGTCCCTAATGGAGTGATGATGTCGTAAACAGTGCTGGATTACTGATTAGTGCGATACGGAGAAAAGTGAGAGGTATTCCTTCGTGTTACGGGAAAGGACCGAAGAGGAGGAAGCATTTATCACAGGGTCTCGTACTAGTTAAAAACGGTGATGGGACCTGTTACTCCCACAATAACAAGAGGTTGACACGCAATGATCGAGAAGACTACGGCGCCGAGTACAGATGCCAACAGTACCTCATTGACGCCGTATTGCATGTGTGTCTTGGTGAACATGTCTAAGCTAAAAGCTAAAGCGGGCAAGATACTATTATTTCATGTCAGCTTTCGCTTCTGAATAGACACCTTGGCTACGATTGGTAGATTCATCCATTCTAGGGTCACTTCAAGTGCAGTGCTTGATGAACTTTAGGGAGGAGAGACACAACCTATTCCACGAAATCTAGCTAACACTAGCTTTAATAGCGAGGTACTGATTATACCCACACTTAAGAGAGAGGGAGAAAAAATGAGACCAAAAAATGTACAGCAAGCACAAAAATGAAAATGAAGGAACCCGACATACTTGGCAAAGTACATGTACACCGTAGCCGGCACGACACGGTAATCCCAAGCATCGAGCCAATCACTCCAATAATAAGGAGCGCGACGGCGAACATCGTTGGCCATACCACGGAAGAGGTGAATCTTCCACCATCGCGGCGGTGACCGTGTCGTCTTGGAGCTCGTCGTGCTACGGCGCTCCGTCGCACCACCGGTAGCGGTTCTGGAAATAGAGCCGGGACCGGGGCCCGCGGCGGTGGTAGTCGTAGCGGCCGCCATTGTCTCGACGATGACGTCGGGGCGGGTTTCGATTGAAATTGCGGGGGACTTGGCCGACTGATTGACACCGTAGTCAGCCGACAAGTGATTAGATTCCGCAGTTCGCGGTTTCGGGCTTGGTTGAAAAAAATTATATAAAATATTTGAGGTGAAAAGACCGAGGCAAAGCTAGCGCGGTGACATGTTTCCTGGGTACACCGCAAGTTTTTCCACTCCTTGTTACCTGGGACCTAGGTATCAGTCACTATGATTGACTGGGGAAGTCTGTAAGATAATACCTTGTACGATGTCCAATAAATATAGAGTTGTGCTGCACGTTGTTATACATATGTAATCAAGTCTAAAGTGCGACTAGGCGGATGCAAGCTATATTTAAGCTTAAGAGTAGGACTCGGGGGCCATGGCTGTCAAGATCCACGATGAGAAACCCAAAAAAAAATTGAAAACCAAGAACGGCGATTCCCTTCTTGCATGACACTTGCATAACCGTCTCTGCACCATCAAGGTATAGATGATATTCTAACTACCTAGTCAAAGATCGGCTGGGATGGAAAATATTAGTGGGTGGGGGTCGCCGCCGACGGGTTCTCCACAGAGGTAGATACCTACAAACCTCTGACCGGTTCAGACCAGACGTGTAAGTCACCGCAAAAACGACCTCGGGCGAGACGGTACAAGTAAGAGCGGAGCAATGTCACAATGCATTCAGAATCGGTACCAAAGTAGTTGGATCTTGGAACGTAACGCTGCTTTTCTACGCCTACGCGTCCTCGCCAAACCCAATACCGCAAAATCGCTTAACAATTGACTTCGTTATGTTTCTAGATAGCTACACACCAGCCCAAATTTCCTTACATCTATAGGTTCTGTCATATTTCACCCGACAGCAGACTGCATGAATCCCTGCCGTTGTCACCATTCTTTGGGTTCCATTTGGGCGCTAAGTTCCTCAAAACCTAACAAGGGGAAGAACCGTCCATAGACGAGAGGCATCTCTTCGCGAACTGGCTGTCTAACCTGATATATTCATACACAAGTCGCTACATGGTATTGGTAAACAGGTCGTCTGACCCTTCCTCGGATTTGTCCATATCTTGCTCTTCATTCCGTTCTACGTCCTTCAACGTAATAATATAACATGAGTAAATATACAAGGGTCTTTGATATTATATGTGTGTAGTGCTTCAGTTGAGTTGAGAGCAGTTGCGATCCATTGTATCGGTCGCATACGGCGGAATAGAGAAGCTCTCGCGAGCCTAACCTATCATCTCTCCGTTCAAGCTGGGTCAAGCCAAAACCGAGAAGTCCATGTAATTTCCTGCGTACGCCTAAATCATGGTTCCTTATATACAGTGTAATGTGTCCTTTACGTAGTATGGTCACTACTATCACCTTGTATCCCTGCCTTCGATCTGTTGAAATGCGGCTGGACTGGGTGAAGGTGGCTCAGGGGCGTCCGGGAGGTGCGGGGACGATGGAGGCTCAGTTGGGTCTGTGGGTGGCTTTTTGGCGTCCTCACCGAAATATTTAGAGAAATCATCACGATCGTCGAAAGGCCGTGGCCCGAGTAGGCGAACCATGTCGTCGCGAACAAGGACCTCCTTTTTTAGTAACTCCTCAGCGATAATACCGACCTCCTTCTTCTTCTCGATTAGTAGGTCCTTGCACTGCTTATAAGCCTCCTCCACGATGCGCTTGACTTCTGCATCGATAGTTTGGCCCGTCGTCTCTGAGAATGGTTTGTGGATTTTGCTTTCGTCGTTCTTGAAATAGAGTGGGCCAACTTTGTTCGACATGCCCCATTGTGTCACCATAGCTGTGGCCATCCTTGTTACCTTAGAGAAATCGTCGCTAGCACCTGTCGTAACGGTTGGGAAATGGAGTTCTTCCGAAATACGGCCACCTAGCGTCATGGCCATTCGGTCCATGAGCTGGTTGTAGCTCATAAGATACGCATCGCCAGGTAGATACTGGGCGTATCCCAAGCCTTTGCCGCGAGGAATGATGGACACTTTTAGAAGAGGATCGGCGTATCGGAAGTACCAGCCGCAAATGGCATGTCCAGCTTCATGGTAGGCAACCGTCCTCTTTTCGACAGGGTCGAGAACTAAAGACTTGCGCTCCAAGCCGCCGACAACGCGCTCAATAGCCTGCTCGAAGTGCTGTAAAGTGATGGAAGCAGCGTTGCTTCGGGCAGCTGTGACTTGTGTTAGCCTTATTTTTGATGTTACCCCAGGATCGCCTCTGAGTACTCACCTATAAGTGCAGCTTCGTTGACACAATTAGCAATGTCAGCACCGGCGAAACCTGGTGTTAGAGAAGCCAGACGACCACTCAAGTACTCGATATCTTCGTTAGTTACAATCTTTTTGAGATAGACCTTGAAAATATCCTGCCGACCTGCCATTGTTGGCGCATCGATGTTAATGTGTCGGTCGAACCGGCCTGGTCTCATTAACGCTTTATCGAGTATGTCTACTCTGTTGGTACCGGCAAGGACGACGATCTGTTCGCTCGTGTTGAAGCCATCCATCTCCGTAAGAATCTGGTTGAGAGTAGCTTCTCGCTCGTCATTACCACCAAATCTCTGACCTTCGGCACGCGATCTGCCGATGGCATCAATCTCATCGATAAAGATGATACATGGCGCGTTCTTGCGCGCAGTGGCGAAAAGGTCGCGCACTCTCGAAGCACCTACACCGACGAACATCTCCACGAACTCGGAACCACTGACACTGAAGAATGGTACGCCAGACTCGCCAGCAGTGGCCTTCGCGAGTAGCGTTTTACCAGTACCTGGTGGACCTGCAAGAATAGCACCACGAGGTATCTTGGCACCCAGTCTCTGGAATCTCTCTGGCTTCTTCAAGAAGCTGACAAACTCCATGATCTCTTGCTTCGCCTCGTCCATACCAGCAACGTCAGAGAATTTCACTTTAATAGTGGTTTCGTGACTGAATCGTTTCGCCTTGCTCTTACTGAAACCGAAGATACCACTTGAGCCACCACCACCGGGACCACGGCGGCTAGCATACACCAGAATACCCACAAGTAAGATCGTAGGGCCAAACGCTAAAAGGAGGTTCATTGAGTTGCTCTCTCCTGCATAGCTCACAGGAATTCTGTCGCTGCTTGGGATACCGAGTTCATTCTGGGCATCTTCTAGTCGCCTCTCGAAACCATCAACCGAGGCAATTGAGAAGTAGTAGTTGAAGCCAGGGCGCGTGGCAACGGAGTCGGGATACATAGACTGGGTGGCCTCTCTATTGAGTTCTACGACCACTTTATGGCCGACGACAACCATCTTTTCAACAAGGCCCTTGTCGAGGAAGTTCTTCTTGAGTTCTTGCCAGGTAATCTCCCTGCCCGACTCCCCTGACATGGAACTGTAAAGATAATAAGCCACAGCCGTGGCAATAGCAGTACTCAGCCAGTCGTTGTTCTTCAAAGGGTTGTTTCCATAATTCGGGTCAGGTGGGGGATTGGATTTGAAGCCCTTCTCTTCATACTTGGGGCTCGGATCGTTGTCGCGCGGCTGTTCACTCTCCTGGCTCTTCTTGCCCTCGGACTTTTTGTTTGAAGACTGTGAGGATGACTCTTGGTAGCTCTGAGATGGCCGGGACGAAGGCGTTCTGCCAGTCTGTTGGCGTTCAAGCTGAGCCATACGCCAGGCGACATCGTTGACGATCTTTATCAATTTTGGGAGGTCTGTGATTCCAATAGTCTCGCCTGCCGGCTTTTTTTGGACCATTTCAAGCAGAGACCGTGGCACTCCAGTGTGTCGCATGGTTTGTATGAATTTGAATTCTATCGGAAAGAATTGCTTCGGCCCGAAATCGAGTAATAAAAATTTCTCAATTTCTCGAGCCTGCTCTTCGGACAGGTAGACCCATCCCTCAGGCAGCGGGGGTCTACCATCGTCGTCACCCTTGCCAGACGCATTGCGCGCCTCTGCTTTAGCGGGCCCTGGGGAGTGAGTGCTCTGGACCCGTGGCTTATCGGCGGAGTTGTTTTTGTCACCGTCTTTAGGGGTAGGGTTTGACTTGGGCGGCTTCTGAGAGGCCGAGTAGTGTCGAGGCTGTGCGGACCAGGCGGCGGGAGTGGTGCGTAGGAGACGTGGTGTTCGTAGGCTCGTCCGCGTTGAGATGTTGAGGGAACGGCTGGCAACCCGCGCAAAGCCAGCCGACCGCCGTACTACGCTTGACATGCCGGGCGATCGTGAGCTCGTCGACCGGGCCGGAGCGGGCGGAAGGTGATTGAGAGGTCGAGAGGCGGCGAGTGTGAGTGCGAGTCGACGGTGGGTAAGGTCTGCTATCTCATGTGCGCAACAATTAAAAGCCAGCTACCTGTCCGACTGCTGTAATGTTATTCCAGAGAACACGGCTTCTGTCAGCGAATAAGCGCCGATCTAATTCGTTCAAACCGAACGGGTTTACTGAATATTTCGCCTCAAGCTATATATCGATGACTCGGCGGGTTGGAAGAAGGTGGTGATTATTAGAAAGCTTTCCTCTGTGCTGCTAGTCCCATCTTAGTTTAGCGTGGACCGACTGAAGGCACCTACTCAATTACGATCCAGCTTCGGGCGCATCGGATATAGGGCGCCTGTCTGTTCCCGCACCTCTCTTACCTCAACATACCTGGTATTTGGTAATGAGTTTAGCACGGAGAATTGTAATTACTAGGTAGGTACTTACTAAATAAGAACCAAGCGTTTAAAATTTAATAGCATTAAAATTGACTACTCATTGCCCAAGATATGTTGATCCAAACATGCATACTGAAGATAAAAAGCAAGCAATAGAACACTCTGTTGTCAAATTCAAGATGTAGCATTCGCCATAAAACGTAAGAGTTACGAGCCCCTTAGTATATGGTGTTCGTAGACATTGTACACTACAATCAAATATAACCTGCTATACATACATAACAAACACTGTATGGTAACGAATTGAGATTTTTGGTCCCAGACAACTGCCACCCAACCAAGTATCCATAGCAGACCTTTTTCGCTATCCATAACGCTGAAACGAAGGCAAAAAGCACACCCGAACTCCCCTTGATCGTCCCAACGCTCAGGCTCAAAGATGCATAGGTATCCAAAACAAACATTTGAAGAGAGAGAGAAAAAAAAAAAGCATGAGTAGTGTAGGCCATCGTATAAAGGCGTATGCTTGCTCATTTCATCGTATCTGTGTTCGGCCGTGTTGTCGTCGTAAATTTTCCATCATACTTCGAGCGATCGCCTTCCAACTTTCTTCTTGCCCTTAATTTTGAACCGTGCTTCCGTTCTCGAATCCGGGATACGGCCCGCCCGTAAACTCAGCCCAGTCCCAGTCAAGTGTCATGGGCAATTGCCAGAGGTCTTGCGGCAACGTCGGCTGGTATCCAGCGGCACCGTTACTTCCGCGGGCCAATCCAGGTCCGACCCCATTCATACCCATGGCACCCAGCATCGCCGACGGTGACGCCATCGGCTGTCCGAATCCCGTCAATTCTGCGAAGCCTAATTCTGTTGGGTCAAACTGTTCCGACGGCCAACCATCCACGCTACCGCGCGGAGCCGAGCCGTTCGACGACGCCGCTGTATTCATCGGACTATATCCATTGGCAATTCCGTTCACCTGAGAGCTGCTGTTTGGCGTCCCAGCCGCGCTTGCATTGTTTTGCCGATTTTGCTCGCCATTGAACTTCGGCGAGAGCTGCGCCACGCCCGGGTTGCTATTACCGCTGCTACTGTATATATTCGCCGTGGGCGTTGCTGCGGATGATGATAGACCGGGAGTTATCGTTGGAGCTGGACCGTGATGAGCGTTATCTTTTGACTGCCTATTTAGTTCGGCTGGTTTCCGTTTCTTTCGTGACGCCGCTTCCCTTTCAGCCTTCTCTATGACTACTTTGGCGATACGTTCGAATTCAGCACAAACGCCGAGCATGCGATAGACACCTCCAGTTTCTGCCTCTGCGCCCAGTGTCGACAGGAATGTCACCACCAGGTTCATTAATCGCGTATCTGAGCGCGCACGGGGGTCATTCGGATTTTGTAGAATGTTCCCGAATAATGTCATTAATGCTGATACTGGAAAATAGAGAGCCATCCTGTATTTGTCAGTTACTCTGACCAATCTCAAAAAAGGTTCAGGATATACGTACCAGACACATGAAAAATCACCTTGCGGAATATACTTCAGCAAAGAAATAGTGGCTCTTGCAGCGGATGCACAAAGCGCCGCTGAAGAGAACACCCTCGGGTTCAGGGGCCTGGCATTTAGGCCTTGAATAGCGTAATTTGCTAACCGGCTCGTCCAAAGGCCGTGATGTATGGACATCCGGTGAATGGTAGTAAGAGCGTTGTAGTAAGAGAAATGAAGCATAGCAATATGCAATACTAATGGTGTATGTGACGCTTTGATTTCGTGCTCCGGGCGGTAATCGATGTCAATGTTGTCTTTCCAAGTCTCGAGTTCCTTGTCGAGCTCTCCGATCGTCTGCAACAGTTCGCCATCCGACAGCTTCGTTGCTTTTGTTGAGTACAGCCTCTTGTAGATTCTGCTTTCGATCACTGCCAATTCACACATAACGCGGAAGAGATTCATCTTGCCCTTGCCGTTAGCTAGGGGAATGTTACCTATATGGTCGGCGGGGTCGGCATCTGGGAGGTCGACGTTCATGTCGTCGTCATCTTGTGCAGGTGGCCGACCTGACCTAAGACACAAGTCCTTGTCTAGCATATACGCAATCCAGAATACACGCTTCCTCTGCTCGATCTCGATGGGGTTCAAATTGAATCCGGTGCCGCGTTTGTGGAGACCAATGCTATGTGAAGACCTTATTGCGGCTGCGACAAGTATAAATGACGGTTGGGGATTCGGGGTTCCTTGCATGAACAGAGCTATGCCAAGCAATGCCTGTACGCTTAGAAGATCTGTGTTGCGCATAGCCAACTCGTTGAAGACTCCCATCGCGTTCTTTATATAAGCCCATGCCTTCTCATCCTCTTCTTGTGGTACGAGGTTGCTCATGACCCGAAGGCGATGTGCAATGGCGAATACGCAGTTCAGACTTGCCCACCAGCCGGAGCCTTCATACGGATTGGACGAATATTGCCTTTCAACCAGATGCATGAAAGTGGGCTGGTGGAACAGCGGAAATATGCAGTTGAAGTTCTCGAAATAGTCCTTCAACAGGGATAATGCTTCGGGTTTAGGCGGTAGTGGCCGGAAGACAGGGCGGCGGAAAAGATCGGAAAAGACCTCTTGCTTCCACTGAGTCCATTTATGATCATCTAGTGAGACCTCCGAGATCATCTTTTGGAACGATGTATCTCCTATCCTCTCATTCACCCACTGGATACCCTTTGGCGAAAAGATGGAAAACCCAGAAGACGACCCTGAGATATGTCAATCGGCGGCACCCATCACGTAGCTGCTTCTTAGCTTACCTATATATCTTGTCTCGCCGTGCGGGTTCGTTACTAGTGAACACATCATTTCTGACAGCGCTTCTACTTCCTCCTCGCTTTTCCCATCTGACGTCGGTGGTGGAGGGGAATAGTCTCTTCTGAACTCTCGGTCCTTTATTGGCTCGGGTGACGTTAATGCGCTCTGAGAGGCTGACTCGAAACCATCAGGACCGGATGTGGCCTGTGATGGTGAGGTTGGGTTCGATTGAGATTCCTGTGAAGCAAGAGATCCGTTTTTTGATTGCTGGCGCTTCTCCGCGAGGCGCTTTTCTAGGGTCGCCAGATCCGTTGCTTCGTCATCTTCTCCTAAAAGGCCTTTGAAGTGACTCTTCAGCTGGAGTTCAGGCTTGTAGTGTAAAGACAGGGTCGAATATAATAGGACCGCAGCGAAGTGACGACCTACCTGATAACCTGAGCAGACTCTCCATACGCCCAAGGCGGTTTTCAAGGCCTTCTATGTACTTAGCACTATGTGGCCAGCGTCAGTACTGGGCAATATGGGCTAGGACATGAGGGGGTTCGTATTATGGAGTGTTATACCCTTTCGGTGGACTTCGCTTCTTCTCGACCTGCGTGAAGACGCAGTCCGTCTTATAATTGATACAGTGCGTGCAAGCGGGTAGCTTTCCGTCACATTTAATCTTTTTTTTACGGCACATATCGCATGCCTATAATAAATGCCGTATTGTCAGTCGCTTAGCGCAACTAAAAAATGGCTTATGGTACCAATGACGGCAAGCTGCTTGAAAAGGGCCAAGGGAGCCGCTCACCCGTGCAATTCTCCTCCTCTTTGCCTCGTTCACGTCATCGAGCAGTGCCGAGGGATCGAACCCCATCTGTGCCGCAAGCTCGGGAGGCAATACGGGAAGGCCATCGTGGCCGTAGGCTCCGAAGATCGATGGCGGCTGGTTTATCAATGGGGGAGGGTGCATACCCGGTATCTGGAAGCCGCCGGGGTCGACCCTGAGATGGTCCATGATGTTCTGAATGCTCGCGTCCGTCTGTGGTTCTTGTTGGCGTCGTAGTCAATGTTGTGAAGGTAACGGTGGCCAGCTTCGAAGTGTTAGTTCCAGCAGCACACTGTAATGAAACCGTTCTCTGTAGCGGATAAGCCGAGTCGTGGTCGTGATCGTGGTCGTGGGGAAGGTGAGGAAAGGATTACATATGCGACAGGTGCTTTGGATGATCAGCGCGCCTTGGAGAAATCAAGAGTGAGACTAGCGTACTACAGAATAATTATGGAGGATCGAAAAGGACTAAAGGGGATAAAATAAAGAAGGGTTCACCATAGTGGTACAAAAGGTATTGAGACAGCCAACACGTGGTATTGGTTTTAAGCTATGACTAACTATACCTTAGATAGTAGTAGTTACACACCAAGTTGCGCTGATATCTTTAGATCCCGCATGTGCATGTAGGTATATGTGTGTAAACCTGGATGCCATTGAACCATACATTAGCAGCAACCCTCGCCCACAACAACCTTGAAGTTACCTACCCCGTCTGCATTATCATAGAGCCCGTTGAACATGTATGTAGGTACCTATGCAGAGGAGAGATGTTCTGGTTCAGATTAGAAATCAAACGTGGGCTGGTTGTAACTTGAAGCAGACTGCCTATTCGTTCGGTAACATAAACGAGAGGGGGGCTGAGCGAGTTAGACGCCGCGAAGGTAACTTGTAGGTGCAGGTGGGCTGGGGATAACTACCAACTAATACCGATGCTCGTACTCGGGTTAGTGTAGGTATCATTGGGCGGCAGCCAACAACTTGGCAACTATTAAAAGATTCATGCTGCTTATTTACGTACTGTAGTATCGAAGGACCGGGACTTCAAAGAAAAGCCACAAAGACGATTTATTTCTGTTACAGTCCTTCCACGCCGTCAATCGGCAGAGTTTGTCGTGAAGCTTCATCAACTCCAAAGTCCAAAATCTACCAGCCTACCAGGAAATATGCAGTATAGCGCCGGCCAGAGGGTAAGGATCAATTGTGAACCCCTGTGTATTTGGATATTCTTGAAGGCTTCGAAACTCCTTTTGCAGACAATGACACATTGACATGTACAGACGCGACAAATCACATTCGCCTTACTGCCTCCGTAACAAAGACGATAAGAGGCTGGTTCTGTACAATTTACCGAGCCTACCTACTGTAAGGGGCGCCCACACCCATATGGATTGTACCGAGACTCCTTGAAGCACGGACGGCAATCATAAGTGGGCTTATCACACCAGTTTCTTAACCGTCGATGACGGTACATACCTCGCATACCTCCATCATCAGCGTCAAGGCGTGGAAGCATCGGATCAATATTTGGCAGTTGTCTTAAGCACGTGTCTATCTATATTACGTACCGCTGCAAGGCCTGACAAATTACCATTGAGGGCATAAGCCATGCAGGGAAGTGTGGTCGTCATTGATTCTGCTACCTATTTTCTCCTTGCTTTCAATTAATAGGTTATCTTGTAGAATCGTACATAAGTTAGGTACATCCAATGTGGGAGGAATGGTCGACCCTTAGCCAGTGATATGCCAAGACCTCTGCAGGTGGTGGGTGATATTGTTCCAGGACCTGGTCACTTTCTTCCCCCGGTCATTCCTCCATGGTACCTACATTTTAATGTTGTCAGGTAGATAGTGAGATCCTCAAAGCAGTTGGAAACCGTAGACTTGGCGGCTCGCGGAATTCCGATGCATGGGTTCCTTGATAAAGCATTGCATCATCATTGCGAGAACATGAGAATGACTGATTGCTCGCCTGATCGTCGCCTTCGGAAGCAAGTAGCACGAGGATAGCATGCATACCTGCCCCGAAAAACCTCACATCGGAATTTTCTGTTAGCAATTTGACTGTAGCTGTCAAGAGGCACTGCACGCACGTCGGCGGCGTCTAGGATCTCCTGCATATGCATGTAACTCCGTTCTACTCCCGCCTGGGTACATGTAGGCTTTGCTCAGCCTGCGAAGTCGAAATCATATGACACTTCACAGGACGGACAATTACCAGTATAGAAACGCGCACGAATGTAGCCGGGTAACCTCATTGGTTAGAAAGTATATGGGTTCTTTCGGAATTCCGCTACATATCATATTCATCATTAGGCTGCACTCCATCTACGCAATGGTAGGTATCAGGCACGCCATGTCCACTTGAAGCGCCAACCCAACGAACAGATTCCGTGTTTCAGGTATTACGGTGACTGTCATGGGGCCCAGGCTTTTGGGGTCAATCCCAGACATCCAGCAACGCCTGCAAGCGGCCTCAGTTTAAAAAGTGAACAAGTCGCCCAGCGAATGCCGATTAGGGTTATGGGTCTCTGTCTTGCAACAAGAGTTGATCACGCAAAGGCCAAAGCGAAAGCGGCGGAAGAGCTGGGGGCTATCTCGGTATGACCAGCTTGACTAATATCACCTCGAGTTTCACAACCGTCTCATGTTGCCGTTTTTATCCGATAATTTTTTCGCAGACCAAACTTCTGCTATGAGCGAAAAACGACGCCCTTTTAAGCCTAAGAACTTGCCCGTACATTCCGTACCATACCTTAATCATTACCGCAACTTATCCCGACGCAAGCTTCCCTATGTTTGTGAGATGTTCCCTGGTTTCCTATGATATATCATCAGTGACCACTGAGATATTATGAAAGATCATGCGCATGCAGTGACACAGCACTTTAAGTAGTCAGACGAAAGATGACCGGAACATTATTTAGATAGACTAGGAGGTCCGTAGATCACGCTGTCTCAACTGGCTGATCTTTGATGCTTTATCCGTTGGAAGGTTTATTTGATTTGATTATATACAAGAAATCGATTCTTTAACCCAGATCTAGAGTGCTAGGTTTGCTCTCTAATCCCGCTCATTTACGACGAAAGTTTCCGAGCAGAAGTGGTGGAATCATGTCAGTGTGCTAAATTCGAAGCATAGGAACAGCGCCCCCGCGGGGACGCTGGTCTCAAAGGTCTTCGGTAAACCTGGAGAAGGATCCGTGAGATCGTGTCGATCTGTCCTGGGGTAGATGAGAACGTCCTACCGGATCCGGAGGCATTGTCGGAGACTCTACACGATTGTCATCGGAAAACGGATCACTGAATGGACCCGGTGTTGCGATGGCAGTTCGGGCCGGACTAGCATGAAAAACTGGGGTGCTGGTCTCCTGCAACATGGGAGCACCAACAGCTAATCTAGACAGAGGCGCTTCGCCGAAGAAATTCTGCGACGCTCGGTAATCAATCGATTGGTCACTCATCATAGTTGCTCTCGGATCTGTGTAGCCATCGCCGCCGAATTGTATGACAGGGGGTAGTTTCCGGCCAGAGACTTTTGTGAAGCCCCTCTCGCCTCCATTGGACGACACCGTGCTCCTCGAAAAGCGCTGGCTTGTTAGGTTGGCTAACGCTGCAGGAATAGCGAACGGAATCGGCCGTCGGTGTTCGGACATGCCACCACCACCACCACCAGAGCCACCGCTTCCTCCAGTTATCATGGCGCCGTACCCTCTGTCATTTCCAGACTCTTGTATAAGCTTCATGCTGGATTGGCGCTTCTTCCATCTTAAGAAAGTTGCAGCAAGTAGCAAGATGATTGCAAGCCCGGAGATCGCCCCAACTACACTCCCAGCAATAGTTCCAGCCGATGTGTTCCCTGAGCCCGAACCGGAGCCGGAGCCGGCGCCGGAAGTTGGAACAGAGCCATCACCACTACCAGTGTCAGCAGGCGAGCCTATTCCATCGCCGCCGCCGGTTGTGGTAGCTTCGGGCTTGGCAGTGGCGGTAAGGTACGTGTAGGTTACACTTGGAGAAGATTTAGACGTCGACGTCCCGAATACCGATTGCGTAAATACCGATGATGAAGGGTGCGATGATGTTTTAGAGCGCGTACCAGTTGCGCCGCCCAAGATTGAAAAGCCATCTTCGCTTGAAGTAGTAAATGAATGTGAAGAGGCACTCGAGTTGCCAAAAGCCGAAGATGAAGATGAAAAAGCTGCAACATATCAGTCAAATCAGAACGAATATAGGTATATATCAACTATACTAACTTGAATTAGAATGGCCACTTAATGAAGGAAAGACGGGGGCCGCAGACAAAGGAGTGGCGGTTATGGGTGCATAAGATAACGTGGGAAACGAGGTAGGCATAGAAGATCCCGATGGTGTTACAGTCGGGTCTTCTATGGTTGACGAAGAGGATGACGATGGGTGTGCAACACCATTTCCGTCGTTACTAGCGCTGCTGGTTGAAGTCGTGTCCGGGAGATCTGTGTCCGTCGATGAGGGCTTTTTAGTGCTACTCGCGACAGTCGACTCGGACCGGCTGTCGGTGATCACAGGCGTAGTAGGGTAGTCGTGTGGTAGTGTCTGAATTATAGTCGCACCGGTCAAGTCGGTTACTTGGAGAACAGAGATAGTCTCGACAACAACGACAATGTCCGAGCTGCTGTCCGCATTATCGTCCGAAGTGTCGGGCTGGTGAGGCTCGCTGTTTTGCTGAGAACGAACGTGATGGAGGTGCTGGTGGTTGTGGCTGTGGATATGGTTGCGTTTGGAGTTGTGTTGATGCGAAGACGGCACTTTGCGAGAATGAGGGTGGGTGTGTCGTCGGTGTTGGTCCTGCTCCTGTTGCTGTTGCGGTTGCTGTTGCTGCTGGTGTTGCTGCTGGCGGAGGTCCCGGGTCTGAGGGAGTGAAGACCCGGAAACCTGATCGGTCATCGCGCTGCGTGGCGGTGTAATAGGGGAATACGAGGTGTCGCTCGACAGAGATATTCGGGATCTGGGCGGAGTGTGCTGACTCGCTGGCACTTGGCCTGACTTGGGGATAACGAATGCGCTAGGTTGCCGATCGTGCGGGGGCTTCCATTATCATCAATCACCACATGCAGCCGGCTTCTCTATTCTCGTCTCGTCGCTTTGTTCGCTGGCGCGTCGACTCTGCTGTTCCTCATCGTTCGTTGTCGCCGGCGGGGTCTCGTACCTGACATCCACACCTTCAAGGTCGAACGGGGGAAGGGAGAAGGAGGAGGGTAAAGGGACTGGGGCTTGGATGCTTAGATAAAAGGACCTTGTGTCTCTAATAACAACCTTAACGCCCCAATATAGCAGCAATTTTAAAATGAGCGACCAGCCTTTTGGCCCCTTCTAAGGGCCTAAATAGTGGAACACAGTCGTGTCGGGCCCAGGGAGGGCCTTACATAGTAGGTTTAGTGCCTACATACACCTAACCTAGCATCTGCAGTAGTGGCTCCAAGAACCTACCGCACACTTATACAGGTGCACTAGCATCGGAGGCTAGGTGGGTAGTGTTTAAAGTATTCTGATTCTGTTCTGATCCATGGCCACTGTCCTCCTTGAAGATCTAGGGAGCTCATTTCGCTTGCCAGGAGAGTTAGCGTGTGTGCACCGCGATGCCTGATACAGGCGTCCAATCAGACAACGATACTTTGCCCTTTTCATCAATGTGGTGCAACCGTTACTAGGGCCTTACCAGGGCCTCCTTGTTTATCTTTCTGTATTAAAGAATGCGTTGCGTTTTGCTTGCGCGTTTATCTACTTGTATGCTCGACGCTAGAGAATTACACTACCAAAAGGCAAATCGCAGGGTCCAATGCTTCCAAGGCCTCTTTCTCACCTTTCTTGGTTCTCATGCGAAGCGTACGAAGATTGCGTTGGTCATGGGCTTGCTACTCAATACTCTCTCTCTCCTATTCAAGGTAGCAACGCCTGCTGGCGGCGTAGCAAGGCCTTGCTTGGCGTGGAGGATAATTGCATGCTACCCCGTATACGAGACATCAAGATCTCGTATTCCGCCAGAAGGAATTGATTGGAGAGCCTAACCACGATAACCACGTGAAATCGTCGTACACGAACTGTTCCTCGCTTCATGAACTTGAGACTGATACAAGTAATTATCGTGCGTCAAGTGTTACCCATTAACTCTATAATTCGCCCAGGCAAGGTGTGTCCACTATCATGTCTGGGCTGTTTCCCTTGAACAAACAAACAGCTACACATCCTGGCGCAGGTGGATCGGCTCATTTACCACTGCTGCTCTTCCTCATCTCAACTAGTTGATCGACGACACCTTACGTCATGATCGGCAGTCACAAAGACAATCACTTGCTACTGTGTGTTATTAAAAATTATCTAATTTTGCAGTTTATGTGTACGTGAGCAGCGTACGACCTGAGCAACCTAAAAAACAACACTGATTTGAACGGACTTCTCTCGCAGTACGAATGGGGTACAGTGGCTTTTGCAGCACGATTCCTAGTCCCGAACCAGGGACTTTATTCCGTGGTCCGTTTCGGCGTAAGAAGAAAATAAGTTCATAATCATGTGAAAGGTCTTATCGATGGTGTATTTCACATTCCATGCAACAAGCCACGAACAAATGACGTATCAGCCCAATCCCTGGTCCTGAAACTCTCAAAAGACAAGTCGTCTGTTGCAAGTTGAGACTAATTACTTGGATGTATGTTTCTCCTAAAACCCGTAACGGGCCTGATTAAGGGATGCCTATACATAGAATGAGGGAATGGGGCACTGATACTGTAAGCCACACTGGCGGCACATAATTACTTACTTATACTACAGCATCTCATATGTGAATGCCATCAGCAGATAATATGGATTTTGCATGGTGTGAATCCTTGGGGCACCCTCAATATTCTCGAGAAGCACTCAAAGGCAAGTGAGTTCGATAATCTTTGTTGGGTATCATAAGATCTCGTAGAGGAACAACTCCCCCGTTTCCCATCCACTCAAGACGAAGACATATATATGTACATGAACACCAATAACTCCATATAATGCCCGAATATGATAAGTTTCATGCGAAAGCCACCTTCTTTTTCTTGGACTTCACGTTCGTGCCCGTCGACACGGCGTCTGCGATAACATCGTCGTCATCATCGCGATTTGTCTTGTTCCGTTTCCTCTTCTTGCGCAGCGACTCTTTCGTCTCGTCGAGCTTGGCCTTCTTTTCTGCCTCCTTTGTCTCCGCCTCGACGCGGCGCGCCTCGCGGATCTCTTCCATTTGTCGCGCCTTTATCATCTTGGACTCGATCTGACCATCCTTTTCGGCCTGTACGATGGCGAGAATCGTGCTCATGCTCTCCTATTCCATAATCGTAAGCTTCCAAGCCCATTGAACTGACTGCAGTATAGTGTTATATCAACGTACCTTATCATCGACAAAAACCTTGCCCTTCTTCTTGCCCTTCGGCTTTGTGACGCCGACAGGTGTGATCATGTTCAACTGCGGTATTCCCAGCTCCTTCTCAGTGTATATCTTCTTCTTTTTCTTCTTCAGAAGATCGGCCATCGTTCGACCCTTCATTTGTTTTGCCAAAGGCGCACCCGTAGGTTTCTTGGACTTGGAAACGCCATTTGAGGAGTCGGATTTGGATGACTTGCTCGCACTGACTCCGGATTTGTTCGTTGCATGTTTATTCTTAATGGTCTTTGTCCTTTGTGGCGCCATGCTGTAGATGTGTGTGTCCGCAGCCGTGGTGGCGTGAGTAGTGGGAATTGCCGTAGCTGGATGATTGAAGCTCTAGAAAATATTTTGGGGCAAGGTACCCAGGTAGAGAGTTATCGATAGCTGGCGGGGCTACGATAAGCAGATTGCAAATGACTTCAATCATTTGGAACTTACGTACGTACCTGTTATGCCCAAGCAGAGTGCCAGTAATAATGAATGACTTAATTATCATAAATCCTTATCTATTCTTGTTAGTTTTCTGAACAACATCTTTTTGTTGTTTCTTCCAAGGTACGCATTCATCTGAAAGTAGCATCAGTTGGCGCTATTTACAGCGTTGAACAACTTAAGTTGGCTCTAAACAAAGAACCCCAAAAAGGGTACTATATCAATTATCTTAGCATATTTGAGTAGAAATGGACGTTTGCTGGTTGGCCAATTGCGGTCCAACCTGGCTAGTACCTATTAGCACCGATACTCGGCATGTGTCATAATAAAAGTTGCCATCGACAGGTGAGCGGGCTGGCGCATTTGCGAAGGTGTATCATCCCCCCCACCACGACCTAAGACAATATAACAAAACTATCGTAATTTAAGAACCCAAAAAAATCATACTGATACCCGTTCAGCAGTTTATCAAATTTACCAAATACATCAGA
Organism: Xylaria flabelliformis; assembly: GCA_007182795.1. Lineage (NCBI taxonomy): Eukaryota > Fungi > Ascomycota > Sordariomycetes > Xylariales > Xylariaceae > Xylaria > Xylaria flabelliformis. The sequence goes on from VFLP01000012.1 coordinate 226,375, forward strand.
TTTTTATAAAGTTATATCAGAAACACAACTTACAATGGGGTCCACAGCAAAACCTCGTTGGGCGGCTCTGGCTCGGGACACCAACGAGACCAAGATCCAGCTTGCGCTGAACCTAGACGGGGGCGCGTTCCCGCCAGAGACAGATGCGCGGCTCAAGGCTGCGACGGAAGAAGGCCACGCCAGCCAAGCCAGCAAATCTCAGACCATCAGTATCAACACAGGCATCGGTTTCCTAGATCACATGTTACATGCCCTTTCAAAGCATGCCGGCTGGAGTCTTGTGCTGGCATGCAAGGGCGATTTGCACAGTACGTCTGCAGTTCTTCTTCTGCTCTTATCAGCCGCTTCTTTTTCTATTTGCTATTGTATCATGTTCGATTCGGTTACCAAAAAGAGGGGTCGAAGGACTGAGAGTGGAAGAGAAGCGAAGCCCCAACAACCAACAACCAAAGGCAGCAAGTAACGCTAACATGAATGAACCATAGTCGACGACCACCACACAGCCGAAGACGTCTGTCTAGCACTTGGCTACGCATTCGCATCAGCGCTGGGCTCAGCCTCGGGTCTGGCACGCTTCGGATCCGCCTACGCGCCTCTGGACGAGGCCCTATCGCGGGCTGTCGTCGACCTGTCGAACCGGCCCTTCTGCGTGACGGACTTGGGTCTCAAGCGTGAGAAGATCGGCGACCTCAGCACCGAGATGATACCGCACTGTTTCCAGAGCTTCGCGCAGGCCGCGCGCATCACGCTGCACGTCGACTGCCTTCGGGGCGAGAACGACCACCACCGCGCCGAGAGCGCCTTTAAGGCCCTCGCTGTCGCTATCCGCAATGCCACGACGCGCATCCCTGGCAAGGAGGGGGAGGTCCCCAGTACTAAGGGCACGTTAAGTGTGTAGTAAAAGTCAAGTAGCGTCTGTAAAGTGAGGGCCGAAAAATACAAAGTTTCGAAATAGTAAATATTATTACACTTAGCATTCGATATTATTCCGTAATCTAGAATGTAATTAGTTTTTCGTTTACGATATTGATAGCTGATAATTATCTGACTTGGAAATGATTCCTAAAGCAAACTTAAACGATGCTAAGCCTTCTGCAAACCTATGTCCATTGGGGCGTAACAAAATGTGTATGCAAGAATGATATATACCAGTGTCACATAATCACCAAAATTAGACCCTAATGTCATGAATATTTTTACTTATTATTATGGGTATTAATCAAACTGGTATCGTATCTCGTATGTACAATTTTGCAACCTCCTCTTATTTGGGTTTCGTATGCAAGCAGTGTATATTAACACTTAAAAATTCGTTAAACTCGTGCGAGGTATCGGTTTTTCCAATGCTTCTATGCCATAATCCTACAGTGAGTCGTTTCTGTATTAAGTTGACAATCCACTAGGGCATCCTCGATCCCTTAACGGACGTAACCATAGTTGCTTTGTCCAGTAGACGGGTAAGAGGTCCTGTCCGGATACGCTACCTGGCCGTCATGTTGGAACCCCGAATCGCCGTACTTGTTGTAGTGCGCGCCATTGGTGCCCTCTGTAGTGTAGCTCGGTCGAACTTGATCAGGGTGGGTGTCTTCATGAATTGCAAATCAGTACTTGTTGTTGCCGAATTCCCGGTTACAGAGGACAGCAAAGGGCTAAAAGAACTACTTACGCTCAGGCAATACATTCGGGTTCATGACTTGTTCCTCAGAGCCCTTGCGACGACGGAATCGACCGAAGAAACCTCCTCGGCGGCCGTAACCAGAAGTATAATTGTTAGCGGGGCTGGGGCCGAAGCGTGATTCCTTGCGTCGATGACGGACAAGGATGACTTCCATAAAGGCGGAGAGCAAGAAGAAGGCGCTGGATATCAAATTGAATAAGTTCCCATCCAAAATCAGCAGCCGGCTAAATAGTGGTCGCACTCACATGGCAATGATCGATACGGCTAGAACAGCCTTGTGTATCTGGCATAGCTGATGGAAATTGGGCAGTCCGGACCCAAGACTATCTGAAGCCGGACGAGTGCCAAAGACCGTGTTGACAGTACCGGTGCACGAGCTAGCGCCGCCTCGATTCGCCTGCGCAACGTAAATGAAGGCACCCACGAAAGCGATATCAAGGATGATAGCAATTCCTGATGCGAACGGGTGGCCCGCGACACAGCAGAGCAGCAGGAGGCCAAGTAATGTGTACAGGACGCCTATGCCCGATATTCCTTCAACCGCCTTACTCCATGTCGGGATGCCGATGTTATTTCGCGAGGCGATAGCGAGGAAGTATGAGAAGAGGGCTAACACTACTGCGCAGCTCAGAAACTGGATACCGCGGATAAACCACTGCAGAGCCTTCAGGGCGAGTCCTGACTTGGCCATATCGATGGTACTTATGCGCTATAGCTGGTATTCGTATGATGAAAGTACAGTAGCCGTCGTGTCCGGTTCGGTATCCTACAAGATGCTGGTAGATCAAATCTTTATGAGATCTGAAGTTGTATTGTAATAGAAATTATAAGATAAGTAGTGGAGAGAAAATAATGCTGGGGATTACACAGGTGAAATATTCAGATTCGGAAAAACGGCAGAGCGGGTAATCGATCATGAACCAGATCTAATGTGAATCAGGGATCATAATTTCATTTGTCGTTAGCCATGGAACCGCAAGCATAGTGGCCCAGTATTTCTTATTAGTGCGGCAGTAGAGGCATGGCCCAAGTAGACTCAGCAAGAGAAGCCTCGGTCGGGTACTTCGATGACGAATGTTCGGGCTCAAAGCCACTCCAGTTCTGTCTCCAGCTCGTCACGTCACTGAGGGACGTCTATCATATGATTCCGCTGTTACAGTACAAGTCCTTGTCTATTGTGGCTTTGTCCGCAACCGTCTATCCCATGACATCAAGTGCCGAGCCGATCGAGTCAGCAAGCCTCCCTGATTCGCTGGACGACCTGAACCAAGCCCCAGCTCACGTCACTCTCAGTGGCACCCATGCAAGCTAGGTAGCTGCCAAGAGACCCTGATTTTTGTGTTTAGCCACAGGATGCAGCTTTGAACCAGGCGATTGTGCAACCAAATACTTAGAGAAAGTCAGGCAGCTGAATAGAGAACGTCGACGATTTGCTAAAATAGGTATGTGAATACTAGTCCCAGCAGCGCGGTCGAAAGGCACTTTCAGGAGTAGGTACACAATTGCTATGCAAGTATACTCATGTTTACCGGCTTTCCTCGTCAAATAACGCACGTACGCATTGTAGGTGATCACACAGCAGGTGTCACTTTACGAACCTAATCCTGGTGAACTTTAGCTTGTGCCATAAGAACATTCGACGCAACCGGCGATAGTATTATAAACAATTAGACTATGCGTCTTACCGGTGCAGAACCAGCTTCTTCGATAGAATCTCGTGAAAATAACTTGTAATCAAGTTGTTGATGTAAGTAAGCTCGGCCGTATACGCTTGGCAACCCCGGCGCGCATCTAGGTCAATCTGATAGAAAGCCGATTCTCTTCGCTAAGGGGTATGTAAAGCTCCCGACTGGTTTCATCGTTTTGACTTTCCCTTCGCCTTTGCCGCCTTCTCTTGATCTACAAAATCTTTGATAATGCTATGCAAATCTCCGTTCCGCCTGGCAAGTAGTAGGACATCATCGGTGGTTATGGTCGACCGTCCCGCATGACGACTGAAGCTCTCCAGGTCCAATGCGACGTTTTCTAACTTCTTGTTAATAATATGATGGCATGCGAGACGTTAAAACCACATACCGATTTGGGTCCAGACCATTTCTGTCAAAGCACCGATGAATTGGGGAGTTACGTTGCGATTTCTGCGCAGTGTCTCCTCATCTACCATTTTGCCAACTGCGAACCATAGTGCAGCCTTTAGCCTCTAAGAACACACATCGCGTTGTCAGCCCGAAACCCACCAATTTCTGATATCAACCGAGGTAATTGTCTGTTTACTCACCTCCTGGACATCTTCATCAGAATTTTCTGCCATGGCAGGGCTGACTTGTTTCTGAAAGTGTAGAACGAATAGATAGACGGCGGCCAGCCATTAACTTATCGATTTGACGCGACGAGCGCGAAATGGTGGGGTTCATGTCACTGCTGGCTGGCTGGGTTCAAAGCTCCCCTGATTACCTAAATTAAGCAGCTTGGGCCGGGGGAGCTAACCTCCTATCGGGTTTCGTTGCGGGGCCGGAGCGCCGAATAATCTGTTTGTTTTATCCCTCGTTCGCAAAACTTAAAGTTCGCAAGATTTCATCAACACTCTTAATTCACCTTTCCCCCTAATGTTTACTGTCTTTTTCTCCGTGTACAATAATTACCCTACTTTTCTCTCTATTGAAGCTAGTGGCGCGGCGAACCTCTAGCAATCGACTTGGAATACTATCACGATCAACTACTCCGGTACAACGAAATCCGACTCTTCGACCACTACAAACCCTCTCCTCAAAGGAAAAAAAAAAGCACCGGCCCAACCATGTCGGGCGAACTCAGCGAACTCACCGGCCTCATTACTCATTTCGGGGAGACATTGTGGAAATTAGTCACATTGATCACGGATCGCGTGACCAACAATGTTTCTACCTCCCTCACCAACATGACGGCGAAACAGTGGATTCGCCTAATCGCCATCGTCGGTGCTTATGCGCTATTGCGCCCCTATATCATCAAACTAGGTGCAAAACACTCAGCGAAAGAGTTCGAGAAAGCCCAACAAGATGTTGCCGAGATCTCTCCGAATCAGTTACGTGGCGAACTCGGTATCCCCGAAGAAAGTGAGGACGAGGAGGGCGGCGGCGACGACGACGGGCAAGGCGCCACATCAGCGGCAGATTGGGGAAAGAAGGCGCGAAAACGTCAACGCAGAATGATAAAGCAGCTATTGGACGCCGAGGAACAACGGTTGCAAGAGACATTCGACGAACAGGAGGACAAGGATATAGAGGAATTCCTCGTTGATTAGCGTTTCTTTGAACTCAAATGCAAGCAAGAATCTAGGGCAACCAACCGTACATACAATTAATGCTGTCAACTTCGGTTTACAACGGGCCATCCCGAATTCTATCAGCGACTTCACACCATCTCTATACGATCCCGGTGCTTTTATGGGCTGGCTGCAAGGCTAGAAAAGGACTGCCGTGTCCCCCACAACTCCTGGGTGGGGGACTCATTGTATTTGAAATATGCAGGTAGGACAGGGCTGCAGAAAAGGCCCAGAACCTATGAACAATACCTACCAGTGGCTCTCATGAGTGCTTATCGTGTCATGCTATATGCGCTGGGGCTTGATGCTGTTCCAATAATCCTGCCAAGTCTCTCGCTCGATACTCCCCTGCTAACCTCACTCCCGGCGAACTTTGAGGTTCATGCAAGCATCTATCTGTGTTGCAGCAGGAAAATACGTACGGTTAGTTGTCGACGTGTTCTTTGTCGATCTCCGCATTGTGCCGAGTCTGTCTGTGTATCCAACCCAGCGTAGTTGAACATCGAGTGCAACCGAGGATCATGTTGTTGTCTTTTGTACCCTTGCTCCTTCCCTAATACCCCTACTGCAGTGCCTTGAACTAGGTACCTAACATACACTGGCCCCTCCGTTACCCACTACAAAAGCATTAAGCATGGGCCTGACCAGGATTTCAACAACTACATCGATCAAGTTTACAATTACACTTAATATACTTCATGCTTTAAGTGAGCTGCCACATTTTATCATTCCTGCGATCGAGCCCGCTATACTGCCTCCGTGTATCTAACTTATTATTTTTGCTCCTCTGTAAAATCGCTCACGCAGTGCTCGCACAATAAGTTTACCCTTTGATTGTTCTCTCTGTCTTGATGTCAATAACTTATCAAGACCTGTCTGGCAACGATCCACAGGATCGTATGATTGATGAACAGACAAATGTGCACTCGGCACTCCTCCGCGGGTCGGACAATAATGATCAGCTTCGGCCACGGCGGGAAAAGGCGACGGTAACTCGACTGAACTGCCTAGCGCTCGTCATCGGTCTGCAAATCGGGTCCGGGATATTCTCAACGCCCAGTCTGATTGCTCAGCATGTCCGCTCCCCTGCAGAAGCCTTAGGTGTTTTTCTTGTGGCAGGTTTGTTGGTCTGGACCGGCGCGGCATCGTTTATCGAGCTGGGATTACGTGTGCCTTCCAATGGGGGGATCCAGGAGTATCTGCGGGCAGGTTGGGGTGACTATACAGGTTATTTGTTTTCTTGGATATGGGTTGGTGTGGTAAGACCTGCTGGCAATGCTGTCATATCAACTATCTTCGCAGACTACCTCCTTAAAGCTTTACGACCGTCCGACCCGATCTTACCATGGACCACCAAGATCGTAGCGCTCGGTTGTGTAGCCTCACTAACAATCATCAATTGCCTCGGTGCGACAGCAGGAGCAAAGGCCGCCAATGTCTTTATGGTGCTTAAACTTGCTGCTCTGGGAAGTATTATTGGCATTGGATTTAGCATTTATTTGCTCGGTTATGGCGAAGGGGTGCCAGCTTCAGACGCTGGATGGCTCGGGCGGGATCAAGCAGGTCCCAGCAACCCAGACATCTGGGAATCTCTCGGTAGCATCTCCACGGCAGTGTTCGCAGCACTTTTTTGCTATGGGGGCTGGGAGAGTGCAGCTTTTGTCACAGGAGACATGGAGAATCCCACCAAGGATCTTCCGGTAGTCATTAATGGGGCGATGACCTTGGTGATCGCCGGGTTTTTGTTGATGAATGCGAGCCTTTACATCGGTCTACCATTCGATGTGGTCAGAGAAAGCAAGGCAGTGGCGGTTGTGAGTTGTCCATTTCTTCGGCCGGCGGGTACCGACGTGTATAGACAAGCTGATGAGGCGCTAGGAGTTTGCAAATCGAACAATCGGAGCGTGGGGTGGTCTCGTTTTCACCACTGTAGTGGCTATATCAGCTATGGGTGCTGTCAACGCAAACATCTTTGCGGTTACAAGGCTCTGTGTAGCAGCCGCACAGCGTGCTTATTTTCCTCTGATTCTGGCAAACTTACACTGCCGTACCGCACGAGACGAGGCATCCTACTTTCGCCGAACGTTGGCTTGGCCATTCCGGCTGCCTATTCTAGCCCTTGCGAGGCTGACGCGGAGATTACGATGGGAGTGTTCAGTGCCCGTGTACGTTTCGTTTCGAATTAATGAAGTGTGCTTGACTGGCAACCCAATTCTCATAGACTAACACATATAGATTTCCATTGCTTTTGAATGGAACCCTTACGTCGTTTTTCATATTGGTTGGTAATTTCGCCGGGCTCATTACGCTCATAGGTATATACACTTGCCCCTTTCTATGGTGTCACATGTTTTGCGGCTGATACGGTGGCAGAGATGATCAAATTCTTCTGCTACATGATGTCAGTTCTAGGCATATTCATCCTCCGACAAAGAACAGATAAGCAGATGCAAGTCGGATCTGATCCTACATACGAGACGACGTACAGAACGTGGATAGGAAATCCAATCATATTTGCATCTGTTAGCGGACTGTTGATCGTCAGAGGAGCATTATCTGCGCCGCTCCAGGCACCGATGATCCTCGCTATTGGCGTTCTCGCGTTAGCCGTGTTTTACAGAAAGTTCAATTTTCGCCCTTACGAGTTACCTTCACCGGCCTGAGTCGGAAGCTAGGGCGTCTCGCGTATGGTGATGCAGTTACACAGGTTACTTACCATCAAGGCAACGCTGACACGTACCTTTGGTAACCCACCTTGATGGTTGCTCAGGAGAGACCTAGAACATCGTGGCGAGGGAGTATTTACACTGCGTATATTGCCAAGGCTCTTTCGTGCCCGTGAGTAATCCCAATACTGCGGTATCCCATATGATTCTGTATCTCGTCGGCTTTCGTCCGCGGAAACCTACCTTTATGTTAACCAGGAAAGGTATCTTGCATAGCGATCAAGAGAGAGTGAATCCGAGACCTTCGAAAAGTTTATCTAAACTCGATGTCGTGCCACCTTGGGTATCAAGGGGTGCTACAAGAGTTATTGCAGCTTTAGCGTGCAAAAGTAGCCTACGACTCTACCCGTAGGATGGGGGGTTCTAGAACTTGAGTTGATAGACTAGCTGACGTAGGAAGAGGCTGTACGAATACTCGTACCCTTGCAATATATGTAAGAGTTAGTGTCGCCTCTCCAACCTTGCGATAAGGATGCGTCGATGTAAACATATCTGGTTTTTTCGTTCTACTCGTCCAAATTCATCCTATAACGGCTCCGCAGCACCGGGTGCCTATCTGGCTCGGAATTATTACACATGGTACTGTTGGAGCGACATCACTGCGTTGATATGCATGGAAAACTGCATATGGCGTACGCCTGCTGCAGACCTTTGTCTTGTTTATGGGATCTTTTTCTTCGGCACGATTTTGGCACCTGGCCACCATTGTTGTCAAACTGGCATTGCATCTAACAATAGTAGGCCACGCTGTCCTTTAGTACAGTAGTCAACAACACAGCATCAATGGCAAGTTGTCGAGACAGGGTTCGATTCATGCATTATGCAACGGGCCACTGCGTATGTTGCGCGACACCAATTATTTCTCTTGCACTAACACAACGAGCGGCAAAGTCACACAGAGAACTACGAGGGAGTATGGTGCTGTGCTTAAGCTCCAAGTCAAACTTTGAACCATACCACTCCAACAAGTCTGCGGCAGGCGTCGCCCGATTTGTATGCGGATGAGACCCTGAGGCCTCGTAGTGGAATCAGCGGCACCGACCCCAGCACATGGGGGCAAGAGAAGAAGTGGTCTGGTGGTAGGCGTCATAATGGTCATTCACGTTCCGTACGCGATCCCGGGCGTTATCAGTGTCGATCACCCCAGAACTGAACAGCATGTGAGGCTGGAAGTTCGCTTGAGCCCAAAGGTATATCGGTGATACATGAACTCGTAATGCGATGATACCCGCCTCTAGGTATCGTCGATAGGCCTTGGCGATTCGCAGAAGAACCCCTGGCTCAGGCTGTTCAGCTTGCAGCTTCCTCCGCATTCTCCTCACACAATAGATGCGGTCATCAATGCAAGCCCCTCTTTGCCTCGTCGACGCAGAAGGGAGTGCGGCTCAAGGACTGGTCACCTCTCTAGGTATATCATGAACCAAGGACGTACTTGCTCCTCGGTATTGTCATGGCGAGCGCCATGTTCCGATCGCACAGGGGAAGACATTCACATGTAACTGCCAACTGGCTCAACTTCGTGGGGTCGCAAGCCCATAGGTTGACCGGCGGCCTCCATAGCCGTGAACAACCCCAGTCATGAGTCAAGGACGATGTATGTTGGTGCCTCTTAAGGAGGCCGAGATCCTGGTTTATTCCGATGAAATTACTAATGCCCTGCTCTCGAATGTTCCCATATTGATTTCCGTCTTTGAAACATATTTATAGACAAACTACCTCCCGCAAGACGTTAACTATATTAGTTTGGCCTTGCGATCTTAAGTAGATCGGGTTATTTCTTGGGTGGACTCCAGCCCCAGTACTTCCCCCCTGTCCCTGCATCCCCCACCCAACCGAATACGTATTTGTCGTACCAGTCCACTGTTACGTTTAAGCTGTGACGCCCCGCGTTCGAGACAGCTTCTGAGTACTGACTGACTATCGTCACTCATGAGACTCCCATCTATAAAGCCTCGTTTGCAGAATCCACCACTCCAATTCGAGTGAACACAGTACTGCCCTGATTCTTCATATATAATCCCTCTCTCTGTAACTGTAACTCTTATTGGACAACGGCGTTACCGGCTTGGCTGTCACTAGAGAATAGTCAGCGAGGCTGTGTATGGATGAGAAGCTGAGCATTCAAGCTGCAACATATTTCTCAGCTACCAGATATGATGCCCTGATTCTATCCTTTGACTCTCATCCGTGATTCAAGAAAATATGGTTGATTCCGACGTTGAAAGTTTGCTGAAAAATGGCTACTGGCCAAATTCAAGGGCCAAAAGCCCAGATCCAAGAAAGTCAGTGTGGTACCGACGGTCGATCAACTCTGGGTCGGGCGCATTATTTCTGGTCATATCAGAGCTGACATATCTCTTTATGCATTATAGCTTTTCAGATGTATCTCACAAGCCGAGTTACCTATCCCAAGACGCTCAAGCGATTCCGAGAAAACTGCCTTACCACATCGGCTCCCGGAGACCGCCACCCCCGATCGTTGAAGATGAGAATGATGCGCTTGCGAAGGAAGCGGGGTCGGTCGTGTCGAGTGTAGCATCCGAAGAACCAACGAACCGTGGCGACCCTGATCAATACCCAATAATTCTACCTGTAGAAGAACATCTGCACAACCCTGAGAGACGATTCATACTCGTGCCAAATACGTCTGATCTATCATCTGACGTATCAGATACGGAAAAGAAATGGAGCGAATATCATAGGCCAGCTGAACGAACGGCTGAGCCAGTCATAGAGTCTCCCTTCTATGAAGCAAACACTTGCCGCAAGTACGAGTTACCTCCCGAGCGCGATGATAAAGCAAGCAAAAAGGAGATACGACCTGAGGCTGAACGTCGGCGTAGTCGACCAGGAGATCTTCCTCCTATAATAACCGATAGCGGGAGTGGAGGACGGTCGGATGACAATAGACGACCGAAGTCGACAACAAGAACTGACAATCGCGGTGAGGACTATTTGTCGCCTCGTCACTCTGCAAGCTCTCGGGTCCCTCGCGAGCATCTGTTAACACCAGAGGTTATCGAACACGCTACGAATGGGCGTGATCGGCAATACTACAGAGGTGGATCAAGTCCGGAACCCCAGAGTCGCACCCGTTCAGCTCAACCCAGTGATCAATACAACCCTCAGCATGATCGCAAGTACAAGGAGAGAGAGTCCAAATCAGCCCGTCCACCTAGCCCTACACTCCAAAAACGGCGCACATCAGAACTTCCAAAATACGCCAGACGTGGCTCGAAAGAGAATTACGAGTCGTCGCGTCAATATGTCGATAGGTCATCTTCCAAGTCGGACCGTAAAGGGCCTTCATCCACGTATTCTCAGTCTGACCGCGACTCTGGTTCGCAACAATCCTCGAGCAGTAGAGATGCACGGGCTCCGCCACAGTACAGCGACACGTTCTACTCAAGCGAAGATGATTCCCGGCAACGTGTCGATGCTCGTCGAACGAGGTCAGGTATGCCTACCGGGAAGCACGAGCTTCCGCCCACACCTGTAGAATCGCGAGGAACATCTCGGCGGAAATCTAGGGGACAATCATCATTGCCTTCCCCACGGCTATCCCAAAGCTCACTTTCAGACCCCTACTCCAGTTCTTCGAGCTCTCGCAGTGCAACGTTCCCAAGGGAACCGGTGCCTTCTCGCAATGAGGATCGCGGCGGGCGAACCCTGCCTCGTGCCTCCACGTCGAAAGATTCTTTTAGCGCAGCCCCAGTGCCAACTATTGTATCGGCGGCAGCAGCAATACCGTCTACTCCAATCTCAAATGCGTCGGTCGGCCATCGTCGCTCTCCAGTCCGCTCTGCACCGAAGCCGGGTTCCACTGTAGACTCAAGGGCGCAGCCTTCAACTCCATCTGTCCCAACTCGCCCGTCTTGGGCTCCCCCAAGACTCGAGCCTCCTCAGAGCAGCAAAAGCTCCAATCCGCCAATTAGTTCTTATAGACGTTTTTCCACTGAAGTGAAAACCGGCGATCTCCCAGATATCCCGCACTGCCCTCGCACACGCGAAGAGGCAGGGCACATGGACTGGCTAACGCTCCCGCGTTGCGATAATTTCAATATCTGCCCGTCGTGCTACAGCGCTAACTTCGCGTCAACTGAGTTTGCACACGAGTTCGTGCTCATGCCATTTCGCCCGAGTGATCGGCCACTGGCCTGCGACTTCGGCTCGTCGGAATTCTACCGCATCGCATGGCTATTCACTCGCAAATACAGACGATCCGACCTGGGTTTATTCCACGGCCTGACCAAAATCGCAGCCACATGCCAGCCGTGCACGGGACATCGCCAGGTGTCGCGAATCTGGTACTCCATCAGGGACCCGAGCACCAAGCGGTACATCGACAAGTTCACGGTGTGCGATGCGTGCGCCAGCACGGTCGAGACGCTGCTGCCGAGCCTAACGGGCTTGTTCGTACCCCTCGACTCGCCCGCCGAGCGCACACGCGGCGTATGTTCAATGCACCAGGACCGCGGACACGACCGCGGGCGGTTCATCCCGTACTTCGACGTGCTGGAGGCCGCAGCCGATCGCGCGCTCGAGACGCAATCTGCGCCCAACGTTCAAGCGCTCGCAGACCGCATCCGCCAGCTCGCGGAAATCCCCCCTTGTCCCAAGGGCCGTGCCTCGTACGAGACTTACTGGCACACGATGCGCGAGGTGCCGATAGTCGTGTGTCCCGAGTGTTTCATGATGGTCGTGCAGCCGCTGCTCGACGGCCGCGACCTCACGGTTGCGGGGAGCTTCCATCAAAGGCCCCAGTACAAGGAAAAGGCTGAGTGTATGCTCTACTCGGATCGCATGCGCAGCGTCTTCAATCGGGCTGTCATGAAGAGAGATCTAGGATACCTTGCGGAAAAGGTTAACGAACGTACAAGTAAGAAGGAGGAGTTTGATGCTCGTCTCAAGGCGCTTCAACGTCACGACCCGATGACTGCCTGGGCAGCAGCCGATATTGACCGCATCACCAAGGAGTGGAAGAGGTACGAATGATGTTTATGAGATCGTTAAGCTTGGATACTATCCTGTATCCAAGTTAAGGGACAAAATATGAAAAGAGGGGAAGAGGAATAGATTTCGGGGCGGACTGTGATATTAGATACGTTCATGGTTGGGGGTGTGTAAGGGAAAGGTAGGGAAAGGTCTCAGCCCATCGGATAAGGTTTTGGTTACAAAGGTTCTGGTTCGGGCACGATGATGAATACGTTTACATCTAATGGCATTTGCATGTATGTGTCTAACAGTGTCATGGAAAGGTTTGGATGAGGTTACGAATTAACGACTCGCGGCTAATAATATCGTTCATTATGATAGACATATATTATGAGCTTCATCCCTTAACAACTATAGCCGTTTTGAGTAGCCTCTCGTTGTTTATTAGCACTTATTGCCGTTTCTTAACTTAACTAGATCTGCAAGGAATCAATTTCATTGTCACAACACGATACAGCCAACTTCTCATACCATAATTCAGTGAGTAAATAGCTTGAGTTGATCGATCTCAATTGACCATAACCTAAACTATCGGCCTAAAAACAACGCAGGAACCACAAGGATCAGTCGTCCGTATCAATCAGGCCGACCGCCCAGCCCCATCATGTCTGGCTATCTGCTTGTTTTATACCCAAGTATCCAACTTAACTATTCCCGCTCAGTTGCTGCGGCCAACTAGCAGGGCAAGTTCCCGTGCAGGGAATCCCAGACTGCGCCTGGTTCGCAATATTCGAGCAGAGGTATTTATCCGTCGTCCTACCGTCCTTATTCGTAATATTAATGTTCTCGAAAAGGAAGCCGTCACACGGAGCAGCACTTGAACAATGGATGGCGCTCGCGATGTTGTATCGGCTGGTGCCCGTTATGTTGATCCAGCGGATGTCGCTTATCTTCAGCCTCGAGGAGTCACAGCCCGAGGAACTGTATATGCACTTTTGGTGATAGAGTATCAGCCGGAGGCCGTTCTTTCAAGAATGGAACTTGTAGGAAGAATTCTGATGAGCTGTGAATGCTAGTTACTTACAGGCGTAACGTAAATAGGCTGGTTGACGTCGGTAAACTTAAAGTTGGCAAATGTAACATTCTTCACGTATCCGGTGCCCGAGTAGGTCTTGATCCAAGCCGCGTTCGAACTGTGCGTGCAGGTGAAGTTGTCGTAGTATATGTTAGAGACGTAGTCGGGCTGCGCCGCGTTCGAACCCATTGATCCTATCACGGCACACCCGGACTCGTAGCAATGGACGTTGGAGATGTGAACGTTGCTGCTGTTGCCTTTCATACTGATACAGTCCTAGTCGAGATAATCAACAATAGTAATGGTGATAGGGTGAGTGTAATAGAAATAGGAGCGGTGGAGGGAAAAGAATGTCCTTACATCACCGCATGTCACTGTCCAGTTCTGAAGAAAGATGTTGTTTGAGTTCCACTAACGTAACATAGATCATCAGCATGTCTGTAATTATAGGGGCAAGAGAGTGTGCTGACTGTGTCTATGCCGTCTGTGTTTACCGTGCTCCACTGGCTGTTACTTGTTGCGTTCATATCTAGGTTTGTCATGGTGATATTCTCGCTGTAAGCAACAAAGGTATCTGAAGATACGTAACCAAGGTCAGCTCATTCCATCATAATACTTTATGTCTCTTCGGCACGAATCCATCGACAACTTGGGAGAAAACTTTTTACTCTAACAGCCCCTAACCAGAATACATCTTGGCTGGCCGTACACGATCCATAGTGTTCATTTTCACTTCGACTCAATATCTTATGTTTCCTGAACAACGGAACGGGGCGGCATATAGCATTATGCATACAGAAAAAAGACTACAGCAGAGGGGCAAAAAGGTAGACTTACGCCAAAACTGGCTCTGACGCCACGTAATACCATCGATGAGGACGTTCTTCGCATGCCACAGGGTAAGACTAATCGGCCTTCCGTTCTGATTACTCTGGCCACGGTTCTGATCATACCATAGCTGGCCCTGACCATCGAACAAGGCCGTACCAAAGCCACGAACTAGAACAATCGGGGTCAGCTATCGCCATCTCGAGCGTAATTGGCACAGCTTGTGGATATCTATTGGTGCCTAAAGGAATACTTGTACTCTGAGAGTCGCCAGAACAAGACGAAAAGGGCCCCGAGAATTACTCACTGCGGATATCAGTGCCACCGACACGCCAAGCAGTGCTGCGTCCCGCATACGTAACAGGAAGACTACTGCGCAGCCAGTACTGAATATCAGAGGACCAGCGGAGGGTGCCATGGATCTCGATGTCGACATTATTGAACGATAGCGTGTCCATGATCTGGCCGATGTGGAACAGGCCGTCCGTGAGGACGATCTTGCCGTTCGTCCCGCATTGCTTAAAGGCCTGCAGGATCTGCGGCGTGTCGTCGGGCTCCTTGCCCGTGCCGGTTGCGGGGAGCGGCGTCACGGTACATGTCGATCCCGTGACGTTCAGCGCCGCGTGCCCCAGGGCCGGGAGGAGACTGGTTAGAAGGGTAAGGGCTTTCATGACTTATTGTTCTCGTGACTGAAATCAGATAAGCATCTGTGTTATTGTAATGATTGGGTATACGTGTCTATTAGCATGCTCTACTTACCAATCTCGTACCGGTTAAGAGGTAAGGCTTCTTGGAAATGTCGTCAAACTTAGCAAAGCGTAAATATCTCGAAGAAAAAAATCTACGTTAAGGTTGCGAATATATCATGTACACAGCGCTTCACGTGTAAGAGTATTGCTATCTGAGATTTAGGCGAGAGCAGCTCTGGTACCTGCGTGCTAACTTGTTTGCGCTCTGATAACTCCGGAGCTCTGCTCATGGGGACGGAGTTTGAAAAACTTGCGACGCTACATTGTTCGAGACCAGATAGTCCATCATTGTAAGATATCACTAGCTGAGTGGCAAGGTGCAGTGATAGGAGGGGTTGGAGGTTCCAGGTTGAGCCGCTCGGCTAATATTGAAGTTGGCACGTTCTGCAAATTAAATATAGATGAGGGGTCGGATCTGGGAAGAGCGTGTCCGCAGTGTGGACGTGAACAAAACAAGTTAACTTGGAGACTTCGTGGTAACTTACAAACCAGCGGTAGTGATTCTTGGCCTGCGAGCCAAGGTGACCTACGTTACCATTGGCCGAATATCATCAAGATAGATAATTTAGGAAATCTGGGGAAGCGGAGCTACAAGTTTCGTGGCGTTAAAGACGTCGACTAGCTAACTAGCTCGTCAAGATTTACTAATGAATTTAATAACTTGTCCTACTGGCTGTGTGTGAAAAGAAGAGCATGTCACTAGGATCTTCAAAGATTGCATTGTTTTGTAGACCGAAAGCGCTTCTCGTCTATTCCTATCTATCGATATTTTCCTGATCCAGCTCTCTAGTTTATGTACTATTCGTGTCGTTCGTACATCCATTATCTTCTATCTCAGTCGACAGGCTAAGCCATTGCTGCCTGTGCGATATTGTTGTTTTGCTGAAGGCCGATGATCTTTTCGTCATCGGCTGGTGGCCTTTAGGCATAAAAGTCAATCATTATTGATCGAAAACGGTATTAAGAAATCTTATATGACGATATCCAACCGAAAAACGCCGAGGATGATGATATTAAATCACGATAGATGTCCCAAATCAAATGCGACGCAGATACGCAATGCATATTGAACAGCTTACTTGAGAGGGTCATAGACCCGGTCCTTGATGTACTTCGTCAAGGCGACGTCGCCCCATTCTTCCCACTCGATCCACTGCTCTTCGGGAAGCATACTAACGCCTTCCCTCCGAGCAGCCTTCATCACCTCACGGGCGACGACGATGCTAGCATCTCGGACACGCTCGATACGAGGGTAGATCAGACCCTTGTGAATTTCCTCTGCATTGAGGGATTCGGCAAGTGAGGATGCCGACATGTAGACCATCTCATCCGTGATCTTGGAGGCCTTGGCAAGGATAGCGCCTAGACCAAGACCAGGGAACACGTAGACGTTGTTACCCTGGTTAGGCCAGTAGGTGACAGCCTGGTCACCGGACTTGACGGCAAAGGGCGAGAAAGGAGAACCGGAGGCAAAGATGACGGTACCTTCTGTCCATTGAACGGCCTGCTCAAATGTGCACTCAGCCTTGGTGAGAGGGTTGCTGAGGGGGAATAGAATGGGGCGTCGACCGGAGCCGCCCGCATCGACTGACGCCTTGAGAGCACGAACGACAGACTCGGTGAAGACACCAAAAGTAGCAGTAAGACCGACAAGAGCTGACGGCTTAACGTACTCGATGACTTCCTCTAGAGTGCGGAACTGGTGACCACTGTTGTCCGAACGAGCAAAGTACTTCTTGTGTTCGGGCAACTTGTCGCCTCTATCCCACGTTACCAGGCCCTTCGTATCAACAAGCCAGAACTTATCCTTGGCGGCCTGTTCTGATAGTCCTCGGCGAGTGTAGTACTCAACCATCTGCTTAGCGACACCCACACCAGCGGAGCCAGCGCCCATGAACACAAGACGCTGGTCATCGATGGGCACACCGGACAGATTCACTGCGCCGATGTAGCTGTAAAACGTAAAAGGCGTTAGCGGATTATCAATGCTGACAGTAAGTGGCAAACCCGATGAGACTCACCCTGCAAGCACGACGGCACCAGTTCCCTGGATATCGTCGTTGAAGCACTTGTACTCGTTTCTATAACGGGCCAAGTAGTTGAATGCCTTCTCGGTCTCAAAGTCTTCGAACTGTATGAGCATCTCAGGGTAGACATCTCTGGCGGCCTCCATGAACTCGTCTACAAACTCTTGCATGACATCGTAAGAGGGACGCTTGGCTCGGAGACCGAGGTAGAGAGGGTCTTTGAGGTTGTCCTCATTAGCAGTACCAGCATCCAACACAATAGGAAGGGTTCTCTCAGGGTGAATGCCAGCTGCACCAGTGTAGAGAGCGAGCTTTCCAATCTATTATCACATACGTTAATCCATCTGCATCGCAAGAAACTATGGCTCCGATCGAGCGAAGACCAGGACAACTTACAGAAATGCCGACGCCATTAACACCCAAGTCGCCCAGACCTAGAATACGCGATCCGTCTGTTACGACGCAAATCTCAGGGTTAGGGTGAGGCCAATTCCTGAGGATCGTCCTGATTGACTTTCGTTGCTTGATCGAGATGTACAGGGCCTCTGGACGAGTGTAGAGGGAAGAATATTGTAAACAGACATCACCAATGGTGGGGGTGTAGACCAATGGCATCAACTCGCGAACATTATCAATAAGCACTCGGTAGAACAGGTCGAGATTTTGGCTCTTGAGATTCGACAAATACAAATACTTGTCGATTGGAGTTGGTCGTGAGTGGATCATCTTCATACATCTTTCGACCTGGGTGTCGGTGTTCTCCATGGCGTGTGGTATTAAACCGGTGAGGTTCTTGGATACACGCTCCTCGGGAGTGAAAGACAGACCTTCGCAAAAGCATGTCAATAGTTTGCACGGGTATAATATTTGCAAATTGTTGAAAGGACCAGTATATGCACACCTTTGTTCCAAAGAGGCTCTCGCAGGACTTGGTAGCCGCCTGCGGCCGACTGTGGCACATAATCTGTGGGCTTTTCCTGTCTGACCTCGCCATAATGGTCCTGGGCGTAACCTCTCAATCCATCAAGGGAAGCCATTTTCATTCGCTGCTCAATAGAAGCAATATCAACAGAAAAGAGGGGATTAAAAGCAGATTGTCTTCGCTGTAAGGAGAGAGAGAGTCGTTTGCTGGCAACCGAAGTATGAGAGGAACGCCCTGAAAATACAGAGGAAGGAGATGTTGAGCGAGGAGTTGATATATCTGAGCTGGCTGTACTGTATGTATTATACGCCATTGGTCGTCGCGGGTGCCCAAGGGAGATGGCAGCTGCAGGGCGTGGACTTAGTGGCAAGCTACTGGGACTGGGTCTAGTGCCACCGCTAATGTGGCCGGTGGCTGCAGATGAATTGTGGGAGGTGGGCACTGCTGCTGGTTCCCACTTTCGGGCGAGAGCGCTGCTAGAGAAAGGTCCGGAATGAGCAAGACAAGGTTCGGAAAGATGGGAATAGTGGTAGTAGTAGTGATAGTGCGCAATGCGACCTGGTGACGGATAATGACTGTGACTGTGAATAAGAGGAGTGAGATTTTCGTTGCTGCATCGTCTGGTCCGGTCGATGCCAGGTGGGCTTCTTAATAATAAGAATTCAGTTGTAGTGCCAGGGGGCGGGCCGAAGACCCTTGTCCCAGATGTCCTGGATGCGAGAGCATGAAGTTTCGCCATTTCTCCTACGACAGGGGGGCGAGTAAAACTGTAGTAATAATAAACTGACGCAGAGTGTACTCACTCCCTCGTTTTGTTGGTGTTTCAAGAAAATCTCAAACAGTCGTGAAAAGCGTGACTACTGAGTTATCGGGACAAGACCAAATAGAGAAAAAGAATGTTAGATCGAGTGAGCTATCCCAAGTCCAAATCGATGAACGACGTCGGACCAAGACTTCAACGGCAGGGACGATGCTGGGAACAAACAACAGACGTTTCTCTTAGACTTTTTAGACTTAGACACACGCCCAAAGACCAGGTGAATGTCGATGGCCTAGGCCAAGTAAGTACTGTACCTGCAGCTGTGTCGCGTGTAAGTACCTCTCAATTAGGTACACTAGATAGGTATAACAGGAACAGGGGCCGCCCCGAAACTCCAAGAGGCCAGCAGCGTACCAGCGTCCCAGAATGGCAATAGGTAGCTCGCGTATGGAGAAATTTGGGGTCACGGAGGGAATCAGGAATTTGGAGAATGTGTCAAATGATCATGGTTTGAGAAGGTCTGAACATTCCAATCTCCGAAAATTCTTCTTCGTTTAATTCCAATTGATGCCCAAAGTCGTCTTGGGATCGTGGCACAGTCATCACAGTCCTTCTTTCTCGAGAATCTCTTGACTAATAAGTGCCAGGAGACCAGAAATTTTCGTTGGGGCCGGCCGCCGGCGTCGGGGAACTAAAGGGATTGCCATTCAGTAATTTAGTGGTCACAACACACATGTCTCATTGACTGCAGTGTAAGTACGCTTCTTTATCGAATCCATTTACAGGGATGGGGTAAAAATAACAGTCCAATAGGACCACTCCAATTACATTTTTTCATGTACAATATACTTAGGGGAATTGTCCGCAAGACGCATCTCGAGTCCGGAAGTTGCTGTGGAGTTGGTCAACGAGAGAGACAACACACATATGAGCACAGCATGGGTACAGTATCTAATAAATAGCTGTCAAAGTCAATGCGTTTAGACTTTCAAATGTTGGGTGGAAGGTTACTCTATCAATCAACTCGCCTTCCCAAACTTGCACACGACCGGGAAGTCTATTGGACTGTCCGGCTGTTTAGATGTATGCAAGGTCGATGCAGGTTGATGCAAGTCCCGGTCCGTTGGGGTCAGCGTTAGATATCTAACATAGACAGACAGGTAAGTACCTACTCGAAAAACTCCAAGGCGACAATCATACTATCAAGCATTGATTGCATGCCACTAGAAAACAACGACAGGCACAAACTTTCAAGTAGTATATTCTATTAGGAACCGGGGTATTTTCGGTATTCTGTAGCAGTCAGGGAGTTCCGTGAAATGTTTTCGGTAGCTGATAATGACGGATCATGACCCCGGTGTCGGATTACGTTTCCTAACATGGTGTTTTTATTACTTCAGTTATCTAGTTGAACGCTATTATTCACGGGAATACGCGTTACTACAAGACGCTTACTGCGTTCGACGTTGGCGCCAGTGTACCCGTTATATTCTTCACCAAATATGCTATAAGTACAATGTATTTCATGTCCGGAATGGAAAACGTTTACCCCAAAGCCGCCGCGAAGACGACCATAGTGGATCCGTGACGGAAGAGTTACACTACCGCGTAGTTAGCGGAGGTCGACCGCAAGTAGTATGCGTATTCTAGACTGAGTACTGTACAAGTAATACACACTAATCTGGAGAGTTGTAGCAACTGCATGATGTGGGTAGATTACACTACTTCTTGGTCAGATTGATCATATTTCTACTGTATATCTTCTGTGTTTCTTTTCTTTTTGACCTGCCGACACATTCACGAGGGGATGTCCGAAACGAAAGATACTATTTACGGCTCTAGATAACAAACATCCCGTGACAAACTGATCACAATCCATGTCACAAATTTGAGCGGCGTCATCATCACACAACCGGCACGCCCGAGTGGCATTCATCATCTGTTTCTAACTCCTTTTGTTCCTCGCCCCCTGGGCCTTGCTTTGTAACTTCCGGGTTTCCCTTTGGGAGGCCTATCAGGGAAATGCCTCTACAGGCTGTAATTGTATTATATACAACAGTACGAGAGTAGTCACTCTACGCTAGAGTCGAAGACGGAAGGGTTCCAGAATTGACCAATTTCAGCCCTGGACCCACGCCAGAAGAACATGGGATGATGGGTCCAGCATGCGATCAACCCCTGGAACCCTGTCAAGACCCAACAAACCCCGATTTCTTCCGATCGCCCTCCATCGTGGGTTAGAAGCGAAAGATGTTCTTGGCTTTGGGGAATCTTGACATGTAATGCTATTGATCGCTAGGCATTGTAGTCTTGGCATTCTCCAAATCGCAAAGCTCCAACAGTCTGGATGCAGAGCACGTACGGGCTCAAGATAGTAATTGTAGCTTCAGCTTGTAAGGAGAAAGATTTTTCTTGGTACGATTTATTTTCGTTATTTTCGAATAGCCTAGTCGCAGGGTATCCATCCTTCATATTCAAACATCTTCCCCTGAACTCACGAATCGAGATGGAAAGCCGCTTTAGTGTCCAGTCCCGGCAGCCTCGACACGGGAACATCCTTATCCCCACCGTCTTCAAACACAGCCTACGCTATCAGTAGCTTCACGGCTGCTTCATCGAGATACCGAGCTTATGCAGCCTTACTCTGTTTTGCAGATTCTTTATTGCCCCCCACAAATCTCCCTGTGACAATATCTGCTACACGCGAATCGAGGTCCCGCGCTTTACGATCCATTGGTGGCTTGCTTCTGGATATCGCAACCTAGTTAGTCCGTGCATGATGGGGGGCATTAACATCTTGTCTCATGATTGCTATGGGCTACATACCCTTCTGCTGGAACGGCGGCTACACGGCGACAATCTTAGGTGAATCGTTCCAACTTAAGAGATCAAAGTGGGATCCGCTATGATATAGACGTTCAACAGAAGCGCTTAATCATTCGCCAACATGCCAGAAATTTATTCTCCCTAGGTTTTGATTCCATTCAAACTCGGGTTCGTTAAAAATCCCCATCACTGGATTGTGATTGATCACATATGGCACATCTATTGACAGCCGATGTGGTACGGCTAAATATACGTAAAGCAACGGATGATTGCCTCAGAGCGCTATTCATCCGTCGACGATGCCGTTGATCAGACCTTGCTGACGATCTGCACGACTTACACCTAATCTCACCTGCCTCTTATCCGACGGCGAAGTGATAGCCATTGTTAAATTGATGTGATGCTAGCTGTTACAGACATCGGATGGCAAAACCATCACTCCACTTATCGCCGCTTTGATGTGCATGACGAGATTCATCGCGCTTGGAAAAGCCAAGACAATTCGTTGAGTTGTTGGGATACTGCGTGTAAGATGCTGCGCTGCGTAAGCCATATCAAACCCGGGGATAGTAATCAGTCCCAAGCTCTTCAATACTTGATAACAAGTTCTATAATTCGGGAAGAACCGCCTTCTATTTTTCTTACCAGGTCGGGCCTGACTAAGGTACGTACAGTAGCGATACGTAGTAGAGACGGGTGTAGCTTACATAAGTGTAGATGCATCTTATACCACACGGCTGCAAGTGATATCAGAAGATTAACCAACCATCACCGGTTTTCATTGTGGAACACTCGCTAACAATCATAGATTTTGGATTGCATGTCAGATTAACCCCCACCCATGGGGCGATTCCAATCGGAAATACCCGACGTGTTACGACGAATGGTAGGTACTCAACATGTGAAGTCAATGAATACCAGAACTAGGACTGACCAAGCAGACCATACGTAGCTGAATACTAAAGGCTGAAACGCAACCTGTTGGGCCGGTTTTAATAGCCCCAGTAAACCTGACTGAATACAGGGGCAGCCTGGCATTATTCTGTAGTACGCGGATTAGCAGATAATCTTTCTAGCCAAGCAATACTCTGTAGACTACCATAGCTGACATCTAAGATTTCGGTCTTTCCTTATTCAGCACATCGTACTAAAAGGCTGCTGCTTACTTAAAGATAAATATTGAGAGCAGTTCTTAGGATACGAATGGAAGCTGCAATATGATTAATCGCACAACGTACCTGGTTAGTACGGATTCTCCGCTCACCCCGACATCTTACCCCGGGTTTTCCCCCAGGTCTCCGAGAACGGCGGTGACTCAGGAAGGTCCCTCCGCATTGAGATCCCAGTCGGGATAGTCAAATTAGAACGGCCCCGATTCATGTAGGGACCATGCATCTATTGGGATATGCCGGGACCTCTCCTCAAACTCGCTAATGTCATTCCAGATCTAGACCGAAGACTAGATCAGCACAGACTCTTTCAGCAACTGTGATTAGGAAGTGGGCTGAAAGTTCCCTGTCTCATTGGGAATAGAATCCCCAGGTCAGAGCCCAGACGGCACATTCCTTGTGGTCCAGTTGCTGGCTCATAGTAGGTATGTAGAAACCAGAGCTAGAACTATAGCCTGAAGTTGTGCTCATCACATCGATGGTGGCTGAAATAACTCAGGCATATGAAGCAAGCAACTGGATGTGCTACCCTCATAACCAAACTCTCACACGACTTCGAATGACTCGCTCCAACAGCAGAGATTATCACAGCGCCAGGGGGGCACAATTAGCAACCCCAGAGGCCATGGGCGCTACGAAGCCCACATGATTTGAAGGGGCTCTGCTCTCTCTGTCTCGACGAAATAAGCCTACGTGGTTTAGTTCTTAGCCATTATGCTATTCTATCTCCTGTTAGATCTCAGCTGGCTATTATCTCTTAGGGAGACAGGGTTCTTCTCACTTACTCAAGACTCCCACCGTATTATTCGGTCTTCTCGTCTTCACTGTCTGAGCACGTAATGGTCTCCATCATTGGTAAGAGCCGGTGTCTCCTCTAGGTTTCTTTGATTTAAGCTGTTCGCGAGACACGACGGACGTATCGACGAAGCTGGAACAAACTTGGAACTTCCCTGCCACCTCTGCCGAAAGATAAATACTACCCACCGCAGCTTTTTGAAGTTGATAATCCCTTTCAGGTGCCTGGAACAATTCTAGGCTCTCTCGTTGCAACTGTTTTATCATTAGTATTCAGCCTCGTGACAACAATGAAAACTACACCAACGTCGAGTTTTTCCCTGGGCGTATTGAGATGTCCCTCCATTCTCTTAATCCGAGTGTGCCAAATTAGATCTCGGTTGGTTCGCTAGTAAGGCATTCTGATAGCCGAATTCGTATCCTATCGTTTCAATCGTTCAATGCCACTATCGTCAAATTTGCGTACGTCCAGCACATAAGACCAACATTCAAACCGTAAAATTAACACGCCCTTGGAGGAGTCATTGGACTGAGCAGGCAAAAAGAAAAATACAGTTATGTGATAGACTAACGTTCTTTTAGAGACCCCCTATTGATAGAATAAAGGCAAGACCTAAAGCAGATCGATTAGCGTAGCTCACAAACGGTCCCCATATCCTCTGATTTTCATAGCAACGACATTTGCCATCGTCCGCCCATGTGTGTTGCCAGGAAGTCCAATCGACAAATTCGTTGTCCATCTCTATCCTGTCGACCAAGCTGGGCACCATCATGCCGTGCAACCCATCGTATCTAGATGCGTCGATAATATGACCAGGAGTTTGCCAAGTCCGAGATAAACGGCTTCACCTCCTCCCTGCGAACCCCGCTCGATCGATCCTTTTCATGCACAGACAGCCAATTATTCATCACAAATCGTTGCGTATGGGCGGTGTACTATTGTTCCTGGTAAGGTTGAAAGCAGTCGGCATCTCCACATAGAAATGTCCATCGAGCCTACAGCAGGAACTCCAATCGCACCACGAAGTATATGGGCATCGTCTGGGCCAAATACTATTCACGGAGTGACGCAGTACATGGCCAAAGCAGTATCGCTGTCGTATATGTCAGCCGGCACAATGAGTAATGCGCATCCTCAGGAACTCGAATGTGGTTGACTGATCTAGCCGGTCGCCTTAAGCCGCAAGGTGGGCCATTGTTGGTTTATACTTCATGTACTTTAGTAATCATCGCAGGAGCTTCTTTTTCCCGGCCGAATCAACCAGTCGAAATGGTGCCAATTAGTCAAGTGGGGTTGCGCCAATGATATCATCTACACAGCATATTTGGAGATAGCTTCATGCTCTATATAGGGACGGGCGTCATTATATAAAGCCCGGTAATAAGACAGAACCTGTCGAACTATGCTTTAATCCCATCAGCAACTTGATCAGCGTCCATTATTGACTCCGACTACGATTACGAGATGGCTCCAAAGATCTTCTTGTGAGTAGACTCCCTAATGAGATCGCCAAGCCTATATATACGCTAACCCCTCTCTTAGAACTGGTGCTACTGGTAAGTACCCATGCCTCATGGCCGTAAGATAGGCTCTTGAAGCATCGCGCAAACATGGGGCCCTACAGACGGAACGATCTGTGTCAAGTACTGACAATGAGAACCATCTAGGCTACATTGGCGGTGACGCACTATACTCCCTTTATCAGGCTCATCCAGATTTTGAGTTCACCTTGCTCGTGCGAAATGAAGAGAAAGCCAAACTAGTGTCCGGCCAATACCCGAACGCAAAGTTTGTGTATGGTAATCTCGAAGATTCGCAAGTTATCGAAGAAGCCGCTGCTGCCGCCGATATTGTAGTTCGTAAGTGTTTTAGGTACACTTAAACTCAAAGCGTGTGATAGAATTAACGGCGATGCCAGACACTGCCGACTCCTCTGACAACCTCCCCTCTGCGAAGGCTATTGCGAAGGGCCTTTCCAAGGGGCATACCGATGAGAAGCCTGGTTATTGGATCCACCTTTGCGGCACGGGCATGCTGCAATGGTATGATTGGGATAATGACAGATACGGACAGTCGCCGCTGCCGTCGCAAAAGTAGTAAGTAAAGCCCCGTGATGAGAAGTTTTGTCACGCCGAAGACGTTACACTCTCGTGCCTGAAAGCCCACACTGACTTTAATACAGCCATGATATCGATGACATTGATCGGATCCTAACTCTTCCGCCCCATGCCTTCCACCGTGACTGTGATGAGATTGTGTTGTCGTCAAATCAGCTCGGCGGAGTCAAGACCCTCATCGTAGGCCCACCGCTGATTTACGGCCCCGGTCGGGGACCTGTGAATCAGCGCAGTGTCCAGGCCTACGACATGGCTAAATTCACGATCCAGAACGGCTTCGCGCCCATCATGACTGGTGGTGGCTCACCAGAGTGGGACAACGTCCATGTTCACGATCTTGGAAACTTTTTCGTGCTTGCCGTGGAAGCCGCCCTCGATCCGGAGAAGAAGAAGAATCCGGAGATCTTTGGCCCAAGGGGGTACTTCTTTCTCGAGAACGGGACACACTCCTGGCGCGAACTGGCGACGCAGATTGCGGAGGAGGCCAAGAAGCAGGGCTACATCCCCGAGGCAAAGACTCAGGAGGGTGAATACAAGCGGTTTGGAGCCAACTCAAAGAGCGTCGCGGCTCGCGCTCGAAAATATCTGGGCTGGGAACCTCATGGCAGAAGCCTAAAGGACGAGATTCCAGACGTAGTAGCAGGCGAGGCCAAGAGACTAGGAAAGTAAAGTAAGGTGCTTTAGGGAAAGTATCTGATGATGAGATGATGAAGATAACGGAGTTTCAAGTTTAGCAAGCATAGCTGAATTGCGCTCCAAGAAATTGAATATGAATGAAATGCTCATTTGTTGTGGGAGTCGTCTATTGAGCCTCGAACATAAATTGGGTCTGAGACCGTAGAAAGGCTAATGTCCACCTCCATTCTATATATACAAAAAGGGGAGTTAAAGATAATGAGACAAGATATATTTTATGTAGTCCCTATTAAGGCAGACGTAAAAGACAAACAGTCCTGATAATTTATATTATCGCCGATGGGTACCGGAGCGAATTCGAGCTAATAAATGACCTTCATTGGGTTAGTATTAATAAGGCAATTGAAATTGATTGGCTCAACAACCCATTCCAGTGCCTTATTGAGCCAAGCTTCATATTCATAAAAAATACATGGAACAGTCCTGGCAGTATACAACCCGCCGAGGTGGCTCGGAATTTGTTAGAAGAACAGCTGTAAATATATAACAGAATATTCCAAGAAACATGAATTCTTCTTCTATATAAGTCTGGTCCTCTCAGTGTTCGGATTCACATCGAAATCTGCAAGTCCACCAATTCACAACAACACTGAATCAATAGCTTACGGCAACGAACATGCCTAAATCACCAGTAAAAATAGGAGTATACGTCCCCGGCGGCGCCCAGCTTCTTGATCTAGCATGCATCGACATATTTCACATGATGAGCAAGGAATATTTGTCAGTTATCCCGATGCTTCCCAAGCACATCGTCGACATGGCGCCCGAAGTCCAGATATTCTATATCACCTCTCCGGACACGAAGCCAATGGTCCTGCTCTCGGCCGAGTTGAACATCTACGCCACGCACGATATCACAGACCCGGAAGTGCAGCCCGGTAAACTAGATATCATGCTTGTTCCCGGTCCGGACCCTAACGCGAGCTGGGAGAGACCTATTCTCGATTTCCTGGCAGAGCATTCCAAGTGTGAAACCACGGATGTGCTGAGCGTCTGCACCGGTATCTTCTTGTGTGGTGCCGCCGGGCTTCTAGATGGTCGAACGGCCTGCGGACCAAGGAGCCTACAAGGTATGATTAAGCAAAAACACCCGACTGCGAAGCTGGTCGGGGAAAAGTACAGGTGGATTCAGGACGGGAACTTCTGGTCCGGTGGTAAGTCCTTACTGTTCCATGTATAGGATTTGTGGGCGAATACGACTGCTGACAATAGTTCAGGAGGCATCACAAACGGAAACGATCTCGTCGCTGCGTATGCTCGCACAGGCAAACATTTTCCTTCGGTGGTGGCTGAGATAGCATGCAAAATGGCGGATGTGGGAGATCGTGGTCAGCTATATTCTGAAGGCCAAACAATATTAACACTTGGGATGGTATGGATAATTGTAAAGGGACTGTTTACTAAGCGTTAGTGTCACTCTTCAAAGCAGCATGGATGAAGATGTAGAATATTGTCAAGTTAGATAATCACAGCATGCGGTAGGTTGGCTAATCACTGAATATTTTTTTTGGTTCGCTTGCTATCACCCCTAGTTCCCTATATGGAAGCCTGAAGATACTAGGCTCTTATATTAAAGCTACCCGGTAAGGTGTTAAAATGGCTAGGGCGTCCATGTGGTTCTATTGCCTAAGATTCATAGGACTCAAGACTCAAGAATCAATTAGTTGGTGATTTTCCTAAGCTTCGATGCACCTTCTCGCTGTCTAACGCATCGCTCGTGTCAAAAATGGGATACATAGTAGAACAGCTCGGTCTACGACAATCCAGCCCTAATGGTTGATTGGCCTGGCTATCCCAAAGGATTTATATCATAGGCAAAACGAAGCCACGACGCCCCACGGAAAGCTGTGTCTCGAGAATGTCCGAAGTGTCAGGCACAATCAAGAGACAGGCGGCATAGAGCACAATACGAAATGCTAAAAGGTCACCTACTTCCCTCGTTCGTTTCTCATACTCAGTTGTAGCAGTAAATGTGTTGATCTCGCTGAGAAGGGCCCGACCAAAATTATCGAAAAGCCTCGATCTGACAAGGGAAGCGTCGGATAACGACTTCAAGATAGCCGCCCTAACATGGAAGATGAATGTGCCACGAGGAGACAGCAGACCCCGAAAGTAACCTTGTTCCTCCACAAGATTTTCGTGTTTGGCAAATTGCATCTGTGGCGCCCATGTTTCGTGCATGATACTAAGGACATGATAAATCCGAATGTCCACAAGAACAATATGCACGTTCAAGATTTCGAGCGGTGCGTCACCCCCCGCATGTATTAGATACTTATATTCCGATAATCGAACCTTCTCACGGAAAGACTGCGCCAATGAATGCGGATCAAAGCTTTTAATAAGGTTAGCAATTGGGGCTAAAATCATTCGCCATTGCCTGAAGAGCCCTTCCCCAAGCGCTGACTTTGGCATCCGCTCTTTTACCAACAACAAATCGAGTTCTGCACTGAAGTCTTGCTTCACCCTTTCAGCTGCATCACGTGTCCAAATAGATGTGGTCGAGGCATCGAGAATAACAGACATTGTCAGTTCCTTCCGTATAATTTCGTGAAGGTTCAAGTCCCGTCTATTTGTGATGTGATCATTTGGTACATTTGGGAAGGGCTTCTCGCATTGCCCATATATAGCTTGTGATATTTGGCGGGATTGAACGAGGAATGGCTGTAGTAGCGAGCGTGCGGGAAATCCGTTGACGGCGCAAGGAAACACTGCTACCGCAAGTGTTACGAGAATGCTCGGAAACTTGGTACCTTTAAACACAGGCGTCACAGAGCTTTGCCAACGAGTAGATGCGGCTTGCGCATTCGTATCTGACATCATGTTAACGCTTTTGTATATGTCGCTAGGGTACATATTGCTGTCCCCCTTCTGAACCTAGCTGTTTATTGATAATCGTGAACTTCCATGTTTACCAAAGCGCCACTTACTGCCTCTTTCAAATCCGATGTCATGTGGCTCGCTTCATTACGCATAAATATTGATCATAATCTTTAGAGAGATATTGGAGACTCTTGGGACTGTCCAATTGTTCCCAGACCATATAAGCATCAGTGTTGAATATACCTTCAACAAGATGCGAGGCATGTTGATACCATAACCTATATGGTGCAATGAGTGTATGATACGAGACATGATTATATCTCTGAAATCGAACAACTTTACCAAAACCAATCAGCTCTTCCGTCGTTATCGACCCGAATTTTCCGACTGCCTCGAAATTTCTGTTCTGAACACTAATATTGACGCTGTCGCAGCCCAAGTAGACCACTACTTTACCCAATGCAACTAGATCAATAATCTGCGGCGGTACGTCGAGAGATCCAGGTATACTATCCACATCGAGGTGGATACTGCTCATTATAAAACGTTTATCCACAGCATTGCCTGAAGACATTAGCTGGACACAAGTCGCCCGCGGACGGGAGTCAACCGCAGGTCCCGGAAGCACGAGCTCTCAGCCTAGGGGTTGAGCCCATGGGTAAGTCGCGAAACGCTCTGGGTTAAGGACAGGATAATAAAACTTCCAGCGCCAATGACGAAATGACCACTTCTTCACTACGTATTCCGAGAACGGGCCAATCGCCGCTAAACTGCATTTACGTCGAGCAGATTCACCAGAGCTGGAGTATTCTAATACAGCTTGAAGGGATGCGATGAGAAACGCTGCGACAGCGATAATTGTAGCTGATAACGATAGACGGTTTGCGTTAGACGTCAGTGAGTCTGAGCCGTCAGAGGCATTGGTGTTGGTGGCGTTTACCAACGCAGCGATATTGGTCGTGATTCGAACGAGCTCTGTGAGGAGCTGCTCGATATCAGCCGTCGTGTTGGCCATGCTGGCTTATACATGCAAATAAAGGATTACATGTAACGATACTAGTGATACAGTAGAGTGGCAGAGATGATAAATATGTTCTCGTCATTTGATGTCGGTATATTATTGGGGAATGGAATGTGTGGAAAATGATCTATCGGGGAGAGATTTGGCTGACGGATGTGATCTTACTGTAATTTATAACTGATGGAAAGACCTACAGCTTATCGGACAATGAGGAGATAGAGATAATACCACCCTGCTAAGCCACGTACGGATTCAAGCGTTTCGCGAAGAATTATCTTTGTAACTGTTTTGATGATGGTATATTGATTTCCTGAACCCCCCTTTTCTCTCCTATTACTAAACCAGACCCCATTATAGAGCACGAATCAAAACTACTGCGACAAACTAATATAACGACCTCGGATGCGTATCATGGAAGGAAGTACTTCCCAAGTGCCGATGGGACGCCACGAAGCGGTCTCTTGACCGCCCTCCAGCCCGTCCATCTGATGCAGCGCTTGACCAGCAATACCGACCATCCGCCCGACTTTGCCTTCTGGATGCAGACCCAGATATTTCACTTATACCGCACTCGTTACGGGAATGTAGCGATGAAAGTAGTTGCGTAAGCCTCTCTGCGGCCGGCTTTTCGTTGACTTGGCAATTATTCGGCGGTGTCGTCCGTCGGCTTGCTTAGCTTCATGCCGTAAGTATCCAATAACTCAATCTCCCCCGTCTACCGGCTGCCTTCTTGGGCTCGACCACCCCAGGTGGCCGTGGCGATAGTATCATCCTAAACTAATATATTCGATGCCGTTCGGCCGTAAGACGGAGCGGATCCCGGATCACTTAACGTCTGTCGGTTCTTAACACACTTCAGTCGAAGTGTTTCAGGGAGCATCCGTGTCACTTGTGTCCGCCTCATATGCGTCCGTATTATATGAGTCCGTGTCACTTGATTCATCCGACGAAGAAAACATCTAGTCCCAAAAAACGTGAGCGGTCTTTTCCTCAGATATCGGGAGAACGACGTACCTCCTTCAACGAACACACCTCAATGGTAATCTCCACGATAACACCGATGTCGCCCCCATTCTGAATAATAGTATCAAGCAATTCGCCGTTCGCCTCCACGAGCCGACCATCGAGATTCACCGCCTTGACGCTTACAACCTGGCTGGCGCCGAGACCGTACCGTGCCGAGAAGGGGCTAATGGTCGTCCACCCGGTGTATCCAGCATTCGCGAGAGTAGCGCTGATTCCCACATTAGCAAGTAAACCAGAAACGAATCCATGTCTGCTGCGGAATACGTACTCTGGGATGGCGAAGCCTTTCTCTAAAAGGGCGTTCGTAAGCCCTCTAAACGCAATGCCGCCGCCGAGTTTGGCGGTCGCCTCGTCGTCAGCGACTTCGACATAGTCGATGTCGCGCACTGCAACACTTCGAGTCAGTTACCACCGTTCTAAGCGCGATTTGAGAGGCTTTCAGTAGCTCCCGGATAATGCCTTGTCGTTTGAGAGTCATCGAAACAAGGAAAACATTACTACTCACTGTCGATCCACATGACATCGTAGTACTTGCAATTGCCTATGCTGCTGCGAGGACCCGTGCAAACGATAAAGCTGATGCCTTTGTTCTCTGAGCAGTACAGTATTAAACTCTGGATGTCCTCGACGGTTTGCGGGCGGGCTATGAGAGCAGGCTCCTCGCTGGGTGTCAGAGCGTAATAGACTCGTAAGGCTTCAAAGTTCGGGTCCTTGCGCGAGATGAGCTTTACGGTCGATTTCTGTTCCTCCAAGTATGCCTGGGCGGAGATATGCCAAGATTCCATAATTATTTTGTTCACAGATGAGTCTTGTTTTCGTGTTCTACAGTATAGAAAGAATTAACTATTAAGGAATAGAAATAGAAGTTGTGTTGACGGTGGAATATCAGATGCGGGCTCTTTCTTTTCTAAAGGAACGCCAGCCGCATTTTCTTCTATAAAAGATAGCTTCATTTCCTCTCCCTTGCATAACTGCCAGCATATAAGAAACCATTGCGTCGTGACAAGGTTGAAACTCTTCTTGCCCTTTCAGTAATTTCCACGAGTCCTATCCATGCTCTGTACTCCTATTCTAGAAAACTTCTGTAAGACAGACGGTAGCATATAGAAGAACCGCCCTGGCTGTGGTCCAGTTTCACAGCTTCAGACTACGTTCTGTTTGTTTCTTCGGTAGGTGGTCGACTCTCTGCAATTATATGGGCCCGATATTTTTAGCTCAAAACAGACAAGAATTAGGTGTCGAGCTTTCCAAGCCTCAGGCGATTAGCCTTATTGGCAGCGGACCTTGTGAGACAACGGGCATTTCTGTTAGTATTAGGGGTTCATAGGGATGGTATCAAATCATTTGGGCCGCGAAGCAAGGGAGCTGCCAAATTGGAGGCCCGGAGAAAAACACTTAGAAATTAGGCCGAGGTTAACGTAATGTTTGATGCTACTAGATGACCTATTAGACCTAAACGAAGACTTGGCGATCAATGATTGACGCCACAGTGAGCCTGACCAAATGAGTTAATACTCATGTGACAGCCTAACATCCGATTCCGTGGGTATGTCATCGTTTCAAATGCGCAAACAAGGCGGAAAGCAAAGGTTGTGTGTGTGTGTGTGTGTGTGTGTGTGTGTGTGTGTGTGTGTGTGTGTGTGTGTGTGTGTGTGTAGGGCTCGTGAGGCTATATCCCTTATCGGAGACATGTGGTGTTTTTAACAAAATATTAATTCTGCGCGAGCGAACATAACAGTTTCGACCCAGGTATCGTATTCTTTTCAGTCTCATGTGTTGATTGATTGTGTAGTTGTGTTACTATAGCACAACATGTGAGTTTAATTATCATAATAATTTTTTTCTAAAGTTCGAAACAGAGCTAGTCCGAGAGCCATTCTATCTCTAAATATATTTATAAAATATACAGGCGATACTACTGTCCCAATATGAGCTTGAGTATCTTCGTAGCTTCCTCGTTAGCCGTGAACAGTATACCACCGGCCATGACCGTTCGCCCCAAGCGCATAACAGTGCCCCTCCAAAAGCCACGAATACCGTCCTCGGCCATGATCGCGCGGATGGAATCCATAGTCCCCGTTCGCTTCGCCTGCTGCGCCTTTGTCTTTACCGTATCGAAAGGTTGTGTCGCAAGTGTAGTGATAGTGCCCGCCACCGCACCGTTGGCAAAGCTTGTCAGAGCACCGTCGACCGGGATTCCCTTTGAGCGCTCCCAGTCTTTAATAGCTGAGTAAGATCCAAGTCGAAATCCGGTCGTGCCAATCTGCTTAAGTGTTGTTGTGACGTAGCCGGAGTACAGTGCGCCGCGGAGGCCCTGCTCGCGATACAGTAGCGTGATGCAGTGCCACGATGACTGAAACCGCCTCGTCGTCCGCGCGTCATCTATCAGCGCTGTCTTTATCCTCTCGGTTGGCGTGACAACTATCGTCGAAGCTACTACGCCTGCTAACATGCCTGATGCGATAGACTGTACTGTGCCAAGCCTATGCGTCACTGGGTCTTCGAAGAATGACCGGATGCTATCAAACATGAGGAATCGCACCGCATCTTTGCCAATTGAGCCCTGAGTAGGTGATCAGTAGGATAGCTGAAAATATGTCATGGATAAACCGCGATTCCACTCAGATACCAACAACGGAATACTCGTCTCTTCCTTCCTCCTCCTTCACCAAACTCTACATTTCCCATTCTGCGGAGCCTTGACGCCCATGACGACATCAGGAAAAGAGAAACCCTGAAACTCTACCTCATGTTTCAAGAGACAGAATGCAACATACCACAATCAAAGTAGAACACCCCTTATACAGCGCCCTCAGCCCTTCTTGGCGCGCCACATGCGCGACGACGGCAAAGGGATTGCGGGAACCCTCGTGACCGTACAGCTGGACTCGTGTCTTAGCGAACTCGAAGGGATACGTGCAAGCGGCTTCGATACCTCCCGCAATGCCGCCTGCGAGCAGCGCCACAAGCGGCGACGCTTTCTTGCCTTCTGCGTCCGCCGCCACCATCTCCGTTCTCCCTTGCCAAGAACTTTTCCTTTCTTGATTGGTTGCGATTTATCTTTTCTTTTCTCCTCTTCGCCTTCCTATGTACGTGGTCGCGTGGCCAAATTAAGTCCCACCACGATGTCTTATCGTGTCTTTAGTTCTCAAGTACGAAAATTGAGAAATGGCGCGATCAAAAATTCAAAAGGAACCGAATCGTTCTATCATGACAGACACAAAAGATCGTGAGATAAAAACCACAGTACCTATCCGTCGTCGTTCTATATATAAACCAATAAGGAAAGTTGACTTGGGGTTAATCTAAGCTACGAGCAGATGGTAGATCTCATATAGATAGAAGCGGGTCTCGTCTCCATATCTAACCTCGCCGCAGCCCCGGTTCCGGGTCTTAGTCTCGGCTCACACTGTTGTCTGAAGTCAGGTGACTGACTGATTGCATTTATGTAAAATTATGCAAAGCAAGATGGTCCATAAACCTGCACAAATTTGCCCAACTTGCCCCTAGATGTGAACAAAAAATAACAAAACAACCAGAAACAATTCAAAGACCGGATGGTAAGCTTCTGAGACTCTTAGTAGGTACATGACGAGACAAATCTCAAAATCGTCTAGGTAGGAAGTCGTCGAAATATTGCGATTAGGTCTATGTAGAACCTAATGAGTTAGTTAAATAAAGTTGAGCGGTCCCCCAAACGCTTTCACCAACTCAAGGAGTGGTCACCATTTACTTCTATGCAAGATAGATCTTAATGACGGGTCCATTCGTAAGCAAGATAGCTGATCCTATTTGATTGTGAACCGTTGGTAACAGTTTAAATTTTGAACATAGCAGCTAATAATGAACACATTGTATAACAAGTCCATGCTTTCATGTACAAAGACCCTACTCATACAGATATGGCATTGCCTTACATTCCTCTTCTCATCTTCAACCCAACTAACTAGGTTGGATGGACTATTTAGAACTTAGTCTTAGTGCACTTCTTTGCCCAAGGCCTTAAGTATGTAAAAATCAATCATAAATACCCTCTGAACTCAGAGTCTTCTAGGAATGAAACCCCCCCACACATGCTAGCAGATAGAAAGAACCTTTTAGCAAACAAACCAAAGCAAAGCATGACCTACAAGTTGACATACCTGCGTTCTGCTGATATTCCACTAGTTCCACTGGATTTACCGGTTCTACTTCTACGTTCCATCTATCAGTTATATGAACGTGCTCAGTAGTCTTTTACTTACCTTCTTACAAACGCAAGAATCCCCGCATGTGCACTCGGACTTAGTCGAGGTACATTCACACTTGTCGCCGCATGAGCAGCTGCTTGTCTCAGGCATTGGTAATGGTATTGTCGAATAAGTTGAGATAGATGGATATTGTTTTCAGGTATGGGTTTGCTAAGAATTGGGATCCTTGAGGGCGGGTATATAAGGGGCCTTATATACACAATTCCGGTGTTACGTAAATGAGTGCTAGCCTCTCGCCGCATGTCCTCGCATTTGCTTCTGGTTATCGTCTGCCTGCTGCAACGTGGGGTTGTTGGCTTCGTCCAGTCGGTTACCCACGTCATTAAGCCACTGTACTGTCTTCGTGCTCACATGCCTACTTACACTCTAATAGTCCTTTGGATAGTGCAGGATTGGGTAACAACAGCCTGCTTCAGTTATCGCCCGGCTTCTTGGAGATCGGCTGGGGTGGTGTGTCATGGATAGGCAAAATACAGTATCATTGGCTCGAAACCTTGACTAGCAGTCCAGTCACATTGTGGTACAAGAAGCACACCGAGTCGATCCCAAAACGCCGTGCACGTCGAGGGACGAATCGGCCGTGAAGAAAGTAGATTGAGCACTCAAAAAGAAAGTTGTGGTGTTTGCCGGAGCTATGGTAGCTCCCTATGTGGGCTTTCTGAATCGTGCTGTCGGCCGAAAATGCGTTTGCAGCAATTGCCAGCAAATACTATATCTCATTGTTTCAAAGGATCACGAGCCTCTAAGGATATGATATAAATACTGCACATTTGGCTAGCTAATAAGCGCTGTGAGTTTCCAGCCTGGAAATTCTTGCATGAGACTAGACTTCATCCCGTGGTCGGCGTTCCGATCTAACCGCTAATACCTCACGACATTGATGACGACAGGCAACTCTTTCGCAGCCTAGGCTAATGAAGTCATGCGCACACATGTTAATGCTATTTGGCAGCCTTCGAAGGAGAAAAGGTTGAGCGTTCTAGATGCGTCGCAGGATAAGCGAAAGAAGCAAGAGCTTAGGCGCCGATTGAGTCTACCAATAATACAGCCTGGTGTGGTACTCGTAGGGAATTCTGATTTGGGCAGAATATGCGAAATTAATACAGATCGCTCTTAATTGGTATGGAAATTGAGCTAGATATGTATGTACAAATGGATGGGTGTGCTACATGCAGGTATTTGCGGACAAGGTCGTGAGTTGGTCAATCAATCCTATCCGCGCCCAACATTCGGGTATGCCTAATTATTTCATCATGGACATATCCATAGTGCACTTATCATGTATTAGTGGTAACCACTGATTTTAAAGGCTTAACTGATCGCAATGAATACACATTGAACCTACGCCTTACCAACACCGTGATCTTCTTTCACGTTAACTTGTTTTCCAAAATCCCAAAATCTTGCGAGCGTTAAGGCGACGATTCAGTGGTCAGCTAGATTCTTGTCTATATGAACGTGCTTGTTTATTCCGGTAAGATCTTGTGCCCCGAGCGGAATCCTCCTAACGCGGAGAAGGGGAATCTAGCTTGGAGCACCTGCATTCTCTGCGCCAAATACTCTTTCCAAACTATGCTGTCACCTCAATCACAAAAGACACTATTCTCAACGAGCCATGGCAAAAAACCTGCGCCATGCTAGTAATAACCGGAGAAGACTATCTGGCCCTGCGTCATCACATGGGGGTGAAAGGTACCCGTTTGATCCGACAATTCGTTCAAGATGGTGGACTCTTTCTTGGATTCAATGCCGGGGCTTATTACGGCAGTAGTGGATTTGTAGCATATGATGGTGATGATAACGTCGAAGATAACGTAGAGACAAACCTGGGATTTTTCCCGGGAAGATGCCAGGAAGTCCGAAGGAAGGAAGAGGCCTTTCGACTTGCGAAGCTGAATACGGGGACCTCCGTAGTTGATGAGAAGGCGCAGGAGTGTCAAGTGTGCCTCAATGGGTGTGGTATATTTTTGGACGTTAATCGATATGCTGAAGAGAAGGTTGAAGCTCTAGCATGGTTTGCTGAAGACAACCAAACGTCCGGCGAAGTAGCAATCGCCACTATATACTGCCCGGTCGGCAAGGGAGCGTGTATTCTAACAATCCCACACCTGGAGTGAGTTCCTATGCCAATTTCATGAGACTTTGGCTGACAGACCAAGACTCGACCCCAGATATCTAGCACCCGAATCTAGAGGCATATCCAGTATGCTTGGCACACTCTCGGATAGCGATGCAACACGGCTTCGATTCCTGGGTGACTGCATTGCTAAACTTGGGTTGAAGCGAAGCAGCGATGTGACAGCAATACCATCGCTTTCTTCAATGCTTATATCGACGGAAACTCCATCAAATGCCGACCAGTTGATGAACTCGTTGGAGGGGATCATGAGTGAAGGTTACATAGTTGACGAGCACGACACTTTCCGTCTTGAGATGCAATCTGATCGCGGAACTCATCAAGTACAAACGGGCAACCAAGAGGCGGACCAGATAAACAGACCACCAAGTGAAGACACTAGCCAGCGCAGTTCCAAGCACATTGTTGTTTATAATCGGGACTATCCGAACTCCCAAGAGGCCCCCTTCTTCGACCACAACAAGTTCTTCAGCAACTTAACACAGGGCCAATCACCGGATAGTTCTTACAGGGCCTGGTTTGGAAAATATCTGATGTATGGGGAGGTTATGGAGAGTACCAATACAGTTCTCGCAAGGTGAGGCCCGGGAACCTGCCATCCTCGTGTTCCATGATTAACTCTCTTTCAGTAATCACAAACTACTCCATCTATTGCCAACAGGGTTCACCGCACTAGCTTCAATACAAACATCAGGCCGTGGTCGAGGCTCGAATGTATGGGTTTCCCCGGTCGGCAGTTTGCTCTTTTCGACCTGTGTCAGGCACCCGTTCGACTCTTGTCAGACGTCGCCAGTTTTGTTTGTGCAGTACATAGTTTCGATCGCTATTGTCAAAGCGATAAAATCGTACGCTGAAGGCTATGAAGACTTTCCCGTGAAGATAAAGTGGCCTAATGACATATGTAAGTACGTCCCTTTACTAATGTTTCTCATTCGATAGTTGCCATTGTCGCTCTAACGATTCTAGACGTTGAAGAGTCTCGCAACGCGACCCAGCCTACTATGGCGAAGATAGGTGGGATTCTAGTACAATCCAGTACCTTTGAGAAAGAATACCTTTTGGTAGTTGGTAAGGCATTCTCTGTCTAAGCTTCGACTACCGCTAACGACTTGTATAAGGTGTCGGGCTGAACACGACCAACGCATCCCCCACAACTTCTCTTACCCGTGTGATAGACACTCTCAATGTTAGTCGTGTTAGTAGTGGCCTGCCTATGTTAGAACCGCTATCACCAGAGAAGCTACTGGCCCGCATTCTCGTCGCTTTCGAACGATTGTATATTGACTTCCGGATTCACGGATGGGACGGGACTCTCAAGAACCTTTATACGAAGAATTGGCTTCATAGGTACGTCCCTCTCAAAATCATTTGACCCGAGGATCAGCTAGTCAGTGACTAGTTGGGACTGACAAATCTATTATAGCGACCAAATCGTCACTATTGAGAGCATCGACGGCGCGCCACGCGGACGCATTATTGGGGTTAGTAGCACGACGTCTAATCTACTTGTTCAAGAGTTGGGCAATGATAATCGACCAACGAGTCAAATCCATGAGCTTGGCCCAGATGGAAATAGCTTCGACTTCTTTCACGGGCTACTAAAGTCTAAGGGGTCGTAGGTACTATGCCATTTAAAGAGAGAAGAGGACGTAACACATGGTTTCATACTTCTAAGATCATGATTAATTAATATGTATTACTTACCATTCTCCCCATCATTTGGGCGCGTTGTGTGGCTCCGTCACCTCCGTTATCAGTCTCCCATTTTTACATCAATTGGCGTAATTTTAATATTGAGTGATGTAAGCTATGTAAGCTATGGATCTGGGTTTATGCAGCTCATGTGAAAGTTACAATAGGATGGCAAATCTCATCTCACTTCGTTGACCTTCACTGTAAATATCGTGACTGCGGGAGTTTGTCGTAACTGGTTTCTCCTAGTTGCGTACTAGCACTTATATAATGAATCGCAAGAATGCTGCAAACTTCTATTCCTAGTAGCGTTTTAGATCTAGCAAATGCTCAAAAGCCTTATTGAACAATGGGTATCATCATATCCTCTATCCGTCCATCTGTACCTGCCGTCGCCTTATCATGACTCGTTTGTTCCATATCCTTGATACTGGTCTTAAGAAGACCAGACCAGCATGTATATACAACTGCTGGTCACACATGCATACAACTCTTCTTAATCTAACTCACTCGATACAATCGTTTTTAGTACAGTAACAATGCCGCAGACGCCCCACATTTAAAGGGTGAATTCAGGCTTGATCTTAAAAGGTTGGCCCTTCATATATGCGCTAATGTTCGCCTGCTGGCTGCACTCGTTCAAGTAATCGTGGACCTGCGGTAACACGAAGCCGGACTCCTTCGCATCGCCTTGAAAGTCGGGAATTTGGATAAGGTTGAAAGGCTCGGTCCTCGCTTTCTCCATCGAGTCGTCTACCAGCACCGTGTTCAGCTGGCTCCATTTCTCGCCACTTTTGGCCATCGGATGACTCGCAGCCACAACGGGGTCGTTCCATAATGCAGTTAGCCGTTTGTAGCATTGCACTCTCTGGTTGAAGTCGTTTTTCGAGAGGCCGAAGTTGTCTCTGCTCCAGACTGCGACGACTTTGGCGCTGTCTTCGGGTGTCAACAGTTGCTGGCACATGTTGCTCACATTCTGATATCGCGCCGATGACCATACGACGACAGTGAATGTGTTGACGCAGTAGGAGAGAAAGGACCGAGCATAGGGGCGTTCGACGAAACGAGTCGGGTTGTGGCGGTTGGGTCGGTGTAG
Source organism: Xylaria flabelliformis (assembly GCA_007182795.1). Classification (NCBI taxonomy): domain Eukaryota; kingdom Fungi; phylum Ascomycota; class Sordariomycetes; order Xylariales; family Xylariaceae; genus Xylaria; species Xylaria flabelliformis. Next base: position 267,028 of record VFLP01000012.1, read on the forward strand.
CAGTGTGCCGTTCAGGTCGACGACAACCAAAATGTTGCGCGGCTGTGGGAGGAGGAACGGCGGATGCGACGCGACCTCAAGATACTCTGGTGTAGGATCGGGAACGCCACCAGACTCGGGCGAGGGCTGGGTGATCTTATCTCGGGCCTGATTTGCTTTCGGCGACCGTGATCGCACTCGTCGCGAAGGTGAAGGGGTAGGGGAGTTTCTTATGATCGGGACAATTAGCGCCGAGCACTCGAAGGATAAGATAAGGAGCGTGAAACTCACTGCGTCATTGTATCAGATATCAATGGAGGCTTAATATGCAAGGGATGTGATAAGATGGTATTTGCTTGACCTAGCGGAAGACCATAGACGGGTTGGTTTGGCTGCACCTGACTGAAGCCAGAGGCATATCCTGTATACCCATTGTACCCTGTGGGCAAGGCATACCCTGCATATCCAGCGCTACCGCCCGCACTCATGATGGAGATGGTATCCGTGGTGGTTTTTGCAGGTCGCGGCGGGTTCGAGTTCGAGTCGGCGTAATTGCGGTTGTCGTGGATACAGCGCTGTCCCGACAGCCTGCCCGAGTGTATGCGACTGGTATTGCTGCGCAAAAACCTGCCCACGAAAACGGAGTTCAGCCTCGCCTGCATCTGTGCAATTGTCCGCCCTCAAGACAGCCACTCGGCTGGGTTGATGGAGATACCTAACTACTCTGTAGATGGTTGGAAGGAGGCCAAATGACCCCTTGTCACTAATACCGGTTTACCTATCGATAAGCTATACAGTAGGATTGACTTTATCTTATCAACGCCACTTTTTTGTAGCTCCAGCACATGCAAGTACCTACGTACTTGAAGCTTGATTACATCAAAGGATTAAAACCTCCTAAGACGAAATGCCGCCCACTTCATCCCACAAACGGAAACTACCTTTTGCCGGCTTACAGAGACGAGTGCGCGCTCGGAGGGAGGAGCCAGAGCCCGAACTAGAAGAATATAGCGATGACTCGCAAGAAGAGGGCAGCGAAGATGGCGACTCGAACGACATGAGCGATAGTGAAGGGCAGAGTGCCAGCGAGGTGCGTTTGAATACGTGCCCGACTGACTTAAAAATGAAATCTGCTAACTCTACTGAATAGTCAGGTTCCGCATCGGGCAGCGAAGATGAGGGCGAAGACGAGGAACATGACCCCTCATCTGCCGTGACACAAATCTCCTTCGGCGCCCTCGCAAAAGCACAAGCATCAATGCCCAGTATACGGCAGAAGAAGAAGAAGGGGCACAAAATAAAAAATGATGAAAACGAAGACGGAGAAGAAGAGCAAGAAGACGACCGTCGTTCCTCAAAACCCGACTCGAAATCCTCCAAACCACCCAAACCCCAGCGATCCTCCAAACACGCGCCGACAGAGATGTCGAGCAAGCGCATGGTCTCAAGAAAACGCGAAGTAATAAGTATACCTAAAGTATTACCGCGAGACCCACGATTTTCAGCAGCATCTGGCGCGATAGACGAGACGCGAGCGCGCAAGGCATACGCCTTTCTAGACGAGTATCGCGACTCGGAGATGGCGGATCTCAAGGCCGCCATGAAGAAGACCAAGTCGGCAACCGAAAAGGAGGAGCTAGCGCGGACGTTGAAGTCGATGCAGAGCCGAAAAGAGGCGCAGGCGCGACGGGACGCGGAGCGCGACCTCGTCGCTCAGCACAGACGCCAGGAAAAGGAGCTCGTGGCCCAGGGCAAGAAGCCCTTCTACCTCAAGAAGAGCGAGCAGAAGAAGCAGCTGCTCCTCGAGCGCTTTGCCGGGATGAAGAAGAAGCAGGTCGATCGCACTATCGAGCGCAGGCGGAAGAAGCTTACTGCGAGGGAGCGGAAGAATATGCCTATTGCGAGACGGGGTGCTACGTAACGAGGTACTCTTGAGGGGATGAGAGATTTAGTGGCGCTATGCCTTGTTAACTCGAAGTTGTAACTCCAGAAGAGAAGAGTATACCTCGTCTTCGACAATGACTGAATCTTACGCTTTGGAGATCACCTGAGTGTTAAAAGTGTGCTGCAGCATATTAGGCGTTTCCCACAACATCAGGACTATGGATTAAAATGCTGTTTGAGAATTGAGCTTCTCGTGATACATCATTTACTGTGCCGTCTCTACCATGTTCAAGTCCATGCCTATGATACAATAATCTACATTTCAAGCAGCGATTTCTCACAAATCTAGTACAACGTAGCATATACATATATACAAATTAATAACGCTCACTGAACATTAAAATCAGCCTTCTCAAGCGCCTTCTCGAACAGCTCACGACACGGCACACGACTGCCAAGCCGAGCACAAAGCAAGAACGCTCCACTAAGCTTGCGGTGCAGACTATACGTCTCCTCGGGCGGCGGACTAAGGCGCTCGCGCACCATGACGGGGATGAGGTCACGGACACGCTCAGTAATAGTCTGATCAGCAAAGTCATAGACCTCAGGCGCAGAACGCAAGAAAGGTTCAGCAAGCGTCAAGATACTGGCGACGTGAGCATCGAGCATGGCACGGCTCTCGTGGCCCGTGAGATAGCCGAGGCGCTGCGAGAAGTCGATGACGGCGTCGCGGTCCTGGCGCGCCGCGGCTTCGAGTAGGGCGACGTACTGCGAGACGAACTCGACGGGGAACTCGCGCGAGGCGCCGAAGTCGAGCAGCTCCAGCTTCCCCGTGTCGGCGTTGTACAGGAAGTTGGTCCAGTTCGGGTCCGTCTGCATGAAGCGGAACTCGATGATCTCGCGTAGGCACAAACGCAGGATCTGCGTGCCGATCCAGTCGCGCTGCGCCTGTGTGAGTGATGATCCCTTTACGCGCGTCACGCCTACGCCTTCCATGAATTGCATTGTCAGAACGTGTTTTCCGGACGCGTGTGCGTAGATCTCCGGAACGGCGAATACGTCTTCTTCGTCGGTGAGAAGCGATTTATATCGCTTACCGCATGCGAGTTCGCGTTCGTAGTCGCACTCCCAGCCCAGCTCCGTCCGCGCATTGTCGATTGTCTTATTGAGATACAGACCTTTCGGCAGCATTCCGGAAGCCAGCAGGAGCATCGAAATGTTGTCCAGGTCCGAGTTGATCGAGTCTGCGACTCCTGGAAACTGGATCTTGACGGCGACCTTCTCGCCGGACTTCAGTGTCGCGCGGTGAACCTGCCCAATCGACGCCGCAGCGATAGGCGTCTCCTCGAAGTCTTCGAACAGGTCGCGCCACTCGGGGCCCAGACTCGCTACCAGCACGCGGTCCCGCTGCCGCGCGGGCATATAGTCTGCACGGTCCTGTACTCGCTGTAAAACGTCTTGTATTGGTTTAGGCAGCATCTTAGAGTCCTGGAAGCTCATCATCTGGCCTAGCTTCAGAGCCGCTCCTCTCATCCTTGATAGCTTCGCTACCAATCTTTCCATGTTGCCAGCGCTGAACATCACGGAGCCCTGTCCGCCGCCGCCGAAACCTCTGCTAATACCTTCGGTGAGCGCTCCTCCTAGCATACCAGCTGCTAAGCCACCATAGTTCCATATCCGGCTCAAACGGGTCGCTGGCACTTTGGACTCACGTAGAACGTATGCTGGCGTAGGAGTTTCATCAGGTAGGGATACCATAATTTCTGACTGCTTTTTAATAGCAGCTCCCTCTCTTGAAAGAATATCGTCAACCATTTGAGTATGTTTTTTTTCTATTTGTTGAGCATCTGACTCTTGAATATCCTGAACTTGACTTTCCGAAGACCGAGCAGGCACTTCCTCCCAAGTTGTTTCTCCGTCTACGTCAGTCTTCGGCGAAGATGAAGATGTTGGCTTTTCTTCAACTTGTGGCTTCAGTGACTCTTCCAATTGGGGGCTCGCGATAGCCACGTCCGCAGCTACGGCGCTCTCCTCGACAGGCGATCTTCCCTGTCCTGAGGCTTTCGAAATGGAAGGAAGGGGCTTTCCGCCCTTATGCCCATCAAGTGTCTTAGGTTTATCATGCCCGAAATCCTTGAACCAGCTAGGTTTTGGAGGTGGCACCTTCGGCCGTAGACTTCCCAAGGCACTTTGGCCCTCGAGCATCTGAGAGCCCCGGCTCGTATGAAAAACGTTAATGTTGATACCTGCAGGGGCATCTTCCATCGAATTATTCGCCGTTTCCGAATTTACGCCTTCGTCATGTGTCTTCTGGTCCAAATTTGCCTTCTCCCTCAGCTGCGCGAGAATAGCGCTTTGGTCAGGCCGGCGTACTTGTTGAGCCGCTGCATCCTCCAAGCCGGAGCCACGCTGGAAGAAATTATGGTTAACGTCTAATCTTGGACCCTTAGAAATATCTCGCGATGTAAAGGATTCCTTGACTATTGGTTGTGTATCGCTGACTAAGTCGGACTGTATTGGCGTATCAGCCTGCGACAGCTGTTGCTGGCCTTCGTTTGTTGCATCTCCACTAGATTCCGTCGGTGCCGGGTCACTTTTCCTTTGGGATTTGTTTTGTTTATCCCGCAAAGACTTTATGATGCTAGATGTTCGACCATAGCGATCAATCTGTCTTGCACGCAGTTCCAAGTGCTTCGTAGCTACTGACCGAGAGGCGCTGGCCACGGCCGCCAAGTCCAGTATAATATCCGCGAACCTCATCGGAACGGTTAGCTACACCATTCTATTATTTTACACCGCTTCATGATAGTTTTCATGTGAAGATGCAAGAATTCCTCAAAAACGCTGACATTATGCAGCGAACTTGTGAGAATCATAGATTTTTGACACCAAAAATTCATGGCTAATCACAAGCTCGCGCCACACTATGCTGTGGCTGTGTTCCTAGAACAATCACTCATTTGACGTCACACGTCCAGATTACATAGACCAAATAGCAGAAAAAGTGATCTTGTACGAAGTAATCGAGCCAATGAATAGGGTTATGATGTTGATTTATTTTCAGATATTTTACATATTATGTCATTATCACATCCGTATCCACACTGTCTGTCAACTTCATGCTATCTAAACTAGGCGCCAGAGCGTCCATCTCTCTCAGGGTATATTCCACCAGGTAGCTTTCATCAACCAACTCTTCCATCCGCTTGTAGTGCCTCTCTGTGTACACTTTAAGTGCGTTAAGGACTTCTTTGAGACTTTTCTGACCTTTGGCTCCTTTCACAGACAGACCTGATAGGCGACTGACCGGATAGCTTTTCACAACTGTCCACAGAATACGTTGGGCCATTGGCGCCGTCCTCGCATTAGTGTTCCAGTCTCGAAGTCTTAATAAAAGTAAGAATAGTTGTTCATCCGACAATGTAGCCAAGACCTCATCGACGGCTTTTAGACCCGACAGACTACCAGCGTCGGGCGTTTTTGAACCAACTACCTTTTCAAAAAGACCCTGAAGTTTGCGGGGGTGGTTGAGTTGAAGAGCTAGTGTGATGGCCTCGCGGTAGGCTCCTGCATATTCGTAATTATCAAGTTCTTGCTCCTGTTCGATAAGTTTAAGAGCTGCCTCATTCGATGCTGTTTGTGTTTCTGTAGACGTGTCTTTCCAGAACGTCACTGTTGAGTCACCGCTTCCAGATACAATCATGTTGGTATCCGGGTGAACAGCCAAAGCCCAGACTCGATCTTCGTGATTATCGAGAGTACACTCATTTTCGCCAGAGTTAACGTCCCACACTTTCACTAAGCCATCACCGCCAGCGCTGGCAATAAGCATTGGTTTCTTGGAGCGCTCCTCTGGTGGCGGTATGTTAAGCCAGGTTACTTTGAGGACACTATTAGAGTGCCCTTCGAAAGTTCTAAGACACGTGTAGTCCGCAAGACTCCACAACTTAACAGTTTTGTCACCGCTTCCCGTTATCACCACACCTTTGCCAGATACTGAGCCTTGCTCGCCCTGTAGTATGGGGGTGTTGAGGGGAGCAAAGGAAACGGACCAAACACCTCGGCGATGACCGCGAAGTATCCCCTGAACCTCGCCCTCTTCTATTGACCAAATCTTGACGACTTTGTCTTGAGAAGCGGAGGCGAATAATTGCGCATTGTTACTAACATCAATAGCATTTATATCCTTGTCGTGAGCTTTACGGGTGTATGAGGCCCGAATACCTGATTTTGTAACTGGCTGCTGTTCTTTGGGTATCTCCCACCTCTTGATAGTCTGATCGGAAGATCCTGTCACCAAAAACTGCGGTGGGTGGTTGAGAGGGTCGGCATGAGCTTTTGAGCCATCGACGGGTTGAATGCGAGGTAATGCCACTGCGCTGACAGATTCGGCATGTCCCTGAAATGTTACCCAGCAAGTGTAGGAGTTGTTCTTAGGGTCCACTCGCCAGATCTTAGCTGTGTTGTCCTTCGCGCCCGTAGCAACCCAGTGGCCAGACCAGTCAACATCAAGCGTGATGATAATATCGTCATGACCTTTAAGCAGGGCAATGTCTTGGCCGAAATATTCGGATGATACCAGGGCAGTGCTATCACCCGGTTCCGATACGGAAACTATGCGAATATCTTCAGAATTTGTAGCGAGAGCCATTACAGAATGGTCCCGGAGCAGGTACCGCAGGTCGATTATATCGTCGTGTGTTCCCGATATGCGGTGGAAAGGCTCAGGTGGCGCAATTGCAGACGCAGACGCCTCTACAGGTACCTTAAAGAGAGCTATTGTATGGTCTACCTGGATACAGGCGATGAACGGCAAGCCTGGTCGATATATCGCAGCAACAAAGGCCTCTGCCTCAGGTTTCTCCTTCTGCTCTTCTGTCAGTTCGCGGCCAGTCTCTGTTTGCCATATTCGCAAGCATCCATTTGATCCCGCGGTATAGGTTAGCTGGCCGTCGCCTATGAATCTTACTGCCTCGATCAGCTCGAAGCAGGGAATGACTTTCCGCGGTTTCCACGACTTTGTATCCCACCAACGTATGGTCTTGTCTCTGCTGGCAGTTACGAGCACATTCTGAGCGACAGAGTAGTCGAGGCCTCGGACGTCTGACACATGGGAGTCGAGATTGGCAACAACGCTCCTTTTGTGTAAGTCCCACACGCGCACTTTACCGTCCTGACTACCCGACGCAAGTCTGAATCTTGCTGTAGCCGGAACATCATCCTCGTGCTCGTCGTCATGCGCAGTCTTAGAGTGCCGCCTCTTCTTCTTGTCCGAGTCCTTAGCCCCATTCGACCCCGGTTTCTTCGGGCTAGTAGCCAGCTCAAAAAACAGGAGCGCAGACACCAACACGCTCGGGCCACGGAAGGTGTGTGTGATATAGCCGCCATTGATGTCCCAGACCTTGATGGACCCGTCGGTGCCACCGGTCGCAAGCAAAGTACTCGTTTTATCGACGGCTAAGACAACAACGGGAGTGGTATGTGGTCGCACCGTCCTTACGAGCTGAGGATCAATCGAATCGGCCGTCTTCTGAAGGGAGTAGATTCGCATAGATAGAGATCTGGAGCATATTATGAGGTGAGAACCCGAGGGCGTTACTTTTAGAAGACGTGGTCAGCGGCGCGGGCGCATTGGCCTCTTGGAAAAAGTGCGACCTACAAGTGAGTGTCGATATGAGCTCGCCATCCTATTAATTACCATTAGCAACCAGATTGAGAGTACGGAATAGCTGGAAGAACTGACCCCTTCCACCTTTGCCAGGTGCTTGCCAGTCTTGATGTCGGTTAGGATCGCATCTTCGCCCAAAGTGGTCGCCAATATGCGAGCATCATCCTCGACGGCAACATCCCCCCCAGTGAAAATAGGCCGAATGACTTCGCTTGCTGCAAATGTGGTCTTGAACGGTGCTTTGGCGGCCATGATTGAAGCACCCGGTGCAGATAGCCAATTGGCAACTCGGTATTGCCTAGGTAGGTTCTGGTCTGGAGGCCGGCGCTGTTGAAGGTTGAAGTGGGATGCGATGCTCCGGAAATTTTTGGATAGCAGGATAGAACCCGATAACGATAAGAAACATGGATGCTAGGTACTTAATACCTACCTCTGTTCATTAGGATACTTACCAGCCATCGTCGAGTACATACCAATTCTCAATAGAGTCTATGGACATAAAAAATCATTTTTCACTATCCGAACATTTTAGATCAACTCGCATGCATGCGTCGTCAACCAGCTGGGTTGGAGTTACTTTCGACTCTCCATGTGCATAGTACCAAACTATTTAGTGCCCTATGAGGAACTTTAGAGTAGTACAAGTAGGTGCCTTCCATAGGTAAAAGATGGGCTACATAGAGCAGTGCCTCACAGGTATCACCTGCCCTGTCAAGGTTCAGTCTCATACCAAATGAACTTGGAACTTACCTACCACATATCAAATACATGCACAATCTATCACCACGTAATGATTGTTTATAACTAGCTAGCTAAAGCCATTCTATCTGCAACTTTCAATAATCGTCATTCCAACCGACACACCTCAGCCCATATATTTCACAACGTCAATCAGTGAATTACAACTTTTGCCTCATTCTACTTAACAACCAACTCACCAACAAGCAGTGCGGTCGAACACCTCAACGCGTTGCTCGTGATATACCTCTCGCCTTATATAAACGTGACACGAGACACATTACCCTTCAAATCCTCTAGTTGCTAATCATTAATAGAATGGGACGCCATGAACCTTTGACGTCCTTGGCGTTGGTTTGTGCTCCCTACTCTCCCAGGTCTCGTATGGCTACATTTACGCTGATACTTTGCTAGGGCCGATCCCCCTACGATGATGTTGTCGAGGGGGAGGGTGAAGCTGATTCTCAGGAGCCTACCAGGGAGTACGACGAACATGGCCGGGTTGTCAATGAGGAGAGTAAGAGAATGAACAAAGACATCATTCGCGCTCACAATGAAGTCATGCTAGTCATAGGAGTCGCGGAGCAGGACCCCGGCGGCCCAAGTACCTCCACAGGTGATTCCACAAGGCTGCACAACGAGTATGAGAACAGCACAGGCAGGCATTTCCTTCGACTCGGTCGCGTCCTTGTGGTTGTAGGTATATGGGGCGTTCACGGTATACGACAGCGCATATTGGTAAGCTCTCCTACGTCACGCTTAATTCACTTATCTGCAATATTCACATCCTGTCAGGTGTACAAGAACGCTGCCAGGTTTCCATTCCTAGACCTGGTTTACAGCGAGATCAGAACACATTCAGCACCGCAGTTGTTGTTTGCTGGAATGCCTTCGTTTTTTACTGCATGGTCTTTGCAATGGTATTCGAGAACAGCGGAGATCGTTCGAGATAAGTTTTGGTAGGTTTGTGCAATACTTCTGCAACCTCTCATTCCTAACAACTTGCAGGCTCCGGGCAATCATAAGTCATATCCGGTTTCACCTCCAAATATATGTTGCGATGCAGCGTCTTGACTTAATACCTGGGTCTCGTTGGTTTCCTAGCCTGGATTTCTTCGTTCCCTTCTCTAGCGCTTCGCCCTTCATTGCGCCACCACCACTAGGCTCGGCAGGGGCTAGGACTGTGTCCGAATGGGTTGGAAAGATTGCTATGAATCTTGCTCCCTACGCGGGCTACTGGCTTGTTGGCTGCGCCTGGGACGTCTTCAGCTATCTCATACGGCGAAAAGTACACAAAAATTTGCCACACCCTTGGCCGAGTCCTATCACAAACCTTCGAGCATTGGTTCCCACAAACACTCCACGGAGGCAATCTTTCCCAGAATCCCCTACTCTGGGAGATACCGACCGGGATATAAGACATACGCAGGGCCCTGAGGCAGACGCTGATCCTTCAGCAACGAACGGAGATGGTGTTGGCGAGGCCCTTCCGGTTGGGACGATTCGTAGACAGGGTACGTTCTCCAGCCGTGGCGGGGACGGTTATGCTACCGACGAAGAGGATCCAGAAATGGTCAATCCTACATTGATCAGTTTCGATGTCGATACCAGCGAATCGACTGAACCGCCTGCGGGAATATGGTCCGCTGAACTCCGCCCTAGCAACAGTGGTGACCCCAGGACACAGCAGAAAGAAGCGCCCAAATATGTTGTCAATACGCTGACGAGTCTCCCTTCACTACTTGCCGGAGATATTCTTACTAGTTCCTTTACGCATATCTTGTTAACACCTCTCGACATTCTTGTATTCCGAGCCATGGCAAGATCATTTTCGTCCAAGTTTGGTCTTCCCATAGGTCACATGTTTGAAGTTAGCCTGGCAGATGGCCTGGTGAGTCGAATGATGCTCAACCTCTTCCAGGCCGAAGTCCTCAAATTTCTCATATCGGCAGAGGCCTGGGCTTTTGTAACGGGTGTGGCGCAACGATTCCATGTCACTGAGGAAGAGTGGAAAGAATATCAGCTACGGATTGAACGTGCCATGGAGGCGGAAGAGACGGAGTCAGGTGAAGAAGTAGCGGACACAGTTCGGTCATCATAGTGGACGACAATGTTCCGTTTCCTAAGGCTGCCCGCATTTTATAGCGCCGTCTTAGCATGCTAATCAAGTCAACCCCACATGTACTATATTTATAACTTGACCGCCGTTGCTAAGCTCCTGTATATGTACGAGTACGATACGTAGTGCTCTAAATCACAACACACCGTAACCAGTATCTATCTAATGATCAAAGTATGTAAGATGAGGCTGGTCGCCCTGGGTTGTTGGACTCGTTATCTGCTGTATCGTTTTGTGAGATCCCAAACGACCAACGCGATATGTAGACAATTAGAATCACAGAATGTCTTCTCCTCGCAGTAGTGAGGTTTTGACGACATGGGTTGTTCAAGTTCGAGTAGGAAGCGCATACGCTTACCTCATTGCGCGTAAGGCAAAGCTTTGAGGTTTACACTAACTAAGACTTGATCGTTTTAATCAGTCTAAGTGGAGGCTTCCCTTACCCGAAACTGGCTGCAATTGAGCCAAGCGACAATGATGGTGACATTGCCAAGACGGACGATTCTCTATTCTGTAAGGCGCTCCAGTCTTATTCGGTTGTGAAGCGCTTACCAGCACTAAGCCCATAGAAGTGGCAATATATATAGTACACTGCCCTACCAGAAAGCCTAGCTGCCCAGCCGGACGATTGATCAAACCGACACGTGCAGTGATTCCTTCCCAACCACGTTGTGTCCAAAATGCTTCCTGGACGGAACTTACCGAGACTGTCTAAAACGCGCATAATCGGGGGGTTGTCAGATCTATGTTTGATTGGCAACGACAAGTCTACACTAGTTTACTTTGGCACACGAAGATGACGATCTTTCTTACGGCCCCCAACGTAGGGCCACTTGCAACAAAACTCCGTACACATGTCGTATACCACCAACAAGACCAAGTTTTGAAACGTAAATATTTAACAGCGAATTATCTGTAATGAACTGTTTTTTTTTATATTATATAACAAAGTCTAAATTATGCTTACCACCTTGATGTTCGTTTTCCTGATTATTTTCTAGCTGTTTTACTGCGTTGGTAAAGTAAAGGCGGCTACGGTACATGTACGGAGTTTTGTTGCAGTGGCCCTGCCCAACGGTCCCCGAAATCATACCTGCATGGTTCTGCCCAGCTCTGCCCATATATAGCATACTTACATAATAATAATGTAACAGTACGCGTCGTTCCCCTCGTCCTTAGGGATTGGCTTTCAGAGATTAATTAATATACCAGGTTACACGGAATTCTACGAGATATCGTGATAGAACGCCCAGTAAAAATGGGTATCGACTGATTGCCTCGTCCCACAGTCCAAAATAGCTCTAACTACCGACAAGCAGCCACAACCGACGGTTGAAGCTAAACTGAGCCACTCTTCTTCAGACGTATGGGAATGGCGGATAGGGGCGACGACTGTATTTCTGTAATTACTCTAGCAACAACACCATTATATCGTGAGACGGTTGTTTACTTATATCAGTGATTTCCAGAATAGGTAAACGATCTCTAAGCACTATCCACGTAGTGCAATGAAGGATTTAAGCCCTGCGCCGTAACGGTGCACGATCCCAAGCAACTCGGCTATTAAGCTCTACAGATTAGTTCAAGTTCAACACACGGCCCAGTTATACCGACGACGCGATTGGGAATCGTGTAATTTGCCCCTGCGCCCCCGACATAGTTTCCAAATCGGGGATTCTGGAACGTGATGGGCCCCTGACAGAGGTCGAAGGATTTCGTGCCCCAGTAAAGGGCTTAGTGTCGACACTAGGTAGCGAGGGTAGTCTACCCATACACGACGATCAGATGGTTGCTCGGATATGATGATCAGTTTTTCATCCTGCTGTGTGCTAACGCTCAACTTCATTCCTTTCAATTCTCGTGCTTGGCCCAGTATTATGCCCAACCTCCACCTGCGACTTTCAATATCGGCACGCTGGCAGGATGAGCGCTCCATCCGACAGAGAACAATATAGTACACTCGAGGTCGCTGGAGATGTGGACGTTCTCAGATCTGGCAAATATCCAGAGGTAGTGCCGCCCTCGGCGCCTGAGGTTTACGGCTACTATGACCCTCCAAAAACCGATCGTCAGGATCATCAGGCGCCGGAGGTCGCCCAACATCAACAGGATATAAAATTACTACCCGTCACGGCATATTCCAATGCAGCGCCGACAGAACAGGCTTATTCGACGTACCCCGAAGTGGTGGAAGGCGGCGCCGGACGCGCAAACGGTTCGAAAGGGGCGACGATATTCGGAGTTCGACGGACGTATTTCTGGATAGGGCTTGGTGTCGCGATATTGATCGTTATCGGTGTTGTCGTTGGTGCTGTGGTAGGCTCGATGAGCCATAACACCTCTCATTCATCGTCACCATCATCGAGCAACGGGAGCGGGACGAATGGGACCAGCGGAGGAAATCCGAATAATAGTACCGGACCGGCGAAGTTGACATTATACAATAACACGCAACTCGCCTCCGCCAATTTCACCGACTCTTCCGGAAACAATAACTATCTATTAGCATACCAGTTGAGCGACGGTTCAATCGGCCTATCCGCATTCAACTCACAAAATAATAAGTGGGTTGCGTCGACTGTGGTTAATGGAACCACTCAAGGTATAAAACTTGGGACCACTCTCGCGCTTAATACCTTCTATCAATATCCTAATGTAAGCAGTCTCAACTTTCTAGCCTGCTTCTGAAGGTTTGTTTTTCAGGGGGAGACAGCACATGCTAATCTGGTCTTGTGTATTACAGAGTCCCGACGTGAACCTCTACTATCAAAATAATGGATCAGCCACAACCATTATGTCCCTGGCCTACGCCAGCAGCGACTCAATATCTACGACGTCAATAGTACCATCCAATAAATGGTCGTCAGTGGCCGCCGGCGGTTTCAGTTCGTTGCCAGGATCCTATCTCGTCTCCTACGGCAAGCAATGCGTCTACTGCAACCAGTACGCGTACTTCTTCTGGCAAGGGCCGCAAGGTCTTTTGATGGCCGAAAACAGCGGAATGGGGGTCCAGCAGGCCAGTTTGATCAGCGCGGAGATGACACCTTCGACCAACACATCAATAGCGCTCACATACTCGGGGACACTCAACGGGGATAGCAATGCCATTCTGCGCCGCAGCCTTAACGTCTTTTACCGGTCGAAGACGAGTGGGCTGACTCAACTACGGGTCGGCAACGGCATGAACATTCCGACGTACGTAGGCCGAGATATCGGCCCACGCACCAACTTTGCGGCCTTCACGACGGGTTGGAACGAAAGCTACTCGAACAACCCGACGCCCCTCGGCTTCCAAGTTCTTAGCATCGATCCAGATGCAGGTGACGGTGTCCAATTGACATACTTCTTAAACAACACCTGGGCGACGGGTCCCAACACGGTCTCAGACTTGTCGGATTGCCAGGGAAGGGCGACGATGACCGTACATACAGGTCGGAGATTATACTGCTTAGTCAACTCCGGTAACAACGGTGCCGTTGAAATCGTAGAGTGGGCTTGGAGGGGCGACCCGAGTGATACCAAAACTTATTTGAACTGGGATAAAATTGGGACGGTAAACGTAGGAGTTTAATAGATTGGAATGACCTTATATGTAATCAGTTAGCTTTCTCAGTATATGATTTTCAAACACTTCGATATCTCTTTTGTTGACCCTGGCGGTGAAGATCGTTGGGTAGTTGCTGTGCAATGACCGAGAAAAAAATTAAATTCGAGTTTCAACCTCACAATTATCGTTATTATCCTTAATGAGATTGTTCGTCGTTTTTTTTCGATATGCTTCGCTTATTATTCAAAGAGCCATGAGTCGGCAAAGCTCTCTCATACTATGGGAAGGTCACGCATTGTGTGTACTCCTGTTCGATATTGTAATTCTTTTATTTTATCGTTTCATACACATACTTAGCGTTTACTCTCTGGCCCCCTTTATTAGGTCATGATAGGATAGGTTTAGCAACTTGAAGACGCGCCTACCGCAAGATGGCAATTACGGTTAACGTAACCCGCTACTGCAAACTTTGACAGCCTCGCGAGCTAGGTGAGTGGGTTGGCATCTAGCTACTGCGTACGAAAGATTGGCCACCGATCTTTGCGTTGTCTCGCTCTCATCGAAGTAAGATTTCTGGTTTCAGCTACATCGCTAACCCCCATATAAAATCGACAACTAAGTGGGCCGTATCTACCTAGTTTCATCGGGTTATCAGATGGGAAATGCTGACCCCCGGAGATCGCAGCAGTGGTGATCGAGCCGAGGTACTTCGGGACCGAAGTCCCTTCGTAGCCCTCTATCCTCAGCCTATGAGATCAATATAAACCATATCATCTTACAAATGTCATGTTTTCTCACGTAAAGGGAGGCGATGGCCATTGCCTCATCACGAGAGCAGTTGCTCGACGAGTATGCGGACACTGGTCTCGCAGCACAGAAAGAGGCCCCCATCTGCTTAGACAACAATTATTGCGATGACGCGAATAAAGGCGGTCATGTCAATGTCTACGTGTTAGCACAAAGACGTGCAGGTTCAGAGCGCGAATTCCCATGCCTCTTGTGCTAGATAGCGAGCCATCAAACATAAGATAAACCTTACTTGTGGTATTGGAGGAGCGGGACAATGTACTGTTTCCGCTCTCAATATGCTGCTATTATTTGTATAGGTAAGGAACCGAAAAGACATACCTACCTATCTCGTGCGTTTAAATCGTAGGTTATGTAATAAATTTGATCTGCTGTGTCAGATCTGACTATTTCCTTGCGTACAAGGAATTCCGTGAAATCTCTATAGAATCAATTCCGGTGCCGGTATAATATCACTCCGAATTGGCACTGCCAAAATCCGCCCAACCATGTTCGTCCGTGTATTTCGGGGACCGCTCGGCGGAGTTCTGGCTGGGTGGGTCAATAAACCTATATCATGGACATGGGAGACCAGCTTCAATAATGCACAAGAAACGCATTCATTTGTCAGGGGCGGATTGATGATACCCCATCTCCGGGGAATATGCGAACCATGAAGATAGGAGATAGCACGGAATAGGCAGTCTGGCGATACTTGGGATCGAAATCAGACCACTCTGTATGTAAATAAAATGGATTGAATAGACGTCAAAGATGGAAGTATTGGAACAGCAACATCAGCTACTCCATCCATATCGCCACAGCTCCAATAACATCAAAGATGTCGCAACGTATTGTTCCTCGTTGGCCTTCTACAAGCACCGACGTACGGCTCCTCGCCGAGCCTCTAGTCTTCCCTTTCTCGAAACGTACGGCGTCAAACCGATTTCTCAAGGCCGCAACGTCAGAACGTCTTGCTAGTTACGATGAAAAGAACCTCGAGGCCCGTGGGATACCCTCGTCGCAGATGACAGCTTTCTACGCTCGCTATGCTCGAGGCGGATGGGGCCAGATCCTCACTGGAAATATCCAGATCTCTTACACCGACCTCGAGGCTCCCGGAAACGCAATCATTCCTCCCGGTTCTGAGTTCTCCGGACCACGCTTCGAGGCCTTCGCCGCAGTTGCGGCGGCAGGTAAAAGCCACGGGAGCTTGATTGTGGGACAAGTTTCGCACCCTGGAAGGCAGGTATCAGAGGCTCAACAGCCTCACCCTATCAGCGCCAGCGCGGTCCAGCTTGTCGTAGAGGGAATGGGGAAGTTTGGCGTCCCTCGAGCAGCGACTCGCCAAGATCTTGATAACATCATTGAAGGTTTTTCGCATGCAGCAGAGTACCTAGAGCGTGCAGGGTTCGACGGCATAGAGCTTCACGGTGCTCACGGCTATCTTATCGCGCAATTCCTGAGCCCAACAACGAATCAGAGAACGGATGAGTACGGAGGCAGCCTCGAGAATCGGATGAGATTCGTCCTAGAAGTTGCGGCTGCCATCAAGAAACGTGTCAGCGAGCGCTTCATCTTGGGCATCAAGGTCAACTCGGTGGAGTTCCAAGACAAAGGTTTCACTCCTGAGGAGGCCATTGTACTATGCCAGGCTCTTGAAAAAGCCGGATTCGATTACGTGGAGACCAGTGGCGGCACGTACGAAGATCTTGGACTTGGCCATAAAAAGGAGAGCACGGTGAAACGTGAAAACTATTTTGTCGAATTTGCTGAGCGCATTGCAAAGGCTGTGAATAAGACCAAAGTATACACTACAGGCGGCCTTAGAACTGTAGGCGGAAGTAAGTAATCATCCTCGTTCTCACTCATATTATTTCAATACCACAGAAGCTCTCGTTTAGCCTGTGTCATGTCTTAGAACCTTTTTATTCTTATTAAAAATTGCTGAACACGCTTAACCTGACGATACTGACTCTGAATGCTGCAGTGCTTTCGACCCTTGAGGGCGTTGATGGTCTGGGCCTCGGGCGCGTCGCCTTACAGGAGCCCTCGTTCGCAGGCGATATCCTGTCCGGTAAAATCACGGGTGCTATGAAGTCATCGATCCCAGAAACCAACTTCTTCGGCCAACTCCTGACATGCAGCTAGTGAGTCATACCAAGAGCCCCTTTTCTTATTATCAGGGGCATGAGTCGTCCATCCTAGCCAGATTTATGCATCGATATCAAAATACTAGATACTCTTAATTAGTATTGCGAGATTTCTTGGGACAGAAATCGCTAACTCCCTTAATCACAGTGTCCTTAAGCAGATAGCTCGTGGCGAAGAGCCCGCTGACTTGACTGATCCGAAGGTCACAGAGGAAATACTAGCGAGTATGAAGGATTACCATTAACGGCACACTTGATGTGAGAGAGGATCGGAATACAGATAGACTTAGAGAAACCCAAGACATACTATACAGTCTCTTAAAAATATCCGTTTTTGCAACCACGCCCCTGTTCACCTGACAGCAGTATATTATGAGATCATATATCGTAAGCCCTGACGCCAAGCTACTGGGTGTGCTCAATATGCCTAGTCCGAATCCTGCATCATATAAAAGACAGAGATCCGCCAATATTCAGGCCAAGCAAATATGTGACTCTTCCAGCGGTCCGGGGAAACCGGATACTTAGAATTAGGAATCTTCATTTCCCTATTGATTGTCACCCTACCACCGTGAGGCTATCGAGACTGAGACGTGCATCCTCGTGTTCGGCCAATGATATGAATGAATTGTATCAATGTCAACTAATCCGTTTATCTGCTTAGAAATAGCCCAGAGGTAGTCACTCACCGCCATGAGATTGATAGGTAGAAGTCCTAGACAGTCCTACGACTAGACTTAGTATAAAAGCTGAAGGCGCATCCCTTTCGAGCAACCCAGGAATTTGAGCGAGGACAAACGAAGCTTGTTAGCTGTCAGTTCAGAGCAACTCTATCAAGATGCATGGCTTATACCACCTCCTTTCTCGGGCTACGTTGCTCTCATTAGTCGTGACGGCGTACTCCAAACCTAGCCCCTTAACGACCAAATCTCTCGTTACTACTGACGGGTACACCTATGTCTACGACCACGTCGCTCCTCATAATGAATCCATGCTCACCTTTCTCCTTCTCCATGGATATCCTGCTTCGCGATACTACTGGCACCACCAGATCCAGCCCCTCACAGAAGCTGGCTTCGGTATCATAGCCCCCGACATTCTGGGTTTTGGAGACAGCTCTAAGCCAACGGCAATCGAAGAATACAATCTCAGGAACATAGCAGATCATATAGCCCAGATTCTCGACGCGGAGAACCTGCCAAACGTCATAGGTGTTGGGCATGACTGGGGTGCAGGAGTTCTTTCTAGATGCGCGGTATTTCAAGCCAAGCGTTTCAGCAAGTTGGTCTTCGTGTCTGTCGGCTACGTGGCGCCTGGGATTTTCTTTGACGTCGACGGAATCAACGAGGCCGGCCTCGAGAATTACGGCTACACGCCGTTCGGGTACTGGTACTTCTTCAACTCTTACGACACCGCCGGGATAATCAGCCAGAATGTGAGTATCCCTATGCCGCAAGCGGCATTCCAACAACCCTACAATGCGTCCTGGGAAAGCGAACTGACAGTGGAAATATCACAGCTTGAGTCTTTCTTTCATCTCCTTTACCCTACCAATTCATCGCGGTGGGGTACGGATTTTGCTCAAATTACGGCAGCGCGTGCCTGGCTGGCCGCCAACAAGACAACTGAGCTTCCGTCATGGTTGTCTGCCGAGGACAAGGCCACTTTCCTGCGAACATACAGCCAACCCAACGCGACAATCAGCTCTCTCAACTACTACAAGGCACTGCTACGGGGCGTGCAGGCGGCGGGCGAGGCATCGCTCACGGACGAGGATCGCAAATTGAAAGTGCCGGTGCTGGGAATTGCCGGCGCAGACGATCTTGTCACGCTCCCGGGCACTTTGGTAGGGGGGACTGAGGCCTGGGCCGCGGCCGGATTCGAAAAACGGATTATCCAGGCTGGACATTGGGTGATGTTAGAGAAACCCGACGAGGTCAGTCAGATACTCATTGATTTTGCCAATTCCGTGAAGACGAACACATGAGATGGCAACGTGGCAACGCGTGAGTATATTGGAATGAATGAGTTTTATTGGCTCTTAGCGAGACGCGAACTAATCATCGCAATGGCTGAACAAGGACTATATAGGTATGGAGGATTATGTACCTACTTGTATCACGTAGGCGGCTTGCACGAAGGAGTTTAGGTAGTTTATTAATCGGAGGTATTTTTCGTTATAGTATAGAAATACGGTCCTAGATAATAGTGTAGATGGGGCCATGATTCGCTCTCAAAATTGAAGAGAATATCTGAAAGGGTGACGCTCAAGGCTTTGTTCTCGGCATTGAGTAATCGGTTGATTTGTGTGTTTGCGGAACTTCCCGACCACTCTCCACTGGTACCTCCCATTCAGCTGTACTTACAAGTATCGATGGCGTCAGCTGAACCTCAAGACTTCTTCGGTCGCGAATATATACTAGAACGACACCTACCGGATAGCTAGTTTTCCCAGGTTTTATACCGTATGAACACAGGCAGAATTTTACTAAAGCTAGAAGATTGAGATACCGAGGCTTGTACGCAATTCGAGGGACTTCGGTGCGAATCAACACAAGAAGACATCCATTTTCAAAGTGATTAGAAGACATCCATTTTCAAAGTGATTAGAAGACATCCCAGGTCAATGTCCCGATGACAGAACTGCGGGGCCAAGATACCTCGCACCAAATAGGCTTCGCAGACAGGGAGAGACGGTATTTCTGCCGTCAAGTCGGGACCGAGGTCTCCACATCTTCGGTCCAACCCATCATCCAGTGCCAGCTCACCGGTACCACCGGGGTAACGATTTCTCATCAAGATGTGGAAGATATAGTCATATTGTCTAATATTGGTGGTAATCATGATTATAATATGCTGCCGCCAGTATCCACTACCAGATCACAATCACAACACCAACCGCCCGCCTTGTTAAACCTCCCATTCGAGATTCGTCTCGAGATATACGCATATCTTCTCACCACGCCATCGTATTCCCCGAGATCACCACCAAAATCCACATCCAGCACCTCAACTACACCATCCTCCTCCTCATCCCCATCACCAGCCCCTTTCTTCTTCCAACAAAACCCCCTATACCCCCTACACCCAAACATACTCCGCACCTGCCGCCAGCTCCACGCAGAATGCGTCCCAGTCCTGTACACCAGCAACGTATTCCTAGCCCACACCTCGCTCCTAACGACATTTCCCTCATTTTTCAACCCCAGCCAACCGCGTAAGATCTACGCGCCTATCCGCAGCGCCTCCCTCGCTTCCCTCGTCACGCGGTATCGCATGCGTCTGCGGTTAGATGCAGAGCCGCAGTTCGAGCGCGATGAGGCGACGGCCCAGTTCTCGGGGAAGAGCGAGGTCGTCATCGAGGTGTGGCAGGCCGAGTGGCGGGGCGTCGGCCCCGATGCGCTGCGCCTCTTCGAGGACGTGAGGGGTGTTAGGATAGCGAGGGTCACGGGGAGTACGGGTGGATTTGAGGCGTATGCGCAATGGCTTGAGCGTGCGATGATGGCTGGGATCGGAGATTATGTCAAACCCTTTGATGGGGAGGATGGGCATGTGGAATGATTGATCCAAGCTTGAGCGCTATTGGCAAGCATGGAGTTTAGGAGTCATTACAATAGAGAGGAAAGAGACGTTCACATGAGATTGTGGCAACGAAAACAGCATGGGAGGGAGTTCCATTCTAGAGCGCTGGTCATCGCGCAACAACGAGGGCATTGCTTATCTGGATATAAATAAGGCACAAGTTGCCTTCAAAGAGCAAAGTAAAGACTTAGACGATAAGGCCTCGTTTCTGCAACCAATTCCCATTCCTAGATCGACATCCTCACCTCCTATAGCGTTGTACAACAATTGCGTAGATCGGCGTCTGGGCGGAATGACTGGAATACGACGATAGGAAGGGCTCAGGCACTTCTTTCCGTCCCGTAAGCAATAAAGCATCTACCTCGAGGACCGATCCTTAAGGTACTGTCCCTCAGACTTTCCCGCCAATCTCACGCAGATGCTAATCTTTCTACTTGGCATTGATGTATGTCGATGGAGTTCTGTAACCTTTCCTGAGATCAGATCTCAGTGTCTGTCGCGGCCTTAAAGGGCTCAGTCACTTTCTTACACCTGATGTTCCCAGATACAAGACTCTCGACCAAGCTGTTACAGCTTGAACTCTTGGGGATGTATAATATGGAATCGAGCCGAGATAGGAACACCATTGGAGCTATACGGATTCTGTTTGGGGACATTCACAGCAAGAGCTTATTCGAAAACGAAACGATAACTTATAATACAGGGTTTATCGAACCCATCGTATTACCGAATCTAGGGGTATGAACAAACCAAATCGAGAAAATCCTAACAGCGTTATCTTAATCTACAAGAGAAACCCAACACACAAGTCTTTTTTAATTCGCTCGCCAAATCTTAAACGCCAATCTTATGCAGAGTCTTTATCCATCTTTTCAGGTCTATAAAGACAGAGGAAAATGGAATGGGGGATCGGTAAGGAATCTCATTAATTACCGCCCATAATTCGCGGAACCGCCTTCCATGTCTTCTGGTCTCCGACCCGAACGCGGCCGAAGTTCTCGTCAATGTCCAGGATGATCTTCAGAGCGTTACGGCTACGGGCATGCGGCGAGGCGATGTCCTTCTCGCGCATGCTGGAGACCACTTCGGCAACACCGGTATGCACCTGTTCCGACTTGGCTTTACCGGGGAACGGCAACACGCTTTGGAGGACTTCGTAAGCTGCGAGAGTGAAACCGAACTGAGGCGAAGATCGGAGGATACGTGCAGGGCCACCCTTGAAAAAGGCTTTGAATCCTTCTTCTTTCAAGATGGTTTGGGCCGCATGACGCAGACCAGTATAACTGGTATCGCCCTTCCGAGCCTCGACTTGTAGACGCGTCTTGATAACGTCGCAAGGTGTGGTTAGATATGCTGCAGGCATACCAGCAATGGCACCCGCAGTAAGCAACTGCACAACACCGAGCTTCTTGGTAGGCGACTCTCCAAACAAGTCCTTCTTTAGATGGCTGTATGTGGGGAAATAGATGGCAGAGAAAGGGACATCGCGAAGAAGGCAGGCAGAAGCGCCCTTATAGAGACCCTTGAGACCTAAGTTCTTAACAATCCACATAGCTGATCGCTTCTGGGCACCCTCAGTAGCCTTAATCATCTCACCCTGAACCTGTAGTCGAATCTTCACTATTTCTAGAGGATTTGTAAAGACCTGGAGGTAATGTCAGCGTTGTAAACCGGGGATAAACACATTTACAAAATGTTCAAGAAGCATTCGAGATAAACTTACGACTTGACAGGCACCAGCAGTACCACCAGCCAGAATCTCGTATGGCAGCCCAATATTTCCGGACTTCTTGTCAGTAAAGGTACCCCGGACAATATCATTTACAGTAAGCTTGATGGCTTTCTCTGGAGCTACACCAACAAGCTGGGGCAGAACGCCAGAGTATAAACCACGGAAACCCTCGTTTGCAACTACCTTTCTAAAACAGTCAATCGAATTTTTGTACAGTCTCTGTCCCGGGTCAGCTCCGCGCTGGTTCTGCATACGCGTCTTCACCAAGTCAATCGGATACACCATAAAGGCACCAAAAGCACCGGCAACACTACCCAGCAGGAAACTGTATGCAGACTCGGCAACCTGAAGTAATGCTGACTGTGCGGTCGACTTGCCATGCTGGAGAGCTTCGATGCGTTTTTTGGAAGTTTCTGAGATGCCACGGCTGACCCACTGAGGATCAAGTACTTTTGCAAAGTCCTGTAGACCGAGTCTACCGGAGGGCTCGTCCAGGCTAGCAAAGTGGAACAAAATATCGGCTTCCATTGGTGTAAATAGCGAGAATCGAGTGATTTTGGCGGCTTCATTTAGGAATTCATTGCGCGTGATCTTTCCATCAGAGCTTTGGCTGATCGCCTTGCGAATGATGAGTTCAACAAGATCCATCTCTTTGATCATGTTCTGGAAGGCGCGGACATTGGCATAGGATATCTTGCTACTTGTCGAAATGTTGCAGAGAGTGGACAGGTTCTCTAGCAGATGGTCGGAAAGCTTGTGTCTGGCGGTCTCAACGATGATCTTAGCGAACTGTTCAGGCTCAATGTATCCATCCTTGTTCTTATCAAAGCGTTGGAATGCCTGTCGAATTCGCTCTCCTTGAAGGCCACGCAACATTTGCGAGAACTCTGGGTACGTAAGGTTGTGCCGCTTAGTCTTGTCGCCAATGTACAGCTTAGCCCACTCACAGTCCCAGTCGAAGGGAATGCTGCCTTCACCCTTGTTAAGCTCGTAGAGTTGTCGGAAGTCGTCGTACTTGACGGTGCCGGTGCGATCAACATCAAACAGACGGAACGCTATCTCGTACTCGGCATCGGATTTGTTGAGCAGATTCAAGAAGGCGGCCCAATCACCCAAGGTGACTTGACCACTGCCAGAGCGGTCGGCGACTCGGAAAAGGATGCCATACTGGTTACGGTTGATTTTGGACTACAGGACAGCAAGGCGCATTGTTAGTAAGTCAATCAACTCATGTCAATTGAGGTTTGCGACAAACACTTACGTAGTCTTCGCCCTCAGGCGCAATGGCGTCAACGAATTCCTCCGGGCCCATCACCGGCTCACCGGTCTCTTCGTCCTTCTTGGCATTGCTCAGGAACGTAGCACGGTAGGAAGCAGAGAGGTTAACCGGCTCCTCCGAGCCTAAAAGGCTACTCTTGACCGCCTCCTTCACTGTTGTTGTTGTTTGGCTCGACATGTTTGCGCAATTGTGCACTGTGACTTCGCGATTTGCGCAATAAGTGTGTATTGGCGAGTGCAGATGATTGGAAAGGGTTAGACAAGTGGTTCGAGCGTTCAGCTGGTCGCCGACAACCAGGAATGACGGAATCGGGGGACTACAACGATGAAGACCCTCAAGAGACCTTGATACATAGGAAAGCCGGTGGAGCTCCGACTATAGGAGTGGATTGCTGGCGCTGTGCTAGTCTGGAAAGACGGTAGGGGGCACCAAAGTTGAACTCGGAGAAGCTCCGGAATTCAAATAAATCCAAACCCTACTTAGTAGAGATTATTGAAAGGAATTGGGAGAAGAGAACGAGAAAGGAACAACAGGTCGCGACGACGGCGATGAGGGATTTCACAAGGCTTAACACCACTGAGGGAGAAGACTTCCAAATTCTTGTAGTTCCTGTCACCCGAATTTTCTGAGATGCGCTAAGGCGACACTGCAGCTGAAAGCCTGGCCAACAAGATAGCGCGACCAATCGGGAAAGCCGGTCAGCAGCTGGATCCATCAGCTATCGATAACCTGGAATCTTTCGTCGCAATTGTTGCGGGAACTACGTTGATCCGGGGAATTGATAAGACGCCATCGCTTATCGCCCCTGGTCAAAAGAGTTAAAAAAGCGATTGCCGATGGAAAGCCGGCGCTAGTTAACTGTCTCCCCGCAGATTGAGTTGGTGTTCCTGGCGATCCCATAACTAACTCACTAACAGTTCACGTGAGCTATGAGTTGACGCTTTGCCAAACTTGAAGAGACGTGGTATACACATCTTTTCCATGAATGAAAATGGAGTCGTCGGGAATAAGAGTGCAGTGCCAGACTGATTGCAGTCAGTGCTGTGATGGTCAAAGGAGTCAAGACACGCTTTGAACATGTTCCACTGCGATGTGGAGGCTCATGTGCCTGCTGTGCCTGCTGTCATCAGAAATCGCCAAGAAAGGCGACGGCACCGCTGCCCCTATATGGGCAAGTCTTCCGATGGACGCCATGATGACGAAGTGACGCCCTTGTCTCGTTTGGGTTCGAAGAACGTGAAGAATGCTGGGGGTCGTCTTTGTTCTTTAGGTTGGACTTCTCATAGATTATTAAATGAGAAACATTGATATTTGGGGGAAATGGCCTCCAAAACTAACAGAACATAAGCTTGAATATAAACTCCTCCCCAAATGCCCGTACAAAGTCTGTCCAGTGGAGACCGGTTGTTCCCGACAGATGCTACCTACCCCAGCCGTCTTTGGAGAAGGAGGATAATAGCCGCCAAAACTGTGCCTACCTGTCGCACCACTCAGTCATACGAGTTCCATCTGATGTAGCGTCTTGCTTCTGATATTATATGATCTGCAACTCGTAGCTTGACAAAATATGATGTGACTATGTTATGACTGAGAAGAAAGGCGTTGCTGGCTACTAGGAGAATCCCTGATGGTAGGCTGTATTTACCTAATAACATTGAAAGAAAGAGTTTGGAACCTTTACTGAAGGCCCTGATAGCTAACATTTCATTTTTTTAAAAACTGAGAGAACTACATTTTCAAGGTTGCTTGTACTGCGTATAATCATAGACTATTGTACCTCCAAGATAAATGCTTATTATGGAAATGGTAATGCGATCCCGTTCCCATTTCCTCCATGTCCTAGCTTCACGTCGTGTATTGCATGACTTAAATGTAGCACTGACCTAATATGTCTTCTAGTTTTATGTTCGTAGCGCTTGTACGAGGCCCCCTTTATGATATCCTCACACACGTGTGCCCATGGTGACCATCCCTGGAAGCTATTAGCTTTCAAGGTAAATATAAATCATGTGCCATATCTGTCTGACAGCTCGGAACCGGTAAATTATAGTTAAAAACGAGGTACATGTCAAACAAATCATGAGCACTCAGGGAGAATGTGCTAGGTTCTGTTTGTGTTAGAAGTTAGACATAGCCATCAGTGTACGAGAATATCTGAAGCCTTCAAAGACATCACTTATGCATATGTGATTTCATGGGACACAAGGATTGGCATGAAGCTGCCAGTACATATATCACTACCTCAGTAAACATTGTCACATACAAGGACAGAGACACATGCAGACACAAAACAGTACACGAATCAATAAGAAGCTTCCTGCTGAAAGCTTTATGTACAAGCTGCATTTTGTCCGGCTTCAAATGCTTCAAAGAAACAGACCAAGAACCACACAGGTGGCTTTGATCCCCTCGAAAATTATATACACATGTGACATTTGGCATGTCTTTCTCGTGGTGGGCTAGTAGCTTGACAAATATCAAGAATCTATCTACGTCCCACCTAGCATGCCAGAAGTGGAAATACTGATCGCTACGTGCAATTCTGCACTGCCTCCCTGTCCACCCTCAAACGCCTCATTCCTTGCCTGAATTACCTGTAATGCCAGTGTCACCTCTATACCGCAAAATTTTCCGGAACGCCTAGGGAAATGAATGCTGAACCCTCGAGGAAGGTATTGCAAGAAAAGGGGAATTAGAGTCGTGTCAATTCGTGGTTCTCGTTACGCCTCATCAATCGGCATACAGATGCCAACTTAGGTATATCGTGGGTATTAGTGGAGAGACCACGAGTCGGAATCGCTGCTGCTAGGAACGCTAGCTGATTTGTAGTATTTTATGATGCCGCGAGGAGCTAGTCCCTGAGCTAGTTCTTCATTCTTTAGGACTGCTGTGAGAGACATAGAGTAGGTAGTATGCAAAGTCGACTGGAGGACATCAAGCTCAAGTTGGCATGGTTCAAGCCTGAGTCGGAATAGGCAACTTCACAGCGTGGGTCGTGGCGTAGGAAGGCAGAGTAGTCCCAGTAGAGAAGATATCGACAGAGTACGGCATCGAGACACGCTGTTCAAACGGAAGAGTGTAGCCTCTCACAATGATCGCCTCCTCGACATAGGTAGATGCATGTCTGTATCGCTTGTCGGAATATTTGTCGAAGATGGCGCCATGGTGCTTGCGAGCATGTCGACAACAGTCTAGTAGCATAGCTACTAGAGGCTTCAACTGGTCATACGTATAACCGGAATAATGGACATGGCCAGGGGTCTACGATCATAAGTCAGTATGAGAAACAATTTGTCGAGAAGCACTACTTACCCATTGACCCTTGCCTAATATGAGACGTGAGAGACAGTGGGCACCGGCTGCGATGTAGCTAGGAGGGCTTGCTACAAATCTCTCGTCCATGATCACAACTTCGAGAAAATATTTGGCTAGAGTGCGAGTCTCGATATCGTAGTCGTCTGCTTTGCTGATGCGTCGCAAGAAACTCATTGGACCGGGCCAACCAAGTTCGAAATCAAGCATACTCAACATGAAGCGCTCAGCCTTTAGGATCTCCTCAGTCGTATATGCGCGATCTACCATGAAGACAATCTCCTGGACCGAGGGGCAGTTGATCTCTTCATATTTCGCCGCGATGAAGATAGCTGTAGCACCTACTAGCTGCAGCTTGCCCAGGGAGACAGCCTTATGAGAGAGAAACCGATCAATATAATTGACGGTCAAAAACAACGTCTCAGGGAGCAGTCCAAAACGAATGTGGACTTGGACCACCCAGTCCATCAAGACAGAGCGCATCGACCATTGAATCTCACCCTGGATGTCCATGTAGTGAGGGTTAGGCAGAAGATTCATCTAAATGGGGCGGATTAGCGAACGTCAGGACAATCTAGTGTGCTCGTGAATCTCACCTCTTGTTCTCTCATGTAACGAAAGATATCCTCGCCGTATTCAGCAACCATACTGACATCCCAAGCATCCTCCTGGATTTCCTCGGCAGTTCGTGCGCTCTCGACGATCTGCCTGGCGGTTTCGAGTTCTGCCTGACCTTTTTTGGTGACTCTCGGAGGGAACATGACGGTTGTCACGCCGCCAGTAGTATTATCACTGCGAGATCGATATGAATGAGTAGTGGTATAGCCCCGATCGTCGTAGTGATCTTCCTCCTCGTCACTATCGGATAGGTAGGGTTGGTAGACTGAATTGTCAACAAAGGACGAGGGCAAAGCGTAGTTGTGGCAGTTGTTTGAACTGACTTCAGGCTGGACACACGAAGTTCGGGATGGCTTGATGCAGTCAGGCACAAGCGACTCTGGTAGGGGATGGGCTGGTAATTGTGGTTCGGGGGCGTCCACAGACGGCGCTGGTGCATTCGTCTGGGATTGCTGCCAAGTTGGGTGCTCAGAGGCATCTACGTAGAGAGGCTCGATAGCGTCGTCATCAGCACAAGAGGAGTTGGGAGACGGCACGTCGTCAGGGAGAATCGGAAGCAAGGACTGTATATTTGAGTAGATCGAGTTTTGTCGACGAACCTCCTCATGCTTGGAGGACTGAGATGGTTGCTGCTGATCTCGGAGTTTGATGTGTTTTGGCTGCACACTTGCGGGTTTCGAGGAAGCCGTATCGATCACTGGCTCCTGCTTGGGAATTGGCTTTGCAGTGGAAGGTTGCACCTGAGGAGCTTGAGCAACTGGTCGATTTCCAAGTGCAGCAGCCCTCGCTGATTTTGCAGATGCGGAGCTAGATTCTTCCTCCCGCTCGTCAATATACACTGGCACCTTGGACTTGCCGAAAGCTTTGCGTAGGTCGCGGGTATCATTAGTAGTTGTAGCGACAGTTAGGATGTGGCTCATCGAGACAGAAGGAGCAATGGTTCTAGCTTTGGGGCGTTGTGGCGGCTGAATTGAGGATTTTGGAAGCGTATTCTTGGGCTTATTCTGTATCTGGTTCTCCTGCGCCTTGGAGACGAGGATACTCGACGCATTGTTAAAATTGCGCGTGGTTCTCGGTTTCTCATCGCGTGGCGCGTCACCCGCGTCTCTAGAAGCTACATTGCGATCTCCTAGAGCTGTGCGCCTTGGCGCAACGTTGAACTTGCCGGTAGACGCCATGTTGGCGAGATTTCCCGTCGATTTGTGACGTTGGTGGAGTGTTTTTGCGGAGGGAAGGGCGCGGTTCTCGTCTCCCAGACTGGGAATATGACGATTAGGTCTGTAGGGCTGTTGCAGGTTAGCAGTTGCCCGGCGGCGCGAGGTGTAGTCGCGTGTAAGCAGGATACGCGTCCAGATGAGCGAATTGGTCAGGGTCCAACACCAAGCTGGTGCGGCGAGAGAGAGTGCTGGAGAGTGGTGATGCTCTCGCCGGATCAGAAAGGGACTGATGGAATGAAATGTAGTTCGACTCAAGATAGCCGAACAACAATGCTAGGATGGACCGGATAGCTCTGATACTTACTTTGGCATCCATATTACACACCCAAGCTCCAGCTGTTCCGATGCAAGATACCGATGCTTAGGAGCTGTCCCTGCTAGACGCGCAATTGGTCGAAGTAGGGAGAGAAGAGTAGGATGAATAGATGACCGAGCCGCACCAGATGAAAGTAGGATGCTGACGATACATAGATTTCGAAGACTTCAGCACCCACTGCGCATGCACTATCGCGCCTGCGGATTCATGGGCAAAAAGAGATGGTTGTAGGTATGTAAAAGATTACACACGGGCGCTACCTACTGAATATCATGGTTAATTTGCTGGTTTGCTCGTTGCATGGCAAGCTAATTTAACGAGAGTGCCACTTTGGGCTCTAGGAGACTTTGGACATAGCAAATACCTATAATGGAGCAAACAGGAATGGAGGTACGTACCGAGCTCGTATAGTTATGACACTTGTTAGCAATGCCTCAGCAATGCGATCGCCTATAGATAGACAGACCGCAGTTTTAATCCCCAGATGTGTGTAGAAAATAGATCGCGCAAAGGAAACGGGATGTTGCGAGGTGCAAGAGTGTATGCGTGGTGCATCCGTGGTGCTGAGTGGGAACGGGTTACTAAAACGTTGTTTTGTATCCTGCTAGCTCTAGAAATGCATGCCCGTAACTGGGGTTTGTTGATGGCCGTTGTCAGGGCCTCCCAGGTACCCACCGAGGTATTTTGGTGGAATATGCACCAATGATTTTTTAGCTGCTCGGCTTTGCGCGAACTGCCTGGTCCGTGCTTTAACGCAGACTTATGCTAAATAATTTCTCAATAGGGTAAGAGTTCCAATTTAGGAAAGAAAACAAACAATTGACCAAAGAGAATTGGCTGGTCGATCCCTGTCGGCTGTTGCCCAGCCCACATATCTTGTGCAACCCCTTTAGCAATTCTGGTCTAGGTAGGTCTCAGATAGGTGTGCTGCAGATATCTAACATAGCGGAGATAGGTTTATCTATCATAGTCAAAACGATGCATACGAATAACACTGGTGTATCAAGCGCTTTTCGGCCGCTTCCTTAATCACATTTTTTTTTCATATATAATCAAAGTCTTCAATGCTTCTCTACATATGCAAGCGGAGATTACAAACATCCGGGAAAGGTGTTAGTGTAATAGTCAGGGGTAGCTTACTTAAGGGATCCACAAAGCGATAAGGCTGATAACCATTCAGCCTCACAATGCACGGCCACAAGCTCAAGCCACTAACCTACTCAGCTCTCCATTTTCTAGGTAGAATGACGTAGTCCAAGACAATCAATCGCGTCTTCCATCGAGGCCGCAAATTACAACAATTTCAGTTCATATAACGGGTACAGCCACTGCCTTGAAAAAGAGAGAAGAATACGCTTCTATATGCTGTATTGATAAGTAAAAGGTATGATGAGGCTCTGAATAGCTTATTATACTAATGTGCTGAGCGAATGTTGATTCAACAATAGATTGAAGCATTGGACGCGATTGGCTGAGAAAATCGATCACGAACGACGCTCGAAACCACGTGACCATAATCCCTCGAATTCCGTAGTAGTATACTCAACATCGAAGTAGCTCACTTTTTCTATTGCGCAACTACAATAACTTGGTTGCGCATTTTCAAAGTAGAAACAGCCAATTCTCCAATACTTTGCGACATCATTCATTCATTATTCACATCTTGCGCAGCCCTCTACGTTGGGTGTGCTGCTTGTCACCATCCCACAGCATTTCGCTGAAGGTCCATTTGCGACCAGACTATTATTGCGTGTTGTAGTCCAGAACAAGCGAGATAGATTGAAAAGTACCTAGTCACGCACATAGATTTAGCTGGAAAGTTCTCATGACCTGCGAGATTTGAATTTCAATGCTCTCTCTCCTGCGATTTTAGCCAGTGACACTATGCGACCTCGCGGCATGTATTCAGCTGTTGCGACACAGGTTTTAGAAAAACTCGGCATAATTCGTTTGACATGGGGAGAAATTCTTTCGACTGACGCGAGAAGCAAGCGCCCGAATTGGTTGACTAGAAACGTCATGGTGTCACAGATTAAATCATTAAATCGATTCTAACACTAGCTGTTGAGCGATCATAATCCGACCCTCGATTGCCATCGGCACTATCCATCCATCCGGAACTGCGAACCAAACGGCGAGCCGACAATGCGACAATTGGCCGTTGGCGCTTCCAGCTCTTATTGAATCCGCATAAGAGCGTATACTATAGGCGCGCGCAAATATAAAATACATAATGAAATCGCAGGAGGCTTTTTCATTTTTATTTTTACATGCGCTGCTCTTGTGGAAAAAGAATGAACGATATCAGGCGCTGCGATCAATATTGCCATAATGATACCTTGCGGTCAGGGGGCTGCCCGCCACCGTCCCGCGGGTTAATTAAACGATTGGCTGCGCAATTCCCGTATCATACCATCTTGCATGCCGGCGAGTAAGTACTGTACCGCAGATAGTTTGTGGCGAACGAACCGAAACTTGGTAAACAGTATCTCGTTCACTGTTAACTGTATAGCCCACGATGCGCTGACTGGAAATGACGAATACCTTCACCTTAGCTGGATCGCTTCAGGTAGGTACCTCACTAGTCATTTCTTAGTCTTCTTAACCACGGAACAGACAAGTCGACCATCGCCCCATTTACTGCGATAAGAACAAACTAACAGAAAAAAGCTCTAACGAAGTTAGTAAGTGCGGTGTGCAGGAGATCAGCATACCTGGTCAAGGGTCCAGAATCAACATAGTCCAAAGGGCGAGACGTCTTCTATTGGACGAAGAATTCGTAACGTGAGCGGTCAAGAGACGACCAGACGTTGAGGAAGGTCACTTTCGCTACCTGCCATCCTCCTGCGACCTACCACAAATGTTCGAGGGCATCGTTTCAGAACAACGCTGCTGGCCGTTGGCATTGTTTTCCTCTGTTTATTTTGGGACTTGAGCGCGTGTATGGCGTATAGAAGCCTAACCTAAGTAGCAAGGTGTTTACGAAACACACCATCAAATCTTGCGCCAATCTACAAGTCGCGCATGCGAAAAAAACAAACAAACAATGCATGGAGAAAGATGATTCGCAGAGCGCAACCCTGGATGCTGCACCTAGCTGCGCAAAGAGGAGCTATACGCTCGCCAGCTCGCCAAACCCTTCTGACAGCGTGTTCGAGAGGATGGGGCTGCGCTGTTAGAGCAGGGCCTTTCGGCGGGCTAATTTGATGCAGGTAAAAACTCGGCCAGCGCATCTTACATAGTACATCCATCCTGTCTCTGCTTTGCCCTTAACATACCTGTTCCACACTTATCCCACAGAAGGCTTGGCTTTCCTTTACATGTACCTGAGCCTTGAACGTCGAACTGAATCCCTCTCAAAACTCACCTCAGAATCATGAGAGAGAGTCTCATTCTAAACCTACGTAGCACGTGCTTGTTCTTCTCGTCCCGGCGCTCAACTCATAGCAGCTCCTCATTGCCGAGATGGTGTGGCTCTAAAATACAATGAAACATGAAATACATGGAGGCATGAGTGCCGATCCCCTATGCCAATACCTATGTAGATGGGTACCTACTCAACTAGTGTGTAGAGGTCCATTTCTACGATAGGTACCTAGCTCCACGATGACGGATGACGAACTTCGGTGGCGGCGGAAGTATGGATGCCAGAACCCTTTAGGAGAGACTAACACACCTGCTCGTGGCCGGTTTTCAAGGAGTTTTGGGAATGCAATCGCTTATGAGCTTACCGTTCACCTCGATAGTATAGGTATTTCATTCTGAATAAGAGTCCGTCTCTGTGGTTCTTCAGCATGTTTCCGCCCTTCACACCAACAGACACACGGTGAAGGCCTGTACCCCTGCTCTGACAAGTTGGCGCATACAAGCGTGGGTGTCATTGGCTGGATCGGCAGTGGGCTTGGCCACTTGACTGATCTGAGATCCCCGTCCACGAACTTTCGTCTGTGGCCGCGAATGTATGTACTTTGGTAAACTATACTACCTAAATGTAGGTAGCAAAGCGGCACCTGACAAACTAAGACTCACGTATTACTTTGCATTAGCAATGGGCGAGACGCCTCCGAATGCGAGTTCTAAAGCGGGAGAAACCCTGTCAAGTGCCTCGATTGTGTTGCGCAGGATTTGCCTCTCTACATAAGAATAGTAGTGCACGCTATCTGGGTTGTCGCAGGTCCCCTTGTCGCATCCATTCTCCACAATGACGGCGCAACAGATGGCGTGTTCATCATTGTATTGCGCAAACTGCGTAGGAGATACTCTGTCGCCGACTTTGACTTTCTGGCTATAGGGTGGTAGGTAGGCAGTTTCAATTATGAGTTATTAGTCGTCATGTGAAGTGATGGGTTATGCGCCCGAAGCTGGCCGTGTGTTTCCATGTACAAGTAGTTGGACCTGATAGTCAACCATTCCGATTATACTCTGTACTCAGTAAGAAATGTGCCCTGGTCAGAGAAGACCGGTTCATTCCGCGTCTCCCGCTAAGCTTAGGTTGGTTGGTCACAGCCCACGCTCCGGATGTACAAACAATCTGGTGTCCGGGGATCAAGTAGCTATCTAGCTAGTGGAGAGCAAGCTTGACGTTGCAACGGGCGAGTCTGAGGGTGGCCAGCCAGGTCAGTCAGTCAAGTCAGTCAGTCCCTACTTACTATCAACCCAAGAAGGGCCCAGAGGTTCGGTCAGTGGTTAACTTGGTCCTGGAAGGTTCCTAAAGCGAGCAGCGAAGCAAGTCCGAAAGAGGACCGTTGGATCAATCCAAGCATAGAGCATAGTAAGTTATGTCAAGTCGCACATTCAATTCGTCTAGACGGAGTCCACCACAACAGCAGAATCGCTTGGGCCTCCATTCTGGACGCAACCAAGCGGTCATTTTTCTCAGACCTGACTGGTGGTTACCAAGTGAACAACACACCACACGGACGGAGTAGGTAGACCTTTTCGCACAAGTTGGGAAACATGCAACGTCTTCACCGGTTTTTAAGGGCTAAGGGCACAACGACAGAGCCAATGGCAGGCATGCCACTCTTGTCTCCAGTATACGAACCATCTCTAACCTGGTAAATTCGATAGAGAAATGCCTGCCTACGTAGATACAATGGGCCAGTCTTCGAGGCCTTCTTATCAAGACTCAAGACATGTGTGTGTTATTCCATTTCTCGCTATTTCCTAATTCGAGGTCAAGTGTCGCATCCGCCTGTCAGCACACAACACCCCATACACCACATGCGCTCATGGATTACCTAGTTAGAACGAACCGGGCAGTAAAGATAGTTACCCAGGTAAATAGTTATCTTGTATAATCTGGGTGGTCTACTAGGCATATGCAGGTAGCGATTTTTGACTTTCGCTTAGGAGGTTGTAGGTGTAACAATTTCCTTGCTTGGCCCAGTTGTGTCCCAAGAGGTGTTGTGTTGTTGGAATGTTGGATGGGACGCTTAAACCATTTATCATGCATGTTTGCAAGCTTCACGTATGTGTGTTGCCCCGTTGAAAGAGAGGAACCGTGGCCCAACCATGTGTCCCTACGTAGACATATTTAAGTAGAATGGTAGAAAGACGCCTACATGGTTTATAATATAATCCAATTTCACGAATTGGCCCTTTCCAGCTGCTCATTTCGTGGATTGACTTAGCAGATTGTGCAGAAGCTAGTAGTACTTCGGTACCTTGGCCAGGTGTGTGTGACGCCCGTACTAGTCACTCAACTTAGTGGCTGCCCCCTACCGCTACAGGCCAGTTAGGTGCTACCTGAACCAACCTGGTAGGCTATTACGTTAGGTTAGGTACCTACAGTGGTGGCAGTGGCATGTTCGGCACGGGCACTTGCACCCACCACTTTAACTGTGTGGGAAAGCCTTTTTGGAGACTCAAGCGATACTGTGCAAAACCTCACTTCTCTTCCTCCTCCTCTTTCACACAAACCCCCGATCCCTCGACCAAACCACCCATTCCACACGTCCATCCAGACCAGTAAGCCTTCCTAACCCATCTGCCTCCGTCGCCGTCTATAGAACAGCACATCTGGCACGCCTGCTCGCACCCGCCTGCTGACGCCGCGCCGCTACTCTCGCAGGCCGATTCGGGGCACCAGGGCTCAAGGTCGAGTTCATGCATCTCTAACACCACAACACCATCCGCTCTGTGTCTCGGTGAGTTATTCTGCGTCTGCCACCGTATGCGATCCGAGCTCCATCCCAATCGGGGCCGTCCTTGTCCCTACTGTCCTGTAAATCCGCCTGCACATTTGACCATTTGGTACCGTCGCTGTGCCACTACGTGCTTCTTCCTTCCCCGACCAGAGTCGCCGACGACAAGCATGACCGTTCACACTCAACATTCACCCCTTGCCTCCTTTTCCACCGCCATGCAAGCTGCCAGACTAACGTGCGCTGTAGCTGCATATACAAGGCGACATTGTCAAGTACTCGAAAACCACTACCCTCCTTCCTCGTCTTGCGATCGGGGTCTGACCGCCCTCACCCTCCGCCCTTGTCCTTGAACTACATCTTTCGGCACATCACCGTTGGTGTATTCGGTCGCGACTTGGAATACCTGGGCTCACAGGCCAAGCAACTCTAGAGACGCCGATTGAGGGCCTATCCGAGTGGGTGATGGACTTGTCCAGTCTCCTCACGGCAAAACCCTCATCTTCCCGTCCGCAATCGATCACCACTCAACCTGGTGCGGGCGCTTTTTACCACTCTTCCCAACAGACATACTCAACTGCCAAACTTACACTCGACACATCAATGATACGTCAGGGGGGCACTATGGCAGCCGGATCGCCGATTGAGCCGTACGCGGGTGCTTCCACCACCACCTCACATAGTGGAAGCGTCTCCCCTCGACAATCCATAACCCCCAAGCATGTTCAATTCGAGCTCCTTTTCCCACAATCTCCTCAATATCGCGCGAGACTACCCCTGCGTGTCCAAATATACCCTCACGATGACACGGAATCTATCATATCCACTGTCAAGAATTTCTATGGCCTGTACCACGGCGTAGCCGGCATCAGCTTCGAAGACGACCGAAACAACACTCTAATCGCAAGGTACGAGAACTTCAGCAACAACATGGTCGTTCATGTCAGAGTGATTGAGGAGTCTTCTTCATCTGCTGGTCCCTTCAACGCGGCTGCTTTTCAGCCGGCATCCATGGACTACTCGGCCCATCAGCCAGGTCACCACATCTCTCGGCCAGGCTCAATGACGTCTCGTAGGCGCAGCCCTTCTCCGAATGGAAACGGCGGGCGACGTAGCACGTCCGTGAGCACAAATCCAGCTGGCAAGAAGGGGCGCTCCCGCTCCACCAAGAATCACGGCTCCAGCTATGACGACAGTGTCAACGGCTACAGCAGTGGTGATGGTGCCGCCGGATCTGTGTCCGGTAAAGCAAAGGATCATATCGGTAACACCGATATCAGTGTGGAAAACATTGTTGAGGGTGGTCGTCGCAAGCGCGCTAAGTTTGAGAGCTCGGTAAGCATTAACAATACTCAAAATATCCAGGGTTCAGTTTCTAATTATCGCTCAACTAAAGGAGTTACCTTTATTTGCTCCCCCGCAGATGCCTGCGGCCACATCGAACCCTTCAGTGTCCCCTGCTCGCCGAGTGGAGCACCAGCGACCGTCGATACCCTTCCCACACCCAGCTCAGAATCCCTTTACAAATCCTCCACCACTTCAATCTCCCCAAAGCTACAATGGATATAGCCAGCCAGGCATATTTGCAACCCCGGCAGCGGACTCCAGGCGTCATCGAGGCAGTATAGGCTACCCAAACAATGGTTCAGGCATCCTCCCGACCCCTGACCCTACCATTGGCAGTTGTGTGTCTGAAGAGGATAAAGACGTCGCTATCCAGCTTATGAGACTGGGTGAAATGTCGAACATTTCCCACGGTAGGACCTCTGCGTCGACACTGGATGACACCTTTAGTGGCAAAGCAGAGGTCGCTTCTTCAACCGGCGCGACCAGCGATGGTAGCGACAACGATGACGAGCTCCCACCGGCTCGTCGTCAGAAGATCGATAAGAATGGGTCTGCGCACAAGATCCATCCGACTACGGACAGCCATTTCGTACCTCCCCGCGACAACATGGAAGCTAGTGGAGACGATGCCGATCTAGAGGACGGCACTGATGAGAGTGGCCAGGGCTTACAACTCAACGATGTGAAGGCAAAGACTCAGAATCTTGGGAAGCCTCGAGCCCCCGGTGCTAAATCAACCAAGCCCAAGACCATCAAGGCACCTAAGGCCGGTCCTATTAAGCCGAAGAAGTCAAACAGCGTAGCTGCTGGTCCGATGTCGCCTGCGTCTCTACCTAATCAGTCGCGTAAGCCTTCCATCGCTTCGGCAATGTCAGGCCAGCCCGGCGATGAGGAACAACCAGATCTGTCTACCAAGCCCCGTTGCCAACGGTGCCGAAAGAGCAAGAAAGGCTGCGATCGTCAACGACCTTGTGGTCGTTGTCGGGATGCTGGTCTCAGCGCCGATCAATGCATCAGCGAAGACGAAGGCAATGGGCGCAAGGGACGTTATGGCCGTCATATGGGTGTGCCAATCAAGTCACTTGATGTTCCGGCGCCGCCTACTCTTTTGCCCGCCGCTCCCATCGCGGTGCCTGCAGTTGCGACTGATAAAAACAAGAAACGGAAACGGTAGGCCGCATGCCACATTCATCGCTATAGCGCAACTATCATGAGCGCGATCTTTATACATCATTCAATATTTTGTAGGAAACTAGTCTCTCCGTTGTGCATATCTCGAACGGTATGTTAGACCAACTAGCGCATCAATCAGCTGGTCGTTTACGAGCCTGATGGGAGAATCAGCACCGGCGCCTATTATTTGCGCAGATGTGTATTCACATGTGATGACCTTGGGTCCTCATATCATCGGGGTCGCAATTAGATTTTTCCTTGGGCATCGGCGTTATATGTTTGGGGTTTGGAAGGCGCAAATGGAACCAATGTTTAATAGTGAGGCTATGAGGCCGTTACACTCATTTTCTCGGAAGAGAACCCTACGCTGGGAGGGAGCGAGTCTTTCTATCAAGGAATCTCTACGGGCTGGCGTTGGATTCGCGCCTACACTTTTGCTTTTCGCGGCCTCGTTTCCAAGACACCTGCTTCTGCATCATGCGATTAGACCGTGATCTACAAGATAGCACGCGCATTGGAAATGCAGAAGATGGTCGAAGGAGGTGGAAGACATGGCTGGCGATGGTGTTCAGAAAATCGACGGTCCCAGGTAAACAAAGGTGTGCCGCGAGGACGAGGGAATGGGGGTGCGTCCGGCACTGTACTACAGAAAATCACACGGCGTGGAAGGTCACGCCGTGTGCGGGATCAGGTTGAACGGCGGCGGTGATACTTCAGCTATACCGTTGGTGACGGATACTTTGGGAGTCGTTGGCCTCGTGATTTTCTATCCTTTCCTGTGTGTCCATCAGATTCTGTCTCATCTGACGCTCGTGTTTATTGCTAGCTGGCTGGGTATGATATCCGAGTACCATGGAAATTCCAATACTTTAGCTACCAAAATACATGATAAGCTCTTAGAACGACAAGGTCTTGCTCTTGGGTGATACTAGGACTAAGCTTGGAGAGAGACAAGCAATCTAATCTTGCGATCCTCACTCGCCATCCAGAAATTAAAGGACGATTAGAGAATGCGATTTTGTATAGGTGCGCACCCGACTGTCTGAAACAAGTCTTGGATCGCAGAATGTACGGTTGAACAACATGTCGCGCCGATCGATGATGCGCGCGCATGGCTGTATCAGGCGCAAGACTTGTCTCATTTCATGTCTTGATTAAACTATCACCACTTAGATGCGGATTTCGTCGCACAGTACGAACCAACAAAACCAGCTCACAAATTTCAATTCTATCTCATCTAACCAACCAACTAACTAAGCGGTCACCGTCGACTGCGCTATCGCATTCAACAATCGCGCGCCTACAAATACCTAATCTTTTCTTCTCCCTGCCGCCAAGCGCATCGCAAATGCAGCCGCAATACAAGTATGGCGTTGCTGGACGTCGTTCCTCATGGATGGGATGGGATGGATGGACCATTTTAGCCGCGCGGCGCAAATGCACCGCGGGCGCAATAAATAACTAGCGATTTATCCAATGACGAACGAGAGGGCAAGGTTTTGTCTTGACGTTGAGTTAGACTAGACTGCGATCATGGGTTCCTGCGCTAGTCTTCTTACGTACCAAGTTTGTTGGGGTAAGAAAGCAGCTTACAGCAGGCAACTTTAATGGGCTTAGGCGCAAATGGGTGGCTTGCTGTTGATTACCTACTTTGGTGGGGGGGGGGGTGTTAGTTTCGGGTGGGTTCTGGACCCGCGGCTTCTTCCTTTGCCCCTCATTTCTTGCCCCGCTTTCCACTTGACGTGTTTCGATGCGATCTGCACAACCGCTGCGCTCTCGGAGGCGGCGGGGCTACCTATCTCATTGGTAGCGCGGATGGGCGGGGAGGGGGGGGAGAAGGGAGCTGGGAAGCTGGGAAAGCTGGGAAAAGCAAGGGAGCTAAACTATACTGGTGTAAGCTTTTCTCATGCGTATGCAAGGTGGCATGCGATGCGCTGCGATGCGGCATCTCGTGGCTGGCAGTTAGCTGGACTTTTGGGCGCGGACCCCTACATTTTAGAGAAGTCCGCTGTTGCGCATTGCGATTGAGAGGGTCGTGGCCTGTTTTGCGCGATTCGGGTGGGTTCGTTTTATGGAGCGCTATGCCGGAGCCGGTTCCCTTTTGTTTACCTTCGGACTAGGTAGTGGTGCGATTACTGCTTACGTACGTACCTACCTTTCCGGGGATTTCGGACAGGGCGGGATGGGATGACCGGTCGCAAATAAGTCGCAATGTTGACAATTTCTCAAGTTGGCGTCATAGACATTTTTTTTTTCATGTCTCGGGTACGATGGCCAACTACCTACTCGTCTAGACTGAAACATGAAACACGTTTTATTATATGAAATAGAAACGTTTGCAGAGCTGTCTCAAATACTTAGCTACCTAGTTAGGTATATCATCCTAGAGCTTGATGCGCTGCTCTCATCATACCCTTTGCGCCTCACCATAACCATTATATGGTGACAAATTCACTTCATCGATATCAACAGTTAGTTCAGACCGTTGTCTTATCTACACTTAAGTAATGTAGCTGCCCTTATACTGGCACGAACCCGATATACGGCAGATTTGCGCCCAACGTCGATCGCGTTGTTTACAAAACAACGGCATCCTACACCCACCTACCCTTGCGCGTCGAAGACGGTGAGTGAGAAGGGCCTAGGCTCCGACTTTAACACGTCCCTACGGAACCAAACTACCTAGCTACCTAGCTCTTCTATCATGCATAGTAAGTGTATCTGCTGACCACCCCACATCGCGGAGGCGACATAACTAAGTAAGCAGGTAGGGATTCTACATAGGTAGGTAAATGGCCAACCATTCAGAGCACTACTTTTTGCGAGACGATTTTCTATGCTTTATTTTTTTTTTGTGCGGATATTCTTGTTTAGGTATTTCCTCGTCCAATGGAAATATCAGATTGATCAGTGTTAATCGAGTCGTATCACTTCCTCAACTCAACCCTTGGAGCTACCCCTATTACGACTTTGGCCCAGTCCCGTACACATGGTCCAATATGATAGGTAGTTATCGCTGACTTTCCTCTATGGTGTAGGTATATTGCTATCAGCAAGTCCGAAGTAAAATAGGTAGGTACATCATGATACTGCCCTTCACTGGATTGGTTGTCGAAAGGTAGGTACTTCCCAATTGACCAATAAAGCTTGTGTGGCTTGTATGTGTGGCACATGAGATGTGGCGCCATTTAGAAGCATCCATCTAAGACATCATGCAACTGCATCACCTACCTACCTCTACCTACCCTAGTAGTACATACATATATGCAGGTGCAAGTCCATCCCCAATCCTTGTTGTTCAGTCAATCTGGATCTACAATATAAAGGCTTGATTGATGCTACTTTTTGGGACAGTACGGGATAAGACTTCGGCGCATTGCCTACTCTGATGAAGCTAGCTGCATGGCGGTGTAATAGGTAAGCTGAAGGGCAATCCGACTTGGGCAATTCGTCGCACCGGTATTACTTCTTGGCCCGACCGCCAAGCAATTGTGTCTTGGGACCGACGTTTGTGGAAATCGGCAATTCCGTCTACGTTGTATGTTGAGTTATCCGGACGGACGATGTCTTGAAGTGCTTTTCTCATGCTCAAGACACGATGTCTCCCACGATGAACTACTAGGTATCATCCAGGCATCAAAAATGATGATTCGTAACCGTGGACACAGCAATACCATCCTATCTGCCTATCGCCAAGCGTCAAAGCGAACACCTACAGCATCAGCAGTCGCACAACAGGTTCCCCGCAGCGCCAAGGGTTGGCACTGCCGTTGGGGTTTGTCGACGGGAGGGTTAGATATCAGCTGAGAACTGGAGCACAGGCACCTCCGCATATTGTGAGTAGGCCCTTTTTGCCAGTAGAAATTGAATATCCGCCCAAGCGAGCCAGGGACCCTCCATATGTGTTGACTCAATCAGGGAAGCGATCTATTTGCCGGCTATTATTGCCACCAAGTAATAATATAGTCTATCTACCCCCCCTGCTACTACCACTTACCTATATGGATGATTAGAACATGATTATGGATGGGAAGTAGTATAGAAGAGGCAGACGGATCCGTCTGACAAGCAACATAATATACTATGTGGGAGTTCCCTGCTTGGGAACAAACTCATTCTTCTCGCCCAGGCCTTTTTGTTTGACTCTGGAATCCGTCTCATCATCATGGCGACAATAAAGGAGGCCGACGAGAAGAAGCAGTCCTCTTTTCCCGAGGCTGTTTTTGTGGAGGACAAGGGCAGTGATTCTACCGAGCTTAGTTGGACAGTTGAGGAAGAGACAGTTGTACGCAGGAAACTGGACCGGCAACTGGTTCCCATGATCACGATATTATATCTCCTCTGTTTCCTTGATCGGTAGGCGCCCTTAGTTCCAGGAGCGTGACGAACCACTACTGACGAGATATTGTTAGAATTAATATCGGTAATGCTCGCATCCAAGGCATGACAGAAGATCTAAATCTTATCGGCTACCGCTTCAATATCGCTACCAGCATCTTCTATGTCATATATCTCATTATAGAAGTACCATCGAACATTCTGCTCAAACGCGTTGGTCCGCGATGGTACATTCCGGCGCTAGTATTCGGATTTGGCTCTGTTTCTATAGGTACAGCATTCGTAAAGACCTATGAACAGCTGATCGGAGCCCGCGTGTTGTTGGGAATCTTTGAGGGCGGCACCTTGTAAGTCTGAGTTATCATAGAAAATACCATTTCTAACTCTTGTCCATGCAGTCCCGGTATCGCTTTCTTTCTAAGCTCGTTTTACAAGAGAGAAGAATTATATTTTAGAGTCGGTATTTATGTGTCAGCTGCCTCGATCGCTGGTGCCTTCGGTGGTCTCCTTGCAGCCGGGTTTTCGCAGATTCCAGAATGGGGGATCGCTGGGTCGAAACTACACACATGGCGTAATATCTTCTTTTTCGAAGGCATTCTCACTCTTATAGCGGCATCGATTGCACCATTCATCTTACCGCAGACCCCGGAAACCTCCAAGTATCTGACATCGCGTGAGAAGTGGATTGCCGCTGAGCGGCTTCGTCTAGAACACAAAACTGATACCTATGAGAAGGTCCAGATGCGTCACATCAAGCGCGCAGTCACTAACAT
The DNA here is from genome assembly GCA_007182795.1 of Xylaria flabelliformis. Taxonomy (NCBI): domain Eukaryota; kingdom Fungi; phylum Ascomycota; class Sordariomycetes; order Xylariales; family Xylariaceae; genus Xylaria; species Xylaria flabelliformis. The sequence goes on from VFLP01000012.1 coordinate 309,735, forward strand.
AAACAACTACGTCTGTGCTGCTGGGTTCTTCTTCATAAATATCACAGTTCAAGGTCTATCGGTGTTCCTTCCGACCATCTTGACGGAGATCGGCTACAAGTCGTTGTCGGCACAATACTACAGTGTCCCTGTGTACGTCGCCGCATCCCTGATCGCTATTGCCGTTGGATACGTAAGCGACAAGACAAAGATGCGCGGCATATACCTTGCGGCTTTCACCATCCTAGGCATCATAGGGTTCGGCTTGCTCCGCTGGGGCTCTGGCGACCATCTCAAGTACGCTGCAGTCTACCTGTGTGCTGTGGGCGCATTTCCAGGGGGTCCGGGTTTCCTCTCCTGGGGCATTAACAACGCAGCTGGTCCGTCCGTCCGTGCCGTGTCCAGTGGTTACATCGTCTCCCTCGGAACCGCGGGTGGCATCCTGGCTGTCTGGGCGTACCTCCCTAGTGATGGCCCTAACTTTCCCATGGGTCACTCCATCAACTTTGCTGCGCAGGTCGTCGTCTTGTTCCTCTCCACGTTTGGCATTCTCTACTGTCTACGCGAAAATCGCATCCGGGCCCGTGGCGGTCGCGATGATAGGCTCGTTGGGCTTACGGAGGAAGAGCAGGCTGATCTTGGGTACAGGCACCCGAATTTTAGGTACATCACTTGATTAGATAGTTCTAGAGGAACATGCGGCGATGCCCATACGTCCTCAAAGTTCCATCGCTGCTTGACTCATATAGGATATATTGTGGAATACATATTTGCTATTATGTGCTAAAGGGAAACATCGGCTGTTGGGTAACATAGATATTTTCGTAGCAAAAAGTGGTCATAAGTATTCTATGAAGATTGAATACCTAGCCTTCCATCCGAATTCCAACCGGCTTACTTTTTGGTCTTGACATATCAACTATCACAACTAATACGATAATCTAATTAAAAAAGGGTTTCAGTACTGTATAACTACATTTTCATGTTTAATACTTCTATAATAAGGCGTGTATTTCCTTCCTAACCTGATTATTTAATCATCTACATTTTCGTGAACATTTGGATTGCTATTATAATACCTGTAGATTCTTCATCGATGTTTAATAACACCCACGCCTTGACGCTTTATCTACCCGCTCTTGAAAAAAAAATGAAAGAGTCTGCATGACTATATTCCAAGAGCGTGTGCCCACAGTCCGGATAATCTTGGGTCGTATCTTTATTGTCGTATTTCTCCGTGGGATTCAGAGGCTTGAGCAAACACGATAACAGCAATCGCGACAATCATGAACGAAACGCTGCTTTGCAGATTGATTGCATCATGTCGCTGACTTGACTTTGGTATACGGGTAGTTGCATTCCCATACCTAGGGGCCGGTCCGTGTGACAGACACCCCGTCGCAGCGGCTCGGGACCAGGGGGCTGCCGGCTTGATCGCGGAGCTCGGCGACGGACGCTATGCTAGACAGAGCGCTATTGTTAGGACTAGATGTTTCGAAGCAATGGCAGGGAGTTAAGCAGGATATACATACTTGGTAAGAGATAACATGGCATAATAATGAAGTATTACCACGGTAGGGATACTCGATGAGGTGTGTATGATGATGATAGCTATAGTTCGATAGTCCATCCTGGAAATGGATCAGGGAGTTCGACGTTGCTAGAGATAAAGAGCAGAAGAGAGATAATCCCATCATTTACGGAGTGTCAGGATAAGTGCCCATAGTGAATAGAGAGACCTGCTTGCAGCCAGGAAGGTAGTAGTTAGCGCTCATAAAGTGATCAACTGATTCCTGAACCACCCAAATAAATGGGGGTTCAGTCACTTATATACTCAGAATAGTTCCCTAACATGGAGGATATGTTAATTGGCAGTTGGTCGTTTCTTTTGGACATCAACAGAAAGCAGGTATAAATCCTCTGTTCATCATCATAACTCTAATAATCATTCGTACAGGAAACTACAATATCCCACCTCGACGAGGAAAGAGGAGATCATCGAATAGATGTTAATTCAATTTAATCTCCGTTATATTGCTTGATTCCTCTTCGGCCACGGCCACCATCCCTCCATGGGCATGTCATCGTAGACTACATTAAACCAACTGTCGGGAAAACCGCGATGCCAATGGTATATTTGGTGTCCAGACTGGTTATTGGCTGTTGCCCACTTCGTAGTTTCCCTCGATAATTTGTTTAGTTTGAATTGGAATAGTGTCGTCTGGTTCAGTGCGAAGACTTCGATAGTAGCGATCCAACGGGGAGGTTGCTGCAAGTCTTTGAGGAAATAGTGTCTGGTGCCAGCCCAACACTTGCGGTCCTGTCGAAACCGGGCGAACGTGAAGTCCTGGTCAACATACGCTTCTTCTCTTATAACGTTAGCAGCATCCCAATGGAAGCCTTCTCGCATGAGGCGAGGGACGTTGTGGCATTTGACCATCAGTATGGCTACCCAGTCCTGATTCAGGGACACGTTGGAAGGATCGGGGCAGAATCCAAACGACATTGAGAGACGCTGCTCGTTTTCCCGGTAGGACTTTCCGCTTATCGCTAGTCCCGGTTGTGCTGGAAGTAGATAAGTCCCAGGCATAGGTCTGGGACAAATATCCTCATATGAGGGAGGCGAGGCCTCGATCTCGGCTGCCGTTTCATGACTTTCTGATCCTCCCACCATCGTTATTGCCAAAAGGTGCGTACAAAGCGGTTGTGTTGGTGGCTGCCTGATTGAAAGCTGTTGTAGTTGTTGTTCAAAGTAAAAGTGATCGAAGAATACCTAGAATTTGAAGATGTTTGATAGTCGAAAAGAGTTACGGCGCCTCTAGATATTGGTAGGTATTCTCTGGTAACAATAATAGATGCAGTAGTATTATACAGTTTGACCTGTGTCCAAAAAGTTGGGTTGATAGGTAGTCGCACTGGGTTTAAATACTCTAACGATGGTATCGTATTCGTGGCCACACTAGGAGAGTTTGCGGCATAAAATGTTTCGCGGTCTGGTAGACTGAGGACCGATGATAGTACCAGGAAACATAGCGTTCGATTCTTGCAAATTATTAGGTATAGAATCGACTTTTTCAAAGATTAGGTTAGTATATTAATTCTATTATATAGGAAAGTAGGTTATAAGGAGCTTGGAAATTACAGTTGGAACTAAATCTATATTAGATACGTGGAACATCCCATGACCATTCAGCTCTCGCAGAGACCTTCAGGTACAAACATGCCCAGATAGTTATCCAACATTGCGGAATCATAGATATTACGTATCATAGCAAGTGATCTATGTCCCCTTTGGCTAATTACATGTGGGTATATTTATGTTGTAAATCCTTCGCCGTATGTATTAAATCTGGCTCTAGGAAGGAGACAGTCTGGCGTGGCGGGGACTCAAGCTTGGCAATTATAGACCAAGGGGGCCGAGAAAGAAATACTGGCGCAAGGCTGAGGTTTTGTTGTCTGGTAGTGAAATCTAAAGACTATATAATGAGACATTGTCCCCCCTTCATGTCCTGTTACGATTGTTGTTGTAGCAAATTGGGAATCGTTTTAATATACGACCCTACTTACAGAGGCACTCTACAACCGGACCCTCAGCTTCTGGAGCGCAATCCACACCATGCGCGCAACCTCCTCACCACGCTCCCAGATCTCATTGTGATCCCCTCGTAAATCCTTCAGTAGCAGCAATTTCTTCGCTCCCACGCTTCCATCTCCCTCGACGAAGCCATCGACATCTTGTAGTCTCTGCGCCATATTGTCTGCCTCGGGTTCGTCGACAAGAGTATCTTCTTTCGACGAGCCGAGCAGGAGGAATTCGCCTCCGACCCATCTCTCTGCGTAACTCCCGGAGAACTTGATAGGCGCCGCGGCGTCCCAGCCCTCAGGATCGTCGCCGAACGCGCTACAGAAGAACGACGCATACGCCCCGCCGAACCGCTTATCGATGCCCGTAAAGTCGTACAGACCTCCAAAAGTAACAATGGCTTCGGGCAAAAGTGGATTTTCTGCTTGCCTCGTCTCCGCGCTTGCGCTGGCAGCGTGAGTTGAGGCGGAAGAAGATAAGGGTGAAGTAGCCAACAGCTGGAACGCTAAAGCTCCGCCTGCGGAATGACCAATGAGGACATAATTACTCCCGAAGCCGTAGGTCCGCTGCAGGAAGACTAACGCTGACCTCACGTCGTCCAGGTGGTCCGGGTGTCGCGCCCCGCGGTACTGGTCCGTAGGCGTCGTCGCCGGGTCCTGCGGGAATTGTGGATGCGGGCTTAGCCGGTAGTCGATCGATGCGAATCCGGCTATCGCGGCCGTGCCATCACTACTCGTTGTTGCCGGCGATGTGTTGAGTATGTGATCGATGGTCGGCGTGAAAGTCTCGTGCGTGACGCGCGGGTCGCGCCATGCGCCGCCGTGGACGTAGCTATGACGTCGTTTAGTATGATAATTCCATCTCACTTTGCTTCGTATCGTGAGATATACGAGATATATGAGATATCAAACGTCTTGGGACACTCATGGCTACCTTACACAACCCAGTATTTCCCTTTATTCTCTGGCTCTGTCTCCCATACCCCGAGCTTCTGGAGGTAACTTTGAGTGTCGTAGTGGTGCAGAGTGTATTTGAGAGACGTTGCCATGATTTCAAACTCCAAATATGTCAATCGTAGTTGTAACTAGGATGAAGGTGCTAATGATCGGTACGCCGGGGAAATGAGGGGGCCTGAGCAGGCTTACTCATTCACAAATCACATTAACCTACCAGGTAACTAAGTAATTGACCCTCTTTCTCTCCGATTTTCAGAATACAAAACATCGTAGATCTTCCCAAACGCAGTTTGAACTTAGATTTTTCTTTCAAGCATTGATTTTGTCATTTAGTAAATTTTGTAAGAAAAAAAACCCCCAGATTTTTTATTTGGGCCAAAAACAAAAGCAAAGTTGCTCACATAATATCCTAGGAGTAGAACTTCTTTTCATTGCGCTCTAGTATCTCAGTCTAGTGCATCATCACATTTGGCCACTCATTTGTAGGCCTAAATACTCGACATAACTGGTGCCTGTTCACATCCTTTGCTTCCACAGCTTGCCATTCCTTTCATGACATTCCCAGCCATATTCTCGCAGAAAATGAAACTATAAATGGGGGATATAATCCGACCACTGCATTGTCACAAATACACCAATTGGCATCTGTCTAACACTAATGAACGCCTCGATAAACAAGAATGCCCGCGCAGAAAAGTACGCAAGACCTAACAAGAATGCTGAGATAAGTGTAATAATGGAGAAAATAGCAGTAAGAGTGTCTGGGTCAGTAGTCTCTAAATAGTCTAATATGGCCCATATACCTATCCAGACGACGAACAGAAGGCAGGATGTAGGAACTACGCCTGCAATAATGAGGCTGGACCCGCGCCATAACCACATCTCGGCTTCTGTTGGAAAATGGTATCTCCAAGCCGCCAAGTGAATCCCCGCGTAAGCCGCCGTAAGGAAAACAATCGTTCCGAAAATTAGAAAATGTTGACCCAGGCTCCGGTGTAATATTTTCAAGTTAATGAAATCCCGATTACGAGCAAAGTTGAAAACTTGCACGTCTTTTGCTCGTGTCACCAGAAAGTCTGGGTTGTCATCTTTGATCCATATTTGGGGATCAGCTCCTGTACCATTTTCCGCAAGTGCTTTGAGAACCTTCTCTGCAGCCCGAGTGGCCCTTTCCCTTCTTTCATCTCTCTTCTCGATACACGGTTCATCTTTCTTGAGAAGGTTTACCCAATCCTGCGCTGTGATACTATGGTCCGTGTTGTATCCGCTTCGCCAATCTTTTTGTTGTCTCTCATTGGCTATACTTATCACCAACATCAAGGCAACTTCATCTTCGAAGGCACTTGAGTTGACTGTGATGGCATCATAGACATCAAGGGGTTTCTGTTATGCCATCAGCAAAATATACGTTTTCTTTTTGGTTGAGTCCTGGGTTTACTTTAAACCATATCCCGAACAGGAGCAATGCACAGGCAACGTGGGCTAGCACATGAATCTCAAGCAGCGCGATTGGCAGGCCCTTTGCCGCCCGTCCAATGCTTTGGATGATCAACCATGCCACCTGAAGGCAAACAAGTACCTTAGCCAATCCATCTGCTTTGCTCTTGTCGTTGATAGTTCTCTTGGGAACTTCGATGAAGTGATTGTGTTCTGCGAGTAAAACCAGGCCTGTGGGTGTTATAGTCATATGGCTGACTGTGGAATATATAGGCGTGACGTCGACGGTAAGCCCCCCCATCGCAACATAGAAACAGTATGTCCAGCCAAACTGTCTCTTGCCATGTTTCTGTTCCTTATCACTTTTTTGTTCTTCTCTTTTCTTTTCTCCCTCGTCTTCCTGCCCTGTCTTATCTCCCTGCCTGTCTTCATATTTTTGCATTTCTTCATGAAGCCGTCGAACAACGTCCCATTGCTCATACGCGGTCCATAGTGCGTACTCTGGTGCAAGTATCGCGGCAAGCACCCACAATGCCTTGCGTCGGTAAAGTTTCCACATTTTCTCGCCCGGTGGCGGTACATTCACGTGGACGACTGTGTAAACGCAGACCGACAGAGTTACTACCGAGGTCCATAGAATATCGGCTGTACTTCGAACGGGCGACGTGGTAGACCATGGAGGGGCGAGCTGGGTTCTCAGTGTAGTAATGTTCCCATCCGCAGCAAGAACATCAGCTTCAAGAGCTGTCACGTCCGAAGCTGAGGCGTTTCGCAAAAAAAGAGCGACTGAAAACAGCAACGCAGCCATCTGATAGTTGTTAACAAGAACCATGTATAGTAGGGCCACAAATAGAGGACCGAGAAATGCCACACGCCTACTATTAGTGGAAACGGTTGACCATATTCAAACAGGGACAATTGATACAGCATAAAAGGCAACGATTAGGACACTAGGAGCGGGCGGGACTTGCTTGTGAGTTGTGCTGGTCGAACAGCCGCACTTAAATACTGGGCCACCGGGCCACAATCCAACCAAGTATTCCAGGCGGGTCATCATTCTGTGCAGTATTGAAACATTAAATCCCATTGGTACCAGAAATACGTGTGAAATACGTGTGAATGGCACCAGGTTCGGGGACCAAATAGCCAATAAACCGTTTTCCTTTCTGCCTGCACGAAGGTAGTATCCCGACTTTCAGCTATGTACTTGCGACCAATAAATATGAGGCTCAGCGCACCATTTCTGGGCTTCCCTTAGAGACCGCAAGAACTTTGCAGGGAAACTATCCAGATTGTTCTGATATGTGTGTCGTAACAAAACGAGGACGTGGACTAATATTTTGTCAACGTAACCAATAAGAGTCGCATGGTAATATCCAGTTATGCTTTGTAGTGTTGTCACAATTTGCTTTCATGTTTTAGAGATAACTAATAAGAAAGTACTCTTGTGAGTAGAATTCGCTCTGCAAAGTGTTGAAAGCAGTCGGACTCGACAAAAGATAATGTTTATTCGGATGGACCTTTCGACCTGATGAAGAAGATACAGTCATGTCTACGTTCAAGCTACAAGAACACAACTAGGTAATTCAATTTAAGTTATTTTTTATAGCGCCTGCCTAGTACTCCGTTTCGTCCATCTCATGAGACTTCTATATTCTCATAATCATACACTCAGGGGGGCCAGCATAGCCTGAATGGGAAAGATCCCACAACCTATATCTCACCGATACTTAGGCTATCTCGTTCGATGATGCTTGGGCGAAAGAGATTTCCGGTGCCTTGTACAGTATTCTCGACGAATATGTCTTCAACACCAAGACTCGTATATTGGGCGCCCATAAGCCTGTTAGCGGCCACCCGAGATACTGGGACGGAAGAGTCCCATGTTAAAAATCGAGCCCAAATCAAATTCTCGTACATATTAAGAGCGATCGAATGAAGAATCGTGGCTCTTGACCTAAGATTTGGGCTATAAGATTGAGGAGACTTGGAGACGTCTTATTGAGTATGATTTGCAAGCTCTTCATACAGCAAAGAAGCATACGAATGTTAGCAACTGCTTGTTGGACAGAATTAGCAGCACTGAGAGCCATGTTTTGGAGAGATTGGGGCTGGTGTTCCACGTAACGAGAACATTGGCATGCAGAAAAGAAGGTCTACGAGAACAAAGCCTCGAACATAGGTCAATTCATCGCACATAGGCAAGTATTTACTCAATAAGTCCCAGAACTAGACGTGACGGAAGAAAAAAGCAAGACAGTGTGAGCTAATGGGTTGAGTAATTTGATGAGCTCGGTTTTGAGACGCTTCTGGTCTTATGGACTACGGTAACCCCTATTTTAAGTGGTATACATATATCCATCAAAATGCAACAAGTCCATCACCCTCGAGAATTTTCCGGATTTGTTGTTCATCTCATACTTTGATGAACTATTTAAAGACATCCAAGTATACCAGGTCTAATACGCATCGGGCGAGACAGGCTACCTAAGGTTGTGATAGTGTTTGACGATATCGAGTTTTTGTTCAAGTGTGACCACGAAGCGGGCAACTTAGAAGGTGTCAGCATTCGACGACGATGGGAAAATCAAGAAGGTAGTAGCCGTATGACTGATTAGGTTAAAAGATGAATATGAATAGGATCATGAGAATTGTCAAAGATAACGAGGGTGCAGGCGGAAGAGACAGGATCGTATTTGGGTACGGCTGCACCGCTTACTCCACGGGCAGCCCAGTACTGGCTGCTATCTCTTGTTCGTCATCTAGACTCATAATTCTCTCACCTGCTTGAGTTTCGATGATAGCTTATTCCCCGGGTACTTGCTGACTAGCTGTCGTGAATCACGTCAAAACACTCATGGTGACTGTTTCATCTCAGCACTCATCACCAACGAATGTTACCACCATCACAAGGGGAATAACGATGAGAAACGCAACGAAGCTGTAATCCATGCATAATTTATACATAAATGCTATTCCCCAGTCGTTTGAATGAGCATAGCAGGCCGAGCCGAGCCGAGCCTAAGCAAAAGCTGTAAGAAAATTCATGAAACACCTAAAGTCCCTTACTGACTTGCTCTGCGCCGATGTTGTTGGGGACCAGGATTAAATAGGGTGGTTGATGTGTGACGAAGTCAGAAGCACGCGCATAACACCGAATTCGGAGCCTTGATGCATATCTGTCGTCGCATGCATACCGCAGGTCATATCTAGGTACTACATTTCGTCGCATCTTACCCAGAGATTGGCAAATGGTTTGCCATGGTGCTCTCGCTAGGAATTTCAAATTGTCCACTATGGCTCTACTACCTGCATTTTTCTCAATTATGCACAGCTTGGAGATAGACCCGCGTTGTTGGAGCTGAAACCAAGATGGAACTGCCGGCATTTGCTGGGCACGCACCAAGAACCGACATCACTTATGATGTGGAATAGCGGTTGTCGTCTTCTTCAACTATGAGTCTATCACCCATCTTGTTGGATGGTGGCTGGGCACCAGAAGCGTTTCACCTTTAAGCAAAGACTTTCGTTGGCACGGCCGGACCGCGAGAGCCGGCGCCGTTTTCTGCTGATAGCATTCTAGTAGGTGGCCACTTGAGTGCATATACGCATAGGTACCTCCGTTGAATGGATACGCGTGGGTTTTCTGCATTCGAAACCCTAGAATGCTGTGGAATAATGCAGGTATATGCTGTCATCCTGAAGGGCTTACGTCGAACTCTTAGCAAAAAGGAACTTTGTTCTCGCTCAAAAACATATTGTAGGTATTTTTAGGACGTTATCAGCAATGCTCTCTTTGGTTGTGGTGAGGCAGTAGCCGTGCGTGAATGGTAAGTAAGTCATGAAGATACATATTCGCAATCTACGGCACTATAATCGGATCGAAGCAGGTACAATGCAACTCGTAAGGCCCAAATGGGATGAACCCTGGCTGATCCTGGGTTGATCCTGGGCATCTGTGCTGGGTAGGCTGATTATTGACTGCTTAGATAGCCAGCAAGGTCTCTAGATGCAGCAAAAACCCCGGCTCAAATGGATGCGCATTGAATCTAGGGCCTAGTGTATGATGTTGTTGCATTGGCGTTGCAGCCGAGACCCGTTGAATGGTTCCGAGATGGAGTCCAGGGTTGATTTCGTCTCGTCCACCCGGCCGGTTCTGCCTTCAGTTCCATCACTGAGCCGCAGGTCCACGCGAGATGAAGGGTCCAAGTCACAGTAACGTCTGTCCGCCTTCTTTGCTCGAATATGAAACCAGATTGAGCATCTCACGCCTTCTTCTGGCCTGGTAATAATGTATTAGTAGAGGTTGCTGAGGCTATTGATGATCCGGGTTAAAGGAGCTGTGACATGACGCTATTAGTCCGGTGGGTAGGTATTAGTTGGGCAGGTAGGTTACTGATATCGTTAGTTTAGCATTAGCTACTTAGACAGTTCACGAGCGAGTTAGACTGCAGGCGTCATGATCTTTATATTTTAGTAACTAATATAAATAGATTAAGCATGTATACAGGTATATCATTATTAGATTAAAAGCAGGAACGAATTGTTCATTTTTTCCGTGGTGGGGTCAATGACCGTTTCCCCCTTCCGCGGCGCATCCCCGGAAAGCGCTAATCAAGGAAAGACAACCCCGGAGAATCCTTCCATCTCTTAGCCAAACCTGCAACTCGAACCTGAACTTCGCACATGGCTAACGCGCAAGTTGAGTTTATCATAAAGATGTTTCTAGGAAGGTCGACCCGAAGGCGTGACCTCTTTGAGACGAGAGTAAATGCAGGTGATGCGGTACAATGCGCCTATCCAAGGCAAGCTTGTCCCAGTAGCCACTATCACGCATCTTGTATATGGCCGAGATCGATCTACTAATGGCTGGGCAGACCGCCATAAATGCTACCCACCATCAGTGCGCACGCTACCTATCCGATCATGACCGACGACGACAACGACTTGCTCTCCAATACACGTAGACGTACACGTACGTATTTTCCCGGATGAGGCCCACGTTCCTGGGACCGTTGCCCTGCAATTCCGCGATACTTACTCGTTATTGAGGACGTTGGCTATACTCCCCAACACCAGCCACTTAACCTAGCAGCTTTCAAAGACGGGAAGTGTTGACACAGCGGGTATTCTGTATTACCTGCCTTGCTAGCTTTCGATTAGGTATCATACCACCCCTGCTTCTCTAGATTCGCGACAACAACTAGAGTAGGGCGATAGCACTGCTACCGTAGCAGTACCGTAGCATCTTGCGGGCGGCGCTGTCAGGGGCTACTACCTCATGGCTAGAACCAAAAAATTTAGAACTACCTATCAGGTCGCTTCGGAATACAGGCAAGCCTCTCCACTATAGTAACCAGGTCGGGAAAATACGCTATTACATCTGTTCCTGTTGGCGCTGAAGCAGTAACGACACTAACACTCATGGGTTGTGACGAGCGATGCGAGAGATGACGTTCTAGAAAGGACAAGGGTGTACACAACGAATGTCATTGGTAAATTCTGACGATGATAGGCTGTGTCGCATAAACTCCTGAAGCTCGCATTCATAAACCAACATCGACAACCAGGGTATTTGCTTGCCCGCTTTCAGGGTTTGCGGGTGTTGGGGACAAAGAGTCTCTGCTTTGTGGAGCATCTCGGAGGCTCTAACAATGGAGACTCTTGCGAAAGTACCAACATGCCGTTACGGGTCCATGGCTGGGTTCGCCCATCTCGACTCCCTGCTCGCGTGCTTTCAGAGTTGTATAGAAAATGCTACATCACGCGCTATTTCGAAATGTCTTAGTTACAACTTCTGTCCCTTTCAGCCATCTTAGCTGTTCTTCACCCCATATGGACGTTAGTTACATCAACGACGAGACTCGATGGCGCCTCAGGATCCAAATGCGCCTACCGATAGCAATGGCGTCGGTCTACTAGTTACTGGCATTGTGACGCTTTCCATCGCATGGCTTTCGATGGCCTTGCGAACCTATGTGCGTGCTGTGATGATGAAGTCGTTCCAAGTGGACGACTGGATAATGCTAGCCGGCCTAGTACGTGCGTTTCGTTCTCGAGCTTAATAACGTGGGCCTACTATCTAACATCACGATAATCGGTTAGGCCAACTTTACGGTGTCGTGCTCGTTCGTTTTCACGGGACTCTCATATGGTCTAGGTCGACATAACAAATCGCTTTCTCAGTACGATGAGATTGAAGCCTTGAAATACCAGGCTCTAGCCACGGCATCTTATGTCTCTAACATGTGGTTGATCAAATTGAGCATCGGCCTCTTCCTCTTTCGTCTGGCTGTTCGAACCAGGTACAAATGGTTACTGGGCATTAGCATTGTCATCGTTGGAGTTTGGAGTCTCGCATTATTCTTCTGGAATATCTTCCAGTGTAGTCCTGTATCGGCACAATGGGACTACACGATCCTTACGAACGACCCAAAATCTCATTGTGTCCCAGTGAATGAGATCGTTAGCGCCGCCTATGCACTCAGTGCCTTGACTATTCTATCGGACTGGTTATATGCTCTCATTCCTATCCCCATGATCTGGCAGGTCAAGATGACAGCTCAAGCAAAGTGGTCCGTCATTGCTGTCCTGAGCTTGGGTGTTTTTGCTAGTATTGCCACTCTTATACGCTTAGGATTTTTAGCCGACCTGACAGATGTAGCGGATATCCTTTGTAAGTTATTTCACCGATTACGCTAATGGGCATATCGTTTGTAACGAAGCCTAAGATACTGTACAATAACTAACCGTAATATTTTAAAGATGCCGGTACAGATGCCATGATTTGGACGCTAGTCGAGCCAGGGATTGCTATCTCTGCCGCCAGCCTCGCAACAATTCGCCCTCTTCTTCGCCGATGGAAGATCAGGGGTTTCACACATAGCGAACGGAGCCGCGCCACCACTGGGCGGAGCCAGGACCATAGCTCCCGTCCTAGAATAGCAAGTAAGATGCCCGGCTTCGGGCCTCAGGACGTGAGAATGGTCGACCTTGAGCAGGGGTCCGGCCCATCTACAAATACCGAGAAATCACTATCGCCAATTTCAGTGATACCGATGTCGAAGTCCGCCACACATAAGATATCGCATCTGCAAAAGATTTTGGGGGACGAGTATAGCGCACGAGAGGAGAACCCGGTATTTCATAATCAAGGTGGCGTGCGGAGGTCTGAGATAAATAGCGACATGTTTATTATTAGCGGCGTTCAGTCGACTCAATCATTATCGGATACACACGCAACCGGCGCCTGGCTCGACGGAGAGTCAGACAGCTCTTCCATAGAGCTCAGCAGGTTTGCGATGCCCTCGATGCCGGCGCGTCCATCATGACATTGACGAAAATGAAGAAACGAATATCCAAATTACAGATGCCCTCTGCGAAGATTCCTCGTTTCGGCGAGACGATTAATCCTTTCATATTATCATCATAGGGTCTACGTGGGAGTTTTACAGCATATCAAGGCAAGGAATAGAAGGGTTCTTGGGCGAGGGGATAAAGGGTAAACCAACATTAGCGTAACAAATTACTGGTACGTGGTACTTCTCGCGGCACCAAAAAACGAGCATAATGGGAGTTCAACGGGCGGTTTTATCTAGAGCATGGTATGCCCAATGTTTCCATTAGCATCTGTAGATATATTTCTTATGGGTGCCGTATATTCTCCTTGCGAGGACTGTACCTTGACGGACGATGAACTACGAAGTATTATGCCTAACTAGTACCCTCGCTATAAGCGGGCAATCACGTAAATATAACTTCAACCGAGCAGAGCAGGTTATCTCACTAACTTATCTCCTGATTGTGCCTGCCTTGATGACTCTTTTAAGAATGTTGAGAACTTGGATGCCTTGTGGCTACTTCTGTCATTTTTTACATAATAATTTTCGCAGCGCAAAGAATTTGTATTTTCTGTTCTTGACTTCCATTCCCTACATTTATGTTGATAGTAAACCTAGCCACACCACATTCAAGGTAGAACTGTCCCGCGATCAGTCCATATAACCTCAAGTGCATAATGATCATAAAGTGGGGGATGTCCTCGCAAGGATGTGGGGTTTTTGTTTGTTCGTCCTTATATAAAGGGCCGTCGATTTATTCATGCTGAGTTTCTATACAAGCTATGAGCTTGGCCTGTAAGAGCTGAGTGTAGCACCTGTTGTTGCTGTCTGCTTTGCGGCGGGTCATCATAATTTTTATCATTGTTCGTTCATGCCGCTAGCGTGGCTGAACTTCTTAGACGGACGATTCGTTTCTGTGTAGTGCCATCGAGGTAGATAGATGAACAAGTAGTTGTCTGTCTATGCGAGAAGGTGCTCAGTTTTGTAGACGAGTAGGTAAGGCTTATGTTCGCGTTGGTGGATAGATAGATATTCAAGAAGAATACGGAGAGGATTCCCTGGACAAAGTGACAAATTAAAATGTAGAGGTAGTTGTTATCCTCTAGTAGCAAGGAGCTACATCTTCTCATATCTTACGAAAAAGCCAAGGACCCTAATCGGATCCTGGAAATCGCCAATTGGTGACTGAGAAGGGGATTCATTAGAGTTGGAGGTGCTCCAAACTATAGTGTATTTTTACCGCCAGCGAAGCGCATAATATCTTCAATATCTGGATCCCAGTCCGATTCGTCCTCGCAAGGAGGCGCCAGCACAAATGTGCCAAAGACCTGGCCCATGCCGTAAGCAAACCCAGCACTCTCTTCCGCGGTCTCCACGTTCTCCTTCTGTTCGATAATCATCGCGGTGGTCAGAAAGTCGGTCTCGGTTCCCATCCCTACGTGGAGAGTGGTGCCGCCCCAATCGAGCTCCACCTTGCCAGACTTGCGCACATTAAGTCGACCTATGAATCCTCCTTCAGCTGGAAGACCCATGGTCTTGTTCCGACTTGCTTCAACGCCTTCCTCGAGCTTCACTTTCGGCCCGCTGTCATTTGACGCAAGGTCAACCGTTTCGGGCTGTCCGTCCAGATTCCCTGATGGTTTTACCAAAGGTGGAAGAATAGGTGGAAACTGGAAAATAAATAGTTGGTCATCCTTTCCTTGATCCTCCTCTCCTTCAGCTGGGGTTGAGACACTGAGAGTCCGTAAAAGTGCTTCCAGATCCGTTGCCGAGTACATGAATTCTGGGTCTTCAGCTATCTTCTTCTCCTTTCGTTTTAACCTCTCAGCTGCGACTGCGGCCTCCGCAGCAAGGCCTTGCTCATCAATTATAGGCTTCTTCTTTAGTTCAGGAGAAAGAGGCGCTTTCGGCGCCTCCGGAATATCGTCCATATCGACATCCGCATCTTCCTCCTCTATGCCTGGCTCGGCCTTCACCTTCACCTGACTCTTTGGCGCTGCATGCCATACTTCATTGTCATCGTCCATACCGATCTCTCGGGGATCTCTGGGCGGTGCGTTGACAAATAAGTCTTCATCATCGGAAGACTGGCGGTCCTCCGCTTCGAGTTCGGCTTGCGTCTTCACTTTCACTTCAGGATCTTGATGCAAAGTCCGATGCATACCGATAGGTAGGTTGCCAGTAGAGTTTTGCGTGTAACGAGTTGGCTGATACAACGGGGTTCCATCTGGAGCGTGACCATCCGTGAGTCCATTGAGAAGGTCGATGTTGACTCTTGCTTCATGTTCTCGTCTTGGATGGTAGCGAATGCGGTTTTCAGAATCATGGCTGAATGCAATTCGCGTACTCCCCCTTCCAAAACCAGAACCTGATGCCCATCCGCCGTGACCAGAGTCTGTCTTAACATTCTCTATATAGGAGTTAGTATATAAAACAATAACATGAACACGGCATTTGTGAATGAATGGTGGAGAGAAGACATACCTGATGCGATCGCAGAGAAGGGCCCATTCGCTG
Organism: Xylaria flabelliformis; assembly: GCA_007182795.1. NCBI lineage: Eukaryota > Fungi > Ascomycota > Sordariomycetes > Xylariales > Xylariaceae > Xylaria > Xylaria flabelliformis. The sequence continues at coordinate 325,547 of VFLP01000012.1, forward strand.
TGACTGTACGTCTGATGAGTCCACGAGAAGCACCCCCTCTTCCCCTCCCCCGTCTCGCTCGACGTTCCTCTGCACGCAGCTCGCGCTCCTCGGCCTTAATCTTAGAAGCGAGATCGCGGTTTCTGTCCTCTTCGAGCCTTCTTCGCTCCGTCTCATCTCTCCGAACATTCTTAGGTCTAAAGCGGCTAGGACCTCGCGACGTTGAAGCTGATGCCTGGGGAGTTCCCGAGCCAGTAGGTGTGGACCTCCCGCTTGAAATCTCTACTGCTGTCTTCGCTGAAGCTCCGGATGCAGGTTCACCCCCGCCGTTGCCATCTTGTGTCCCACTCGGATTGTTGTCGTTGGTTTGTGAAGAGGCACCACGGTCTCGTCCGCCCCTGCCGCCTCTGGTGCCTCTTGCAGCCCTCTCACCTCCACGTGATCCTGCAGGCATATTTTATACCATTGGATGAAGTATAATTATAACTACCAGAGTGATTCGAGTGTTGGTCAATACAAGAAGTGTGATTCACATGCAGATAGACCAGAGCAGAAAAGTTTATGGTGGGGAAACGCGTGGGAGTCAGGGTACCTACGCCTACCCGGGTAATGGTGGGGTAGAAGGTACCTACCCCTGTTCAATGTTGAGTGGGGCTGCCGAAGCCCGTGGGCTAACGGTCAATGCCATATTCTGTATACATGCATAAAGTAAAGATGGTACAGCAAACACTGCCTCGAGATTATAGGTGCTCTCAAACTTATATCTCGCGACAATTGACCATACTGGGCAGCTGACACTGCTGGTCTCTAGGGTAACAAGTGTTGCTAGTAATTCTAGTAGTCAGATGTGTGAACTTTCCGTCTTCATACAAGTTGGCCAAAGGAAGTTCGTCTTTAGCTTAGGTAGTCGAGCAATATCAGATGAGCACCTATGTGCACGATTATGGGTCATCTCATCGGACACACATCAAGGCCTGCTCGCCAAATTCCCGATCGATACTTCCTTCTTGAAGTAGCATAGAGCCGATCCAGTTGCGTCCAGCCTCCACAGTAACTGCACCGAATTTCACGATGACACAGCCGCGGACGCTGGCGGCTGACCACAGTAAATTATGCTCTTTCTCATGCGCAAGTCTTGTCGCTCGCCAACTATCTATAGCCGATTGAGGCACTGCCGCTTCCTTCTGGCGCATTTCTGCGCTTCGAAAGTCACGGGCACCTAGTCTCGGCAATGCGGAAAACTCAGCAAGAAAGAAGTCGCTGATTTTCTTCATCAATGGCCCTCGTAAAATCAGAGTACCCATTATGGCATGCTCATACATAGACTCTTGTAGTGCCTGTAGCTGAGTAGACCGCTCTTTGCCATCGAGAATGATGGAATCGCGAATGAGAAGCCGGGACTTGGAAGCCTTCGCAGCTTCAGAGGCCCAGATCTCATTGCGTCCCACCCATCGTGTCAAGCTCCAGTTCTCACCTCGAGCCAAGCGACCATGGGTGACCCAGTCTAGCAAGCACAAGGATGCTCCAGGGGCAACATTGAATATCTGGATCTGCTCATAGATGCTGCTCTCAAAAGGCTGGACGGGGTCTGGAAGAAGGCACAATGCAGCGTTGCTCTCGAGTTCCACCCGCAATTTCTGCCTCGTAACAACTTCTGGATTGACGGACTGGAAGATCTTGGTATGGCCTTGGGTGACGATGCTTAGCTTCGCGCCAGACCGGACATCAACAGAGAGGTTCACTTGGTCTCCACCAACAAGGCCGCCCCCGTAAGAGAGTAGGAATACTAGGACGCTTGCCTGGTCCACTTTGGGCGACGGTGAGATGAGCTTCAGCGGATACTGATAGCTTATTTGCTCGAGCGTGGATAGATTATTGGGCAGGAGGCCAACAACAATGCGCCCTTCTCCAGGAGACGAAGAGGACTTGGGGAAAGGAGAGTTCATGGTGGGAACGGTCTATACAAGAGAATACTGTTGGGCAACTTCATGCCATGCTTGCGGAGTCTTGTGAGTGGGACCTGCTGGGAACCCGATGATATGAGAAGCAGTCTGGCTCGATGGAGGACTTATCTCATGGTTGAGGATAGTGTGTGTGGAAGTTCATTGCGGAAGTTTCTTAGCGAGTGAACTTGAGATACAAGATGCATTCAAGAATAGACGCGTTATCTCTTATAATCATGCTACAACCCATCAAGAATCATGAAGAACATTTGGGACAGTTTTAGTCCGTAGACCTAATGCAGGCCGCTTGATGTTGGGTGTGAGAGTATCTGGTACCAAATGTATTGACAATATCCGCGGCGCTGGAGATGTACCAAAGTACATACTGTATGTACCTGTTAAGGGCAAAACTTCGGTGGCTTAGAAGGAAGATTTAGGGAGGGTTCCTTGTCCCCTACCCAAGCAGGCATTAGCTTCACGCGTTAATCTGTTTAGAATCTTCCCCACCACCAAATCAGCGATCAGCGATCACCCAACACGCGCGTTCGCTATCACCAACCGTACATCACATCACCCACCATTCCAATCGTCCACAGCCCGCTCGGATTACGTCGCCGTCGCTCCTCGGCCAGAATGATCGAGTCGCATTGATCTTCACCACATGTCATCGTCCCGATCGCCCCTCATGGAGACCTCCAGCAATAACGCGAGCGAATCGCCCGCGCCGCGCCGCTCTGGACGCGCGAGAGTTGCCCCCCAGAAGTTCAGCCCGGAGCCGCGCCCCTCCCAGAATGATCACGTTGTCGCCTCGAAACGCAAACGTGGCCAGGACCATGACGATGATGATGATAACGACGTCGAGAACGAGAATGAGAACGAGGGACCTGATGCTTCTGACGAAGATGCGCCGACTGACGACGAACATGACGACGATGATGCAGATGCCGACGATGAACCTCCACGGCGGCCGAAAAAGTCAAGCCAGAAGTCCCGTTCCAAGAAACCAGCAGCGAAGCGCGCCAAGGTCAATGGCACCGCGCCAGCTGCCACGCCTGGCCCTCTCGTTATTCCAGCCGTGAGATTGCCAAACAGGCCCAAGAAAACCCCCAAGGTTGCTCCAGCCAGTCTCGCAAAACGCGACGACAATGATTTATACTGTTAGCCTCGCACCCAACGCTGGCACCTTGCCCTTCTTCATCTTTTGCTAACATCGTCCCAGCTGAGGTATTCGGGTCGGGCTACAGGTCCGATGACGTAGTGGCACATTGGTTCGAGCGTTATAATGAAGATAATGCCAAGGCTTTGACCGAGCTCATTAATTGCGTTCTTCTTGCGGCGGGCTGTGATCAACATATTACAGAAGACGATATCCGGGATCCTGAAAACTCCGCAAATAGATTAACAGAGCTCGAAGAAGCGTATGAGCAGGTATGAAACACGCTCATCCCCAAAAGTCCTAAAATGATCTATGCTTACCTTAGTTTGATAGACTAGTATTTCTGATTATCCGCTTATTTCGAGAACGAAAAGCAGCAAGAACTTCCGGGAGCTACTTATTGGGTTTTTCGACTCCCTAACCACGCTGCTCCACCAGACTGGAGCAGTATACCGTGACGAAGAACTGCTAGACAATATAGAACGATGGGTTGGGATCATGTCTTCCTCGGCGCTCCGCCCTTTCAGACATACCGCGACAACCGTGGCCTTATCCATGCTTACAGGACTGATCGGCGTGATGAAACAACTCGACGATTCAATCACGAGCACCAACCGGGCCATGCAAGCAGAGTCTGGCCGCCGCGGAAAGAACAAGAAACTTGTTGAAAATTACCAGAAGGACTTGGATTCTTTCAAGGGAAACCGCGAACTGATCGATGCTAAAGTCAAGGGTCTTTTTGACATTGTTTTCGTGCACCGCTATCGTGATATTGACCCCAAGATTCGTGCAGAGTGTATCGAAGCTCTTGGAACCTGGGTCTGCGATTTACCAACTGTGTATATGGCTCCGGAATATTTGCGATATCTGGGATGGCTGCTTTCTGACGTCAATGTTACAACGCGTTTAGAAGTTCTGAAGCAGCTCGCCAAGGTTTTAAAGAGGGATGCCGAAAAATTAGCTCACTTTATTGATAGATTCCGTCCGCGACTCGTTGAAATGGCTACACGAGATGCAGAGGTCTCAGTGCGTGTTGCTGCGATAGCAGTCGTTGACATTCTACGAGGCTCTGGCATGCTAGAACCTGAAGAAGTTGACTCTATTAGTAAATTGGTCTTCGACTCCGAGGTCCGGGTCCGCAAAGCCGTCGTTGGATTCTTCTCTGAGTTGGTGCAAGAGTTTATCGACAACAAGATCGACGAGATCGGCGGGAACGATGTGCTGGATGAATTGTTTGGAGATCAAGAAGAGGACGATTACGATTCCGTGAGAAAAGACTGGGTTAATATTAAGGCCTTGGCAGAAAATCTAGCAGTGTATGATTCCCAACTCGACGCGGAGCAGGACGAGATTAGACATGGGTTGGATGTGGCCGCGGACGTGGTGAATGCGAGTATACCTGAGAGTCGGATCTCTTTGGCAGCGCAAGTCCTATACGAAAAGATGCCTGAAATCTCCAATTGGCAAGTCATTGCCGGTTATCTTCTTTTCGACCATACGACGAGTTCAAAATCTCGATCATCAAAGAGCAATACCACAGAAGTTGCCATGAAGAAAGCAGTGGCCCCAGAACCCCAGGAAGAGGCTATATTACTGGAAGTTCTTGCCACCGCAGTCAAAGAATATCTTGCGCCGTCGATGGAGCACGATAAAAACAAAAGACGGCATCATAGGCTCGATCATGAAGCACAAGAAGATGCCGGGCTGCAGCTTGCTGGTTTCATACCCCGTCTGTTAAAGAAGTATGGTTCTGATCCAGCAATGGCCGCCACCGTTCTTCGACTGGAACATTTCCTGGACCTCGAAGTATTCCAGCAACTCCGACAAAACTCAGCTACGTATAACCAGTTACTTGACGAAATAGCTACCCAGTTCAATCGACATGTTGATCAAGCTCTTCTCAATGAAGCAGCAACATCATTCCTCCATGCACGACAGTATTATGAGCTGGAGGAGCTGGTAGATGCTAAAATGGCAGGACTTTGGGAAAACTCAATCAACTCTTTACGAAGTCTAGATAAGATCTGCGAGCTGTCTCTCCGAGGCAACCTTGACAGAGCAACGCTCACAAGCCTAAGCCAGACCTTGATGAAGATCAGCAAGTTGGTCACAGTTGCAGACTGCATTGATGTGTTGGAAGCTCCTGGGACATCCATCGATTCAGAACAGCCGCCCATCAAGATTTTAGTCGGAGTCGTTGCTCGGGGCCGCCTTACAGAGTCAGATGACGAACTCGATGACCCCGAAGACGAAATTGTAGCCTTTGCAATCAAGTCTTGCTTATTCTATTTCATGTGGAAGGTACAGCGATTACAGAAGGCCGTCGAAAACGACGAGGATATCCCTAACGACGATCTGGACAAATTTGTTTTCTTGCGCAAAGACTTGATTAACAATCTCATTCAAACCTTTTCGTCGCGCGGATTCAATGATGATCTTCGCTTGTACGCGGTTGGCGTTGCTTGCGACATCACTCAACTATTCATCTTCTTGCGGCCACATATCGATGGGCCACAGGCTAGCAAATATAGAAAGCTACGTTCTCTTCTAGAGGAGATGCCGGCGGGCCTGATCACGCAGGAGATTATCCCAATACTAGACGCGGCCGAGAGAGCATACGCGAAGCGCATAAAGAGGACACTGAACGATCCCGCCGATGACGACGATCCACTTGATGATGAACTTCCACCCGAGGATGATGAAGAGGAAGAGCTTACGGAACCAGAGCGTTTTGCTGCCGAGCTGAAAGCGGAGAAAATTCTTTGCGAGCTTGCCGCAAAGCTCGTCATGTCTATTCTGGCTAAGACAATCGATCATACTGGGCCCGACGCAGGCAAACTGCGAAAACGACTCACTCGAAACAAGCACAAGCTAGGACCAAACTTCAAGGAAATCATCGCGTATCTGGAGGAAGACCACCTACGCGAGTTACAGGGTGGAAAGAAAAAGACCGCGGCCAAGGGCAAAGGAAAAGAAGCCGCGAAGAAGCCGGTTCTTAGCACAGAAATAGTCATCGATGACGAGGACGAGGATGATCCTTTCGAGGAGGTAGAGCCCGAGGAAGGTACGGCTGAAGATCTGAGGCGCCGCGAGTTAATAGATGATCCCATCGAGGATGATGAGGAAGAGGAGCAGCCTCCTGCAAATAACCAGCCGGAAGAGGACGATGAGGTGATTGGCGATTAAAGGCGTATTCTTGTATGTCTCTTTTTCATTTACTTCATGGGTAAGAACAAGTCAGGGGTCGAGTTCCCCCCCCTTTTTTGTGGTACCTTGCAAGCGAGGACGAACCCATATAATCACGGGGCTTTTATCATGAAAACCTGGGCTATGGATATGAATTAGGTGTTCTTATCACGAAACTTTCCTCAGTTTGTAACGTGCATAGTGGTTTCCTTTCCCGTCTGCTATGATTCTATTCCCTTGTCCAAAACCGGGCAGTGTTGTATGTACTTATGTATGCATTGTAGAGCTAAGAATTTACACGGGAACGTAATCTGACTTTTTTCATTGGAGAACCTGTAGTTTCATAGTTTGAAATACGGGCCAGGATCGTGGGTTATATTCATCCTGTCTTCTTTTCGTAGTTTATGTTTGTGTTTGAATCGTTGAGTAGATATCATGCAGACATTGTATTGAACAAGCAAGTCACTCACTCGATCCGCTACCACAGGCAAACATGACAAACTTTAAGCTAGCTGCTAAACACGCTTTAATAGTAGTACAAGGGTATAAGAACGATGAATACAGAATTTCACCATGTAACTACACGTAGCCTGACCAGGGACAGCAGTATCGGCCTTTTCAACGCCGTTGGATGGTTTACATGCTTGAAGAAAGAAGAAGCCCGGGGAGACGAAAGCAAAAAAGTAAATAGTACAGAGCCGAGCGCAAAGTACGAGACGCTCTATCCAGAGATCTTGGTCCCGAAAAGCCCAAACACTCTTACCCATCGATGATGCTCACCGGCGTCTGCCCGGAGTGGATTGGGTTCCCGTACGCGCACGCCGTACTGGCGGATGCAGCAGGCGAAGGGTTTATTTGAGATTTTGATGCCGCTCTGGTTCTTGTTCTCGGCTCCGCCGATTTCTTGTCGCGAGTATTCGAGGTCGTTGTTCATTGGCGAGCTGGGTGGTGGTTGGTTAGCTGCTATGCGTCGCTGCTTCGTGATCTGGCGTTGTAGCTCTTGCAGCTTCGCCTCTTCAAGGTTGCCCCAGAGCTTGAAGAGCTGTTCTCGGAGGGCATGGAGAACATCTGGGTCTTCACGAAGACTTGAGTATGTATTAGCATGCCATTTCCGAATGGTTGGCCTCTCAGACTTGTGTCGCTTGCGGAAGCGTTTATTCAGTAGGTGGCTGATTAGGAGGTAACTTACTCGCAGGCATCCATACCAGTTAACTGTTGTCCCTCGATGTTGTCGACCACTGCCCAAAACCTGTCTTTCTGTTTGGATTTGGGGTCCCCGTCCTCGAGCTGCAGCGCAAACCGCCATTCCCAGATTTTCTTCCCCGAATGGTGATCTCGCAAACCGTGGTCATCGTCGTCATCAGATTCCGAATCAGAGTCGCAACTGTAGTCGGAAAGGACATCATATTCGGTGCTTTTACGCCATGTCGCGAAGTCCTCAAGCCTGCGTGGTCGAAAATCCACGACGCGGACATTAGTACGATACTTGGCGCACGCGAAAGGCAGTGTTAATGTCACTGCTTCGCTTTCTACTGTTGTTTTCCAGGACACCGGTTCGATAATCGAGGGCACTGGGGTTAGAGGCTGTTCCTGGCTTTCGCATTTGACTGTATCATGATTAGTAAAGTTTGTGATGGAATGAATGACCAATATACCCACCAAGATCATTCAAATCAAGCCTCTCCTCTGCCCGTCTGTCTAGCTCTTCCACTTTATTCAAAGCGACTTGTCGCGCGTCTTTCCGCCGCGTCCTCGAATTATTCTTTAATTCGTCACTAGTTTCCGCCTTACGTTTCGTGCCAGCACTTTCTCCGCTCTCATTTGCGTATAAGCTTTTTAACTGTTTCTTTTTGAGCTTCTCGTAGTCCGCTTTCCGTCGAATGGCTTCTTTCAGACGCGGGTCACACTCCTCCTCTCTGCCGTCTAATCTTAAAATGTCCACTTGTCGACGGCTAAAATTGTGATCCTCATGTAGTACGCCCTCCAGATTGAGGCCGTTGCTCCCGGTCTTGATCCGTAGATTGCGAATGCGAATCCACTGGTCCATTTGCACCTCCGAGTTGACGTGAGAAGCATGTGGTTCAAAACAAGTGACCTGTATTGAGCGTCGACCGAAAGGGCCCGCCCATTTTGACGCGCCACGTATATTGGTGTCGAGATAATCATACGAGTTTCCATCACGTTCTCCCAACTGCTTTGCGCCATCCCAGGAGAACTTATGAAAGCTGTCGTTTTCTGTATAATCCGAGACCCATAGAGTGGTCTTCTCCACTTCATCGAATGGCGCCTTCACTACATTCACAATGACATCGCAAAACTTGCCATCTACAACATGTTCCAGCGTGCAGAACTTGTCTTTCGTGTGGCCTGATTGATCAACATTTTTCTGAAAAGTAGCCACGTCCGGGATAGATTCTTTGTCTGTGTAATGATAAAGCCAAGAGACATACTCGTGCTCCTTCTCGCCAGGTGGTCGTTTGTCATCAGAAGGCTGGAGAGCACCTACGGCGGAGAGTGGTGGCTTGGGGATTTCCGAAGCTGAGTAGATGTGGATTGAGGTCATCCTGTTGGTGATCAACGATATCTTTTCACGGTACGACTGGACCCTAGCCGAGTTGATCACTAGAACATCCCCAGCTGTAGGTTTCGGCATATCTTTTAGGGTACGGAATATGCTAATGGCAAGGCCAAGCTCATCGTCGAGTTCTATCGATTTGTCATAGATAGTGATAGTACATTTGTGGTCTTTCATCATGTCAGGTTCAGCTGGATAAAACGTCACGAGGGAGAACTCACCCTTTCCATTTGTGGCGATAGGGACCTGGTAATCCTTCACCAGGCCCATGACATTGACGAGCTTCCCCACCGGCACAGTTTCAGCTAATATACCATCAATGCTCGTGTACCCAGATGGAAGGTCCTTCTTGCGACTTGCAAGTTTTGCTGAGCTCGATGATGGATAGGGAGCCATTCTAGGAACGACTAGGTTTCAGCGCCGCTGAAACCATCAATTTGCACAAATTTGATGGGATATTCGTCGGGTTACTTTGTCTGTAAGGCTCGTTTCTAGTCTATAAAAGGTGCACCGGTATGTGCCTTCACGCGTTCCTAGGCGCGTTAAAGGCCTTCGTTATAGCGATATATTGAAATGGCTCCGCATCCAACAATAGCGCTGTCACATGATAAGGGTCGTCCCTAAATTGGCCCGTGCATATACACTCGCTTTTTGATTGGATCCTTCCCCTCCTTAAGACGAACTCTAGTAGATACCTCCCCACACAGCAAGGTTCCTTCCTGTCTCAGGACAAATAATAGGCGAGCTGCTGTTTAGCAATGAATAATAGGCAATATAAACTCCATCATTATTCTATTGAGCATATAGTGATTTAATCATTGCCAAGTGAGCAGGAGTCAAGTTGCCAAATCTTCTTCGATCACATGCTAAGGGGGAAAGGGGCCTCCCTAAGTATAACACGGAAAAGCAGTAGCAAATCCGTTTGCACCACGGGATAGAAACAAGCAGGAAAGACCCACATAGACCTACCGCTAGCAGGCTGAAAGAGCGTCTCAATCCATCCCAGACCAATTCTTATGCTGTTTCCAGTGCCACCCTTCAGAGCCAGCAATTTCCCTTCTCCAGAGTCCCGGCGCACTAAGGATATAGGTGCCGAGCCATTCACTACCTGATCCCTAATCTATCACACTGTAAAAACCCCCACCACAATTGCGTTACAACCATTCTACAATACAGCTTTGAATTTTTTTCTTATTCTTCCCTCCGCAAGGTTCTTTCTGCTGAACTGGTCTACCATCTCATTCCCAGTCTCAACTGAATAACCGCAGCGTTTGCGCGGTTGAAGCACCAAACTGCGAACACAGACAGATTCGTATCGATACAAGCAGCAAAGCAACAAGCAACAAGCACCCGTTTCTTGGCGGCACTTGAGTTCGGGGGGTTTATCAAAACAAATCACCCCGCCCTGCGATTGAACTGTCTCTTTCTCTCCCTCTCCACCAAGAACAACTTTGTTAGGTAGAATACCAACAACGCCAAAGCCCCTCATCGCCTGACGTCTCTACCGCCACCATGTCTGATAAATACATCCCCGAGCATCGCCGCAATCAATACAAGGCCAAAAGCACATTCAAACCGGATGAGCTGCGCCGTCGCCGTGAAGAGGCTCAGGTCGAGATCCGAAAGGCTAAGCGTGAAGAGAACCTAGCGAAGCGTCGAGGCATTGGTACCGGTGCTGATCGTCCTGGCGCCTCCCTCGGTGCCGCTCCCGACAGCGACGATGAGACTGCTCCCACTGAGAGTCAAGTAAGCCAACCCATTTCCGCATTCTATACAGTCACATATGTCATTTCCAATATGCGGCTCCAACAGCCTGTCCGCTACCTGTCCTTCCCCTTGACGTCACAAGTTATGGTTACTCTTCCACAGTAGATCCACTCATGGGCTCTTGTAGGCCGGTGCTCTGCAGTTCCCACGTCTTATGATTTTGTGATGTCACTGCGCTTCGACGAATGTTGGCATCTATAGAAACTGCTTTTTCGTGGTCCCCCTTATGTTTTTTTGGCATTATGCAATTTGGCACAGGTTCTAACATACCCGTCATAGCTCAATGAGGATCTTCCCCAAATGGTCCAAGGCGTTTTCTCCGACCAAATAGATTTGCAGATTCAGGCTACCACGAAGTTCAGGAAACTACTATCCAAAGAGCGCAACCCCCCTATCGAGGAAGTTATCAAGACGGGCGTTGTCACCAGATTCGTCGAGTTTCTTCGATCTCCTCACACTCTGGTCCAATTTGAGGCAGCCTGGGCTCTGACCAACATCGCTTCGGGCAGTGCTGCTCAAACACAGGTCGTGATTGAAGCGGGCGCCGTTCCTATCTTCGTCGAGCTACTGGCTAGCCCTGAACCTGACGTCCGGGAACAAGCTGTTTGGGCTCTTGGAAATATTGCCGGCGACAGCCCCTCATGCAGAGATTACGTTCTCAGCTGCGGCGCTCTAAAGCCCTTGCTGAACTTACTCGGTGACAGTCGCAAGCTTAGTATGCTACGAAATGCCACATGGACTCTCAGCAATTTCTGCAGAGGCAAAACTCCTCAGCCAGACTGGGTAACGGTAGGTGTCTCCACCTAATTCTAAGCGTACTCGCTGACGTAGCTTTAGATCGCACCCGCCCTGCCCGTGCTCGCCAAGCTCGTGTATTCTCTCGATGATGAAGTTCTGATTGATGCCTGCTGGGCCATCTCATACTTATCAGATGGGTCTAACGATAAGATTCAAGCAGTTATTGAGGCCGGCATCCCCCGTCGGCTGGTTGAGCTACTTATGCACGCCTCGACTAGTGTTCAGACGCCTGCACTAAGGTCCGTTGGTAACATTGTCACCGGTGATGACGTACAGACGCAAGTGATCATCAACTGCGGTGCTCTGTCCTGCCTACTAGCGCTTCTCAGCTCTGGCAAAGATGGCATTCGAAAAGAAGCTTGCTGGACAATCTCCAACATTACCGCCGGCAACTCTCAGCAGATCCAGGCTGTTATCGACGCCAACATTATCCCGCCTTTAATTCATCTCCTTTCAAATGGCGATTTGAAGACGCGGAAGGAGGCCTGCTGGGCCATTAGTAATGCGACTAGTGGTGGACTTCAGAAACCGGAACAGATCCGATACTTAGTGTCTCAGGGCTGCATCAAGCCGCTCTGTGACCTCCTCGCATGCCCTGACAACAAGATCATCCAAGTCGCATTGGACGGCTTAGAGAATATTCTCAAGGTTGGCGATCTCGATAAGCAAGCAGCTGGTGATGGTCCGGACTCGATCAACCGGTATGCCCTATATATAGAAGAATGTGGCGGCATGGAGAAGATTCACGATTGCCAAACGAACGCAAATGAAGAGATCTACATGAAGTCATACAACATTATTGAGAAGTACTTCTCGGACGAGGATGAGAATGCCGACGACGGAATGAACGCTCAAACCACTCAGAATGGGACATTTGGTTTCGGCACTCAAGGCACGGCCACCCAGGGTGGCTTCAACTTTGCCAACGGCGCCGACTCTATGGACATGTAAGACAACGTACATGTCGGTGGTCATACGCATCTTGCAGGTTCTAGCCTAATGGAAACAATCCTTCAAGGTTGACAAACGTTCGAGAAGTCCAACCAACTCCTGGGACAAATTGCAACCTTACATACAACATTCATAATCTACCCCCAACCCCTTAGTTTTGCACAGCACAACAATGCCCATAGCCCAACACCCGAACACCCGCGCACCCGCACGACATGGCGTTAGTCGAGTTAATGAGGAGTATGGAGGAATGGCAAGCGCCTTGGTAGCTTTAAAGCTCCAGCGTACGAAGAGATAAAAGCAAGCGGAGTATTGATTAGTTGCGCGAAAGAGGGTCGTCAATGGTAGCTTGAAAGCTCCAACCCTCGTAAGGGTAACCACGAGTGCCGGAGCCAGGAAGATCATCTCTTCTAGGGTACTGGTTGCGACGAGCTCAACCAGTAGGCTTTCATCCCCCAACACCGAATGGAAGCTGATGCTCAACTCTGTTTGTCCCAAGTGGGTAGAATAACAGTGTTAGCATGCGCAGATCTAAAACATCTCGCTACCTCGGTCCATGGCTAAGTGGCCATTTGACCGTCTATCGCATGTTGTATAAATTCAGATAACTTACCGAGTTCTGTTCAGAGAAAATGCAGAAAGCTTGGCACCCAAGACACAAGAAATCTATCCCCCAAAACAATGAACTGCTTTATGTGGCAAATGTGTTTCTATAGTATATCGGCGTACAAAACTCGACTCTATGAATAGGTGTATTCAATAGTAAACCAGCATGCTACCCATCGTAGACCGTAGCCCAAGTTCTCATTTGGTTCAGCTTCAGCCGTGTACAAACATGCACGTCTATACTTATTGGGTAAGTAAGCTACCTAAACCTATTGACTGGACACCAATTCTCAGTCCTCGTCCGCAATCTTGTCCCTTACAGCCTCGGCTGCTGTGTTCACCACCTTCTCTGGAGGCTTGTCGAAACTGGAGATCTTCAAGTCTATGGGAGGTGAGAGCGCGGGCTCGGGTAATGCGTTGGGCGTATCGGCACCGCTGCTTTCGGGGACTGGAATGCGGATATCCTCGGGGGACCCGGGCACGGTGTTGGGGTCTAGGCCGGGGACTATGGGGTTTCTCGGGTCAGTGTCTGGTTTTTTGAAACTCAATTCCAATTCGGAGGGGTAGCGCTAGTTATATGAATAGACTATGCAGGATCGCTTAAGGTCTCTGAAATATCTCATGCGGATCTCACAGAGCCAAATAGGCTTCGCTCCTTGTGGGAAGAATCAAAGGTATTAGGTATTAAAAAATTGGGATTCCTGCGGTCACTTACTGTGGATGCGCTTGGCTTCGTTCTGGTACGCGGCCGGGATGATCTCGATGATTTCGTTGCGCGGGAACGTCAGCTTGGGGATATCCATAGTACTACAATGCATGAGGTAGGCGTAGAGGACACGCAGGACGCTCTCGTGGGCGATGATGACGAGATCGTTCTGCTCACGTTCCAACTCGAGGATGATAGGCTCTAGTCGGACTGCTAGGTCATGGTACGACTCGGCCCGCGGGTAGCGGTGGTGGTACGGGTCGAGCTCGTGTTTCGAGATCTCCTCCGGGTAGAGGCGGCGGATGGCGCGCTCGCTGAGTCTCTCGCAGACGCCCGGGTTGATCTGCGACATCTGCGTCCGTTGGCGCACCTTGAAGCCCCGGTCCTTGAAAGCGTCGGCCGTCTGCAGCGTCCGCACGCGCGTCGAGCACCAGACTGTGAGTTGACGCATGGGGGCAGGGTCGCTTCCCCGAGCCACTAGTGCGGCGTGCTCCTTCTCTCGGTGCTTTAGTAGGCTCTCAGCCATGAGTTGTGAGTACCGGATGCCTTCCTCGGACAGCGGGGCGTCCGCCTTGTAGCTCTCCTCTCCCTGGGCTGCGCCGGCACGGACGAAATAGGTGGCCCGGGATTTGATGTGGGTATTTGTGAGATAAAAGACGATGCGGTGAGAGAGGTAGTTAAACGACACGTTATTGTAGAAAAACTTTTGTCCTGCGTTTATCATCTTGATATAGTTGAGCTCCTTCTCGTCCATGGTCTCGAATGTAGGGATCTTCGTGCCCATTCGTCGAAGGTACAGCTTTGCTGCTTCGTCAGGGTCCATGTCGAAGAACTATTTACGTTAGTAACTAAGGAATCAAATGCGCTTTCGGGTCTTGGAAAAACGTACATCAGGGGAGCTAATCTTGACGTTTCGGGCATTTTCGCGAAGGATATTCTCGTCGTCAACGTAGGACTCCAGAAACAAAGTCTAAAGATGCGTTAGCAAGATAATTTAGGGGTTCGAATTAGTAGAGCGTACCTGAACGTCGTGCTTCGCGAATTCCTTCGCTAATGCGCGACGGCCAGTAGCCGTAGGGTTCACAGCATCATAAATGGCCACCTGACCATTCTCGTGATTAAGCCAAGCATAAATGTCCTCACGACATTTCTTGAGAATCTTCTGGCGTAACACGACGGATGCAGGAGAAGCGTCTGGGTAGAAGTAGTCCTCCGGCACATCGTTACCTTGTCCAACAGTGGCGCGACGATAGTCTCCCAGGTGAAAAATGCGAGTCTTGACTCCCAACCTAGAAGGCTAGTGAGATACCTTTTATGTTAAGGGAGACTGGGGAGTAGTATACCATTGTAGATATCGTGCCATCGAAACAGAAATATGCCTAATAACCGTCAGAAACCGTACCGAGATACTATGACCCCCGCTATCACTTACGTTTTCCCTCTGGCAGGAAGCCCAACCATTACGATGGCAATACGACCCGAATGAAAGAGTCTTCCAGACATGGTACTATATAGCTGGGCAGGGGCCCTGTTGGCATCGGGAACATCGTGAATGCCATCGATGAAAGTGCTGCTCTTGCGTCTATAACGAGGCGCGTTTGCAGCGATATCTGCGGTGCTGTCATGACTGTCAGTATCAGGAGCAGGCTGACAACCATCGCTGGCAGAATGAGATTGTTGCATGGTTGACGATTTATAAGTAACGCGGGAGATGAATGCAGCAAAAGTGAATGTTGTTCAAGTGAACCGAGATATCAGGTCTCATTTGTGTCAGATACTTCTCTAGAACTAATAATTCAAAACAAAAGCCAATTCCCACTTCGTCTTCATACATTGATTGCCCTGGAAACTGGGATCGTCTGGCACGCAGGCCTGAAAGGAGTAGCTTGTAGACAGCGCTCCATTACGTGCGAGTTGCAGCAGCAATCGCATAAAACAAGCAGTAGCTCAGCACTTACAGTAGCGTGTCCATGGCGACTGCGACCGATTGGCAAAGGTCCTGCTTTCTGCTGGATGGCCCGGATGTTTGGTCAAAGAGAGTCGCGATAAAAAGAGACTTGGAAGAAGGTTCAACTTCGGACTAGGTATGTATATAGTTATACAAGGCGACACCTCTCAGAAGAGACGACGATGGACTCTCGTGAACCATCAAAGCCCGGAGCTCGCCAGACAAACCCAAAATGAGCAAAATCTCGCCACCTCGCGATTATCACGCAATATCTTAACTCGGGGGGCTTAGACAGTGGTTATGGGAAGCTTTTAGGCTCGAGACAGACCAGGGTTGCTTTCAAGTGAAAGGATGGATGAATGGTAGCGTATCAGATGTATAGATATTGAGTGAAATCGTAATCTCATATGCCACCGATCATTTCAAAGAGACTAGAGCTTTAAGATACTAGCGTTGCGGATTGAGAAGCCTATATGAGGTAGTTGAGTTTGAATTCGGATTGCATGAGGTGAAGATAAAGGGAATTTAAGAGGGGGTCCCGTGATGAGAAAACTGTACCAGAAAAATGATGTTATATAGGATTTCCAGTAAGCTGAGATACCCCCATCCAATCCGTTTCCTTTTTGAAAGAAAAAAAAGAAGAATTGAGAGAGACGATCGAAGATTAGGTAACCATGCCCTCGAAGTAACCTCGCGGGAAGAACCGTACCTTGGTGTGCAAGCCGACGAGAAGCCGGAAAAGGACAATAACCCCAGGTGCTGGTCAGATGCCAAACTTCGCCTTCTTGAGGCTTGAAAGGCCTATCACGTCACACTGCTGCAGACGGGATCCACAATGCGAACTTACTGGGAAAGTGGTGTCCCCGCCGTGTTACCAATGCCTCGCTTATCCCTTAGATGGTTTAGAATATTTGAACTAAAGACAAATTGTCTCAGAATGGGACAGCAACTAACCGAAATATATGGCTATCGAGCCGGCGGTGGAGTTGTCGTGGATTTTGGGATGGGACCTTATGTGGATCGGACGTCCAGGATATTGGAACTCACTGCGTAAAGACCTGAGAATGATTTTTTTCGCGGGCCCTATCGTAGGATAAGCTACTTACTCAATCCTCATCCCCATCGTGTGTCATCTTTTGGGTGCTCCATAGCACACCTCAAGCAATCTGAACGCTACTCCCACATTTCTTTC
The DNA here is from genome assembly GCA_007182795.1 of Xylaria flabelliformis. Lineage (NCBI taxonomy): Eukaryota > Fungi > Ascomycota > Sordariomycetes > Xylariales > Xylariaceae > Xylaria > Xylaria flabelliformis. Next base: position 342,354 of record VFLP01000012.1, read on the forward strand.
TTCCTCTCTCTCCTCCTCCCCCCCATTCGAAGCAGCGCCGCCGTCTTGCTGGCCACTCCCCTCCTCCCCTCCCCCGTCGCTCGCGCAATCGTCATCCGTCATGGCCTCCAGCGAAATAACGTCGTCATCGCCTTTGGGCCTCCTGACATCCAATCCTATCGCAAATGCCGTCGGCGATGCCTACCGTGCCTTCTCGGACCGGCGAGCCAAGCTCGGCCTCGCGAACCCCGGCACCGTTGAGTCCATCAGCAAGGAGGTTCAACGAGAGGTTTCGCTTACCAACTATATGCACACCGGCATTCGCGCCGATCTCACAAAGGCCGTGAGCCTGTCGCCCTTATTTCAGGTGTCGCACCAGTTCGCTATGGGCGAACACATGAAACCCTATGCATTTGCGGCGCTCATGGGCACAAATAATGTGAGTTGTTTCTTTGCCGTTGTTCGGCCTGTAATCATATGTGAAGCATAACTGGCTTGCTCATACGTCTCTGGCAACTAGGTTTTCTTGCAAGGCAGCATGGACAATGATGGTGTCTTGTCCACACGCTTCAACTACCGATGGACCCCTTCGCTTGTTACCAAGTCTCAGTTCCAGATCGCATCGGCACAGGACATGGCGTCGATCGAACACGAATACACTGGCAACGATTTCACTTCCTCGCTCAAGATGCTTAACCCATCATATCTCGAGGGCGGTCTGACAGGTATTTACATACTCAGCCATCTCCAGTCTATCACAAAGAGGCTTTCCCTAGGTGTGGAGGCTGTCTGGCAACGTGCCGCCCTCAGCCAGCCCCCGGAGTCTGCAACATCCTACTGCGCTAGATATAAGGCCGAGGATTGGATCGCGACGGCACAGCTGCATGCTGCACAGGGCGCTTTGAACGCAACGTATTGGCGCAGGTTATCCGACAAGGTTCAGGCAGGCGTTGACATGACACTTCAGGTTGCCCCTACCCCTGGCATGATGGGTGGCCTACAGAAGGAAGGTGTTACGTCAGTTGGTGTGAAGTACGATTTCCGCATGTCTACCTTCCGTGCTCAAGTCGACTCCAAAGGCAAACTTGGCGTACTGCTTGAGAAGAGAGTGCTCCCTCCTGTCACCATGTCCTTTTGCGCCGATGTTGACCACGCAACTGTAAGTGCTTATTACATGGTCTGAGTTTTGCCGACTCCTTACTAACAACGACATAGCAAAATGCCAAGGTTGGCCTCGGCATAACCATTGAGGCTGGTGGTGACGAACTGCAGGAGCAGCAAGAAGCCATGGGTGCCCAGGCTTCGCCTAACATACCCTTCTAAACCTAAAATGACAGCTGTACTTTTAAAGAAGCTCTCCTCTCTCACTGATGCAGTTGGCATCCACGCCGAGCGTGATGGGGTTCCTTGGGCCCCCAACCGGGCCCCGGAATGACGAGCACGAGCACAAAGCTTCTAGATACAGATGATGGACGACTTACTCACCTTTTTTGTTTTAATACTCGACTTGCCAACGTTTGCCGCGGACAGGCCGCCCCATGACGCCGTGATGACCATAGAGTAATATCTCGCAACAGAGTCAGCGTTCGATCTGGGGCTGGGACTGGAGCACGGAGTGGAATAGGCGGTACTGTGTATAATAAGGATTTGGCAAATCTAGAAAGGGGAAAACGGCTGCATGCATGACGGTCACAGACACAGCAGGTTTGGCGGGCTGTTACTGGTCTGTGGCTTTTGATTTATTTCTACAGACGTTGAGACGCGCCACAAGAATACCTGTAATTACCTACGCATTTGGGTACATGTATATAGCTACCCTGCCTGTACGATAAAATGAATGACTTCGAAAACATTTCCAATCTTGCCGCGCTTCGTGATGCCTCGTCACATCTCAACCAACGGAGACTCCAAGTAAACTGCTGGTTTGTTACTATGATGGCAGGACATTAGCAGTAGTCACAGGTACATCCTGAATATCGCGGGGTCCAGCACTATATCCAGTGTGCAAGGAACTTTATCCCTTAATCTTGAAGAGGATCCGTCTATTCGACATATAGTTTGTGGTCACATTAAGTTACTGAGTAGATAATAGATACGATTTTGTGTCGTACTATAACAGTTATATCTGCAATGGGTAGATTCAATTTTTCGTCCTTGTAAGTTAGTAGCTTTGTTTTATCCCCACAGGAATGTTAATAACATGACAGGGTTGTTCATTCACAACAGTAGGTATTTTGAAATCAAACAGTATCTCAGAGACCCCAACACTTTCTGTTTACATAAATTCAAGAAAAAGCCCCGAATTGAATGCTATGTGTTCTTATGATCCTTCGAAATAGAAATAGGTATGTGCTGTATACCGAGAAAGATATTCCAGTCAAACCGGCGCCAAGAACTGACGTAGACCCTTCGACTCAGATAAGCAGCCGATAAGCTCCCCCCAAAGCTCCCCCAGAATCGAATCTCGCGACAGCTGTACCAAAACGTGGCATTAACTTCCAATACATCGGGACATTTGGACGAACAAGACCCGCCAAACGAATTAGCTAGATAGCAACAATTTGGTTGCATACGAAGGCTTATATTCGAAAACGGTCAATGTCAGGAACTGCTTAGTTCATACATACTTTAGAGAGTCTTCCACCGCCAACTAACCCCGTCAATTCGACGGGCGTCGTCGTCGTTCTCGCTCGCCCACCATGTACAACTCCCTGACGCGCCTACAAAATGTCTTCGGCTTCTTCACGACCGTGGCCTTCGTCGTGGGCGCTATTATAGCCGCATCAGACTTCACGGCGCCACGAACGCCGAGCGCAAGCATAAAGCCGACGAATGTGCAGGTGTACGTCTTCCAATTCTTCCTGGCGATAGATAGATAAATGGATGGTCGTCAAACTAACACTTTGCCAAAAACAGAGTCAAGGGCCGACCGCATTACTACAGTTCCAAGAAGGAGGAATACGCCATCATCAAGTTCTCGCTAGACGCGGACCTCTCCTCGCTGTTCACATGGAACACAAAGCAGCTCTTCGTCTACGTGACGGCCGAATGGCCCGCGGTTGACGGCGGCGCGAACCAAACGAACAAGGCCGTCATCTGGGACGCCATCATCACGAGCCCGAGCTCCGACCACCTGGCCAACATCGGGCCCGCGACGCTGAAGAAGCTGCGGAAGAGCGCGGCCGGGAAGAGCATAGATCCGAATCGGTACGTAGCAGCATTCCCTTTCTCTGCCCTGCCATGCCTTGATCTGTGGTTACAGATAAGAGTCATTATGTTGTAATGAGAGAGAGAGAGAGAGAGAAAGTGACTAACATAACCCCCACACAGCGGAAAACTATCCCTCAAGAACCAGAGACCAAAATACCAAATCACCCACCCAAGCGGAAAAGTCGCCAAGACAGACGACGTGACGCTGCGCGTGCACTACAACGTGCAGCCGTGGGTCGGCGCGCTGACGTGGAACCAGGACGTCGACTTCGCGATGTGGAAGAAGATGGGGCAGGGTATCAGCAAGGCCTTCTCGCTACCTGCTATCAAGAAGAAGGACGAGACCAAGGGGAGATAGATAGACGGATACAACCCAGCTACTTGCCAAGAAAGGGGTAAGGGGAAAGCGGGCGCTTATTTTATTTGTCTTAGCTTTTCTTAGCGAGCGTGGATATTGACGTGAAAATGCGAATATCATGCCCTGTGTCGTCTAAAGATATCAGTCGATTGTGATGCTAACTGATCCTGTGATCTTCTCTTACTCACTCGCGAAATCGCTGGCGTGTTTTAACTACCTAGACAGGTGCTATGATATCCAGTGATAAGAGAGGAACATTTACGTGCATCACGGCCTTGTTGCCACGGCCAACGCCACAGCATATCTGAATAGACTTCTAACCGCGAAATTGCTGTATACCATACATGGTCAATTTACAGAAAGAGAGAAACCGCCAAGTTTTTGTAGAACAGCCATGAAAGTGGACTGAGAAACGTAGCATCCGAAGCGGTCTCAAGCGGAATGCAACCACCAGCATTTCTACAACATACGGCAAACATTCACCGATGCAAACACTAAACAGAAAGACAGCAATAAGTGTTTCACTTTACGTCCTCTGAATTTGCCAACTACCTATCCTACCAAGGAAAGTAGCTGCCCCATCTCCGAGTTGAGACTAGATTTCTCTCGTGTAGTTTAGACCTGACACACACACAAGACAAGAGAAAGGGGGTATAAAGCAAAAGCAAAAAAAGAAGACATCAAGATGGCCCTGCACGTTTCAATGCACCAACCCGCTCGCGTACTCCGTCCCATGCAAGATCCGCATAACACTCATACACACGTTGCCCACAACCCATGCAAACATAAAACTATTAATCATGATACTCTCTTCGCTCTAGAACAGACTGAAAAATGGATTCGCGATCTGTCATTGAGAAGCAACGGGAAAATAATATGCGCATCTTAGTCGTCTGAAAGATCAATGACATCGTTCTGGGGTCTGTCACGCAATTTTGCAGCTGTCATCTTCTCGCCATCTTGTCGATTTGCAAAATGGGGGCTCCGATGTTCGGTCTGCTTCCGGCCATCTGTCTTGCTGCCCGGGGATCGGCCATGAATCTTAATCGATGGTATTTCCACAATGAGCTGGCGTCTCTGCGGATTCCCGCTGGGTCTTTGTGGACTCTGCAGCGCATTACCCCTTTTATTGCTGTCCAAGTCATCAACAACCACGGGATCAAGTGGTGTTGCACCTCGAGAACCTTTAGATGACGGTGACTCGGAGAGAAGGGGAACAAAGTTGTTTTCAATTTGAACGCTTTCTGCCATTGGGGATAGTGAACAACATTTAGCCACCCGGCCCCTGATTGGAGAGCTGGACGATGTACCAGGAACATCATGATGGGTTTTATGGCTGGATGCTGGTTCGGTCTTGCGAGGCAATGCAGCCACATGCTGATCTGACCTCGGCTTCGTCTGTGTCTTTTCTACATCTGAGCAGTCAACCGTTTCCCCTCGTTGCGTATTTCTTGAATCATCGTTCTGGGCACTGGGTGCACTCATCTGTTCCTTGGATATAGCATCATTTGGATTTCTGTCAGAGACTGAAGGATCAAGTGCTTCTCCAAGGATAGGACTACTACCCTTCAAGCTAGGCGGTCGAGAAGTTAGTGGAGCTGAAGGGCTTTTACTACCGCCTGCCTTTTCAGCAGAAGTACTCTCGATAATGGGTTCCGACGTCAAAGGGGTATTGGAAAGGTTCGTTGTATGACTCTGATCCTCATTTCCCTTCATCATGGGTTTACTCATTCTTGCCTGTCGTTTTTGCTCTAGGGCTACATTTTCCCTGTCTTGCTGCTCCTTTTGAAGTTTGAAAATGAGATCTCTTATGTTGTTTCGTAGCGCCGATGGATCGAGTGACCAAGGAATTTTGCCGTCCCGCTGCAGCACACTCTTGACGAATGCATCAGGATCGAGAAGAAATTGTTGTATGTAGCCCAATAAGAACAACCCACAATCACAATGATTTGTTTGTTCAGGAATGTCCTTGGCAGTGTGGCCCATAGCTCTAGAAGCCGGTATTTCAATCTCCTTCTTGTCTCTGAGCTCTGCAATTAGATATTGTTTCAAATATCTGCAGGTAGGTGAATGCGATGCGCCTAAGGAATCTAGAGTAATGATTCTTAGCTGATTCGGATCGTATTTCTGAGGTCCCACACTTGACCTCTTTCCTATCTTTTTGCGGGTTTGTGAGATATTCGTGGTTGGAATGTGTTCTACCTCGACCTCCGCCTTATCCGCATCATTAACCTCGTATACCTTGTGACCATTTCCGGTAGGAGTTAAGCCAGCGCCTTTCTCTGCGCTATTCTCTGTGTTCAGCTTAGCCTCGTGGTTAGGCTGATTAGAGCTATCAATTGACATACGTCTCATGTTTTCAACGACGTCTTCTTGCGTAGGGGCGGCCATATTATCGCCGCTGATAGAGCTGCTTGGTACCCCATTCTGTGAGGGAGCTTCGGATGGCTCTCTGTTTACTTCAACGCCTGTTGCGGCAAGATTTGGCGATGTTGTCCCCAATAGAACATTCTTGTTGCCATCGATCTGTTCATGGGAGGCGGAGGCACGGAGGAGCGACGGCGCGTTGTAAATGATTGCAACATACCAATGAGCATACTCATTGATGGGAACAATGATAAAGTCCTTGGAGAAAAGATCCACTCTGGAGGTCCAGGTCTTGACACTATCATAGTTAATTCCCTGGCCGGTCTTGGTGGGCTTCAATTTATCGTAAAAGAAGGTATTCTGGAAAAATATCCGCTTCGCCAGGTCTTTGTTAGTATCTTCCAGGTTCTTTTGCAGATACCGAAGGTAGAAGATGATAATGTTGTCGTTCAGAAACTGGCCTTCATCAAGGCGTTGAATATCATCCTTGTCCACAGTCGCGCGATTCTTTCCTGTATCAGGGTAGACAAGTGAATTTCGCCATTGCTTTTCCCAGCCCGGATGAAGTGACGTCCAGCCTTCAGGCTCAGACTCGCCCGGCTCTGGGGAGTCAAGAAATGCGAACTTTGAGCGAGTTGTCCGTGTTTGCCGTGGTGCTGAAGCCAATCGATCATTCCATAACGGGCTTGAGGCGATGTTATCACCACGAAGTCTAGCCGTAGGAGAAGAGTTCATCGCATCTCGAACTTTAGGCCGGGTCTTGGATTCGTTTGTTACGCCAGGGTTCATCTTAGTCACAGGAACGCGGCCGTTGTGGTTGTGCTGCATGACTCTGATATCATCAGGGGTCAAGGCCCCTGCCTCCTCATCCGTAATTATTATGTGAGACTGAGCTCGTTCCATCAATTCGCGAAGATCGTGCTCGAGTTTGACTCTGACAATATATTAGCCTCCAGCTCGCGAAACTATCTCGGGTTTGCGTTACCTCTTGCAATCTTTGATGTCAATCTTCTCAAAAGTGTTTCTATAAGTAGCAACCCACTGAAAAAATCTAGAGAACTCGGGTTTAGAGGCGAATTCAACCATCAGCTTTGGTCCAGCACCATTCGTGAAGTTCGCGCTTTTAAAAATGACGCTGACTATGCAACTCTCTTCCTCATTGCCGACGCGTAAGAAGCACTTCACGTCTTTGAGGTTGATCGTAAGATATTTATAGGGAGCTAAGATATTCTTCTCCTTGTCAATTGGGAACAAAGTGTGACCGATTTCGAGGATCGACAGAGATAAGGGATCTGGATCGTCCTTATAGCCTGCTTGATACATGCATCGCCCAGAAGCGCCGCGCAAGACACGTAGACCAGTCCCGATAATCATTCCAGCATTCCTCTTGTTGTCATCTTGCAGTTGACATGCTTTCTCCATTTGTGAAGATGATTTAGCAGTCGAAGCGCTCGTAAACTTTGTTGCTGAAATATTGCCTCTTTTTGATAAACTAGAAGATGTGGGTTTATGGCGTTTGGCAGGCCGACCTTCTCCTACTTCCTCTAGGTTTGAAGTTAGCTCGTCTGGGCTGAGATCAGCTTCCCCGAACTTCATCGTCTTCTTTTCCACTTTATCGACAACTTTTGAAAATCTTGTTCTTGGGTCCGATTCGGTACCAATAAACCGGCTGGCATATTCTGATATAGGTCGTTGTCCTATTTCCTTGCGCTTTAGCTGATGCGGAACCTCCGGCGCTTTCGGGGGTTCAACAAGATGAACCTCATCATCCGTGATATCTTCATCAACCTTTGGGGCATGAGTGGGCTTTGATCTGGGGCTTTCTACGTCTTCTTGTCCTAAAAATATTGAACCAACTCGATTTGTCCGGGATCGTTTGCGCTTGTGCTTAGTATGCAAGTCTAAGTTGCGGTATTCAGGAACACTGCGCTGAGAGGCGCTCGCGTTGGAAGCCACAGAACGCTGAGAGTCGGGAACGGATACACTTCCTATAGACCGCCTCCGAGGGGACACCGGGTCGATCACAGTGAACGTGGCGCTAGTGTGTGTAGGGTTCGAACTACTTTCGTCGAGTTTCTGGCGTTTCGCTGGAGGGGAGCTTGAGAGGATAGGCCGAGAGGAAGGCACAAGACTCAAAGGTGTTCGTGAGGACGTGCTGTTGTTGGAGAGGGTATTGATGGGCCTCGGCGCACCCACGTTCATGGGTTTATTCTAGGATGGGTTAGTTATTTGCACAACAGAGGGGAAGAAGAGGAAGAAGAAGAAGAAGAAGATTTATCTAACCATATCGCCAGCTCTCCCCCGTAGCGTAGCCAATCCCAGACAAGCTCTTGCGGCGAAATCCGACAGAGAGTTGAAGAACGGAAAGCCTAAGATGCCAGTTCCCTTTTCGGTCTCAGTAGGCGGTTGTGGTTGTATGGATGGCATGGGCAGAGCAAGCCAGTCGACATGCTGACCACCAATACGCTTCTTCTCTATCTGCTTGGTAGTTGCACACAACGGCAACAGCAATGTTCCACCACCGGCATTCGGCTAGGTCACCAGCTCAAAGAACGCATGGACATAGACAGAGGCCGAAGCAGGTTAAAAGTGCGATGCAGGGGTCACGGCCAGGGCTTCGTCACTGCCGCAGATCTATGAAGGTGAGTGTTGGTGTGGGAGGCACGTTGTCGCAGGACTTGCGCAGAGAGATTTTATTCTGTAAGTGGGGGGTTGCTATAGTCTTCTGCTATTTTGTCAGGTCAACAGGTAGAACAGAATAGACGAGCATAGTAATGAAGAGGTGGTTAGTGAATGTAGGCACGCAATAGGTAGTCAATATGGAACGTCGTGTGTGTGTTTGCGGTCAAAGAGGTCAAAGAGTGCGGCTAAGAACTGTACATGCTAACTCACCGGCCCATGATGTAAAATGACAGGGAAGAAGTTGTACGCTATCTGGGGTGAAGAGGTACTCTCTGTATACTTAGGGGTCGGTATCAATTTACGCGGTAAAGGCGCTAGAGTAGCTCTCTAAACCCTGCTATAATAGGACCCTGCTATGAAGGGACCATGTACCTAGGTAGGTTCACTGCACATGGTTAGCTGCCCCTCATCAATGTTGTAGGACATCAATTCCAAAGGCATTGTTGTTATACCTATGCTACCAATAGATACCAGTAATACATGTATACAGGTAGCACCTTCTTAACAACGTCAATTACGTGGCCACACATGAACTTGACAGGTACTGCCCAACTCTTCGCAATTCTCTTGTGGTTTAGACATTAAAGTATTGGTTCCATTCTTCAAATCAGCTAAATTGCAAATTGTTATCCAAGTGAGATTTCAAGTTCACTATAACCTTGTATATTGCCTGCGAAGACCATTAAGAAACAGGTCATAAAATTGTTGATGAGGAGATACCTAGTAGTAGTAGTGAATTCAAGCTCATACGACCAGGTAAGACACTCTATAAATCCAAGATTACATTGTCTATCATGTTGACCAATTACTCTATATACCAGATTTACAGTTCAAAATATGTACTATTGCCTAGGCTTTCTCGTTATGAATATCCAAGCATAGAAGGCACACTGACATCTTCCAAATCCATTATAAAGTGAAGAAAGATCGAGACTAATATGTGTAGGCTACAAGAAACTCCTTTTTCCACGCCCAGTCAAATACAATTATTACCATTACCCTGACCTTCCCATGTTCATACATCATTCCCCCTCCGGCGGCGTATCAGGCTCATCGGGGTCACCCGGCGTATCAGGAGGCGTGCCAGGCGTAGAGGGCGTCAACTGATATACGCTCAACCGGTTGCCCGCACCACACAGCTGCTTCGCGTCGCCGCCGCAAGCCATACTACATTGGCCACTCGGGGCTACTACAGAGCCCATGCCAAACTCGTTACCACAGTAGCATTCAGCGCCGTACTCGGTGCCGAAGTACGTGAACCCTTCACAGGTTGTGGCGCAGATCTCGAGCGTCATGGTGCTGTTCACATACGTTTTACTAGCTAACGCGCGGACACCCGTGCCCTCTGTCTGACAGCCATACCAGGAGTAGTTGCCGACTACGAGGGGCTGCGAGGGGCCAGCTGTCGTGTTGGAATAGTACAGGTTCAGCCGGTTGCCGGCACCGCAGTACTCGGACGGATCTCCCGCGCAGGGCGTGTTGCAGTCAGTGAGGTTCGTAGCATTGGCAGAGCCCGCGAGGATATCGCCACAGTGGCATTCGTCGCCGAACTCGGTTCCGAAATAGTGATAGTCCTGGCAGAAGTCCGCGCAAGACTCAAGCGTGACATTTCCTGCAGTGGACTTTGCGTCGAGGGCTCGCACACCGTCGCCCTCGGTCCAGCAACCTTGGAAGGCGTAGGGAGGGACGGTGGGCTTGTTTGTGGGCGTGATGGTGGGCGTGGGCATCGTCGTGGTTGAGGTGGGCGGGTTGATCAGTCTGTACATTTCCAGTCTGTTGCTACCACCGCAGTATTCCGTCTGGTCACCGGCACATACCATACTGCAATCCGCATCGTCAGTCACGTTGCTCCTAGCGTCAATGGACTGGCCGCAATAGCATTCACGGCCATATTCCGTTGCGAAATAAGTAAAGCCATTGCAGCTCGATGCACACAGCTCCAAAGTCTGCTCATCGCTGGGGAAGATTCCTCCCGTGAGCGCACGACTAGGAAGCTCTTGGTAACAGCCGATACGAAGATAAGGAGTTACAGTTGGTTTGATCGCAAGGGTACCAGTAGGTGTTGGGATGGGGCCTGTAGTGACGTATAATTCGAGTCGGTCACCCGCGCCGCAGTATTCTGTCTCATCCCCGGAGCATACGACATTACATTCATCAAGTGTGACATTTGTGCTGGACGCATGCACTTTATTGCCACAATAGCCTATGTGAGGTTAGTAAAATGGCACCAAGTTTCTGCCTCTAAGAATATCCGAGAGACAACTTACATTCACGTCCAAACTCCGTGCCCCAGTAGTAGAACCCTGTGCAGTTGTTCATGCAACTCTCGAGCGTCATCCCATCATAGACGTAACTGGCGCCAGCTAGAGCGCGAGCGCCCGCGGCCGTCGGCTCCGTGTTGCAGCCAGCGAGCGTGAAATTCCCCAGAGCTGGCCTGTGGAAAGGCGTCTCTACTGCCCCAGTGCTTGTGACTGTTCCCGAAGAGGTCACAGTTGGGGTCACCGTAACCGACGTGGAGGTTTCCACTGGCGGGTCGGGATCATCCGCCCGCGAGCACATTGAAGCCGGCGGAGCTTGGAATGCGATACAAGTTGCTCCGAGGCTACTTGCTGCCTTAAAGGTATCTCGCGCAGCAGATGTGCCAGTCCCGATGACTACATCGATTTTGGTAGCATAATCAAGGTCGCCAAGGCCTTCATAGCTGGCTGTATAAAACGTGTACAGGCCGACACAGGTGCCCTTCTTCATTTCCACGGTTTCATCCTTTAGTGTGGGAACCGGGCGGTTCGGGTCGCCAACGGGTGTCTTGTACGACAGATGTAGGTTGACGGGAGCTGAATTATTAAGGTCGTTACGGACCTATTTCAGGACGTCAGTATCGTACCTGGTGATCAAGCTGGATAGAGTTCAAACTCACTGCTGCCACAACGTCCAATTTGCCTTGAAGAAGACAGCTCTGAGGCATTTGCATAAGAATAGCATCCTGTATGGGATACGAATCGCCGTTGTTGTCATAAGTCTCTGACGTTCCACTAGCCATATTGACGGTCAAAGTGAAAGAGGAGATACCCGAGGCAGCCGGGATTTCAATGTTAACAGGGAACCACTAAAATACGCGTTAACGGAGGTAGGCAAGATACAACTTAAGGCAATGTGAGATAGACTTACCACGAACGTGTCGTCGAAGCCCTCGGTAGCCCCTAGAAGATCAAGAGTATGCGTGCAACTCAGGGTGCCGCAATTATCGCCACCACTTCGGTCCTTGTAAGTCAGTACCACGCTTTCGGCAGAGTCGCCTCCAAAGTCGGTGGTGCGGACTCGTATGAGCCCAGACAGTTGCAAGGTCGAAGCTCCAGGGTTCAGCGTGAGCTGCATTTCAACTGGTTTAACGGCATACGGTTGAATAGGATCAGTCAGAACGACATCATCAGGGACGACTTCAATCATTTTGCGCAATACCGTGGCACAAATGCTTCGGAAAGTCTCAGGGTCTGCCATAGTCGATATCGTCGCATTTCCATCCGAGTTGAAAACCTTGAAGTCGGAATTTCTGGTAGCTTGAATCGAAGGGCCGACGACCATGGGGTTCGTTGTGTTGCCAGAGACATATTCAGTGACAATCTTGTTATCGAACACATCCACGGTAGAGTCCATTGGTGCCTCGCCATTCGTTGTAGTGCCTACTGGAACAATTTGGGGGAATTCGGTCTCGTGAACTCCGCCAATGCTGTGCCCACACGCAACAACCTGAATCATCTCTGTCTGGTCGAATCCCATGCGCGTGAACTGTTGCCCGAACGTAAAGGCTGAGTTCTGGGGTAGAGGGACACCAATAGGGCCACCTTGTTTGGCATCAATCCTACCGCCGGCGACGGGAACGACCGGACCACCACACGATCTCACAGCATAGTACACGCCCATAGCAAGAAGATCGGCCACACTTGATCTACTTGTGTAGTAATCGGCCATGAACTTGAGTGTGGTGTTGAAGGCCGGACCGATGTTATCCGAGCTTGTTATTTCGTATTGTAGTGACCCGTCCAGACCGCCCTGTCGTGGGCCACCAATAATGGTGGTGGTTGCCATGTCATGGAAAGCAGCCCTCAACCACTCCGCGGCGTTATGACGGCCAGGCCCTGAAGCTTGACTTGAGCAGGGTATGACGGTTCCGCCGAATTGTCGGGAGCGGTAACCCTTTACTTGATACATGATTTCTTCCAACTCGTCATTCTGGGAAGGCCATGTTGGATCTGCGCTTGTCAGCGTGCTAAGCGAGAGCATCGCCGACAAGAAATGTGTATTCCAACGCATGGCGAGGACTGATCCTGACACGGGCCTAGAATTAAGTAGTATTAGGAATTAGTAGGATTAACGAGAGACCACCATTTATCCCAACGCCCAGTCTGACGAAATTAGGGGAAATCGACGCCGACGAAGAATCATCATGAATGAGCACAACACAAGGCAAGGGAAGGAGGGGCTTTAATACTCGAAATTGGTGGTTACTTTGGTGTACCTGAGTGGCATACCTACTTTTTCTTCGAATATTATCAGCCTTGGCTCGACCATCCCTGCTCGTGTACCGAAGCAGCGCAGATGGAATACGAGGACTGAGAATAGTGGCTAATAGCTACGACGGGATTGGATGGATCTGCTCGCCGAGCGTCCAGCCGCAGAGGTGGGACGAATAACTAATGCAGCCACGCTGGAGACCGAGACAGTTACGTGTCGTGCGTATGCTACCTGGATAGTATGCAATGTCAAGGAGCAGAGGTGAAATATTAGACAAGGTGACCACCCACTTGGGAATGTGATGCTACCTAAGGATCCACACATGGGTTCAGGCGATTTTCAGGGTCCACGGGACCTACCGACCTGAATGAAGACCTTACCCGAATCATGATCCGCACGACCCCGGTTGCTTGTTGAACGTGGGCGGTTCATTGATCAGTCTCGATCTTGAGGCTCTTCGAAGTTCTTGTCTAAATTGGGAATAAGTATGGTATAGGCACTCACGTCTTCAAATCGTTATACCTAGATGAAGAGCGTCACTATCGAGCAATTTTCAATGGTCTCACTAGCCTGGATGAAGGTCCACGCTCGTCTCTTCGGGAAGATAGGGCACCATAACAAATATAGTATAGACACCCCGGAATCAGCCAGCCCTCTAGCATTGTGGGGGTCGATCCTGTCAAACAGCGGTAGTGTACTTGAGGCGACGAATAGGTAATCAGATGGCGAGGAAATGGCTCTAAACAATAGGCTCTTTTTTTTCAGCTTGACAATACTTGGCTCCTGAGTTGGGCAGGTAGTGATAGAACTATAGTCTAGCCTCGTGGGGTGCGAGGCGCCTGTGATAGATCCCCAAATGTCTCGGTATTTCCACGAGAGACAGGTCAGGCCATTTGTTTCGGATAATAATCTCCCGCAAGGCATCCCAATGTAAGAAACTCTGTGCTGCTTAAAACTCACCGGCCGGCATAAATAGGTAACTGGAAATACGCATGCCTGTATCCCGCATCCGAATCACGAGAACCCGATCCAAGTGGTTTGAACAAGAATATAGTAGGTAGCTACGCTGTGCTACCGAGAATGGGGCATTCTCAATTAAGAATGAGTGCGAGCTAGGATTGAAAGCCGCAACGAGTAGCCGCAATTTTGAGAAACCCCTGTCGGATCTCTACCCCGGTCAGACCCTCGCGTGGCTAGATTGCGCTAGATCTTTGCGCTGGTCGTCAGCATCAGCCCAGAGGGGCTTCAAGTTATCCCGTGTCACAATTGATGTTGTGCCCTTAACCTGTACAATTAGTATCAGTCTCCTTAAGCAGCTAAGCAGCTAAGACCACTGAAGCAGCATTTGTATCATAACTAACAGAGTCTCGGAGGTCGTGTTCTTGCTTACTATGTTGTAGTTATTAAAATGGCACGGTAAATTTGGAGATGGTCTCAGCCAGGACGTTGATGGGGTTGAATATACCACACCGTCCATTTCGCTTATCGCATTCGCGGGAACTATTCGCGGGTTTTAGTCGCCACAATTCTCATAAAGACTTTAGTTTGCCATGTGTTTAGCGTCCCTTGAAAAATGTCTTTATTAGAAAATTTACGTATACCTACGCAACTACAAATACTCCGAGACCGGCCTTGGTAGAATTTTCGGTATAGAAGCGCTTAAACTATTGTAGAAGATACTGTATCATCCTATTTGCATGATCTGTAGTGTGACTTACAGTATCTCTATCCGACCGTGGCTATGCTTAGATTGTATTCTTACAACATTGTGCGCGCAGTAACTTAAAAAACTATTGATCCTAAGTGCATTAGGTACCAGCCGTACGTGCCGATGGGAACGCGGCGAATTTCTCGTTGGTCGCTTAAGCATGCCACCTGTAGGTCACAGCTACACCGTTCTTAATGTTACATTGGATGTGAAAGCTTCTCAACACGGTAGGTAAATACGAATCCAACGTCTATCGGATCACCCGGTATGCTCGCTACTTACTCATTTGTTCGGGTCGCTTTCAGTTGTCGACATAGTAGTAATTGCAATTTCAACCCACAGTAAAATGCAATGTTCCCTGCGCGGTATTGGCCCAGACCCTCCTCGACGATTCGAATACAGCCAACAACATGTTGCTTGATTACAACGACTTGTCAATATTGCAACACAACTCGGGCAGTTGATGACATGGTCCAGGAAAAGGAAGGAAACATAGTTTCTGATTACTCGAAGAGTATGTAGATATGTTGGACGGATATGGCTGGAAATTTAACGCAATCGCCCCATATGACCACGATCACTAAGTAAGGTATGTTGAGTGCTGTATGATAAAATACATAATCATGTATATACAGGCAAGCTCCTGTTGGCAAAGAAGGAAGGATAGTACCAAGGTTTGCCTGTTCACGCAGGTAAAGCTCCTGCTGTATGTACACAGGTGTCTAGTTAACTAATCATGGGATCAAAGAAAGGTAGGATCACATAGGTAATAGTAGCGAACTGTGACTGCTTTTAACTTTGCGTTGAAGAGAAAGAAAAAAACTGAAAGTAATAAAAAAGAATCAAATCTAAAGAAACTAGAAAATTATAATGTTGGTACTCCGAATCGGGGAATCGAACCCCGGGCTTGACGGATTTCTACATTGTGTTAGAATGAGAGCGTCAAATGTTGGCCACTACACCAATTCGGATTAACTGTTGGGGTTTATCTTCTTTACTGTATCTATATACAAAGCCCTGAAGCTAAGCAAAAATATGATTTCTCAGCTTTTTACACGTATTACAATTAAGTCTTATTAGTGTGACGCATGTTCCTAAGATGCTTACCTAGATGAGCCTGTTTTTTTCTAAATAACAGGCCAACTGCTTGTTGATTATTGTACTGTCGAGTACCTATCACAAAGAATAAGGTTTCTTTGAAGTTGAATGAGGGGCTGTCAAACTGGATAAACATCGGAATATCATATGCATGGCGGGGTGCGTACGCTAAAGCATTGAAGCTTATCTATCGCGTTCCTTGTCGGCTTACCTTACCCCACTCTCTGTCTCCTGATTCCCCCTTGTCTAATTATCTATCTCGCCACTCATCTGATCTATCTATTGCCCGAATCATTATACCTCAACATCCTGAGAAACTATCCTACGCCAATACTAGTCTAGAGAATCGATTACTCTGATACCACCGTCTTTCAAGTTGCTTGAAAGCCTCGTACCATAGATGTCCATCGAGAACCTTAAGTCTTTTGGTATGCAGCCTCAGTCAGCCTTTAGGCTAACGAGCCTTTGACAGCCCCACTAATGCGTCACCATGTGCCTAGATCCCTTCCACGATGCTGAAGCAGATGAAGACACGAGCCAAGTGAAGGGCCAGCAAGAGGACTACGTCCACATTCGGATCCAGCGTTAGTATTCCCCGTCATGATTGCTCTATCTTGAGCTTGTGCGGCGCGGCTGACCGGTGCAGAGCGCAATGGTCGTAAAACCCTGACCACGGTTCAGGGGTTGCCCACCAAGTTTGACCGAAAGAAGATTCTCACGGTCATCAAGAAGAAGTTCGCTTGCAATGGCACTGTCGTGATTGACAGTAACATGGGCGAAGTCATTCAACTGCAAGGAGACCAACGCAAGGTTATGCGTATGTAGCCCCTTGTTGGACGCTTCCCACGACCAAATACAGTTGGGCTAATCTCCGCTTAGAGGAATTCCTTGTCGACCACAACGGCTTGGAGCTTGACCCCAAGAAAATCAAGGTCCACGGCTTTTAGTCGAAATACGGTGCCGGTAGTTCAACCGTCCTTGTGATTGCTTCGGTAGCAGTTGTCGCAGACTTTTTATGGCCACATTGCCATCGCTAGGAATAAGGCCTATGTTTCGCTCTGCAGATAGTGAGGGATATGGTAAATAGTTTCCGTGGGAAATCAGTGGCCGGTCCTGGATCTGAATATCCTTGTGCATAGTTTAGTGTATACGCTCATGGTGTATCTATTTCGTCCTCGACACCCGTATCATCGCCTTAATTACACTTCAACACTATTGTTCATGATAGGATTTGGAAGCGATTGATAGATTTCAGCTAATGTATGATGCTCTCATATTCGTACCTAGACCATGCCTCAGCGCCTTCAGATAATCTGATGGCACACGTGAGAGATGACGCAAGAGTCATGGAAGCTTTCTAAACTAGGTACATGCATTCTGATTGGCTGCAAGGCTATCCTTTATGCAGCACCCAAGGACGGACCGACATAGTATTTGACGGCTGTCAGCAGGCGAAGTCGAGTAGCCCTCCACTCCCACACAAAATTAATTTGGGGACAATTGAAGGTCAATTTTCGACTTGAGAAATTATCACCAACCGAATTTCTCTAGACCGTCAACCACCAAGTCGAGGTACGCACGCCGTCCACAGCACAGAACCAGGGCCTCGCGTGCTCAATCCCGCCCTCCGCGCTTTACTAACCCTCCACACATAGCCCAGCGACTTCAAGATGGCCTCGAGACCGACTGTCACCATCATCGGGAAAGATGGTACTCCTTCGGGAGCTACCCATCCCATCCCCACCGTCTTCGCCTCGCCCATCCGACCCGACATTGTCCAGCAGGTCCATACCGGCATGGCCAAGAACAAGCGCCAGCCCTACGCCGTGAGCGAGAAGGCCGGTCACCAGACCTCTGCTGAGTCCTGGGGAACTGGTTAGTTGTCTACCCTTTTCTGGATTGAAGTTTGCACGATGAGATGGACGCTCGCAATGGCTTTGGATGCGATTGGCCTACATTGGGATCAACCGGCGATATGAAATAATTGCTGATAAGGACGCCCAGGTCGCGCTGTCGCTCGTATTCCTCGTGTCTCTGGTGGTGGTACTCACCGTGCCGGTCAGGCTGCTTTCGGTAACATGTGCCGTTCCGGTCGCATGTTCGCCCCTACCAAGATCTGGAGGAAATGGCACATTAAGATCAACCAAGGCCAGAAGTAAGTAACGGCTACAAGGCGAATTCACGTTAAGTAGAATTGAAACTAACTGTGCGAAGGCGATTCGCTACCGCCTCTGCTCTTGCCGCCTCTGCTGTCGCTCCTCTTCTCCTCGCCCGTGGCCACCAGATTTCCAACGTCCCCGAGGTTCCCCTAGTCGTCGACTCTGCTATCTTTGAGGGAGGTGCTGCCGCTAAGACCGCCAACGCTTTCGCCATTCTTTCCGCCGTGGGCGCCTCTGCCGATGTCATCAAGGCTAAGAAGTCCAAGAAGCTGCGAGCTGGTAAGGGTAAGATGCGTGGCCGTCGTCACCGCCAGCGCCGTGGACCCCTAGTCATTTACGACCCCGAGGTTGATGGTACCGAGCTCGTCAAGGGTACCCGCAACCTGCCCGGTGTTGAGACCTGCCCTGTCTACGCTCTCAACCTTCTCCAGCTGGCCCCTGGTGGTCACCTCGGTCGATTCATCGTCTGGACCTCGGCTGCTTTCAAGGCTCTTGACAGCATCTATGGCACCACCACCACACCCTCTGAGCTGAAGAAGGACTTCCTCCTACCTTCGAACGTTGTTTCTCAGGCCGATTTGACACGTCTGATTAACAGCTCCGAAATCCAGAGCGTCCTCCGTGCCCCCAAGGGTGGCTCGCTGACCAAGCGCGCTGCTGTTCAGAAGAACCCTCTGCGCAACAAGCAGGTCATGCTACGCTTCAACCCCTACCACTCGGCATTCGTCAAGAATGAGCTCGGTCAACAGAAGAAGGAGGCTGGCAAACCCCTAAAGACCCCTGAGTCTTTCCTCAAGGTCCTGAAGGAGGATTAGATTAGATCAGCTTGGTGAGCAGCTTTTCTAAGAAAATTGTTAAGGGGATAGCATCGGATTGCGATTGTAATGGGCGTAACGGGGTCATGGGGTCTCATGAATCAATGGAATTGTCATTATGAACATTTCTCCGCCCAAATTCGTCTTTCGTCTTTTTGCATGAATTCGTGAAACTAGATGACGGCTAGGGCCCAGTCAGTGACAAGATAATCCTATCGTTAAATCCAATGTCTCTTGTAACTCTAGCAGGTACACATCCTCATCGTTCAAAGCTTCAGTTGGAGCCGGCAAGACACCAACTGACAAGTAGGTCTAAAGTGTTCAGTATTTTTCCCTGGCTACATGTTCTCCCGTTCTCATCCAACCAGCACGCCAGACAAACCGTGGAAAAGTCAATTGGATTCGCATTAACTATCTACGAATCGAGCATAACATCTTTCAAGATCCTAATCATTTCACAATTCCCCAACACGTGACTGAGAAAAAACATAAAGTCCCAAGCATCAATCAGCGAACAGTAGTACCATTACGCATTCTAAAATCCGCCTTTCCATATTTCTTACTTAATGGAAGTGTATAGATACCGTCGAAACCTCTCTTAAGAGGGTCATGAACCTACCTCTCTCACTTCTGCATTTATCTCTCCCATGCTTGAATTTTCAAAATTAGAGGCGAATGTCTCATCCAAGCATAACCACTGTCGTAGCATTTGTGCAAAGTGAATTACCCGGAGATGTAGGTATCAAACCACACAAAACTCAACACTTGTCCTGATTAAGGACTTCTCACGATGGCCGCAAGATGGATGTGCTGGAAGCGCATGCAAATGCTGTAAATTCCTTTCCCTCCCCAGCCGACTTCGGATCTGATATATTCTCCTATCACTACAAAGAACCGCTATACCTTCCTACAGGTTGGGTTTCCCGAGACAGTTGATTGATAGGTAATGTTCGTTGGCAGATGGTTGGTGTGAGTGTCATACAAAGCAGGGATGTGGTAGCGCATGTGTTGTGTGCATCTGATCTCAATATCTCAGCTGCTCAACCCCTATTAACCCCGCTCCCTCGCTTTCCGTGAAACAGGAAGTAAAGGTAGAGATGTTCCAGAATTCTTGGGAGTCTTCTTTTTCTTTTTCTTTTTCTTAAAAGTCATCTACGTTATTAAAACACCTATATACTGTAATCGGAACTGCTATAACTGATCCTTAGGTAGTATTCCAATCGCGTTGGTATCTCACAATATCGTAATAGGGGGGAGGTCCGGTTACACGGTACCTATGAGCGTAGGCCAAGTATCTATCCAATGTCACCAATCTAAAAAATCTAGCAGCCCATCAAGTTCGCCAAACCCTCAATCTCTTCGGCCTCAGTAGTCATTCCTGACTCCTCTAGGAGGGCCTCAATCTCAGCAACCTTCTTGATGCGCCAGAATTTCTGCACACCCTGCCCGAAACGGGTCGAACAAGCGCTGTTCATTTCGTCTGTTTCCGCAGCAAAGCACAGACGGTAGTAGGCCCAACCTCGCCGCTGAGCGATCTCCGGTGTGGCACTAAACATCATGCCAGGGCTAACGAGAACGAGGAAGGGCTTGTGCGTTAGGAAAATCATGAGCGCAGACGAGAGCGCCGGTCCGTCGATCACATTACCCTGAGACCCTACGGCCCCAAACAACGGATGGGCCTCAAAGTGAACTTTCAGCCATAAGAACATGCCACCACGCGGCCACTCGAACTCGTACAGCTTGGTCTTCGTGATGACGCCCCAGTCCCAGTCAGAGTCACGCACGGGTGTTGACTGCTTCAACTGGTAAGCGTTTTCCTCGAGAAGGGTGCACATTGTCTGCATGCGCCTTTCGTATTCGCCGCGCAAGCCAGAGAGCCACCGGACCCAGCCTTCCGTCTTCCAGCCGGTAAAGGTGGCTCTGTCCTTAAGTGGTCTTGAGATAAAGGCCGAGGTCGCCTCGGGTTGGGGCCCCATGATATTTTCCGCAATCATGGCTTGAACGAAACCTGACGGTTGCTGGGTGCCGGACTCGCTGACACGGATGATATGATTAGAAATTTCGGGTGTGGCGGTAACCCAGCCAAGCCGGCAGCCCGGTGCGACTGTCTTAGAGAACGTGTCTAACCGGATGACTCGACCATCGACGTCGATGTTGAGGAAAGAAGGCACTAGTGAGTCTATGAAAGGGTGACCTGACTTCTTCGGTAGGGTATTGGCAACTTTGAACTCTGGAATTGGTTTGTTTCGTGCCTTTGCTTCCTCGATTTCTGCCGAAGGGAATTGGAGATACCAATAAGGGTCGTCTTCGATGATAATCACATCATACTTGCTACATATGTCATAAAGCTCCTTCCTCCTCTCCAGCGAGAGAACCCCACTAGTTGGGTTGTGTCCCATTCTGGCGCGTATCATGTCAGTATTATGTGTTTACACAGGCAAACGCCAAAGAATGCCTAAGACACCGATGAAAAGGCCAGAAGAACTTACGAGACAGTATACAGCAGATGAGGTCGTTTGCCCTTCGCATCGTCCCAGTTTGCCAAAACATCTTCCAATCCACCAGGTCCATAGGGGGCCATACCATCCTCGTCCATTTCGACAGGGCAGGCCTGGATACCCCTGGGCATGGCCTGGCTCAAGATATTGGGATATATGAACACTTCAACCAATAAACCAGGTCGTTCACGAATATCGTTTTTCCCTTCTACCCAGATGTTGGTGAAGACGTCGAGTACCTTGTAAAATCCATCTGTGGACCCGACAGTCAGGGCCACCTCGGGTCCTCCACTGTAAGGCACGTTGGGGTGCAAGACTTCCCGAGTAAATTGGCGTATGTATGAGGCAAGAGGCGGGTATCCTGAAGCCTGGCCATACTGAAGGGCTGTAGTAAGATCGATCTTCTTGGTCAAGTCGGCGGCAGCGGAGTCATGGGGGACGACAACATGGGAAGCAGTCTTTGCGTTCTTGTCCGATATTTTCGCCGAAGCCATGGCGGGAGAGAGATCATCGCCGCCTGGGCGGTTCGGTGTTGGAGTCCATCTTTCCGGCTTCGCAGACTGGGCCTCGAGCGTATCGAAGGGAAAGAATTGCGCGTTGGGGAGACCTGCGGCGAGACAAACACGTATAAGAACGGATGGACAAATGAACGGGGGATTTCTCGTACGAACCGCCAGCGAAATTTCCAATGCCTGGGATGGCGAAGAACCTGTAAAACATTTTCATTTGGCTCGGCTTCCGTGCCTTGGCGAGGTCGGAATAATGGTGGCTCATGTCCTTTGGCGGCGCCGGCTTGGCCATGTCGGCGACGCACTGAATTGACCGGTCCATGTTGGTCCCGGTCGGTCTCAGCAAGCTGTTACAAGGCGGGGGACGGGGATTCGAGTCCGATGCAATTGGCATTGGATGATACCTTAGGTAACCTAGCGAAATGCTGTTGGTGTATGTACGTAAAGGAAGGAAATCTACATGGCTGGACTAGTAGCGCTGAGTCGGTTGACGGAGACATAAGTAGCGAATCGATTACAAATCGGAAATTCCCAATTACCAGCCATGGTCCATGGCACTCGGGTTTAAACCGATTCCCGTCTTTCCTTTCGGCTTCCAAGACCAGGATCCCGTCCTAGAGTCCGGAGTACATCTGCTCTCTTATCTCTAACCCTGGCCCTAGAGCGCCGCTAAGAGGGATGAGACGCCTTTTAGTGGGTGATAAGCATGCATCTACACGTGGTGATGTAACGTTCTTGATCGATTGGGCAAGCTTAGCACCGCTGGTCAGGTTCTCCAACGTTTTGCCTGCACCTCATTGTCGCATTGTACTTGTAAACGGTTCAGAGGGCTTAGCGCGCCTCCACTCTCGTCTGCTTCTCAACCAGCACTTATCGGGGCCCCATCTACATGTCTCCACTATATACATCACATACCCCACTCTATATAATAGCTTGGCAAAACTTCTCCCAATACAACACACTTTTGTTCAAGAGACCTTTCTATATGTATTAACTATTGAAGTCCTACGTGAGCAAATGCTAATCCTTCCGTAGCTTTAGTAACTCTTCTGGCTACCTGTTCATAGTTATTGTTTACACAGCTCTACTATACATCTCATTTTTTAGGCTATAACATCTGACATGGGATTGTATAGACAATCAAGACGTCGCTCTACCTTCCGAATTTTTTCACACAATATTTGTCTTTCCTCGTGTATTTTTCCTGATATGTACCCTTCTTTCAGCAGAGTTCCAGTAAGACAGTCTTCGGTCGATACAGACCTCCCATCGTCACCGATCATACCGCTCGTTTTACCTTCCGAGAACCTCAATGGGTCATGGGGTATCCTGATTGCCAAATCCATGCCTTTTAGTCCATTCAAGAGTGCGCCTGTAGCTTCACGGGTGCGGACGTACACGCTGTGAAAGGGCGCAAGTTCTCCGAGTCTCATGCCGCGATAATAATCTGTGGCACCTGTGTAAGATTTCGAGGCTGACTCTGGGCCGGTTCGCGCCAAATACTGCTCAAGATGGCCATAGAGAGTATTGAGGACGCGTGTCATGGTGATGTAGCACGTGACCGTGACCAATGTTGTCGCCACCATGTCTGTATCCACGGGGCTCTGTGGCCAGATGGCAGGCTCGTCTGACTCGCGAACTCGATCCTGGAGCTCGCAGAATCGCCGTAAAAGATACAGCGCATCACCGATGGGATAGTCGTTGAGAGCGTCTTCTGAGTTCCGATTATCTGAGGCATTATATGCTTCGAGCATATGCAAGTATACGTGCATTTCTCCTAACAGCGTGGATAGCTCCAGCGGTAACGATGGACCTCCTTCGCTTGACGATCTGTCTCGCATCACATTGTGAATGCCATCGAGATCATGTAAGGCGATTTCATCGAAACGAAACTGATTATGTGAATTCGTGTTGGTTTGCGTGATTTGCCCCGGGGTAAGTTGGAGGTCTTGGACGACGCCGCATGTATTATCAACCCACACGCTACTGCCAATCGACCAAGAGTCTTCCCTCCACTCGTTCGTGCTATCGGCGAACCCAGACAAAGCCATACCGCGGTTGGCCGTGCAACAATCTTTCGGAATCGATGAACCGTCTAGCATTGGTAGCATGGTATGTCCAAACTCCGATGGACCCTCAGCTGGAGACTGAGACTGAGATACCTCTGGGGAATAGCGCACCGTATTTGACGACGATGAGCTTGGTAAGCATGGCGTCTCGTCATTGCATGCCTCTTGATGAGATTCTTTGACGGGCGATATCAGCCGTCGTGGCCTTGGAGTATCTTTGCGAGCCCTCTGACCGAATACGCAAGTTGCCTTGGCGCGAGTGCATCTCTGGCAAGGTTTTGAGGAATCGAGGGCAGATGAGGGGAAACATTTGAGCTTGCTAGATCGACATCGATCGCAAGATGAACGAATAGATTGCTCGGGTTTTCGTGGATTCATCCTCGGGACTGGTAATTATAGGATAATTAATTATGGGAGTTGAGCGTAATGGAAGGGAGTGGCCAAACGACCAGAAAGAGGACTTGGGTACTTCGTCTTAAACATAGGCTATCTAACAGAGTATATGTAGAGTGGACTAATAGAATGCGTGTACCAAGCAGTCGAGCGAAGGACAAGACGATCGTTCCTCTGAGTAGATTTATACCTATGTAAGTACCTGAGTGGCGAGTGGCCAGCACCAAAGGGTGACCATAGTACAGCTGATGAGACTGATGACAGTGCATATGTAGGTAGTCTACCAACAGCTGTTGCTGTGCCAGACACTCGCATCAGGCCAGTCTGGCCCTCAGCCGCCACAGGTATTTTTATGGTGTTGCATGTGGAGGAACAATGTACTACCTACTACCTTAGGTAGGTAGGTAGGTAACTTTGTTTGGGTGCCACGTGGACCTCGGAGTTCGCTGCAGATTTCCTACCCACGCCAATTCTTAGAATCACGACAGCTCTTTTAGCATTGTAAAGAGATTCCCATTCCTGCCTGAAGAGGTAAGCAGAATGTTGGTAATTTTACGTAAAATATCCTACCAGAATAGCAGGAATTTTATAACCGAGAAGTTCATTACCCAGGTATTATGCTTAAATCCAATTTGATATACTCGATATGTCACCCCTCTTTCACTTGAGAGGGCATTCACAAGTATTTAAAGGTCTGAGACCAGAGAGACATTTATTGCGCAAATGAGATTTACGAAACAGATAACTTAGAACAATACATTAGAATCTATGGCTGATTGAGTGGCTGACATTAACGGATGTAGGATTCAGACGATCACCAATATAATAACTTAATACAACTTCACCGTCGTCTTGCTACGAAGCCATTCGCCATATCTATAGAATACTACCGGAATTAGGGAAAACGCCAAAGCAAGAAACCCTAACAGCGTATTTCCCCAGCCGTAGTTGAGAGTTGCAACTTCAAGATTAGGTTAGCAATGCCAGCGGAAAGAGGGATGGAGGCCAATGAATGTTCCAAGGGAGGGGAGTTAGTGATGGGGACATAGCTTACACAAGTACGGCCCTGCGACAGGTAGAAACGCGCCCGAGAGGGATCGAAGCAGAATGTTAGCTCCAAGGGCGGAAGCTGCTGCTTCGAAGCCGAACAAGTCCACTAAGTACAGCTGCGATGGCAAGATAACGAAGAAGGCGCCAAATCCCACCAGGACGGTCCCAAAGATAGGAACGATCCAGTGTATGTGGTTTTGAGCAGTCCAGCCGAAGATGAACAACCCTGCACCAATGATAGGTGAGAACCAAATCATCAGAACGAGTCTATATTCAGGTTTAGGCTTGGTGGCCTGATCGGCAGCCATGCGCTTCTGCTGAATCTTGTCGCTCAGCGCGCCAAACACAACGAGACCGATGAGCTCTCCCAGACCGATGCCGATGTAAGCAAGGCCTGAAATGCCGGTGCTAAAGCCGTAGACATCTCCGAACAGAGGTGCGAAAGCCGCGAATAAGAGGTATAGTAAACCAAAGACGAGGGCCACAAAGATTGACATTAATAATACAACTGGTGAGAATACCAGGAGCTGTAAAGGGCGGATCAACGACACAACCACGATGTGGGCGCCTTTGGGGCCTTTGTCAAACTTGGACTTGATATCTGGGTTCCCGGTCTCTCGGCGAAGTTTTGCAGCCCTGCGCTCAAGCAGGATATGGGGATGAGTCTCGCGCATTAAGATCAACGTGGCAATGGCGGCAACACCACCCTGTCAGAAAGTCATTAATTATGGACGTAGTGTTATGATTGGAGGAGGCGTACTAGGATAGCGACAAGCCAGAAAGTCCATCTCCAACCCACACCTGCCGAGAGAAACCCGCCAACGACAGGGCCGATGACCTCGAATGACCATTAGTATGTATCGATGTTCTTGCTAGATGGAAGTACGTACCGGCCCGAGGAGAGGGCCAAGCCCAAAGAGCGCACTGCCCAAACCCCTCCTCTCTAGAGGTAGAACATCTGCTATGGTACCTCCACCGATGGTGAGGGGAGCGGAGCCTGCAAAGCCCGAGAGGAAGCGGAAAACCAAGTATTCGGGTGTGTTGCGACTGAGAGCGCATCCCACAACAAAGGCGATGAAGACTATATTGCTTGCGTGATAGACAACCAAACGGCCGTAGAGCTCAGAAATGGGGGAGATGAAGAGCGGACCGAGTGCAAAACCAAGTAGGTAGATGGTCACTGTCAGAGTCGCGATCGTCTCATTCTCGATGCCAAAGTCGACTACTAAACCCCCAACGCCTGGAGCCACGACGGTCGCAGCGATGTTCACGACCATGCTCAACACGGCGACGATTATGATGTGCCCGAAACTCTTATGGCCCGGCCAATTCAGGGGGTTTTCTGTGTCATCAGGGCCCGACCAGTCCACTTGCAGAGAATCTTGCGCGGAGAGCGGCGTCAAGCTGCCGGCAGTGGCCTCCACGTCGATACCGCTTTTGTCGCCCATGTTTCTGGTGGCAGAGTTGTCGGCGAGTTCAAACTTTGTCGAAGAATTAAATGATGATGCCATTTTGGCTAGTAAATGGTTGATGGCGTCTTCGTCTAAGATATACTCAGAAGCATCATGTTGGTCTACTTACCCACGCCGTGTCTTGCACGCGTGCTCCGGGCCCATGGTCCGTTCTCCTTGGCCACGGAGGTGGAAATACACTAGGGCGCCCGTCGAATATCCGGTCCGCGGACATGGCCGATCCCGCAAACGGCTTTGTCTTAGCTCAAACACGCGACAACCTTAAGAATGCTTAACTGCTCCGCGGACGTCGGAGATAGATCCCCGCCGTCTTGGCGAAGTGAGATCTAACCCACCCCGACGGAATAAGCACAAACTGAAATGGGCTAGCGTGATCGAACGACCCTTGCAGCTCGCCTTGTTGGTATGTAGGGCATGTTAGTGTTAGGTACATAGGTGGATAGGTAGGTATATAGACACGTCTTGACCCATTCCAAATTGTTTAAGGCTGGAAGAGTTATCTAGAAGGAGCAGTTACAACAGGAAGGCACAATACAGCTGGCAAGGCTACCTAGTTCTCACGTACTTAGGCCTTACAATAGATGGAACTTCAACTAATACATCCATCCCACTTTTGTTCGAGAGCCTTTTTGAGTTTCATGGCGGCGGCACCACGCGCGGACCTTGTCTGCCTGCCTGCCTCACGCAGCTACATTGTACATCTCGAATCAACAACCACACCAACCACATTCCGGCTTTGTGGCACGGAAATCCTTTGCTTTGTCGGTCCCTCACTGTCCCATTGATGTGCACTAACTAACTACCTTATCATTCCTTCACATCATTTCACGCGGGTTTGCGCGCCACAATCAATCTGGACTCCGTACTTAGTTTACGCTACAATGGAGGACGCCGTCTCGTCTCCCGCCACGGAGCAGGGCCAAGGCTCTGCTTTTGTACAGGTGCAGGGCGGGAGTGGTCGTCGGGCTAAGCCTACGTTGTCGTGTAATCTCTGCCGGCGTCGAAAGTGAGTTGAGATGCAACCGACTTTCCGACAGGGCATCTGGTCTAGGCTTTGGCCTAGAACCTGACTATCTTCTTGGCTTGCCTTGTGAGATGCTCACTGACAGGTTGCCAGATTGCGCTGCGACCGTCAACAGCCTTGCCAGACTTGTTCCTCGCGAGGCCTGTCTTTGGCTTGTTCGTATTCACACAATCCCAACGCCGCGCCGCAGCCATCTCATGCTGCCCGCCCGAGCATGCAGGATCGCCTGGTCCAACTGGAGCAGCTTGTGATGAATGTAGTACAGAACCAGAGCCAGAACCACAATTCGACAGCATCTCAAAGTAATGCGCCCACACCCCTACCCTTGCCAACAGACCCGAACATCAGTGCTCTCCAACAAAATCCCGATGAGTTTATCAGTACTTCAACAGCGCCGTCAACGCCTTCGGACAACGGCAGCTTGCGGGTCAACGCCAATGAGTCCCGCTATGTGGGCGGCGCCCATTGGACTGCTATTCTCGATGGCATAGCCGATCTAAGGGAGGACGTGGATCGGCAAGACCCTGCATCACAGTCTCCTCATCTCCAATTGCTGTATGGCTGTAACCCTACCTCCAGGAATGT
The DNA here is from genome assembly GCA_007182795.1 of Xylaria flabelliformis. Classification (NCBI taxonomy): domain Eukaryota; kingdom Fungi; phylum Ascomycota; class Sordariomycetes; order Xylariales; family Xylariaceae; genus Xylaria; species Xylaria flabelliformis. The sequence goes on from VFLP01000012.1 coordinate 370,842, forward strand.
TATCCTGGCTACCCTGCCACCGAGAGCTACCGCCGACCGTACCATATCGCGTTATTTCAACCTGCTAGATCTAGCACCATGTGAGTCATAAGATATACAGCTAACTATAGTTTATCCTGGAACATCAAGCTGATGTTTGGTAATCCGTTAGCTGCTGTGCATAGTAACCAGTTCCTTCGTGAAGTAAGACGCCTATTCACCGATCCCGTTATAGCAAATATAACGTGGGAGCTAACACATACAGTACGAGAAATTTTGGGTCGCGCCAAACGAAGCCCCGATCATGTGGGTTGGTCTACTATTCTCCATGCTCTGTCTTTCGGTGCTAGCTGAAGAAGCGGCCAACGCGCGGGCTGGGGAAAATCACGACCCTCTGATAAACACGTACCGTGAAAGGATTGTACAATGCCTTGTCATGGGTGAGTACACCAATCAAGGGCCTTACGTGCTGGAGACTCTCTTCCACTACCTCACTATTGAGTTTTCCGTGCGGAAAGATGCCGATAAGAACACATGGCTTTTGCTTGGTGTTATCGTGAACCTTGCCATGGGGATGGGTTACCATCGTGACTCGTCTCACTTCCCTGGTATAGCCCCCTTCGTTGGAGAGATGCGCCGCCGAACATGGGCAAACATCGTTCAGGGTGATATACTCATCTCAACACAGATGGGGATGCCGCGTCTCATCAAAGAGTGGCAATGTGATGTACAAGAGCCTCGAAATCTGAATGATACGGATTTCGATGAAAACACAGAGCTCCTCCCTTCGAGCCGGCCTGAAACTGAAATGACTACTTCCCTCCATATCATTGCCAGGAGGAGAGTGTTCAAGGCGGTCGGTGCTGCGGTTGATCTGACGGCAGCGGTGGTACCGTTCCCTTACAGCGAAGTGATGAAAGTTGACCGCATGTTGGAAACAGCAAAAGCCACCATTCCGTCCCCTTTGAGGATGAAGCCTCTCCAGTTATCAGTAACTGACTCACCACAAGCCATTATGCACCGGCTCTTCATTTCTATTATGTTTCATAAGGGCACGATAATACTGCACCGCAAATACTTGAACGTACGCCAAGCCGACAGTGAAGGCGCACCCTTTGTCTACTCCCGTAATGCCTGTCTAGAAGCGTCTCTGAGCTTAGTAGATATCCAGCAAGTCATCGACGAAGAGACTCAGCTAGGTGGCCTGTTGTATAGCGTACGCTGGAGAGTGTCTTCCTTTCTGCATCATGAATTCCTGACAGCAACCATGATTTTATGTTGGATACTTCATCATGGTGTTGGCAAGCTGTGGCCAGATCATGCGCCGGCTACAGAAGACCGGATAAAGTCTGCCCTCAGAAGAGCTCACGATATCTGGTCAAGGCTGAGTAGCTCTTCACGTGATGCACGCAGGGCTTCGGAAACGCTTACGCTCCTGTTCAACCAGCTGGACCGAGCTGCATCATCAGCTACTCCACGACCACCGTCCTTGGATTCAACAAGCAACATGGATCTAGACAGTGCAACTTCTTCCAACATCATGAGTCAGCTTCAAAGTAAGTGTTTCCGGGAAGCAGAAGACGGATTCAAGGCGCTAATCCGCTCATGGCCAAGATGAAAACTTCCCGTCCGTCATTCTAGAATCGTTCGCCTCGTATCAAATGAATCAAGATTTCCCTTGGGATATGAACTTTATCGGCCCATGGGAATCCTCGGAGCTAACTGATAATGAGAATATCAAGTTGCCAAGCTAAGCATCGTATTAAAATAGGAGCTCATCTACACCTCCGACTCTCGCTGTAATTCGGCTCGGCGTTTTTCGGTGGGTGCCCCTCGTGTCTAGACTCACCTTGACCATCAGGCAATGTATCATGTTCTCTAATATCTTATACGCATATATAATCAAGGCCATCATGTCCAAGACTTTGCAGCATTCTAGGTTCGTTCTTCAACTAACACGCTCTTTGTATCATCAGCTCAAACTGTCACTTGCATCACTTACAGACATCATGCAGACCCCGCCAGAACCTATTGCAATTATTGGAAGTGGCTGTCGGTTCCCGGGAGGATCTAACAGCCCCTCAAAACTATGGGAGCTCTTGAAGAATCCCCGTGATCTCTCTGTCAAGGTGCCCAGTAACAGGTTCAATGTCGACACGTTCTACCACCCAGAGGCAACCCATCACGGCACAACCAATGCTACAAAGTCGTATTTTCTCGACGAAGATATTACGCAGTTCGATGCTGGATTCTTCGGTATCCAGCCGATGGAGAGCGAAGCCATCGACCCCCAACAACGCCTCCTCCTAGAGACAGTTTACGATTCCCTCTGTGCCGCCGGTCTTAGAATGGAAAGCCTTCGCGGTTCTTCAACGGCTGTCTACGTCGGAATGATGTGTGACGACTGGTCCACGATGGTTTTCAAGGACTGGGAATCACTCCCAACATACTCGGCGACAGGCGTAGCGCGAAGTATCGTTTCTAACCGTATCTCTTACTTTTTCGACTGGCATGGGCCCTCCATGACGCTGGATACGGCGTGCTCTTCCAGTCTTGTGGCTATGCATCATGCTATTCAGGCTCTTCGTAGCGGCGAATCGAAGATTGCCGTAGCATCTGGAACGAATTTGATCCTCAGTCCAGGTAAACCTAACTACCTTCAGGCCCTGCTAGAAGATTGACTGACCAATAAAATAGCCATGTATATCGCGGAGACCAATCTTCGTATGCTCTCGCCCTCTGGCAGATGTTCGATGTGGGATGTCGCCGCTGATGGGTACGCTCGCGGTGAGGGTGTTGCTGCAGTTGTACTGAAGACTCTTCGTCAAGCGTTAGCTGATGGTGATCCCATTGAATGTGTGATACGCGAAACCGGCGTAAACCAGGACGGCCGCACTACTGGTTTGACAGTACCGAGTAACCTCGCGCAAGCCGCTTTGATTCGAGACACGTATCGTCGTGCTGGCCTCGATTTACACAATCCTGAGGATCGACCCCAGTTTTTCCACGCCCACGGCACCGGAACTCAAGCTGGCGACCCTCAAGAGGCTGAGGCCATTTCTTCCTCGCTATTCCCAGATGGAATGAACACTGAGCAAAAGCTTTATGTCGGCTCTATAAAGACCGTGATAGGGCATACGGAAGGCTGTGCAGGCCTGGCGTCTCTAATAGGGACCTCCCTTGCTATACGCAACGGTGTAGTCCCACCCAACTTACACTTCTCACAACTCAGCCCGAAGGTCGAGCCCTTCTATGGAAAATTGCACATTCCGACCGAGGCCACTTCGTGGCCCATCGTTCGTCCCGGCCAGGTAAGACGGGCGAGCATCAACAGTTTCGGTTTCGGAGGAACCAATGCTCACGCTATCATTGAAGCATATGAGGCTCGAAACCCAGCACCTTCTGATAGCGGCAAAGCAACACTATTCACCCCCCTCACATTCTCTGCGGCTTCAGAAACATCGCTGATTAAAATGCTGTCGGATTACTCTGCATACCTTGATCAGAATCCTGATGTGAAGTTGAGCGATTTGGCATGGACATTACAAGACCGCCGCTCCGTGTTCCCTTACCGAAAGGTAGTTGCGGGCACGGACTTCAAGAGTCTAGCCAAAAAGCTTGCGACATTCGTGGGTTCGTCAGCTTCTGCGCATCCTGATTTAAGCGTTCGCCAACCGAAGCTTCCTGGAAACATTCGCATTTTGGGTGTTTTCACCGGCCAGGGAGCACAGTGGCCGCGCAGTAAGTATCCTGTTCATGCTTTAAACAGTCTCGGTGACTAACTGTTGCTGTAGTGGGTGCAATACTGCTCGAATCCTCGGCATACGCTCGGCAAAGAATATCAGAGCTCGATAGTGCTCTTCAGAGTCTCCCAGAGGAGGACCGCCCGCGCTGGACAATCTTGAACGAACTCCTTGCCGGAATCGGGGACTCCCGTATTAGCGAAGCAGCACTGTCGCAGCCTCTGTGCACCGCTATACAGGTGCTCCTCGTGGATATTCTGCATACCGTGGGGGTTACCTTTACAGCTGTCACCGGACACTCTTCCGGTGAGATTGGAGCCGCCTATGCTGCAGGCCTCTTGTCAGCTGATGATGCGATCCGCATTGCCTACTATCGAGGCTTATATGCGAAACTAGCTGCGTCGCCCAATGGCTCCAAAGGTGGTATGATGGCTGTCGGAACATCCCATCAGAATGCGCTTGATTTCTGCCAGCAACAGAAATATCTGGGCCGAATTGCAGTCGCTGCAGTCAACTCCTCCTCTAGCGTTACCCTGTCTGGGGATCTCGATGCTATCGACGAAGCACACTCCGAATTTAAAGATAAGCAGATCTTTGCCCGAAAACTGAAGGTCGACACCGCTTATCACTCGGCGCACATGTTACCTTGCGGTGATCTGTACCTGAAAGCCATGAAGCGAGTGCTCTTCAAATCAGAAGGACGGCCTGGCCCTGTATGGTTCTCAAGCGTACACGATGGCGCCAAGATGTCAGCGGATACTCTTGACGAGAGCTATTGGGTGGACAATATGTGTCAACCCGTCCTTTTCGCTAGTGCACTGGCTCAGGCCGCGTCGGAATGCGGACAGTTCGATTTGGCAATCGAGATTGGGCCTCATCCAGCCCTTAAAGGGCCAGCAACCGCGAGTTTGGAAGAGCTAGGCGCCGCAGTGCCCTACACTGGAGTCATTGCAAGAGGTCAAAATGATGTCGAGGAGCTTGCAACTTTCCTGGGCTTTTTGTGGACTCGCTTGGGACCCGATCACGTCAAACTGAGTGCCGCTCAGTCGCTTCTATCTGGCTCAGCTGACCCGCCGGCCATGTTAACCAACCTCCCGCTATACCCCTTTGATCACCATAGAAGTTACTGGTCTGGTTCGAGAGTTTCGAATCATTACAAGCACCGAAAGGAATCACCCAACCCCATTCTCGGTACTATATGCTCGGAGAGCATAACGACGCAGGAAGTGCAATGGAGAAACATCTTGCGTCCGGCCGAAACTACTTTCCTGAAGGGACATAAGCTCCAGGGCCAGACAGTGTTCCCTGCTACTGGCTATGTGTCCATGGCTATCGAGGCCATGAAATCCTTGGCAGGACAGGACGAAATCAGGTGCTTTAAGCTCTCGGACATTGAGATCAACCGCGCCATCTCAATTAACGATGACGGGCCTGGTGTTGAGACTATATTCAGCATCAGTTCCATTGAGAGGACGAAATATAGTGTCACGGCGAAATTCGCCTGCCACTCACTTCTTCATGGCGATCAAACTGCATCACTGAATGCGCGTGGGCACGCAACTATTCGATTGGCACCTCCTGTCCCTGATTATCTTCCTGTCCTCAAGACAGACGCCTTCAACCTGGTTGATATGAACACGAACAACTTCTACGCAAGCCTACGTCGCATCGGCTATGAGTACTCGCATCCGTTCCAGGGTCTCTCTCTTATCAGACGCAAGCCAAACTATGCCACCGGTCTTCTGACAGACCAGTCCGACTCAGAATGGCAAGACAATGTACTTGTGCATCCAGGAATGCTCGACACTGCCCTGCAAAGCGCATTCGCAGCATGGGCTTTCCCTGGAGACACACATATTTGGTCATTGCACGTACCCACACACATCTCGTCGATAACCATCAATCCCTACTTTACATCAATGGCCCTCGGCAAACAGACAATATTGCGATTTGAGGCGTTCATTCGCCACGGTACTTCTATAGAAGGCGATATCCAACTCTACACAGAAAATGGCGATCACTCCTTTGTGCAGTTCGAAGCGGTGAAGCTTATGCCCTTCTCGCCTGCCTCTGCCAGCAACGACATTCCCATGTTCTCGAGTCTCTACTACTGCCCCTCAAGCCCCGATGGTATTCTCGCAGCTGAAGGGGAGACGTTGACCCCAGCAGAGGTAGAGTTGTACAAGGACATCGAACGAATTGCCTTCTGGTACGTCCGCCACGTGGCCGAGACGATAAAGCAGGAGGAAAGAAGCGATCTTCTGCCACATTTCAAACACTACCTCAGGTGGTGCGATCGCATGGTGGGTTTGATATCACGGGGGGAGAATCATCAAGTTTCGCCAGAAGCCTTGTCGGATACTCGCGACTTTATTACGACAATTCTTCAAAAGTGAGTCTTCTCCGGTCCCTGCCCATAATTATGCAAAATACCAAAGTACTAACTTACTTCCGACTAGATATCAAGGGCGAGACGATGTTCGTTTTGTTGAGGTCGTTGGCGACCATCTCGTCGAGGTCATACGAGCAGGTACCAGCATGCTTGAATACATGAACCAAGATGGCCTTCTGGCTTCGATCTATGACAAAGGCTTAGCAGCAGGGCCCAACAACCGCTGGCTATCCCGTGTGGTGGGCCAGATTGCCACCCGCTATCCAGACATGCACATCCTGGAAATCGGTATGTTATACATCAAGCTGCTCCTGGCTACTGACGATGCGGGTTACTAATTCCAACAGGCGCGGGTACCGGAGGTACAACGGACTCTATACTGCCTCTTCTTGGTCACTCGTTCTCTTCATATACCTTTACAGATATCTCTAGCGGATTCTTCCCTGCTGCCGAGAAGCGCTTTGAGGACTTTTCCAGCCGAATGATCTTCAAGACCTTCAACATGGAAAAGCTACCTGTAGAGCAAGGATTCACTGAAGGTCACTACGACCTCATCATCGCCGCAAATGTGCTTCACGTGTCGCCAGACATGGAAGGCGCCATGGCCAACATTCGCCAACTTTTGAAGCCAGGTGGCTACCTCATCGGCCTTGAAGTCACAAACACTGAGCTTATGTTCAGCGGAATGACTGTTGGAACTCTGCCAGGTTGGTGGAGTGCTGCGGATATGGGCAGGCCATGGGGCCCGGCTTTGACGCTGGACCAGTGGAGTAATGTGCTCCAGAAAACCGGCTACTCCGGTGTTGACAGCACTACGCCAGATATCAGCTCATCGCTGCCAGTTTCAGTCTTCATTACTCAAGCTGTAGATGATCGCGTATCGCTGCTTCGCAACCCTACAGCCGCTAGCTTCCAGCTAGATGCCCGCGCGGGTGTCGTCGCTATCATTGGTGGCACTACACTACCCGTATACGGACTTGTTGAGGAGATCAAGGCACACCTATCCCCTGTCTTCGCTGAGGTCATGATATTTGAGACCCTAGAACAGATGTCCGAGGCACAAGAGACACTGGTACAAGGAATGACCGTCCTGAACCTAACGGACCTGGACCGACCATTTATGGAAACTCAGTCGCGTGAGAAATTCGAGACCTTGAAAATTCTCTGGGGTGTTGCCGGCCCCATTGTATGGGTTACCAAAGACGCTAGAGGTGGACAACCGCACTCGTACATGATGGTTGGTGTTGGACGGACTATCAAGACAGAGTATCCTAACATAAACTTTCAGGCTTTTGACATTGATAATCTCGGAGACTACTCGGCCCTCTTGATATCTGAAGCACTGATCCGACATTATCTTCTAAACACGTGGGCAGATGACGCAGCAAACCTCCTATGGACCATTGAGCCCGAGGTGTCTATCCAAGACGGCCATACTATGCTCACTAGGCTTTTGCCCAACGTAGCAAAGAATGATAGATACAACTCCCAACGCAGGACTGTATTCAGCGACACCAATCCAACCCGTGACACAGTGCGCCTTACCAGTGCCGAGAATGTCTGGCAGGTACAGAAGGTATCTCCCCTCCAGCGTCCCATCGATAGCACGGTAGACTGTCGCACTGTTCGTATCACACACTCTCTCCTCCGGTCTTTGAAGATTGGAGATCTTGGCTTCTTTCGATTATGCGTGGGCATTGACACCACCACAAGCGAAGCTGTGATTGCCCTTTCGAATTCAGAAGAATCACCTGCAGTGATCCCTCAGCAGTGGTGTATCAAGCTCGCCAGCAGCTCTTCCGATCTTGGCAAGCCTCAGGAACTCCTTGTCTCATTAGCATCATATATTTTTGCGGACAGGATAACTAGCATGGTTGTGGAAGGAGATGCAATTCTCGTACACGAACCAGATGCAGCCATCACCTCCGTTGTGAAACACCTAGCCCGTGAGCGGAACGTAACGGTTCACTTCACCTCAGCCTACCCCTCAAGCAATCCTAATATCAGATTCATCCATCCAGAATCATCTCGATCTGTTGTTCAAAACCAGCTCCCTGCCTCACTTGGAGCCATGGTGTACTTCCCTGGGGGCAGAGACTCGGAGTCGGTGCAAAGCGTGTTAGCGAAATGTCTCCCGAAGAGATGCGACTTGGTTCCGATTTCCTTCCTTTTGGGCAATGAAGTGCAAAGTCTCGCCAATGTTGGATTAGCAACTATTAGCCAAGCACTTCTGCAAGCCTGGAAATCACACACTGGCACGGTGCGCAATGACACGTCTAGTCTCTTGTCTCTCGGGGATGTCTCTTCCCTGACCGGGGCTGAGGAGGCATTTGCCGTCGTTGACTGGACAGCCCAATCTATTAAGGCAAAGGTTTTGCCAGTAGATTCCGGTATTCTCTTCAGGTCTGACAAGACATACTTCCTTGTGGGCATGGCTGGTGAACTTGGCCAGTCTCTATGCGGATGGATGGTTGCACGGGGAGCTAGGCACGTCGTTCTCTGTAGCCGTAACCCCAAGGTCAACCCCAGGTTTGTTGTGGCGATGAAGAAGTTTGGCGCAAGTGTGAGACCCATTTCACTGTAAGTGCACCATATATCATGCCTAGCCATGGAGATTATTGCGCTAACACACTTGCTCCCTAGTGATATAACCAGCAGGAAGTCGCTTTACAGTTGCCACAAAGAGATCGTCGCGACCATGCCTGAAATCATCGGAGTAGTCAACGGTGCCATGATTCTTCGAGACAGTCTTTTCGACAACATGACATATGAGCAATTCAAGACCGTCTTGAAGCCGAAGGTTGAAGGCACCAAGCTTCTAGATGAGCTGTTCTTCAACACGAAGCTCGATTTCTTCATCACTACTTCCTCGATCAATTCCGTCATTGGTTTCAGCGGGCAGAGCAACTATTCGGCAGCTAATACATTCATGACAGCTCTCATGTATCAGCGAAAGAGGAGAGGAGTGACTGGATCAACGATGCATATCCCGGCTGTCTTAGGCGTTGGCTACGCTGCACAGGAGGACAACTTCGACTTCGAGTACTTTACCACGCTCGGTTATATCAACATATCCGAAGAAGACTTCTGTACCATGTTTGCTGAGGCGATCCTCTCCGGCCAACTCGAGTCACACGACCAACCGGAAGTGGCTGCCGGGGTCAACTATATCCCTGCCGATCTTCAAGTCAAGGAAATACACCGAAGAGACGTGAAGTTCTCTCATTTCATCATCAAAGAAGATCAACAGGTAACTTCAGGTACTAAGAAAGCCGAGCTTCGTGTCAAGGTGCAGCTACAGCAGGCCAAAAACAAAGAGGACGTCTCGGCCATAATTCGAGGTAAGTTTCAACACTTCGAATATTCTCCGTTTGGCTTCAAGTACTGACAACCTGCTACAGAGGCGTTCATATTGAAGCTGAAACGAGTGCTTCAAATCGCAGAGGAAGAGGCTGTCAACGACTCGGTTGCGCTAGTGGAACAGGGTGTTGACTCTCTAGTTGCCGTCCAAATTCGATCATGGTTCCTCAAGGAGGTTGAAGTTGACATTCCTGTGCTCAAGGTCCTCGGTGGAAGTTCCGTCTCCGATCTTATCGCCATTGCCGTTGAGAAGACCCCTGAGGCTCTTCTTATCATTAGCGGCCCTGACGAAGCCAAGACCGCTGCGCCTGCATCAACCAAATTGTTATCCTCCCTACCAACCGCCAACTCCATGGTATTGGAGCACGTTCACAAGAACACGACATATGTCTCATCAGCTGTACACTCATTTGCTGGAACTACCGCATCTCTCACTCCTTCCAGCGCTGTGTTGACTCCCAGTCTATCATCGAACTCGTCACCAGTGTTCACCCCCTCCAGTACGCTGAGTGATGCCACAGCTTCTTCTAGCGGTTCTTCTCCAGATCTGAAGCCCATGGAAAATGACGATGAGCAACAAGCCATCCTTCCCGCCCTCATCGGTATCTCCAAGTTCAAGGCCACAGCTCAGATGTCTTTCGGCCAAACAAGATTCTGGTTCTTGCACCAATACCTCAAAGATAAGACACCATTCAACTTCTCTGTTTGCGCCTGTATGAAGGGGTCATTCGACACAGACGCTTTCGAGAGAGCCGTGAATCTAGTGACCCAACGTCACGAAGCCTTTCAAACAAGCTTCTTCTGGTCTGATGGTGATGCGGGGACCCCTACCCAAGGAGTCAGCTATAGATCCGCTTTCAAACTCGAGAAGAGACAGATATCATCCGAAGCCGAAGCTACCAAGGAACTCCAGCGGCTTCAAGATCATATTTATGACCTGGAACACGGAAGCGCCGTGCTGATGAAATTATTGTCGCTATCCAGCCGTGTCAACTATTTCCTTATCGGCTGTCATCACATTGCTTTCGATGGGCAAAGCATGCACCTTTTCATCTCTGAGGTCGACAAGGCATACCGGAACCAACACCTAGAGCCCATGCTTCCCGAATCTCAGTACCGGGCATTCGCCGCGCAGCAGCGTAAGCAGCAAGAGTTGGGGCTAATGAAGGCGGATATCGAATACTTCCGAGACAACATGGGCGCAGATCCCAAACCTATTGAACTGTTCCCATTTTCTAAAGTGAAGTCCCGCAAAGTCATGGAAACTTACAAGTAAGCTTCTGGACACCCCTCCTCAGTCAATCAACTCTAACTCTCTTTTCCAAAGGTCGCATAAAGCCCAGATGACGCTTGATGTCCAAACGGCCAAGAACATCAAACATCTTGCCCGCAAACTCCACTGTACTAACTTCCATGTTTACCTGGCTACACTTCAGGCTCTAGTCTTCCGCTTGTTACCTGATAATGATCGATTCTCTGTGGGCATTGCGGACTCGAACCGTCTAGACAGTAAGTTCATCGGCACATTCGGGTGCCTAGTAAATCTCCTGCCTATCACATTCGATAGGCAGGATGCATCTCGGTTTGCCGATGCAGTGAAGTCTGCTAGGGACAAGGTCTACGGTGCTCTTCAACACTCTCAGGTTCCGTTCGATGTTCTGTTGGATACGCTAGAGATCTCTCGCTCAGGAGAACACACTCCGATCTTCCAGATCTTTATGGACTACCGTCTGGGTGACCAGCAAAAGACGATCTTCGCTAAGTGTGACACTGAGATCACATGGAACAATGCGGCAACCGGCTATGACTTGCAACTCGAAGTGCTTGACACGAACGCTGGGGAGTCTCTCATTATTCTCAAACTACAAGAGTCACTGTACTCCCAATACCACACGGAGCTTCTGCTTCGAACCTACGTGCATTTCTTGAAGCAGCTCACAGGAGACGGAGTTGGTAATGTCGCCCTTAGTAAACCCACTGTTTGGTCACAGCACGACATCGATCACGCTTTGAAGATATCGAAGGGTGAGCTGAGGCGTCTTTGATAACCCCGCCAAATGAAAACACTAACTGAATTTCCATAGGGCCATCGCTCAAACCGTCGTGGCCTTCCACCGTTGGTCACCGTATTGACCAGATCGTCAAATCGCATCCTTCAGTCACCGCTATCAAGGATGGTCACGGCAATATTCTCACTTATAGCCAACTGGCTGATCGCGTCAATACTATTGCTCGAAAGCTGACCGATCTTGGTGCCGGTGAAGGAACTGTTGTCGCCGTTTTCCAAGAGCCTAGTGCAGACTGGATGTGCTCTATGCTCGCTATTTTCAGGACCGGCGCTATCTACGTCCCTCTTGATCTCAAGAATGGAATTAATCGACTCGTGGGATCTATCGGTGTTGCTCGCCCCCACATCTTCCTTGTCGACCAATCCACAGCTGAGATGGTCCCGGAGCTTCAGCTGGGAGAGGAACAGGTCGTCAATATTTCAGACTTTCAAATCATTAACGCCTGCCCTGAAGTCCCCAACGTCGCCAAGCCAGCCTCCACAGCCGTTGTGCTTTTCACTAGTGGCTCGACCGGCGTTCCAAAGGGCATTGTGCTACCGCACTCGTGCTTGGCCACTCATGCTGAGGGAGTCGAAACGGCTTGGAACGTTGGTCTGAACGTGGTTCTTCAGCAGATCACGCTCAGCTTCGACTTCTCACTGCATCAAATCTTCACAGCACTAGCGAACGGAGGGACGCTTGTCGTGGTGCCGTCCCACAAGCGAGGCGACCCAGCAGCGATTACCCAGCTCATGTTGGACGAGAACGTCAGCCATACGCTAGCTACGCCAACGGAATATAGCATTTGGTTCCAGGAAGGCGCCGCCAATCTGTCTCGGTGCAGCTCGTGGAAATGGGCCCTGGCGGGTGGAGAGGCTCTTCCGAAGGCGACTGTTCGGGATTTTAAGAAACTCGCGCTACCTTCCCTTCAACTATACGACTTCTATGGGCCGGTTGAGGCTACTATCGCTATTACCAAGGGTGAGATCCGCTACAACGAGGTCGACTTAGAACAAGCTCTGCCGACCGGCCACATGCTTCCCAACTACTCGGTGTACATTCTTGACGAAAATCGAAAGCCCGTCCCCGCTGGTGTTCCCGGTGAAATCGTGGCTGGGGGACCTGGTGTTGCTGCAGGGTACCTCGGGCTAGACGAGCTTACAGCTGAGAAGTTTATCGACAATCCTTTCGCCGATGCTCAACTCCAGAAAGCCAAGTGGGATCATCTCTACAGAACCGGTGATCAGGGTTACCTCAGCGAGGATGGCGCCCTTTACTTCGAGGGGAGAATAGACGGCGACACGCAAATCAAGCTCCGTGGTATCCGCATCGAGCTAGGAGAGATAGAGACCGCCATAATCGAGATGGCCAGCGGCGTAATCTCGCAGGCAGTCGTCGCGGTTCATGGAGAGGCCGAGTCAAAGTTCCTAGTCGCTTATGTGCTCTTCTCGGCGCAGAAAGACCTCGTTGATCGTGACGGGTTCCTAGTCAATCTCCGATCTAACCTACCCATCCCGTCTTACATGCAGCCATCCCAATTCGTTGTGCTGACCAGCATGCCTATGAACACGCACGGCAAAACGGACCGAAAAGCGCTGAAAGGCATCCCAATTCCTGATGTGCATGAATATCAAATCATTGACGAAGCTGCTGATCTTACGGAAAACGAAATTATTGTGGCTGATCGATGGAAGAAAGTTCTTCCCTCTCGCGCCGCCTCCCTGCGACCTAACACTGACTTTTTCCACGTCGGCGGAAACTCCTTGTTGCTCGTCAAGCTCCAGCGCTTCCTGAAGGGAGCCTTCGGCGCTGCTCCCAGGCTGATCGAGCTCATGAACTCGAGCACTCTGAAAGACATGAGCAAGCTAGCCGAGAAAGCTTCATCCGCCACCAATGCAGATTGGCAGTCTGATATCGCCATTCCAGCATCATGGGCAGCCAGCACTGCCTCTTTGGAATCTCCGTCCAGGGACAACCTCACTATTGTTCTTACAGGCGCTACGGGCTATACCGGCCGTCACTTACTCCCGCGTCTCATTAAAGATCCAAGAGTCGGAAAAGTTATCTGCCTAACCCGCAACAAGTCAAGCATTCAACAGCACAGCGAAAAGGTCCGGGTTTTTGCGTGCGACCTCAGCGAAGATAATCTCGGCCTTTCAAACGATCAGTTTCGCGTGCTCGCCGAAACATCCGATATGATCATCCACTGCGCCGCTAACCGCTCATTCTGGGACGACTACGATGCCCTGCGCCGTATTAATGTCCTGTCTGTCAAGGAACTCGTCCGCTTGGCTCTGCCCCGTCGCGTCCCGCTCCATTTCTTCACCTCTGGCGTTGCGGCGCCGGTCACCACCGATGGATATTTGCTTTCCAAGTGGGCCTCTGAGAAACTTCTCGAGAGCGCAGCATCGCAGCTTAATGTGCCGGTTTACCTTCACGTGACACAGGCGGCGCCCTCCGACACGGAATCCACGAGCGACAAGGCCGTCGTCGGCGCCTTTTTGGACTGTTCCCGACGCGTTGGAGCACGACCTGGATATGACGGCCTCAGCGGTCACATCGACCTCCTAGAAACACACAACTTCCTCGACGGACTGATGGATGCTATGTTCGATGGCAAAGACGTAGGCGCTGCTGACCCGAAGTTGACGCGTGTGCAATACCGTAGCGCCATTCGCGCCGACATCATCCGCTCCATCGTGGAGGGGTTGAAGGAGAATGCCGAGTGGTTGAGTCTGCCGACAATGGACCCGCTGCTGTGGATGGGTGAGGCAAAGAAGGCTGGGTTTCCTTACGTCCTCGCTGCTCAGTATATCACTATGTCTTCAGGACCAGGGCAGGTCGTTTCCAGAAGATAAAGTCCTAGGCGCTAATTATTTGTTTGGGAGTTTTGTGGTTTATGGCGTTTTAGAGGGACTTTGCTTAGATTTTAGTGTGCCATCTCTCTATTATTTCTTATTCTAATATGGCTCTATGTATTACTATTAAGCTGCTTGTATTAAATTTGTTTTCTTACTTTACCTTATAACCCTGTGATTTATCCACCTTCTCAGCATCGTACGTGATGAATTGATACACATGCGCCTTTGCCCCTGCTCACGGTGGCTATTAGGATTTCCGTTCACAATCACAGTAACCATCTCCGTATCCGATATCACGTGGGGCTGAACATTAGCTTAATTATGTAACGCCCAGCTAACCTTCATACATCCGTAATAATGTGTAGTTCTGTAATCGTCTCTATGATCGTCTTGTATGAACCAGGGGTTAGGGTAGGTAGTAGGTAGGTATGGAGGTACGAGGAACAGTATGTATAAAGAAATTCTTACGGCTACTGCTATGCCACTACTTGGACAAACACCCGACTAACTAGGGCGTCGAACGTAAGGTAAAACCTGGTACCGCTGGTCAGGTTCTCCAACGTTTTGCCTGCACCTCATTGTCGCGTAAATGGTTCAGAGGGCTTAGCGCGCCTCCATCCTCGGCCTGGCTCCTGAACCTACACTTATCGGGGCCCCATATACATGTATCCACTATATACATCACTCGAAAATGGACACCAAGAGGATGCATATCTGGCGGGGTGCTTTATTCTTACCCCACATTCATGAAGTCATTTAGCACTCCGATTACGGTGTAACGCGGCAGTTGGCTTGACTGCATCTGATCAAGAGAAAACAACTACAAAGTGAGATTCATGATTAAAATTTGTATATTTTGTAGAGTATAATAAAATGTCTCACTGAAGTGACACTTCACGGACAGCCATGATACACGAGATCTCTGTATCCTGACATTATTTCTCGGCCACCGTCGGCAGCGTCTTCGCCCCGCCAAAAAACCATTTTCAATAATTACACGATAGCGCTTGCGCTCGCGCTCGATCCTCACGACAACGCACCTTTCACCTCCACTCAAGCTTTACGGCCTTTATAATACCTGCCTATACCCAGGACACAACGGTCTATACTATAGAGTGCTTAGTTACTTCGACTTCATATCCCCGCTATCTCCCTTTTCTCTTCCCATAGCTTGCCGTCATGGAGAAAATAACAGACAAAATAGCCGCATTGCCGGCCGACGCCAACTATTTCTCTCTCGAATTCTTTCCGCCAAAGACTGGAATGGGGTTCTCAAACCTACGCGACCGTCTCGATCGAATGGCACGCGCCCTACGGCCCCTCTTCGTGAACGTAACTTGGGGTGCCGGCGGCTCTACCGCGATCAAATCCCTTGAGTTGGCAGAGATATGCCAGAGAGAGCTCAATCTTACGACATGTTTGCATCTCACATGTACCAATATGAGTCGCAAGATGATAGACAGTGCTTTAGAAGATGCCAAAGCCCTCGGCATAAGAAACATATTGGCTCTAAGAGGCGACCCGCCAAGAGCCTCCGAATACCAAGATCCCAATGAGGACCCCGAGAATGCCATCGACGAGGGATTCGTATGGGCCATCGATCTGGTGAAGTACATCAAAAACAAGTATGACGACTATTTCTGTATCGGCGTCGCTACATACCCGGAAGGACATGCGGACGAGAGCCATCCGCTGGGCCAGAGCCTCGAACACGATCTCCCATATTTGGTCGACAAGACCCTTGCAGGAGCTGATTTCCTTATGACCCAACTGTTTTTTGATACGGATGCCTATGATAAGTTTGAAAGAAGGTTAAGAGAGCACCCCAGTGGTGCTTTCAAAACAATACCTATCATTCCTGGCATCATGCCAATACAGAGCTATCAGATGATCAAGCGGACAACCAAGCTAAGCCATGCCAGGATACCTGACGACATAATGACTCGGTTGGATGCTGTTAAAAAGGATGATGAAAAAGTGAAAAATGTCGGTGTTGATATTTTATGCGAAATTATCGAACGTATCAAGGAAATAAAGAATAGGACACCAGGTCCTAGGGGTTTCCACTTTTACACCTTGAATCTGGAAAAGGCTGTTTCCTTCATCGTCGAACGTACACACCTGATATCTAGCCCAGCGGAGGAGGAAGAGGCCATTGTAGACGATGGGCCGTTACCAAATATACCTGGCCTTGTCATAAACGGTGCATCGCCTGTTGAAGGTCATTTCCCGGACTCGGGTCACTCTAGAAGGCAATCCACCGTCGGTTCGGAACCACGCAACCGAGTCATCGTATCTGAACGTACACTATCTAACCCCGAGTACGAGGCGTCACAGGCGGACGCAGGTATCAAAGCTGGGGCGATTAATAGTCGCGCCAACACCCTTGCGATATCAGAAGGTGAGGGTGTTCTTGGTCGCGAGGCCACCTGGGATGACTTTCCTAACGGCCGTTGGGGCGATGCACGGTCTCCCGCCTACGGCGAGATCGATGGATATGGACCTACTCTCCATATGACACAAGCACAGGCCATATCCCTATGGGGTCACCCCAAGAGCCGTGAAGATGTCAACACGCTATTTGTACGCCACTTGAAAGGAGAGCTTACCGCGATTCCCTGGAGCGAGGAAGAGGTACATGAAGAGACGGGCACCATCACAGACCAGTTGATACAACTGAACCAACGGGGAATGTGGACAGTGGCCTCGCAGCCTGCTGTCAATGGAGTCCGCTCAGAAGACCCGACGTTCGGCTGGGGTCCTCGGAATGGCTTCATATTTCAGAAGTCGTTCATTGAATTCTTTCTCTCAGCCGCCGCATGGAAGTCCCTGCACGAAAAATTGACAAGTCCCGAAATTCGCGGTATGGTGACATACTACGCGGCGAACGCGGCCGGCGACTTTGAATCATCGGATATTTCAGGCGGTGTCTCACCCCCCCAACCCACAGAGACGATTGATGAGAGCGACGAGGGCTACGTCACGGGAGAAAGCAGCACCAACGCCGTGACCTGGGGCGTGTTCCCCGGCAAGGAGATCGTGACGCCCACCATCATCGAAGAGGTCAGTTTCCGGGCATGGGCCGAGGAGGCTTTTGGCATCTTCAGCGAGTGGGCGCAGGTCTACGGCAAGGGACACGAGAGCGAGAAGCTGCTGGAGGCGACGCGGGCCGATTGCTGGCTAGTGAATATCATACATCACGATTATATGACCAAAGAGGCTCTGTGGGATTTGCTATTGAAATAAGTTGGTAGAGCTGAGAATTAGACCCCGCGCGAAGAGAAGAATAAAGAGAGGAAGACTAAAAATAAGAATTGGAGCGGACTATTGAGTTGACATGTCGACGTCTACGAGTCTGTGGCGTGTAATATGTACTCTGGGACATTTTAATCTCTACTTGGGCGCGGACCACCATTAGACTACGAACGCGCCTACACCTGCGAGTTTGAGAAGCCAGATCCCGGAGCACCAATCCAACATCACCGTCCTTTGTATGATCAGATTTTAGAGTGTCGTAATATATGTAGTTAGAGTTTACGTCTAATCGAGACCTGGATATTGTCCTCAGGATTTCTACGCAATGATAGTAGTGTTTAGATATTACTTGCTTTATCAATTGAGGATACTGAGTCAGGTATCTAGGCAATCGAAACATCAGTATGCATGCCGCGTCCTAAAGTTAACGAAGAGAAAACAAAACCCCGCCTATCTCCGCTCTTCTCGCACGCGCTTGCATTGGAGGCTGGAAGTCGAGAAACTACTGTAAGCAATGCATCTGCCGAATTTTCACCCAAAAGAAGAGAACGAGATTTTTTGGTGTTATCTCTTCTTAGACTAATAGCAGTTAGAGCGCAACGCAAGATCAGCTGCCTAGGCTATAAAGTGCAAAGTAGTCATAGTAATAGTACAATTGGGATCTGTCTGGAAAACCTTGCGCGACATCTCTCCCTCGTGAATTTTGACAGACTTCTTTCCTTCGCATATTTCCGTTTATCTCCCCAAATTTCTCTATCCTTTCCCTGCTCCCCTCAACTCCTTTTCATTTTTGTCTTTTCTTTGCCTTTTTTGGTTTGTTCTTATGTAGCCTTATGCTCTTTGCTCAGGTCGTAATCCATTCCATTGAGGCATCGATCGATCGATTGCGCTCATCGAGGCAGTGGGAGCCAACTCAAAATGAGAATAGAAGAAATAGATCGACAAGGTCGGGAAAGTCGTAGCTTGCGTAAAAATGCCAGGCTAGTCAGATGCTTCAGGAAAGCGTGAGACGGTGAGATGAAAAAAACAATCTCGTATGTTGTCTGCGTCGTGATGAGGCGCACGGTCCAAGAGCAGATCCTTCTGCCTCGGCAGGAGGACAACAAGGATAACATTGGGAACTAGGGAAACGAGAAGGTGCAACAAGAGAAAATCGGAATTAATCGCGTAATGAAAAGGCAAAAAATCCATGTGATCGACCACCTGTCATGAATCCGCTCAGATCCATTATTGATCTTTTCCGTGACTGGAACGCCCGCCTCTGAAAAATGTCCGCAAAAGCACTAGCGAGACCGAAAAAACTGCAAAATGAAATGTCGAATCGCAAAAGCCGAAAATAAAATCACGGACCAGAAGTCCAGTATCGTCTGCTCACCCGGAGAGGGGACAGACAGGTCTCGTGAAAGAGAGATATTTAAACCTCGCCGTCATCGTACTCTTCTCCGTAACAAGTGCCAGAGTTGAAAGAGTTGACAGAGGAGAGGAACGAGTTCGCGCTGACCCCAAGTTCCTTCTTGATGGTAGCTAGTTTAGAGGCGGGCTTAGGAGTCAAGTCATGGTACTGTGTGTCGTAGCCACCGCTGATCTGAATATCATCATTGAATGACTCAGTAGACTGCATGACGTTCGGAGCGCGCGCGCCATCGCCAAAAATAGAGGCGCGAGGCATAGGAATAGGGGCCAAGCCAGAAGTCATGGCAGCGGTTGGAGTACCAGTAATAGCATTGGCAGAGGTGGCGATAGGCGTGCTCTGGCTTCCACTCGCCTTCTTGGCCGAAGCCGTCGCGGCTCTCTTCGAAGGGCGGTTGCTGGGCGTCTCGACGAAGTCCGAGTCGTTATCGTCGGACGAGTCGTTATCGTCGGACGAGTCAAGGGAGGGAATGGTGGGCTGTGTCTTGCGCTTGCGACCAGTGCCAGTGCCGGTGTTGGGTGTTTTGGCGGTGGCACCGGAGCCGGGAGTAGCTGCTGGTCTGCCTCGTCCGCGGCCCGCGGAGGGAGTGCCAGGGGCTAGGACTGTAGCAGGGTTCTCGCCCCTCTTGACAGCCTCCTGCTGAGCTTTGCCCAGGCTCTTGATATCTCTGAACTGCCACTCGATTCCCTTGGGTGTGGACTCGCCGAATAGTTTCTGGATTTCTATGAAGGATTAGCTTATTCTCATATGGTCTTAAGTTATAAACGGGGAGGATGGTGGAATGTGAAGTCATGATGAATAGCTCTATGTTCGAAGGCCTGGGAAAGCTGGAGTGTGTGCATGTGTCGTCTTTGAAGCGTGAGAAAGCGCAGAGATTCACCTCCTTTCTCAGTCGGCAACTCGCCGGGATCTTTTCCTTTCTTGCGATAATCAAGCTGTAGCTTGGCCAACTGTATCATAGGACGCAAGCGATGCTGCAAGCCAACGGCGGTAGCATCTGCGCCATAATTCGCGGCGAGTGCTACGGTTCATCAGATGACTGCCTCGGCGGTGGTGAAAGATCAAAAACCACTAATACGCAACCGCCGAACTGGATGGGAACGGGACAATGGATGAATGATACAGGCAAGTAGTTGAGGGTGACGTGTGCTGAGATAAGAAGTTGCAAGTATTACCTCCTTTATCAGTGGGCAGCTCTCCAGGGTCTTCTCCCTTCTTCACACATTCAGCTTGCATCTTGGCTAGCCGCTTGATGGGCCGAAAACGATGGTTGATGGCGTCCACTCCCACACCACCACCGACATGCTTTGCAATCTCTGCCAACAGAAAGACGATCGGGTCAGAAGGGAAATCATTATGATATGCTGATGCCGAAAGGGAAAAGGCGTGGTCTGAAGGACAGGTATAACCTAGACGAAGAAAATACAGTCACTTACCATTATAATCGAGCTTAGCACCAGTAGTAGCAATGACCGCGGCAAGCAGACGAGTAGCCGCCTCATAAGTCCTGAAGTTTGTTTTACCCTTTTGCTGAGACATGTTGATGAGTGTGTTGCTGGTGACTGAGAAGATCTTGATATCTTGCTGTGTTAAGTATTGGCGGTTGCTGGTACTTGATATCGTTGTCTGAGTTATCGCGGGGTACCTAGTGACAAATGAGTGGATGGAGACGGGAAATGTGCACGAGGTTTCAAGAACCCGGTAGTGAGATGAGATGGTGAGTACTGTTAAACAAGAGAAGAGTATGGCAGTGGGACACTAGGTGAAGAGATCAGGTGGTATGTTAATGGGGGCAATCTCTGTTGGGTGCGAGTACAGAGCGAGTAGGCAGATGCCTGTAGTGGGTAGCATGTAGGCACATAGAACTCAACTTAGGTAACTTGAAAGAGTGGACGGAGTCAGAGAGAATAACCACGAATGATGTGCACAGGTGTAGAGGTCAAGATGTTGTTGCGAGAGAAGGGTGATTACCTTGATGAGGTGATATAAGATGAAAGAGGTAGACGTGGACAACTGAAGTCTGAAGTAGGAAGGTGTGCCAGGCAGTTCCTGATGCAAGGTAGAATCAGATCGGTGATGTGTGAGTGATGAGAGAAGTGTGATCTGCAGCTTCTCGCAGAATTATTAACACCAATGGTTGGTTGTGTTTACATGCAGGTACTTTCTTGTAGTGATTCGGATTAGGGTTGGGTAGGCGACTCGTAGTTGTAGGTATGACAACACAGACAAGGTATATTTAGCGAGTGAAAGAATTTATTTGCAGTGTGGTATATGGGCTGCCCGGGTTATGGGTGGTTGTTGATATGGCAGCAAGAAGAATGTTTGGACGACATGTGAATCGATAGCAACAAGACTCGGGGCTCTGAATCATGGAACACTTACAACTCCGCAGTTTCCTCGCAAAAGCTAGTAAAAGTCCGAAGACCTCTCCTCGTATACCAATCGAGCTGAAGTAGTAATTATATTGTGTTGTTGATAAGGAACCCTTCTACGCCTGGACAAGTTGATGCTGAGGGGGATAACTGGGTTGAGAGGTGGAAGTGACTGTAGCAGTACGTGCACAGGAAGCTCAACCGGCTGAACTGAATGCTTGATGGCCGTGGATCTAGACGTGATCAAAGTCAGTTTTGCGATAATGTCTGTTCTTTTTCGACTTTCGGCCCATAAAACCTGTATTGGGGAAGGAGATGAAACAAAATGAACTACATACTCGGTACACAGCGGTTTTCGAATATAAAGTTAAGCAGGACCAATAATACCTCCTAGTGTGCTCAGGTAATTCCCCTAGAACCGTCAGTCCTGATCTGGACTACGGACTGCTTAACGGAGAGGCTAAAATAACCAGCGTTGGGTTCGTAGGTCATAGAATCTGATTGAGCTTGACGGCGTGAGTTGTGAATTTAGGGCCTCGTAGTTGATGGTAACCGTACTGAAAGTATCGTGACGATCCTCAGGCATCTAACTAAGCCTAGCTTTACAGAGCAACTTGAGAAGTGGAACCAAGAAGTCGATGAATTATGCAATGTTATGTTAAAAGTTCAAAGGAAAAGTTGGAACTCTGGCCAAGGGCATTCGAGCCTCGGAACTCGACCGTGAGTGACTGTTAGTGGGGAACTAACCTGTTCAAAATAGCACCCCGGTATAATAGTTGAATTCAGCTATAATTCACGGGTATAAGCCTTATATGCGGAAAAGCCTATTTATAATACACAATAATATTGTTCATTGATGCTGAAAGACAGCAAACAAGTGCATGACTTCTTCGAAAGAAAACGGAGCCTTGTATTCAGTACCACTAATTCACGATGCAGGCACGGCATTTAGAGGATAAGCGGCCAGCCTATCGGTCAACCCCTGAACGCCTTATCAATCAGGGTTCAGATTGAAAGCACGAGCTATTTCCTAATATGGCAAACTTAACTTGAACTGCCGAGTAGCCGAGAATCTTCTGACTTTACTGTATAATACGTATTGATGTCTTGCTCAAGACTTGCCGTCTTTGAATTAGGTAACGCATAGATGGGCCGGGTTGAAGATCGTTTATGCAGGTTCAGATTAAATTTGAGTACCCAATTCAATTTTCTGGGCTAACTGGTATTCCTACATGCATGCTACCTATGCATGCAACTTTTTTTTTTCTATTCAGTAATAGCTTTTCTCGCCCGCTGATGGGGTTCGTCTACCCACCGGCGATTGCCATCCATTAGATGAGGATGACATCGCTGTAAGTTCCCAATCCTGCTGCACTTTGACCGCCGGTCCCTTATTTCCATATAAAAAATATTGCACACCGATCAAAGCATCGCAGATAGCCTGGAAAACACCGCACAGTTTGAAAGCTAGGGGGATCTCCGTCGTGGCCGTAAAGAACCAAAACATCTTCATGGAGTCGCCCACTATCCAACTGGCCAATACCGAGAAGCGGAAGCCTTTACATGACCCAGACTGCGCATTGGCGTAGAGTTGTGGGAGAGGGAGGGTGGCTTCGACTGAAAGACCAATATATCCGATCAACGCCGAGTAAATAGGGTATATCGAATCGAACGGGGCAAGCAGGAGCTCGAGGACGGTCAATGCGACAGATAAACACAGTAAGAACTGCCAATATCTGAGAGAAACAGTGTCAGTCGCCAAAAGCCAAAAGTATCAGACGTAGCGGAGATGGTAGAAACTCACGGCTTCGACGAACGCCACCTCCAGAAGTTGTACGGTCGCCGTAGACCCGAGTGGCCATCTTGGGATCCGGCAAAGGGTATCGCAGCATCGCCACCCCTGGATGACGAAGCTGGGCGATTGTCAAGAGCGATCTTGAGAAGAATGATTTGCACAATAACATTGCAAAAAGACTGGATGAGTAAAGCAAAATCATATTTGGCACCGGGATAATAAAATATTCTAAGAAATCCCGTCAATGAAAAGACTCACGAGCAAGTCGGGCGCTCCTGTAGACCGCGGGTTTCTCCTTACCTAAAGATGGACGCGACTAGCATAATAAGGGGTATGTCGAGAGAGAAGCCGGCGCTTGACTTGGCGCGGTGCATCGAGATAGCCTGGTCAGCATAAGACAAGACCGGAGATGCGATCAAAAATAATGGCGCCGCAATGCCGGCGAGGCTTGTGAAGAAGCCCATTATTGCCATCTTCACGCACGTAAATCGTCCAACTCAGGTATCCAATGCGCCTCGGATTCTACGCGCCTGCCCGCGAAACCAACACAAGATAAGAAACGATGTGAAAGAACAGGCCGCATCTGGAGATTATTAACAAAATAGAGAGTGGCAGGTGCGATTGCACGTACGAAATTCAAACACTTGTACAAACCAGCAAACGAACGACGAGCGACGATGAGCTAGCTACCTATTGCGATGGGAAAGGGGACACCTGTAGATTCATCTCAGATCGGCCCCACCTAATTATTTCGATATCTCTAATCATGACCTATCTTATCGATATACTTTTCGATCTTATACTTTCCTTAGGTACCTACCTTACCATGCTCAACCGCACCTGTCGATACTCTCCATCACTATTCGATGGCATGGCTATGAAATTGATAGTTTGGCTGGCAATCTAGGGTGATTGATCCAACCTACAGGAGAATTTACCCTCATTTGACCTACCGGAGAGGTTTCCTACGCTTCATGCGTTATCCAACCGGGATTTTGCAATGCCCATGACGTACCCATACAGTTTTTGGGCGATCGCATAGATCGGCGCCGCCACTCGAAGCCATCATCTCTTATGTCCAACCAGAAAACGACACCATGATGCCAGAGGCTTGCAGTTACCGCGACGCTAGTGTCGCAGGACATTCTCGGTGTGATGCCGAAGAGCAGCACGCTACTCACCGCAGACTCAAAAGAAGCAATGTTGTTATGCTCAGGTCTTTTCTCTCCAACGGAAGCCATGGCCATCTCTCGTCTACGAGGGGAATATGTTGATTCTTTATGCCGCATCGTGCCATCACCCAGAATCCCGGACCAGGAACCTTGATGGGCTCGACCGAATCGGACAATCAGGACGGATGATGAGATTTATGCTCTCCAGAGCACAGGGTCTCGTTTCTACGGGGGCGACGCACCGCATTTCCGGTCGGGCGCCCGTGCCTCAAGCATGCGGACCAGGGGCAGCCACACAAGCCCTCGCAGGGAAGACCATGGCCGAAAGATCCGGTGCGGCGTTCAACATTCTCAGAAGGCGCCAGCCCCTCACAGACGTACAGATGTAACAAGCCTGTTACCAGAATGTGTCTTGTCCTATAGACTAGGTACCGATACCTCAATCAGGGGACGGGGTCTCGGTCTGCTTATGCACGCAACAATATCGAAAACCGTAGTGTCGGTACCTCTCTGCCGACTGCGACACAATCTCGTATGGCAGTTCGTAAGTCATACAAGCGCTATTCCCGCAGTTCCGCGGAAAGAATGTCAACAAAGGACAGAGCCGATGTTGAA
Source organism: Xylaria flabelliformis (assembly GCA_007182795.1). Taxonomy (NCBI): domain Eukaryota; kingdom Fungi; phylum Ascomycota; class Sordariomycetes; order Xylariales; family Xylariaceae; genus Xylaria; species Xylaria flabelliformis. The sequence continues at coordinate 395,845 of VFLP01000012.1, forward strand.
GTTGCACGCAGAATAAGCCAAGAGAGTGCAAACCCACGTCAGCTCTGCAGACCCTGCAAAGACCTATTCTACAGCCACCAGGAAACTCAGCACATTGAAGAACCAGTAAGTGGCGCGATCACTCGGCTTACTGGCGGTAGACGGCGAGTGATTGCTGATTCTCATCGCCTACGGCGTTATTCGGGCTTTCTTTTCTTCCTGATCTTTCTATTATCGTCTGTTTTCATAGGTGCAGGTGGAGTTTAGGTAGGCGAAGCCGAGGTGCTCGGAGTGCGAAAAGTAAGATTTCGCATCATGTGCCCTTTTAAGATAACCATAGCCTCTCATGATATCGTCAAATGTCAACGGCGCTGTTGGGCCAAGAAAGAGCTGAAGAGGTTGCTCCGCTTAACGTTGCTCCGGTACATGAACTATGTGGAGGGAAGGTGAGTGATCAAGGGCAAATAGACGAATGATAGAACTGCCATGTTTTGTGGCTGGTAGGAGAGGCATGTGGCGGCCACGTTGTACCATGGGAGGAAGCGAGGTGCATCATAACCCAGGTTGAGGTACAGTACATGCTGCAGCCTCGCGACGCGAGATCTGTTTCCCTAGCTAGTATTCCACGCTGTACCGCAGCCTTAAGTGTAGTGCCGTGGACCGACCTCTTTTGGTGATGGGGCCGGAGTGGTGGTTGGGTGGCTCTGGAGTTCGGTGTGGGGGTGATGCATGGGGATGGGATGACGATGATGTCCTTTGTGATTGATGACTGTCCGTCTGCCTTGGGAACTACCTAACTAACTAGACCACGGGGGCTGCTGACCAGGACCGAGACAAGACCAAGATACGTCTACGCTAACATGATCCTACTTTACACTAAACATGGGATTTGATACCGGTTACATCCTGTTATGGTTGAGGGAGATCCATCTGCAACGCATGCATGAGGGGTAGTTGTACTATGCTGTACACTTACTCGGGCAGTATTGGCATGTGGAATGCATGGCATCCCGTCTAAGATAAGCGCTGGAGGACGGTCAAACAACCGTCGCCGGTCACTCGGTCTGCTGATTCGCTCTCAATCCACCGAGAAGGAAGCCATCCAGCCAGCTGGGAGATCTAGCGAGCCCTAGCCAGACCCAGGTAGACGGCGCTACTAACCGTAAGTAGGCCGCCCGGTAGATACTAACGTATAGTCAAGGGATTAGGAAGTATCATCACGAGGGCCAATTACGAGGTATTCTATCCCGTGGAGAAGTACATGTTTGCGGCCATGATATGACTACAGCAAAACTATACCTACCTTCATCGTGTACCTATTGCCAGTTGTTTACTATTCGGTCCCTAAATGAACCGGTGCATCTCCCGATCGAGCAATCAAGCCCGACGAGAGAATTACTTGTAATAGGCGACGCCGCCCTGCTGCTGTGTCACGTACAAGTACACACACATGCAACTCACACGTCAATCATCACCTGGTGTTTACCCAGCCTTGTCCTGGTGCGGCATGGGCGCATCTCATGCCATCGAGCCCCCATCCGTTAGTTTTACGCTACGGGGAACAAGATCTACTTCGGCGGGGGAGCTGAAAGATAGCATCCTCCTTCAGAAAAAAAAACATGCTCTGCGTGCGCACGCAAGGGTAGAAGTACACGTATGTGTGACCGCGTGTATTGTATACCTAGGTAAGTGCGTGTGTGGGGATCGTCGGATATGTGTTAGTGTTCTGTCCAAGTAATACTTACATGCTGCGGTGATGGGGGTTGAGGGGCGCCGAGCATACGGCCGGCCGGCCGGCAGTTAGGTTGCTTGCTAGAATTGCCTGCATGTTCTCCAGAGTTCGTCCGTCCCAGAGCTCTAGACCCCTTCGCCCCAATACCAGCCCGTCTGTTCATGTGGCGCTTAGACATTGAGCCATTTCCGCGAATTCCGTCATTTGGGCTCTCCTTTATGTTGGGCATGTAGACAGGGTTAGGCACAAAGCGATAGGCAATAAAGAAGAGTTGGGACAGGACCTGAGTCCAAACATTGAGTCTTGTAATTCCACATGGACGGCTAGGGTATTGGAGAAGGTATACTAGACTAGAATGTGTACATGATAACTGGAGATCGTTAACAGATCGGGCCTTTCCTTTTCTCCAGGCTAAAGTGATGAACGCAGACGCAACCGATGCTTGCAACCCCCGTAAATGCAAGATAATTCCAATTTGTCCGAGCTAACACCGCGCTGCTTGCTCTTCTTGGACATAACAACAGATCTCCACACAAGCGCCGTGAATGCATTAAATGATTTCCATATATACAAGTGATCGGGTCGTGATGCTGTGCATCCTTAGTTTGACCCAAGTTCGGGGTCGCCAAGGCCAGTGTGTGGCTTCAAGGGGCTTCGGTCTAAAGCCATGCCCGACGATAGTATCGTGAGGCTATCTCCATCTCTGTTGTTGCACGCTTCGCAAGAGCGGTAGCAGTGATGAAAGAGAAGACAGTCGTCCATCATTCGGATGATACATCACTGTCTTCGTGAAGTGGCAGGGCTCCAATCGTAGTAAATGTGCCCCTGTATTACCGTGACACCTGGCTAGTAATTTTGCTATCGTGCCCATTATGGTGCCCGACTGTCCAAATGTTCGTCTCCATTGCCTCGATTGGATAGCCCGTAGATACATCCTGCGATGTTCCCCTGTATTCTGACTGTGGAGCTTGTAAATAGCCACGCCAGGTTACAAGAAATCGCTAACGAACATCCAATTTCTTCGGCTCGATGGAAGAGAGGAAGGCCCTTCTTTTAGGTAGCACGTGTATTTCCTCAGGAGGCGCTAGGTATTCAATGCGTACGCTGAGGGTCTCGGACGTACGGATCTGCTTGCCATTTTCTGTAAAGAATGTTTTCGCGTATCCCAGGGAGCTCACGGGATTGCCATGGTGCACCAGTCGGTTTCATCTCTGGCGTTGGCATCATAGGATAGGGGAAGCTAGTGGGCGGTGGCGGGAATTGCTCGTATGCAAACCTCGCTCTTTTCGAGGGTATGCTAGGCAATTCAGGGGAAGGGCGACTAAGTTTAGCATGCGGTGACATCGAACTGCTCGATACACTCCTTGGCCGGTCTAGTTCAGCAATTCGCAGAGGCGCACCGGCCTGTCGAGAGTCCTCCTGTTCCCTAGGCGAAGTTGCTGGAGATGTATTATGACCACCACGGGGCCTGGGTCTTTTTAGCAACACTGTATATAGCAAAAGGTCGGCGATCACTTACGCATTCTTAAACTTGCACACCCTCCCGAACTTTTCGCACTGCACACAGCGAGGGTAATCCGGATCGCACTTGATCTTCTTCTCGCGGCAAGTTAGGCAAGCAATAGCAAGTCGCTTCCTCGGTTTCCCAGCCTTCGTCACCCCCCAGTGCGCATTAACCGGCTCTCCATCGATAACCGTCTTGCAATGCGTGCCATCGTCGTAGAAATAGCATAGCCCTTCGCCCGGCACCTCAGCTCGTCGAACGAAGCGAGGCAGAAACTGTGACCCAGTCCAAATCTTAGGCCCAAGCCCATCCTTGACGGGAATTCCTTCTGAGCTAACACTACCCGGTGACGTCGGTGATCCGCTCAGTCGTCCCGAATGGCCCCGGCCATCGATTTTTAGGGGCTGATTTAGTTCATAGCTGAAGCTCTGCCCTAGAGAAGGTAATGGCATACGGTGATCAACCGTCGGTCTAAAGTTAGGTGTTGACGGTCGAGCACTGTACACGTACTCTGATCGCCTCGAGTCCGAGAAGCCCGGGTGAGTCCATTTCCCACTGGCAGCAGCCTCATTCCGGGGAGCCTGGTGCGCCTGGTCGTACTCGCGAATCGGAGGAGATAGAGGTCCTGGAAAGTTCTGTGCTACTGAGGGTAGAACCGGCCGTTCGGCCGCCAGTCTCGGTTCGTAAACGGGCCGCGGCTGGTTTAGAGTTGGCGAAATATTTGGGAAATAAGAAGAGCTGCTAGAATAGGGTCTCTCTGGGTTGTTGGACGCCGAATGCGGCCTGTCTGACGGCGACTGGGTCCCAAAAAGTGGACTGGGCCGATCTGATTGAGGAGAATGTAGAGGACGGACGTGCTGATGTGGTGCAAAGAGGCTACTGAGAGACGGTAGTTGTTGGCGTGCTGGCTCACTATGTAACTCTCTTGGACTCCGGCCTATACTTGAGCTCTTCCCGGACGACATGTCGGATGTCCTGCGAGACTCATAGTTGGACATAGGAGGAGATATGGGTGCAGTGCGCCCGAATACTTTGTCCCCTGAAATACTAGACAAAGAATAGGCAGACACTGGGCTAGGCAACGCGGGAGGCGTTACCGAGCAGGTTGACGATGATCGTTGAAGATCTAGGTTAGGATGTATCCCCATTGATATCGAGTTAACGATCACAACCGGCTCTATAGCATAACAAAATGTCGAGCTGGGGGAGTATGTCGGTACAAAGCCCTGATAGCCTTAGGGTACAACGCTTTTATACAAGCATACAGTTTTGTGCCGGGTAAAGGTCCTGAAGAGGCACAGCCCGTAAGTCTCACCACAAAATGGTCACTACTGTCGTCGAAGGCGTCAAGAAAATCCAATATTCGGTTAGCTGAGTCAGAGTTCTTCGCCGCGCGCGTGTATGTGCAACCGTGATCCCTCGATGGCCCTGTCGTGTGGTTTGCTATTTAAGTTGATAAATCTGATACAGCTTGATGTGGCCCGAGATACTAAGAGTCGACGACCAGGTGGATAAGTGTTATGCGTTTTATCGAGCAGTGAAGTCGAGAGAAGTTAATCCTCCAGTAGGTGTTCCGTCGAGTGTCGAGTTGGTCAACGTTTCTTTAGCTCTTCGAAAGTATACGACGAAAGAGAAAGAACGAGAATAAGAAACGAGGTATATGCAGGTATACTTAATGAAGGATGGGGGGGAAAGACTACGGTAGCGTTGGTTACCTGTTGAAGATATCGTTACACACAGGAGGTACATGGTACAAAGTAACATGTTAGACATAGTGGTAACAGCCCGTGGCTTGACTTCCTAATCGTTACCCCTAGTCTAGCTAGTTTCTGTACGATCAAACATGGGCACAATCGCAAGCGGCAACAACGGCATGGGTATCGTTCTTCAGCTGCGGGAGCCAGGCTTCCAAGTACCAGAATATGGAGCCTTAGTCTAGTGGATGATGGCAAGAGATGGACCGACTAGTCTACCGTATCGCATGGAAAGTGGATACGCCTTGGTCTACAATACGTACGAAAGGGACTGGTATGTAGTTCGTAATGTACATAATGAGAGTGCTCTGGATGTTAAGGGATATTCGTGAGCTGAGGTCAGTCCGGGCCGAGTCAGGCACGCCGTGTAATAGATACGCTAGATAATAAACAAAGATGGCTTCTCGAAGCTCTACGCAAGCATAGCATATATCTCTCATTATTAGTATATTTTACGCGAATGAAGTTCTGGGTCTTAACGCCGGCAGGTTTGTTTAGGCTGGGATAATAACAGGTAACAGCAGCTTCATCTTCAGGGGCGTTGTTCCGGCCAAATGCGAGAGTAGATTCCCGTTATTAATATTACTGGCAATAGCCTTCATCCTAAGTGCCTTTATGCTACTGCAACCAGGATAGTTCGTTTCCTATTCTTGGGCTGTGGGGATCATGGACCAGATCCATGCGGGCCATAATGTGCAAGGGATGCTAGCTCTTTCATCCGTTCTCATAATCAGGGCCTGCACTACTGCAAGTTGTTAGGGCTGGTAGTCAGTAATTGGAAGGATCGTACGAGATAAAATAAAAGTCCAGGGAGGGAATCAGGTTGAGGGGATACTCAATACCAAGCACACAAATGCAGTGCCTTCGACTATAGCATAGGATGAAATGGGGATGAGGAATAAGGGTTGAGGGATGAACCTGGTTTTGGACATAGCAACAGGTTAGCTTTTCAGATGCTCCGCACATTCGGCGACGAACAACAATCGGCAATTCAAGGCCACACGAGCGATAGCTAGTCTTCATAATTAATAATGCTCGATAACCAAAAGTGGGATGAGCAATGCACTTCGCCAGATCGGTGGGCTGCAGTGACATCTCCCATAATAACTCTACAAAGCGGCCTCGTCACGTTGCAGGAAACCATACAGCACCCATGTAGGCTGGAACAATGTCCTGAGGCCACGACTATGCTCTCAGGTCTCAAGAGAGACGAACGATTCCTTACTATTCCGTCTATTCACATGTAGAGTAATAAATATGGGCTAGTCGTATGGGTTCACCGGCCAATACAACCTCAGAAGTGGGCAGCTTCCAACTGCCGCTTAACGTGTCTCTTGGGATCGCTTTTGGACAACACGGCGGTTGGACCGGCACGTAGACATGCACAATAAGAGGCTCCGACCTATGAGGGAGGCGATGTAAGGTAGGGTTTCACCCTGACTATATGACGGCTAATAAGGAGTGCGTGCGCCGGCACGTCGTGCTTAGTGCAATACCAGTCCCCCGGGTACACTGGCGTAGTCGGTTGAACACTCCCGGCCAAGACGCGGAGTCAGCAAAAGCTATTCGAGGGTCACTCGAGCTGTTGGCGACTCGCCTGCACCTCTGCGGCACTCGTTAAGATCCCTGCTAGCGGCACCCTTGGTCCGAGGCAAGTGTAAAAGAAGTATGCAACTGCATGGGACCTTTTACATTCGGGACAGGTACGTACACTCAGATGCTCGCTGGTACAGTCTAAGTAAGCCCTGGGTTTCGGGGCCAACGAAGGCTCCTGTCAAGTGTTATTTTTCCACTCGAGTTGTGTCGTGGCGGATTACCCAAAAGGTTCAAACCTCATCACGTTGTCTTCCACACAATCTTGAATATGAATAGTCTCATCTCGCGCATGAGCCTAGAGCTTCTATAACAGCCTCGAGTCGTTAGTTTTGGCCCACGTTAAGCGACCGTCCGTACAATCAGTTGCGTCGCTCTACGGCTTACTCCGTACCTAGCAGGTAGCTCAGTATTAGCCTCATAAGCGGGACGTTAAGTCGCGTAGCTATTGCGAAATAAAATAAGAGACGGCGTGTCAGGGTCTAGACGGATTGCCAATGATGCCTTTCGTTTTGGCAAGCTCGCTAATTCTCGCCTAGTATGGAATGGCTGGCCTAGGAGAGAAACAGTCGAGAAGCCAGGCATCCCCCCATATGCGCCTCATGGGCCCCAAGCCCATGCAAATGCCAAATGTCTGCTGCAGAAGTGTGGGCGTTCAGCGCCTCCTGGCTGGCTCTATACTAGCTTCTATAGGTCCAAACTGTATGTGGCTTGGAGGGCTGAGCTTGATCAGCGATCAGTTCAGAGCACGTTGGTAGACTCGCGAACAACACCCTAGTCGATGGAGCGAAAGAAGTGCAATCTAGCCGATACCTATGTGCTCGGTATACAGAGCAGATCGTTGAGGCGTCTAAAATGTGTAGCATAACTAGAGAGGCGACACTTGATAAAACTACTTTTGGGCACTTATACGATCCCCAGGTACTGACTTCGGAACCACACCACTTGAATTGTCTCAATGGCCAAAGCCGAATCACCCTGCCTGGCATACACAATATTGTTTCATGGGTTTGAAAAGACGGCCGGTCAAGCAAATTACCGCTGGCAGCTAAGTTCCCAACACTTACGAGTCAGTTTCTAAGGCTATCATCTACCGATCGGTAGATATAACATACATACAGCGATGATACAGCCTAGTGCTTGATCCATTATTCAGCTGTCTACCAGAATCGTTGTAGTGTAAGGAGAAACTGGCCAGGATATACCGGAAGTACATAGCATATAGTCTAGTGCCAGCAACTCGGCATTCCCCGACAATGGAATTCCACATTTTCGTACGGAGTACTTCCGTACTGCGCTGTGGAAAGGAAACCCGTCAGAAGTGGCTTCTGATTACTGTACGATAGCATAAAGTTTAGCAAGTCTAAGCGAACGTTATGTTCCAACAATGAGTATGAATAAATGCCGCTGACGAGAGATCTCGACCGTGTTCGGATAGTGCTTCGGGTTTCATCAGATATTCACTTTCCCATAGCTATGTATAAGAAAGGAGCCTGCATTCAACCGGTACTACCTGTAGTTAGTGGCAGGTAGTTGACAAGTCGAGTCGGTAGATCTCGAGTTGCACAAACAAGCCTTATTTACTAGCGACTGGTAGCTTGTAGTGTACGAGACTCGGAAGAGGAGGATATTTAGCGTCGTAGCGCACTTGTATAACCACACCATACGTCTATACGTGGGCGATTATGCAGGGAATACTATGTATTAATGTTGGACAATTGTAACGCTAGGTCGGCTCATCATCACTCTCCTCCGGACTCTATCAAAGGGGGGCATTACCAGGCTCCTTCGACGGCTATACGAATGTCGCGCGTTACATTCCAGCTTCCTCCTATTGTTAGGAGTACTGTACATAGTAGTGTAAGTAAGATGTCGCAGTGTAGTCGACGCCAAGCCAACTAGACACCTTGCGACCAATGGATGAGCATCCTTGTTGAAATGGTATTCATGAGAAACGTGTTGCGCATACTATCTGGCCAGTGCAAATCTTGCGAGAAACTATTCAACTGACGTCAGGAAATCTCCGCTATAAATTTCTGCTAGGAGACGGGTGCTAAAGTTCTTCCCCGCAATGTCTTATACCGATGAAGATAAGAGACTCGGTACTGCAGGTGATGAGATGGGATCAGAGCTCCCTAGTATCTGTGCTCCCTCGAAGCTACTACGTACATACATACATACATAGAGTACAGTATTCGGTACCTAACCTTAATAATACCTTCGTCATGTTGGAGACTAGGGGTAGGTGTATTATGGCACATATGATAAACCATTGGCTTATAGGCACAGTACTGTACGACTCCGTAATTTTCCTTACCGGTATTGTGATTTGTTTACAAGCGCCGAGGTTCCCTTCAAAGTGTACACGTAGGGGCATTCTGAAGAGGGTAATAACGCCGTCGCAGGCGAGTTACTCGAGATCACAGCGTCACACCTTCGGCGTGGTTGCTACCCACTCAACCACCAGGTATATACAGGTATATACTCAGCCAGCTGAAGTTGTGCCGAACGCTAGACGCCACGTTACCCAATGAGTATTGGTACTGTGTTACTAGAGAGGACGGGCTTGGTGATCCTGCCGGTGATGACCCTCTCAAGCCTCTCTATTCTATTCCTATTCTTCAATAACGCCGTTTACTGTCCGCGACGGGCGTAAGAGGAGTGCACTTGCTCCCGGCTCCCCGGGCTCCTCTTCCCTCTTTCTCCCCCAGCTATCGGGACCGAAGAACGCGACGCTAACAACTCGTGCGCTCCGTATCAAGTAGTGTTGATTAGTAGTATTTGTTAGTGCTAAATAGTCTCGATCGGTTACTGGGGACGATGGCATCTTAGCGTTCACCGTTCCGTATATAGCGGCCACCCGAAGCATTATTGCTTTTTGAACCGCCAAGTCATTAACTTTGGGAAGCATCAGCCTTGGTTGACACGGGAATGTTTTGCTCACCGTTGATGGATGGTTGATCTGGTTGCAGATGCAGTGGAACCACGCCATCGCTCGCTTCGCTCAAGGATCATGCTCCGACGCCACCTCGCAGCTTCTAATCAAGCTTCTAGAAGTATTCTTTAGTCTAGGTCGATGTGTCTTCCCGCTCATGTGAGATATGGACCTAGCTAACTTCCCCATTGGGACGCAATTCCGACACTGCTAGTCATCACCATTATCTGTGCCACATATACTCAAATCCACCCACAGCACCGGTACCAAACTCGGAGCGCTTATGCGGCGTTTCCTCAGTTAGAGGGGATTCGAGCCGCAATAGGCAATAGTAATGTAAGTACCATCCAAGCCCAATCCTACCTGGCCATGTCGGCAAATGCCTTGGTCCTTGGACGCGGTACTTCATCATGTCACGAGCCTCTACTGCATATGGTGGACGGCTGCCTGAGCCAATAATGGCGATTCGGTACATATATGCAAGAGAATAGCCTCCCACGCGACGACCATTTCCTGCCGGAAGAGTAGTAGCGCAACAATGGGTCGGTTGGTGTTGGCGTAGGAGCAAGATCGGGACTATTTCCGCTAACTAAACATCCCAAAATCAGCCGCCCATATTGCTCACAACATTGCACTCCAGCCAGTCCGCTACGTGCGAATCTGGGTGCGATCGGTCCATCAAAATGCGCCTCAAAGCGACCTACCCAATACAAAGTCATATCTACCTAGTCTAATAAGAGTATTAGGAAGATGCCCCAGCAATTTGAGGCCCTCGATGATCTCACAGTACATACGCCTTCCAAAGTTGGATTATACTGTATCGGCAGATGATGACACTCCGATCAATAAGCTCACGATTACCTTTTTCGTGAAGTGTTCCTCCACGGTAAAGCGTTCTGGAAAGTCCCTTCGAATATTAATCTTAGCATCCGCAATAACAGGGGAAAAACAGATCGTAATGACAATTTACTGAAGTCCCTTTCTATTATTAGCATAACCTTTACGCTAGTACGCGATACGCCGAGACCACATAATGATTACTTGGTACGTGCGGCTTACAGCGTACGAATGAGATCTACCTTAATTAGATGCTTCATGTTGCTCCTCCTAACAAGTATACAACTGATAATATTGACGGAATTGACATCAAAGGTTCGGTCGACTTCTCGAATTTCGGACTCGAAAGCTACTACTACTGTATCGACACACTATATACTTCCAACAGTGGGTATAACTTGCTGCATCGCTTACTGAAGGTGCATCTTACAACCTTGAGAGTGATATCAAATACCTAGCAGAAGCGGTCGAAGTGACAATCGGCAACTGGTCATTCATCATCATGTCTGCGACTGGCTAAGATCGTGTTAGGAATGCGACTTTAGGGCGGGTTAGGTGCATGGTGCAGATGTGTTTTCGGCCCGGAGCCGTAATGTTTGCGAAGTCTACTATAGCAAATGCCGATCATCTCGTCCATGACGACGTTACACTACAGCTATCGATGATCGACCGGCAGCTCTCCGCCAGCTTAAGAGCTATGCAACATCAGAGAGTATCACGGCGATCCTCAAGACGTAGCCGGACTAAACGATGCTGTTCTAACTAGTTGGCAGCGTGTAAGCGATCTAGGTACCTACCTACCGGTATAGTATAACGAGAAGTCGGCTTTTGCAAATCCGTGTATCCCAGTGTGTCCTAGACCTCTGCAGGATTCTTACCTCGTGTCAGACAGGGATCTAGCGCCTGGTTCGGTCGGCAGTCCAATCCAAAAGCAGAACAGTTTGATGCCAGGCAAACGATTCGACTCGGGTAAATGCTACCTCGATCATGTAGGGCATGGTTACGCAGTTATGTGTGGTCTTTTTGGCATAAGACGGCTTTGACAAAATTAAGACTTGTTACCCGTCGTAAGTCACAGGTCACGATAGGATTTCGTGGGTTGGGTTTCCTCCTTGTCTATTTCCTTGGGTATTATTTCAACCAGGTGCATTTAGTCTTTGGGAAGTTCCGCGTCCTATTCCTTAACAGACCCCTTTTTGAGCGTATCCTGATTCGACCCTGCTGCAGGAGCACTACCGATGCAATTTTATCGTGCAGCTGGCGTTCCAGACCAGGCTTATGCCGGCTCACATTGCCATTGTCGTTAACGGACCACTGGACATTCATTCTCCTAAGGGGGAATGACAGAACCCTGCAGCTGAAACTCTGCCCTGCAAACTGGAGGCGATTTGTTTGCTCAATCGAGCCAGAATCATCAGGTCTTACTCAGGCTTCATTTTTAGGCGGCAGTAAGCAAATACGGCGTGTATCGCCTCGAACGTTGCAGCTGCGCAGCAGTCTAGTAGAATGTGCGTGGTCGAAGCGAAGATATCACCATCACCAGTTATGAAAACCAGGTGACATACAACAACACGCCATCAAGCGGGTTACCAGTATGATCAGGGCACTGAACAAGCGTATGTCATTAAGACCCGGCCGTCACCAGTTGCAACAGGCGTACTTTCATCTATTCCAATAGTTGCCATGGTTGCATCTGCAGTACCGAGGTCTAAAACTTATAGACCTACTTAGTTGCTTACGAACTAAGCACCACCACCAATGCGGTTGGCGTAGTGTAACTTCTATAGCCACACTAACAACTAGGCACGGCCTTCGGTGAGCGAGACGCGCTGACGAACGGTGCCTTAGCCGAGACATACTGCGAAGAAGAACCGTCACATATTCCGCGCTCGCCAATGAGCTTTGAAGCAGATCAACAAGATTGTTGACAAAATCGTGAGACTTCCGACACGGAATTAGTCTCGCGTGCGTGCCATGCGTGCTGAAGACAAGGCCACCAACCAACTGTCAGTTACCAGGCGCCCGTATTGCCAGGATCAGGGTTGCTCTCTATCGGGTCCCTTACGGTAACTTTGAAGTAATATTACCATGACCCGTGCTTCGCAGTAGACTCGGCAGATCTACCTACCAAAACGCAAGCGTCTTCGTAACCTATTTCGTCATCAATATTATTGGAACTGGACCCAAGTCAAGGGATCAGCCGCTTGTCGGTCAGCCTAACCTCACCTTCCCGAAATCACCAGCTCTCGCGATGGATGACGGGCAGGGTTAACACTTATTGCTTATGATCCCACCCAAGGGTCTGGCATGTCCTTGCAATCTTATCATCGCACATAATTAGCCCAGTTATCGCGTGGCTTCGTCGCTGATTTTGCTTTGTCTCTGGCACTCCGGTCGTGGCCGGAAATGCCGGTAATAGTTTGATTATATTCTCGGTAGGCATTGATCTTCACCCACGCAACATCGATATACTGGGTAAGGGGCGGACTTAGCTAACAACCCGGATATACCCCAGACGGAGGAATTCATTTCGGGCACTGCCGCTCAATAATACCGACCCTCAAGGGTTGCCGATAACAGATTCCATTCTGATTCATCTGAACGAGGCCTGCTGCATGTTTCACCATAAAGGTACAACAGGCAAGGCTGTCGAGCATTCCTGCTTAAGGTTAGCAGCACCATTAACCTGGGGTCGGTTTATTCCGCCATTTCTGGTCAGATTTCCCTATCGCTGTTCTACGTGAGACAACACATCCACTTCCCCCCTCCTCGGAAACTATGGTAAAAAAGCATCGTGTGCGACTTGCCAACAACTTGTGTAATTGTTCCTTTGCCTTGTGCCGCCGCCGCTAGTTTACATATGCACGCAGGATTCACAACATGGCGGAATGATCCCGAGCGCATCGGTCCCAGTCGATCCGAACGTCAGGCTCGATACTTTATTATATACTATTCTTAGAAATGGGGCCAAGCTTAATATGCGGCACTGCACAGTACATAGTACCACGCGACGACATAGCGTACACTATATATGAGTTTGACCAAAAGCGTCCAAGTCCGTGCTGTAAGATGACCGTTAGATCGGGGGAACTATCCCATACTAGATGCTTAAGCGGTAGATCTAGTGCGGTGTATATATTAATCCAGGACGCAGGCATTCTCGGTGTCTGTGTGACTCTAGCAGGGGCCAGAAGCGATTCCGACAAGCAACCCTTCAACCCAAACGCCAGTCAGCCCAGGAATCAGGGGAGGGAAGGAAGGGGATACCCATCCCATTCCCCTGAGCTTTCATGTCAAAAGAACGTGGTGGATTCCGCCCAGATCGCTGATTGAGGGAATAATTGTTCGTAGGTAAGGGTATGTGTTGGGTTCCCTGCCGACGTCCATGTCCCTGTAAAACCGTAGTGTCTTGTTACCGACCGTCCGTTGATTGCTGTGGCTTGGTGCGATGTCACGGTGACCCAGTCACCTAACCTTGCAACAATCTTGGTTGTACAACACTACCGCACACCATACGGGAGATTGTTAAGCGTGCCCGATTTTTGTGATAGCGGCTGGCCGGTACTCTCTCTTCTTCCTCAGCCCTCGTATGTAACGGGTATATCTTGCGAAGCCTTGGGCAATAGAGTACCGTACACGTGTCGGGACTCGTGAGCAACCATCACGATCCTTCGTCACTACTTGAGTCTACACTAAAAATGTTTCAGGGTCATTGGACCTCAAGGTCTCAGACTGTGCCGCGCGTAGTATGCATTGGTCCCGTGTTAGCGTAAATCTAATATATCATCCTCATACTCCTCTTCATCGTTAGATGTCTGATCACGTATTACTGGTGGTCGGCGTATCAAACTGCAATAATTCGCCCGTGACGATACGAGACTTGCGAGACTTGTACGAGCCAGCCCACAATAGCCAGTGATTTACTTTTAGGATCTGACCTTGCAGATGCCGGTAGGTATGTGTTGGATGTGACGTAAAATAAAAACCGGTTTGACGATCCATCCTCATCCCGGAGCCCGCCCAATCTATACTTTCATTTCATACAGACACGATTCGGCAAGATAGTATGTGTGACCTACATAGGCTATTCAGTTGTTTGGCTGAAGGGACATGAGGGGCATGGTGAAGCGAGCAAACACGCTTACCTCACATATGCAGTTCCGATATTAAACAGTGAGTCGTCACACAAAACATAAATCCTGATGTCTTAGAAGAGAGGACCCATCTACGATGGTCTACGGATCCAACTAGAGACAGGGCAAAGGATCGGCCGTGCTTTATACTTCGTTACCGTTGTGCCTCACTGCTGCTTCCCGTGCGTATGTATGGTCCTGTTTGCGATCTAATCTAGGAGCAGGTAAGTACCTGAGTAAGACAAAATAGATGCATAAATACATGTATCTAGGATTACCAGTTTACAGCGAAGTATGACTACAGCTCTCTCGACTAAACCTTCCAAAAACCATATACAAGCTCGATGTTACCAGTAAATAATGGCCACCTGCCACTATCCAAAGGCAAGAGAACATCAAGAAAAGGAAAGGTACGGAAGTCTAGTAGCGCATCGGTCATGCATGTCTGTCACGGCTGCAAGGTATATGCCTTCCGTTCCCTGAACAGAACTGTATCAGCTATGCAACCGAACGTAGGCACCCAGGGAAAACCCGTTGCACTGCCTAGCGAGAGAGGATGCCGGGGCCGCAATCCCACTGTCCACCGGCAAACGGCGCTGTACTACCGCGTTTAACGTGTTATTGGCCGTCGAAAGGCATTCATCCTAAAGAAGGATCATATGTTGTTACTGTGCCCTCGGAGGGTTCGAAGAGTAAATATTGCTCTGAATTGGTGTAACGGATACCATCCTTCGGTGGGAGCTTAAGTTTATAGAGAAAGGGGGGAAATAAACACATATCCAATGTCGCGATCACGGGCGTCGAGAATAAAGAATAGAAAGGAAAAGCAGCTCATCATAACTAGCGCAGAGTCACAACTCCCTTGACCCCGCGACAAGCACAAGTACAGCCGTGAAATGAAGTCCTACCAACATCCAAATATAATTGATACTTGCTCGCCCGGCCTGCAGAATGTCCATATAGATAAATACAATTTATACAGTAGGCGAGTTCCGGCTGTTCACCGACATTTACTTACGAGAGAAATGGGATTCTTTCCGCAGACACGGGAGCGCTTACACGAGAATCATGTAACCGTTACATAAACATCTCGCTTGCGCAATCTAGGCGCCCTGAAGTCAACGAGCCGCTATCTATCGAACGCTCTCTCTCTCTCTCTCTCTCTCTCTCTCTCTCGCTCTCCCTGGGATACTCGGCCAGTCTGACGGGCGCCTGATCCGAAACGAAACCAACATGCGGGTAAGACAGAACGGCCCTGTTGTCGCCGAATGCATTAGCAAACTCACAGAATGTTGGTTGGGAAAGCCCTAGAATTTTGCGATTTCAAATAGGTTCTGAGAAATCTGTATGAGTGTACTAGCTGCTGTATATAAACTCGATAACACTGGATGCGTCTTAAGGATACCTTCGACCGTCACGAGTAAACACATAACTAGCCATAGATGCACAATGACTATCAGATAACAAACCCAGTGACACTTCTCTGAAGCAATATGAGTATAATCATGTCATCTATGATGTCCACTGCTGCTCAAGAAGCCATGAAACGTATCAGCAACAGAACAAGCATCTCGTTCTCAAAGATAGCACCAAACACCATCCAGCATAATCCAAGAACGCATCATATCTAGATGAATGTCGCAAACGGTCATCGAGAAACGAGTGCAGAACGAGTTGTATCAGGGGTAATCCCTCCGTAGGCAGTGTCTATGGACAACCTCCATAAATACCTACCTTTAACAGGCATCATGCATTGAAATCTTTACCTTTTACCCCTGCTCCTCAAAATCGAGTACAACATCGTTGTTGTCGTCCTACGATCATCTCGGAAACGTACCCGGAAATAAGAGCCAAGCCTCGTTCCATAACCTTGATGCTAGAACGCCTACAGATCGAGCATCACCGAATCTTATGCATAAAATCTAGTCCAACCAAATGCAAGACGAGAAGATCACAGCAAGTTCTGGGAGCTAGCATGGTTAGAAGTCGTTGGCCTGGGCTCAGGGACAGGGCACGGAATGATATACACCAGCATGAGAAGAACATGTTCAAAAGCAAACTTAACAACAAGAAACAAGAATTTTGCTTTATACATTGTCCTCGAAAAAGCTATGAATAGCAACGACGCCAATAGAAGGGTATCCCACGAAACCGCACCCAGAACAAGGACAACAGTTTCTTTTTCGTCGTCGAAAATCCCTCATAACGCCCATTTTGCTATGCATATGACCACACCTCTAACCTAACCGTACAACCAAAACCACAAAATCCCTAATATAGTACAAAAGATTCCAGCTTTCATCATCCTGCCAGATAAACAAGCTGATACGTGATGATTAATACATCACCTCGACAAGCTACCCAGTGCTCGTTTTCAAGGCCTGGTTGGCGAAATGAGTGGCATCATGCCACACCTTCTGCGCCTCGAGCATTGCGCCTTGTACCTCGTAGCTCTGCGAAAGCATACCATCCGCCACGCTCATCCATAACGTGTTACCGCTTCTCCTCGCCTGAGTCGACGCTGCCTTTGCGCTTTTTAGTGCCTGGTCGCCAACGATGCTTTGGAAGAGCTTGGCTCGCATGAGATTGAGAGCAATAGACAGTGTGTGCACATCGGCTAGATTCTTAGCGTTGCTCAGTGCTGTTGAGATGTGCGTTTTGACTGCAGTCATTGGCACTGGAGGATTCGTCTGAATAGCTGCCATGACTAGATTATATGCCGTGCGGATTTCCATGTTGGGATGCTCCATACACAGGGGACGTATTTGTTCGAGCAATTCCTGGGTACGCTGGTCATTCCGATAATTTGGATCTTGCATAATCCATATCAAGTTAAAGGCAGCTAGTAGGGCTACCTCGAACTCGGCCGGCTTTTGATGCCCTCCTCGTGTCTCGTCGACATTAAGACCAAAGCTCGGATGACTATAGATATTGATAGCAACCTCGAGGTTTCCGGTTCCCTGATAATAGACGCCCGCAAGATACATGGAATAGAGCACTACTGTGCTTCCGGATGTAGGCGTTACCATGGTTTCTAACTGTGTTACGCAGTATTTCACTTCATCCCATTTCGTCGAAGTGGCCAGATGTAGACCACGCAGAATATGCAGATAACATGTGGCCTCATTTTCCCAATCCACGTGTTGGACAGCGTCTTCCAGGCAATGAGCAAATCCTCTTATTTTAGTGCGATCTAGTAGAAGAGTCAGACAGACATCGCGAACTACACATCGGTGATTACTTACTTTTTCGTAACTGACTCAAAGCCTCTTCCCAGAGAGAGAATAACTTCTTATCACTGCGAGGTTGCTGGTATAGAAGAGCAAGACCACTGTATGTGTAACTGCGATCCGCATTAGTGGCGATGTAGAAAGTGCATGCAGTATTTCTTACGTAGTTGTGAAAGCCTCCAGCTTGCTCCAAAATGACATAGCAAGGTAGTCATAACCGTCACCGTCTTCACCCGGACGTATTATGCTCGATGTATCTGAGCTGATAATCTGTTGGTTGGTAATTTGCTTGTGAATCGGAAGCAAGAGCTGCCTGTCCTGAAAGCTCCAACTGGTATTCTTAATAGAAGCATCCATCTTATCCTGCAAGGCCTTGAGTTTCTGTGAAATCATTTGAGCCGACTTTTGCTGTAAACTGCAAGCGAGATCTAAGACGAGCTGCAACACATCCAGTTGCATGATAGACATGGAGTCTTCAAGCTGATACTTGGAAGCCTGTGCAATACATGCTTGTATACGCGCAATGGCGTCATCCTTCATCGCTCTGAGATGACTTAGGGCTTCGAGTAAAGAGGCAACGGCAAATATAGGACGGTCGCCCCTTTGACTAGCCAGTGTTGTGATGGCTCTCAGGTTTTCCAAGGCATGAGCCTCGGTTGGGTTGAGGGATTGTAAGTAGAAGGATGTCTTTAAGAAGCGAAATGCGTAAACCCAGTGGGTATGTTTTACTCTATGAAGAGTGTCAGAGTGGCAGTTAGCTTGCAACTAAGACAAGGAATAACTTACACTTCGGCATCTCGAATCTGCCTATCTACAGCGATCAGAGCAGCCTTCTCTTTGTGTTGGGAGAAGAGTAACTGAACTTGCAGGAAATGCATACAGTACTTAAGATCAGTGAAACGGTTCTATGGCGTAGGCATCAGTATATGCATGTGTAGCAGACCTTGGGCGGAGTTACGTACCCTCTCACAGAGACTAATGCCTTTTGTTAAGGCGGTCTCCGCTTCCATGACATTGTTAGTCTCAGTACACAAGATATTAGCATACCGGAGTCGAGCCAAGGCTTCCAAACGCGGAGCTAGCTTATTGCCCGCAATGGCAACTTCGAGACAAGCGAGACCCGTCGCAATCAGCTTTTGATATTCATGAACGCTCCGCTCGTCGAGGGTCCTTGCCACATCTCGAACTCCTCTTTTGGCCTTGGTGAAGAAATCTTCGGCCATACATATCAACAGTGAGGTCGTGTCTTGATGCGGAATAAGGGTGGGCGCTAAAGCGGGCGACCTTGTAGAGCTCACGCTCGGGCTTCTCGTAACCGCCTGAGACGTTAGGCGTGGGCTTGCGGACACTCTAGCGGCCTGCTCCATACGGGCACTTGCACTGGGTGTTCTATGTTGGCTGTTTGACATAGCGTGAGGCGTGATATGGGGTGAATGGGGCATGATGGGCGAATTGACATGTTGATGATGTAGTTGCGGCGAATGGACCGGCACGGGTGAGTTTACGTGTTGCGGTACGTTATGGTGGGTTTGAAGCTGGGTTTGCTGTTGCTGTTGAGGCTGGACGGATTGATAGGAGGCGTGTGAAGGTGCGGGTGAGGCAACAGGGACTGGGGGTGGCATGTGTTGCCAGTCCATCCGTTGTGGTAGTTGCTGGGCTTGTCGTTGCTGTTGCTGTTGCTGTTGCTGTTGCTGTGGTAGCGACTGTATCGATGATTGCTGCTGCTGCTGCTGCTGCTGCTGTAGTTGTTGTAGTTGTTGTAGTTGGCCATGGCGGTTTGGCGAGGGGATCGGCTGTTGCTGGATCTGCTGGATCGGCTGCATCATCTGAGCGGACGGATGCATGCCGTGCTGCAACGTAGGTTGGGCATAGGGCCGCTGGTCAAAGGACGGGTCGTAGCCATGGAACTGGAAATTAGCATGCTGATGCTGATGCTGGTGCTGCTGGTGCTGTTGCTGTTGCTGTTGCTGGTGTTGTTGTGGCGGTAGTGGCGGTGGAAAGTGGTGGTGTTGGTGTTGCTGGTGTGACTGCGGGTGCTGGTGAGGATGAGTGAGCGGGACGCCGTGATGATGTTGGTTAAGGTTCGGCGGGCGAGGTTGTTGTTGAGGTGCATGCGGATGCGAGTATGCGACGTTCGATGCAGCTTGCGCAAAGGCTATATTATTCTGATACTGTTGATGTTGATGTTGTTGCTGCTGTTGCTGTTGCTGCTGCTGCTGCTGCTGCTGCTGCTGCTGCTGCTGCTGGAGTTGCGCATGCGGGCTTGACCAGGCGTTGTGCGGCTCGGCGCCATATTGGACGTGGTTTTGCTGGTTGAACCCCAGCTGTTGGCCATGGGGTAGGGGGCCGGGGTAGGTCATAATTTCACGTCTCCCAGCGCCATCTATACCATCTCTTATGCCTTGCTTATCTTATTTCCGCCGGTAAACTTGTCGTTCGCGCCTGTTGTCGTGACGTTGAAGGTGCAGTGTTAAGCTTGCCTCGTCGCTTTCTCCATGGAGTGACAGTTGCTCCACTAACAATCGCCAGCTAAGGTCACTTGGCCTTGTAAGAGTGGGTCAAGCAAAGGCGCGCCGCGCTCCAATTCCCATGGCCGTTGCTTCGAGAGGTACCGATGTCATGTGATTACGATAAATCAGCTTCAACTAATTTCGGTAGTCTGTCTCTAACAGAAAATAAGTACGAATCACCAGCAAATGCGCTCAACATTTTAAACTAACAAGTCCGCAGTGGCCAGTGATAAATTTACTTTCAGCTGCTTTTCTGTCATTGACTGGTAATAGGCTATCTTATCTGATCCGATTATGTTTTATAGCAGACCGTCATGCGGCCGAGGCAAGTGGGTCCTTGATACAGTACTCGTGTAAGCCAGTAGATAGGGTATTTTCCTCAACTATGAAATAGTCAAGAATTTTCTAGAGATTTTGTCTTTTCTCTGTTTCTATTAGCGTTAGAGTAAAAGTTGTCGAAACCGCAAATCCGGGAAACTGTCTCGACCAAGTATTGAACTCTCGCCGAGATATCCGGGGCGGTCAAGATGGAGTGGTTTGGGCGGGCTAAGATCGAGTTCACGACGGCGCCGAAGTCTCTGGCGCTGAAGGACAAAGAAGGAAAAGCGACAAGTCTGCTACAGGTATGCCGAGACACGGTGCCGCCCTGCAACCTGAACCCGCTGCTCTTCAACGGGCATATGCAGACGGTGTGGACGGCGACCAAGTCCCACGGCCCGCCCGTGCACTACAAGCGGCGCGTCTTCGAGGCCGACCACGCCAAATTCAAGGGCAGCTTCGCCGTCGACTTTGTGACGGCGCCCTCGGCCGACGAGGACAAGTCCCTGCCGCCGCGGACCACGTACTTCAGCAAGGAGGAGCTCGCGGAAATGGGCTCCGATGACGACCGGCCCATGCTCGTTGTCTTGCATGGTCTCACTGGAGGCTCGCATGAGGTTTACCTGAGATATGCCATCGAGTCGATGGTCGAGAATGGCAAATGGGAGATCTGCGTTATCAACTCGCGGGGTTGCGCCAAGAGCAAGATTACGAGTGGCCTATTTTATAATGCCCGTGCGACTTGGGATACAAGGCAGGTCCGTTATGAATGAATCACTTGTGTCGATTTGACCTCAACATTAGCTAATTCTAATATAGCTAGTTAAATGGTTACGAAAGACGTATCCCAATCGACCACTCTTCGGTCTTGGTTTCTCCCTAGGCGCTAACATCCTGACAAATGTGAGTAATATCTCTTGTTCTATGCCGAATCCGAGCATCGCTCTAACTCTTGATTAGTACATTGGTGAAGAAGGTGAAAACTGTCATTTCAAAGCAGCAGTCGTCATTTCTAGCCCCTGGAACTTAGAGGTGGGCAACAAGGCATTGAAATCCACGTGGATTGGGCATGAGATATACCAAAAGACACTCGGCAGTAAGTAAACAATACCATCCGCGAATCCACACGCCGGCATGAGGTTGTTCCGTACCCCGTCTGCTCTGCGGATTCTTGTTGACTTCTGGTGTGCTAACCCCACTGCCCAGCATCTCTCAGAACTCTAGTAAACAATAACAAGGCAGAGCTCGAGAAGTACAGCGACATAAGTATGTCAGAGCTTGCCAAGGTCAAGTACCTCTACGAATTCGACAGGGCCTATCAATGCCCGACGTGGGGATATCCAACAGAAGACGCCTACTACCGGGACGCATCGAGCGTCGACGCGCTGCTGAACGTGCGTATCCCTCTACTGGCGCTCAACGCCGTCGATGATCCCATCGCAGTTGACATGGGGCTCCCATACCCCGAGGCCGCCAAGAACCCATATACGGTTCTCTGCACGACGTCGCTGGGTGGTCACCTTGGCTGGTTTGAGCTCGGCGGTGGGCGATGGCATGGAAAGCCTGTAAGTTTAAGTACTGAAGACTTGGAAAGTCCACTACTTGCCACGGAAGTTGCTAATGCGGTATCTCGAATAGGTGTATAATTTCCTCAGCCATATGGCCTTCGAGATTGATCATAATAGCATAGATCCCACGGCGAGTAAGATTGCGTATAGCACAACAGCGAGCGCAAGTAAATTCAACCCTATTCTGCGAAGATTAGATGTCGATCTACAGGCTTAATTATTAGAATTGTCATTTCAATACAAATAGATAGATATAGAGTTAGGTCCAGTTAGACAGGGGTATCTATAGACTACGTAAGGTGTTCGTAGAGTCATTTAAGGGGCACATTCAAGCTGGATCATATACCGGCGCAAGAACTGATTATATGTCGCTATTGTCGCTCACTGTTGCTCAGTATTACTCAGATTGAGCTTGATCCGCCAATTAATGAACTCCTCGGAAAGAATACTACCGTGCCCGACCTCATGGACTTTATAGACTTCGATGGTTGATGAATGTGGTCGTCTACTTATTCGCCAAACCCCCTGGTCATTGATCGTCTTTCTCAGCCCTGATTCCAGTCAGCCTTCCAAAAATGTTGACAGCCATGAATGTGACAAACGCGAGCGGGGAACATACAATCTAGAAATGCGTTGGCAAAGTTGATACACGTATTAGCATCCCAACTGCGCACGCCCCTCTTTGCGGCCGTCTCAGGAATTGAGATTGTCTGGATTTCCTCAATCTTGGTAAGAATGCCACTTTGCGACCGGAACCCGACGACAATCTTAGGCACACCGAGAAGGAAGGACTGAATCCAGAATTTCATGAGCTTACGCTCGAAATTCTTCATACCTCGTTCGTCACGGATTTCAGCACTTGTCTTCAGCTCGACCCAATTGATTGGTAACCCTTTCTGCGGAGGCTTGGAGTCCCAAACTTGACACATCACGGCGTCAGTGTTCATGTGCGATATGACTTGGAGTTATAGGGGCTCTGGGTGCTGGGACTCAGAAAGACGTACTGGCGTCAACTTCTCCGCCCAGGCATAGAACCGTTTTACCTATGCCTGTGCGAACAACAGAACAGTATTGCGCTTTGTTACTGACGACAATCTCGTCGCGGTTTTCGATGAATTCGCGGCTCACCTCACCCCAAGGCTTCGGCAGACAAGACAGTGCCTCAAATTTGTAGCCTACATTTTCAGTAAGTCACTGAACAAGACGCCTACCTGCAATGGATCTCACCCCAGTAAGTCATGACGTCGGGCGAAAATTGGCCTGGCCGGCTACGTTGCTGCCTGTTTTGTTCCTCCTTGGCACTCTGCTTGAATCTGTGATTCTCCTCGATGAAGCTGCGTTACTGTTAGACTAGTCTAATTGACATGACTTAACAGAGATCCATACATGCAATCCTATGACAGTATTAGTAGAAACGTCCCAAGCAACTACTATTGATCCTACGCACTTGATAGAGAGTCGCATGCATTTCGAAGCTAGCATGAACACGGCGGTCAGGTTTGCGTCTTCGTCATCATTAATATCACTTTTGACATACCCATCTCGGTCCTCGAAGGGTGCTGACATAATCTAGAAGATATGATGAGAAAGTTTCGTCCACAACAATGAATTTTGAACATGGAGGATTCGTTTACCTTGGTCATCATACCACGCCATGTGACGATGTTGGCATCGATCTTCTTCCCCTCTTCCTGCTCGTGAGCTATTATGGTCTTTAACAAGCTGTCTAGATGTTCGTCTGTCGAATCATCGTGTTTGTCAAACTTCTCGAACCCTCCGGATAAGTCTGCTCCTAACTTAGGGGGGTAGTACCACTGTAACGATGAGTCGTCGAGATGAAATTCGTGCTTATCGTCGTAGGAAAAGCAAGCGATTTCCTTGAGTCCTGTCAGCCAGACCTCGGAATGCAATGCAACGTCTTATAAAGGTTGAGACATCAGATACGGCGTCTCAGAGGGTGGTGTACCTTGGGTCGCTTCACTGCTTCCGACTGGCCGCTAAAACGGCCAATTGGTTGGATGTTGAAGGTTGGGTAGGACATTTTCGAAGCTAGAACTGCTCCACAGGTGATATGAAATGAGACTGAATCCCAGGAACAGAAAGATTATTACAATTATAGATTAACTTGGATAGTGCTAAATTGAAGAAGATCACAAAGAGATGGGTTGCTGGTACACAAAGAGCTACCCCGAGCCGCATTGAAGCCCCACTATTTAAGCACCATCCCCATTGTGCAACAAGAGCTCATATTGTTAATATTAACACCCATGAACTTCGCCTCAGCAATGTGACAATATCGAAGACGTTCTGACTATATATAGCAGTATCAGCATATATACAATGACCATGAGAGTTAATCCATGTGGAGTACCATATTCATGATAAACGATCTCAAATATTTCGAAAATGCTGGAGAATTACACTTCTCTCCTATTCGAACCACCAAAAGCTAATGATAATGGTACCAGTCAATGATAAGTCAGACTTACACTACCTACCTAGGTACCTGTAGGAAGCACTAAAACAGAAGTTACCCTTTTTGACGAACAATGTGGGGCGTTGCCTAATACCTACAGTATGTTGTCATGCCCCTCGAACTGTCAGGGTCCATACATACTGTTGTTGTAGACTTGACTCCACCACGATCATCATAACTAGTATCACAAGCTTCCTTCCATCCAACCTATAGTTAAACCGAGAGCCGAATCCTCAACAACGACCATATCCCCATACGACCAACCTCTTATAATATTTATCTAATATAAATACCACGGCAAGAAGGCGAGATAACCAACCCCACCGACCGCAAGCCCTCATTCAGCTACATTAAAACATCGTCCCGTCATCTGTATACACAAATGGCCGATCGCGCGCCAACCCATAACCTCCGCCTAGGCGCCAACCGCCAAACGCGCACAGCAACAGGCACAGCAGGCGTGCGACGCAACCTGTTCCAAAGCCATCTAACGCGACGACCGACGCCGACAGAGAGCTCGAGGCCCGGCAGCGGGATAGGAGGGACGACCAGCGCCGCCACGACCACGAACTCATCGTCGTCCAACTCGGTCGATATGTTGCGCTTCGAAAGCGATGCGCCGTGCGAGTCCTCCGAGATCGTAATTCGCGATAAGAACGGCGAGTTCGAGGTCGGGGATCCGCCTACGCCACCACTCAACGACCCGGGCGAGGAGCCTGCCCTCGATGATGCGCAGGAGAACGAACGTATGCATTTTGGCTCGCCCACCCTTTATATAAGTCAAGAAAGATGTTTGATCAAGATCACGTGCTTACAATTATGTCTATATATATAGGGGAAAGACACAGATTGGCTGACGCTGTCCGACAATACCAGATGACGCGCCTGCCCGTGCAGCACGGTGAAGGTATAGTTGGCCCGTTCTGCTGACATTCGGGGCTGATTATGAAAATAGAAGTTCTCGAAGTGCTCAGGGCCAGTATGAGGGCAAAGGTAGCCGCGCTAGCTGAAGATAATTGGATGTATGAGGCTGAGGAAGCGCCCCGTGTCCATTGAATATGGGTCAGGAGGGGTACCATTTATTATAATCTGTATACGGCTGCCTGTCTATCTACAGTTATCCCTGTACAGCCCAACTAATCTAGGCCCTCCGCGGCCGGCATCGACGTCGATGTCGATGACGGAGCCTTCACCGCAGGCTTCCTCGAGTTCCCGCCCCCAGAAGCCCCGCCCCCGCCGCCAAAGAAGCCGCTCATCATGTCCATTAGAGGATTACTCTGTCGGGGCTTCGCAATGCCGAAGTATATTTCAGCGATTATCTCCAGAGCCTCGTTCCACATCTCTACCTCTTTTAGATGGCCGGCATACTTTGCCGCCAGCTGCCGGTAGAGATCTGGGCTGCCTCTCTGAATGGCAAGTAATAACAGGCCGAGGAAATTAAGGAGTGGTATGCTAGGGAACACTCGCAAGTCGGCACTATTGCTGCTCACGTCTTGGACGCCGAGCTGGGCTTGTCTGTCACTGCTGAGTACGCTGGTGAAGATGCGGTAGGATGTATTGGCGGCCCGGACGTTCGCCGTTATTAAATAGGGCAATACCGCGCGACCGGCATATAGGGCAGCTGTGTGTGCGTCGTCCTCCTTGAACCACTCATATTCCATGCGGGCTAGCACCTCGGCGGAATCTTTGGTGCCCAAAATCAGATGTCTCTCAGCATCATACGCTTCGTGCTCTTCTGCATAGAGGGAACCCGCAACGTGGTGGAGTTCAGGGTCGCCGGCCGGGTAGTCGCCGAATCTGGAGGACCATCTGGGGGCGGCCTTCTGTGTTAGCATCACATTCCCGTTGCTCTCACTCTATTCCTAGCTGGCTAGCCTACAATCCATCTACTAGAATAGCGTTTACATTCGTGTTAAAACTTACGATATTATCTCTCCAATGTACTTCTTGCGCGTCGGTTCTTCGCTGTCGAATAGACGTAGACACGTCAGTAGCTTGCTCTTGGTGGTGGGGTCGGGTTTGAGCTCCGCCTGCTTGTAGGTGTCAATTAGCAACACGCAGAGATCGCCTCCGCTGCCGCCCTGCCCGGCCTTCAGCAGCGACTGGGCGACGTTGTAGAGGATGTCGACGGCGGCCGTCCAGTTGGCAGCCTTGGTGTACCGCGCGGCCACGACCCGCGTCTGTTGCTGAGCTTCGTAGAATTGGCCTTCGTTAATGCGCTGCTGAAGTCGCGCGATGATCTTATCGATCTTGTCGCCGCCTTTGGCGCCGCTCATGTTGGGCTTACTGGCTGGCTGGCGGGGAAGTGAGTGACGACACCTAGGATGTAAGATGTGT
This sequence comes from Xylaria flabelliformis, assembly GCA_007182795.1. Taxonomy (NCBI): domain Eukaryota; kingdom Fungi; phylum Ascomycota; class Sordariomycetes; order Xylariales; family Xylariaceae; genus Xylaria; species Xylaria flabelliformis. The sequence continues at coordinate 422,751 of VFLP01000012.1, forward strand.
ATGTTTGCGATACTGTATTGCGTCTGAATTCTTAGGCAAATATTCGGCTGTGTAATGAGGTGCTAAGGTATATAGGGTCTGTACAGTATGCTTCGGTGAATTATAGATAGGGCTGAGTGAGATCAAGTGTTGTTGCCAAATTGCCTACTGTAGAGTAGCTATGTTCATGGTAGAGGGAGGCTGGTGGGGTTATGGTAGATGTAACTCATACCTGGTAGCTTCATCTGAAGTTCCCGTGCGTTGAGTCATAATACGTGTGTAAATGCATAAAAATCAGCTGGCTAAATATTTCTCTACTATATTCCAGTAGCAGAAATTATGATTTAATCCTATACAATTCTGGGTCACTCTAGTGTACTTATACTCCACTTCACACTACCCCTGACCCATGACCCCCGAATGGCTACCATGATTATAACCTCTCCTCCAACAATCGACATCGAGGGAATCGATCACGATCCGTAAATAGCTCATGCTGTAGTGGTGTAGGGGTAACATCTGAGCTTTTTCTCATTATTTATGATTGTGATTGTTATTATTATTTCTTCAAAGTTGAAGCAGTAACAACTTGGCGTTATGTTATATAACAAGCTGACGGGTTTCGCTCATCACCTTTTCATCTACTTGGGTATTCGAACTTAGGTACACTACCTCTTCGTAAATTTGATCCAGACTTGGGAACTTCTCTTCTACTCTGAGGGTACGTCACCCCGTTCTAGTTAAATTCTCACTTCAAATCAATATCACACAACAGAGTTCTGTTAAAAACTGTAATATTTGTGATGCGAAGGTCATAAGTTCATCACTCATATTGACCATCCAGCTTCAATCTTTTGGTTCTCATACGGAACAGTTGAGGGGTTAGTTTAAGGATAGGCCAATGCCCAAAGCTGGACACCAGAATCAGGCGAAATATCATACGGCCGTTCCAGTTAGCTGTGGTTGCTTACTGTCACAAGGGCTAGAGTACTAGGACTTGGAAGGGTATTCGATATTGTAATAATCTTCTTGGGCATCAAGGAGGCATAGAAGTCTAAGTCATTCTCTTGAGCCCAGCTGCGAATCTAGGGTTTTTATACACGAATGGGTTTGCTCTTTGCGAACCCAAATCACTCCAGATCATCCGAATCAAGTAAATCCAGATTATCCAGATCAGTCAAGTCCATATTGCAATTATCGTGTTTGCTTAATTCCACGATAATAGCAAACATGATATCCAAGAATAGATACGCCTTGCAAATTGAGTACAGGATATCGCCGACCAGACCCTGGTATACGGGTAGTTGCATTACCCTACCCATGGCTAGTTTGTGTGACAGTGCCCTATATGAGTGGCTTGTCGATAAGGTTGTCCTCGCGCGGAAGAGCTAGCGAGTGAAGATCCCCCTCTCAACTACAGACAAGCTCCACTTCGTTGAAGGAGAGTTCTCGGATTTCAATGCCATGATGGGGCTACCGTCGCTAATGTTTCCGTCGACCTCGTTGTTCCGACCTGGCGGTTTGGTAGCGTCCACGGCGGTCTCCTTATCCTAGAGTCTAGAATACATCCTGTGGCCGACTATGTGCGCTTGCGTCTCGGCTACCAAATCGTAGATAATCGGTCAGATGAATATTCGGCTGATACGGTTGAAAGGATTGAATTCTTTCCGGATACCGATGATGACGGTGCTACTATCGAGGCCGTTTTCACGGGCATCGAGCTAGAGTAACCGATGTTCCTCATCAACCTGTTTTTGGGGGACCTGGGGATCATGCATCGGTACCCCAAAGGTAAACATGATAGCCAACAAGACCAGTAGTAGCTCCTTCTGATGCCATTTAAGAAAATCTTTATACGCATCGGCATATTTCGCGTCGTGAGAGAAGAGCTTAGCACGGGCCTTGTCGGCGATGTGCCCCCAGCAGTGCGTTTCGACCTGGAGAGTTTCTTTTCTTCTCTGACTCCCGGTTGATCGAACTCATATGATACGGATGAGGATCTGGAAAGATTATGTTTGGTTAATAGTTAAATCTATTGAACACATTCTCGTTCTATGTTTACCACTATATATGATATATTTTTTTTAAAAAAATGTTAAACAATAAACGAATGTTATTTTCATTTTAAGTTCAAATTATTTATTTTGGTTTTCTTTTACTACTGGGGCATGTTATTTTTAGCTATAAAATCTACAATTTTTAGTGAGTGTACAACTTGTGTGGCCTTTTCTATGTGATGTTTCTCTGTTTCATTACGCTTAATTAATTCTGATTAATTTGGTTGAACCGCGTTTCTTAATCAGTAGCATTGCGGTCGTGGGAACTACTCTTTTCACTCCTTTTTGGTTTCAGCGTTGTCTTATGTCGCTAGCGACAGTAGTTAATGTCCTTTAACGGTTGTAAGTTTTGGTCACCGTACAGATTTAATTATTAAATAGTGTTTACGATCAGATTCTTAGTTTAAAGCTAAAAAAGCAAAAGAAAAAGCTACCAAGTAGCCATCTCGACCTTGACCTCGACCTCGCCCTTGTCCTTGCACTTCTCTTTCTCCTTCTCCTGGGCTGCGGCAGCTAGTACTATTATTAACCTATTATGTACAATATGTAAGGATATAAAAACGTACAAGCCGCTAATTTACGGTCAAGCCACGCCAGTTGGCGTAGCATCTTCTTCTTCTTGCGGTTTGACTATCTAAATCAGTATAACTATAAATTTATATAGATAGGATTAACTAATATACTTACCAGAGGGAGGCTCTTGTCCTTGTTGTCGCCCTTGGGCTCCTCGGGCTTCTTCTCCATCTTCTTGTCCTTGGGCTTTTCTTTCTTTTCGCCCTTCGGCTCTATATATAATTAATTACATAAAAGTATAACTTATAGTTAAACTTACTAGGCCGTCGGGAACCTCCGCGGGAGTTGACAATCACCAATTTTTGAATGGTGCTGTTTGTAATTGTAGACATCTTAATACTATATTAGCGTACATACTCTGTAGTTGCATAATATGCTTATGTAAAATCATAAATGGAAAAGCGGATCGCGCGAATATAAGCATGGTTTTGTTGATACAATGTTGAGGAGGAAAGGGTATGTCCGAGGATGAAAGAAAGTATAGGAGTGTGCAGGAGGGCTCATGACACCTTACGAACATGGGCCAAGGAGTAGTGGCTAAGGTGAACATGGTAGGGTATAAGTTCCAGTTCGAGCTAGGGGAACATTCAATGCGTTGAACAAAGCTGAAAATGTATGAAATGTTGCTTCGCTAAGAAGCATCATGCACTGAATGCATATTCTTAGTGGCGATGGCTGAGCAAACAGGATAGTAGGTACTTACGTTGGCTGACGATGGGTTACAGAGATAAGAAAAAAAGGAAAAGGGGAAGAGAGAGAGATTGAGTTTCTACATACCTAGGTACTTAAGACATCTAGTGCACATGTTTCCATGGTGTAGTGGGAGGTTCGACGGTCTTTTGGTCTACCGTAAGTTCCGTCCATCATGACTTCCCAACATTACGTGGACACCAATCGCCTGCCTGCTAATCTGATACTGGAAGTCGCAGTCACGCAACGAAGATGCTACCTCAGTTAGATATTAACTCATTCACCTCCTCAGTATGCTTTAGAAAGGACTTCGAAATCTACCACATGATCACGTAGGAACATATCTGGGAGCAGATTTTTGTTTTCATACTCCTAGTGCGTCTTTGCAGTAGCTTCCTAGCGAGATATCCTGTCACAGAACAGAGCCGCAGCACTAAACTATTACACTATCAAAAGATAGAACGTTGTCAAGTCAAGCGACTTGGCCGCCTACAGCTATTATATACTTACCTTAACACATCATGCGTTCGGGGATTTGTAAGGCGGGTACGGCGAACAGTGCTCAACACTGACTACCCCTCACGGTGGCCACCAATGTCAATTAACATTCATCTCTTCAACATAAGATTATCATAGCCAGGAACAAGAGCTGTAACAAGGGCTTGAAAGCACAATCATTTGACAATAATTTCCTATGGCACCAAGGATCCTCTTAACCCCTCATGACATAGGTGGAGGTTCCACGGCTTATGTGCACTTCTTTTACCTGCTTCCGTATCGCATACAAATACATCTTGTTCTTGATGGGATCTCGAGGTTGATGGCCTACTATTTGGACTCATCTCAAGGCCGTTTGTGACAAGGACTTGGAACAATATATTCAATTTATCCAATAATTCTGGTTGGGTCGGGCAGTCTAACTCCCCTCCTGTCGAGCTCCGATTCAGGCCTTTTTTTTCTTTCTTTTTTATTTTATTTTACAGACAGCTATGACCTCGTGATCATCGCCGACTAACAGCCGCTGGCTCCCATATATAAATAGATGTCTTTGACAGAGCTCGATAGGTCTTGATAGGTCTCTGGTAGTTCTTGGCGTGTGACATCGCGCGACAGAATTATTCTCCAATTTACTGAACTCAGCTCTTGATATCTACTCAGTTGTTTATGTAGTTCACCATGCCCTATGCTTGGGTCTACAAAAAGGTTAATAATCGCCTAAAGTTAGAAAGGCTATATTATATATATATGATCGTAAAATAAATATCTAGTGTCCTTTCGTTGTGTGTCCTCGACAACCCTACCATCAACAAAAAAAAGCCAATATCCAATGGGCAAAAGTATCGACTGCACTGGCCGGGAATCGAACCCGGGGCTTAGACGTGGGAGGTCTAAATGTTGCCATTACACCACCAGTGCAAGTACTGACTTAACCAAAGTTGTCTCTGATGAATATATCTAGCTTACGAGTCATCTTGAATGAGATAAATGAGAGCAATAAGTACATACCAATTAAAGTCAAACATATTAGATTAATCGCCGGCAGTAAAACAATGACTAACACATTCATTGTCAGTTTCAAGACTTTATTCTGTTGTTTTATTCAACTGCAAAATAGTTTATAGTCTGTGGGTTGTTCGGTGAGCTGCCCTGATGCAGCATCTTTAAGGTCATACAACATCTTGCTCTTAATATACACCGTCGCCTAATAAAAAGGTCTCACCTATGGCTGACTCATCGGACTGTGGCTCTAGCGGACCGAGGATTCAGACAACTCAACGAAACATTAATTTTCTGGCTGTCATCGCACACCAAGTGTTATAACATTGGACCTGATCGTGCCCTACCCTAGCACCCAAACCTATAGCCCATCCGCGCCTCCACCCTCCACCCTCAGATGTTCCTGGCGTCGGAACTGGCGGTTGCATAGCTCATAGACAAACGTTTTGCTGGGGTCTTCTGCGAGGGACTGCTTACGACTACGACGATTAGCTGGTGCGGGAAGAGGGGTCGGCGCAGGCTCTGTGCTGTCGCTTGAATTGGCAGCATTGTTACTGGCTTTGGTAGCTTCGTTGTGCGCAGTCTTCTACTTCTGCTCCTGTCCGGAGGTGAAGTCGGCGGCCAGTAGCAGCGATGTTCATAACGGGTACAGATTTGCGGGATTCCTCTTTAGTCTTCTTGAGCTTCTTGTTCTTGTGAGCGTCCGATTCAAATGACGAAGCGGGACTCGGCAATCCAGTCACAGCAGCAGATGTGCTGTCCTCGTAGTCGAAACTGTCGTCAGCGAGGAAAGAGTCGTTGCCGAGAGACAAGGTCGTGGAGCAAGTAGCAGACCGCGGCTGTCAAGGGTCTGTACGTGAGGCCGCCAGCGATTTGAGAGACTCCAACCATTCGGTCGGGTAGGGGATAAGGTCTTGGGGGATGGGCGCCGGGGCTAAAAGTCTTTCCTTCTATCTTTACGGGGTCTCTCTTCTATAATGTTTTCACGTTCATCCATTATATCTATATAATACCCAGGGGGGAAAACACATTTGCTATCAAACTTATACTACCTGTGCATAGGAATTGCCTAATCAGGAAATGAGATGTGGAATACGGCGTATCGGCGGGTTCAGAGATCAACAAAATGGTCATTGGGTTCTTTCCTCAAAAAATAAAAATAAAAAACAGAGGAATTATTGATATATAAACTACATCTAAGGCTGAATTGGAATTTACTCGATATTCTTCGACACTATCAGACTCTGTTCTCCCTGTTATTACCTTGTTCCTTTTCTCAAAATTGCAAATAATTTCTTCTTCAAACAATGCCGACTTATTCCCTGATATCACCCGCCTTAAGAGCCAGCATCAGAGGGGCATCACTTACATGGACACACCCCAACCTACATGTCCCCTCCACCCCAAGTAACATCTTGAGAAAGATCAATACATGCGCGATAAGATGCAACAGTATCGGATCAGGAAGGAGTCTCACCACAGGTGCTCGTTTCACTTCCACGTCAGTCAAGAAAGACGTCGCGACGGATGCCATCAAGAATGGATCCCCGTCGCAATCAGGGCCTAGATCCCAACAGACTTCGTCACCGTCGGAAGACGATTTCAAGATCAGCTTTCATAATTTGGGCATGAATCGCATCACCAAGTTTGTGGTGTATGCTGTCATCGGGGTGCTCGGCACTATGGAGACTATCTTCTGGTGCAAAGTGCTTGTAAGTACTTGAAGTCGAGATAACTCTAGCTCCTAGCGAGCTTCTTCTATCCCGCCTAGGGGTGTAATTGCTGACTCCATCTCTGCAGTGGCGCTGGTGGACGGGCAGTGAAGAGAATACGGATGAATGAGATATACGGTAATTGATTTGCCCTGGATTCGAGCGCATAGAGTCGATCTATTCTTGTGATGTATGGACGCTGTATGCTTCAGGTCTGGAAATGTATAGATATTGAACGAGAGAATCCCTACTCTGTATTATAGATATCCTTACCTGCACAACCCATGTCCCGATAAAATATTCGTACTTCTAATAAAACGTATAGCATTTGTCTCTATGCGAACTTTACTCTAGGGCGAGTGAAGTTTTCGAGGTCTGCCCTGGACTTTTGCTAATCAATCAATGGGTGAAATACTAAGACGCGGCCCAGCTGAATACGAACTACACTATCCCAGGTAGCGTATCCTGAGTATTCGGTGTCCTGGTAAACCCTGTAGCCACGGTAGAGTATAGTAAAGCTCGACCTGGTTCCTAGATAAACGGAGAGAAGAGTAAAAGAATGATATGAGCCGATTTTTAACATCAACATTCGATATCGATACCATGTGTGCCAGCTCAAAACTTGGCTGATGCAATTACTGCATATCCTGGTGATTATGCGGATGATGCTAAAAATGTAGTTGCTAGCTGGAGCACGCTAAAAAGTTGTAGAGCAAACATCTCCGGTAACCATATTCATTATGCCTCTTCACCGCTTCTAACTGAAATCAATGACCGTCGAGATGATGCTATCCTTACTCTAGGGGAGCGACATGTGTTAATATAATGTTCACGGAAAGCTAGTCTGGTCCTTGTTATATTTACTTAGTACTTACATGTCAAAGGGTCCTGGGTGTTTCTATCTATAATAAGAGTCATTAGGCAGGTAGGTACTTACTTCCCGCCCGGGGCCTCCCGGTGCGACCCTTGCATAAAGATATCCGAAGCTGGGAGAACGCGCCCGCGACTTAGGTTGACTCTCTTAGCCCCACCCATTAACTAGCGTACCCGCATAACATGAAACAAATGACAACCGATCTCATTCAAGTTTCCAGCGACATGGATGACAGTTATTATGGTCCATGTGATGCATCAGTCTTTTTTTGATGGTGGGCTACATTCGGGCACCGATTCACCTTTCCCCAAATCGCATCGATACAGTCTCTATTCTCGTCTAGATGAGACGCGGAAGATTCGTCATGGCGCACCACTTTATTGGCCTTTTGCTCCGTAGACCCTGTACGCCCATCTCGCGGTCTAGCCAGCCCGCATCGTGATAATTGGCTGCCCAATCTGCCTCTTCCTTGATTTCTCAACGGCGCGTGGCTGCACTAGGCCGTCTTAGGCAAAGTTGGGCAACGTACCACCCTGAACTTTTAGCCACACCGAGTCAAGCCACCGAGGTACAAGGGCCCTTTGATGTCCCTTAAAACGGGATATAATTAAATGGAAAGAATGGTTCTTTTTTTTCTTCGGACTGCGGAAAAACATGCGGCTGTGATACCATACTATACTAGAGACGAAATGCGTCTCTTGTCTCTCATATACGTTTCATTTGATTGATACCTTACCATTCTCGACGCTCGTTCTTTTATCTACTTTTCTGTTTCCTTATCTGTCATTACTGTAGAGAGAGAGAGGATTGATTGCTTCCTAGTTTCTAAGCTGCTGTATGCTGTATCATAATGGCTGCTGACATTGAGGAACATGTGGCAGCAGGAGAAAGCGGTGCCACTGCAGAAGAAGTTAAGCCTTATAGGATACATGTGAGTTCTTTCTTATTCTTAAAAATAATGTATGTCAACATATGGGTGGCTAATACCTTTTATTTCTGGTAATTAGGTCTCATCTCGGTACCTTAATCTCACCAAGCAGAAACTTGAGATCGCACGACTACCTCATGAGCTTGATGAGCCCAAGTCGAAAGATTGGTGGCAGCCCAAGTCGCAGATTGAGCCTCTTATTGACTTCTGGTGAGTTACATGTATCCCGGTGATTGTGACGTCTCTATTTATAAGTGAGCAATTTGTCGCTTATAGCTAGCTGTTCGACAGAAGGACGAGACTTGCTTGAATCAATATGCTAACGGTGGACAGGCTCGAGCAATATCAATGGCGGGACCACGAAGAGATGTTGAATAATCTCCCACAGTTTCGCACAGCCTTTACCGTTCCGCAATCAGACTCACCCATCAGGATTCAGTTTATCCACGTTCGCTCATCACATGCAAACGTGATACCCTTATTATTAATACCTCCATTTCCCTTCTCCAGCCTATCCGTAGGCCATCTGGTGAAGCTCTTCACGGAGCCGGAAGAGGCAAACCACCAACCCTTCCACCTCGTCATCCCTTCGCTCCCGGGCCTAGGTTTTAGCGATGAGCTCCCGACGAACTCACCCGTCATATCCTCTACCGCGGAGCTGCTTGACTCGTTGATGAAGCGTCTGGACTACCCTCATTACCTGGTGACAAACGCAGGCGCAGGAACACTCTCACCGGCGCAGATCGACTATAAACTTGCAAATCGGCTAGCAACACACTACCCAGACTCATGTCTCGGAACACATCTCATATCCCCGCCACTGGCCCGACCGAGAGCGCGAAAGGCGCCCCTGGGCTGGGCGAAATGGTCCGTCGCTAGATATTTCGAGGCATCCATCTTCGGCTACCGCAATGAGGACCACCAAGCCCTCCGGAAAAGCAATGGCGCCGCCACATCGTCGAAAAAGGCGATGACCAGCATGGCCGCGGGATTAGGATTTAGCGGAGTAGGATTCACGGAGCCTAACACCTTGTCATACGCCCTCTGCGACTCGCCCACGGGCCTCCTTGTATTCGTGATGAAGGGGCTACGCCTCCTCGCGCCAAAGAAGGAGTTCACGCCGACGGAGATTATTAACTTCACAGAGCTCGCATGGCTTCCCGGTCCCGAGGCCGTCCTGCGCTTCTGGGCGCACTGCGCGCGACACCCCGAGGAGACCAGCAGTAGCAAGAGTACGAAATCCGCTAAGAAGCCGCGTGTGGCGCTGACGGTATTCCTCGGAGACGAGAAACGGAGCGGAAACGCGGACGCGGGCGTGGATGTGTCTGAGGGGGCGAAACCCTCCTATTCCTGCCCGGCCTGGGCCACGGCGCGTTACGACGTGCTGCACACGCACCGCGCAGCCGGAGACCCTGGTCTCCTCGCATGGGAACGTCCCGAGCTCATAGCGGCAGGCGTCCGCGGGCTCGCGGCCGCCGTGCTGAAGGTCGACAAACGCCTACAACCTACAGGAAGGCCGGAGACGGCGCCAGCAGTGGCGATCGAGACGCCTGCCGCGCCCGCTCCCAAGGTCCAGGAGCAGGAGCAGGCACAGCAGGATCAGCAGCGGTCTTCGTCCCCATCATCCCCATCGTCCGAACGACCCCCGCTCGAACCGGGCCTCTTGGCGCCGCCAAAGATGGGGGAGCGGCTATCGCCTGTGCGGGAAATCAGCGACGAGACGAAGGTCTCAAGTAACGATAGTCTTCTCATGGCCAAGACCCCGTCGCCGATACCCGCGACGCCGAGTCCCGTGCAGTCGGGTCCGCCGCCGCCTGTTGCCATTGTGGTTGAAGGGAACTAACTAACCAGAGGAGAGGAGAGGATTCCCCGCTAGTGATGCAACGCGGGAGACGTGGAATGGTTTGCTCTCATAGGGTGGAGCTGAGAACATCCTATCCTCTCACATTTCGACGGTCACCCAATAGAAGATGTGATATGGATTGCATACATACATACTTAGTACCTAACCTTAACTGATTTACTTGATTATTGGGGAAAGTGCCACGACACGACACGGGAGCCTCAAACAAGGCCGGTTTTCTTGCATTGAATGATACCAAGTGCTATAAGGCGATGATTTGATAATGATGGATTTTTAGGACAGACATATCTGGATTACCTCACCTACGCAGTTCTCAATACTTAGAAAACAAATTAATCAGTCTGTTCCAGTCGGTTCGTTTCTTTGAAAAATTTCCTGGTAGCCTCTATTTTTGACTTTGGAACTCTGCTCTCTGTTCCCTATCGACGACCTGCGTTAAGTAAGCATCCAGACTAATCTTTGTCTTTAATCCGCATAGCCAAGTCTTCCTTAGTAACCGTTATCATAAAACCCCTTCCCAAGAGAATCATGCAACCTGTTTCAACCCAACCCCCTTTATAATGGCTATACCCCACCTACCCTCATGCTTTAGGCCAATTCAGGTACACCATACCTTCTAACTGACCGCATCTCCTCGGCCCGCTGTGTTATGATTAGTACACCACCGGCGGTACATTTACTTAGATAGTTTGATTCTGCATGGTTCACCAGATGGCAGGCCGGGAAGTGAGCCTCATCAAAGTGTTATTATTGTGTCATTCATTTATTAGTATCGTCTATGATCTTTCAGTCGCTCGCAGCCGACAGGGCTCTAAAGCTGTCTTAATCGTGCGTAATGTGACATAGCTAGGCGTGCCTCTCGCGATTGTATGATTCCTCCAAATGCTTTAATCATCATCCGACCGTCCTAACTCCAGTCAGTGCACTCCCCCGTTACCCCGTATATTTACAAATGCAACGCCGGGCTTTGCCAACCGACTACCCGTCAAGTTCTCCGTTGTCAATCACATCGTTCCCGGTGATAATGCCACTAATACAATGGTTGAACTATATCTGAAATGCCCACTGAGGGCTAAAAAGTAGTATGGGAGGCAGGGATCGCGCTTCGGGTCCCAATTATGTAGTTCGCGCTATGGCGAGTACAATAGAGCACTTATGCCTTTCGCGAGCGAGGCGTGGTGCCGTTGGCCTTCTTGGAACCGCTGGCTGTCGCAAAGCCATTCTGGGCGTAGTCCGGCACGACATGAGGGCCAGGAAGAGGCGCCTGGGACATGCGGCGGAGGGTTTTGCGCGAGCTTGGTGCCTTGCGGTCCTTCTTGTAAGTGGCGAAGTAGAAGGAAATAAAGAGAACCAAGTAAGATGTGAGCGTGCCAATACCGGCGAAGGCTGCGTATTCCTCGCCAGCGCACTTGCCAGCGTTTGGCATCCATTGAAAGTAGGTGGATGTGAAGTAAGTGTAAGACGCGAAGTAAACGAAGCCTGATGGCCGGTTAGCAAATATGATCCCTGCCCTGACTGATGAAAATGAGCGTCTTTGAACATACCCAGGTCAATGACAAACTGGATGATTTGAAGACGCGTGATCCACTCCTTCCACCAGATCTTGACACCCCGAGCACTCTGGAAGTAGTACCAGTACATGACAACGTGGACGGTCAAGTTGAGGGAGATGACAACCCAAGAGACAGAAGTCGAACCGACGAGCTGGGTGTAGCAGAGGAAGGCGGTCGCGCCATGGTGGTAGCAGTGCAGGAAGGCTGTGTAATCCCGCATTAGTGATTTGATACAGTGGTAACTCGTGGTGGCTAGAGCTTACTCAATGGCTTCTTCTTAAGGAACAGGAACACCGTGTCTAGAAACTCGAGGTACTTGGTCAAGTAGTTAAGCTACGCATGGTTAGCAGATTCATTCGGGACCAGAGTGTAAAGCTGAGGGTTTCCGAGCATACATAATACAGAACCACCAAAGGCTGAGTCCAACCGCCTTCGGCATCGCAAATAGCATAGAAGAGACCATGTCGAACAACGGTGGGGATGAGTTGCTCGAGGAAGAGAGCGAGGAGGATGGCGCTGACGGAGGTCAGGATGAAGTTATGGATCAAGAACAGTGTCTTCAGCTTGAAGGGCTCTCGATTGCGCATCCATTCGCGACCACCGAAGATGATGGAGTAGTAGACAACGCTGAAAATGAGGGATTCTTTCAATGTCGACAACGGGGTCTTGCCGGCGACGAATCTGAAGTCGTCGGCTGGATAACCAACAACCACCTCGAAGGCCTTGCTGAAGTACGGCCAGAGCGGCACACCGAAGGGCCTATCGAGAGTAGGGACGGGGAGAGCTTCCCACAGCGTGGCAGGTGCCGTAGTGTCCATTGTGCGTTGTGTTACGCGTGGTGCCGATTGAGGCCAGAGAACGATGGAAACAGAGAGGGCGTTGTTATTAGTCGGCTGGAGGCGGTGAAAATGGACACGTGCTGAAGAGAATTGCTCCAGACGCGAGTGACGGTGGGCGCCAAGGTGTAAAATACAATGGTAAGATGAAGGAGTGACAAGAAGCGATGTAAGTAAGAAGAAGGGCGATTATTAAAAAAAAAAAAGACCCCCTACGGACGGAGCATTCGTGAACCACGGAAGTCGTGAAGAAAGTTTTAACCAAACTCAATTCCGCCGATCGAATAGGGAGGCAGGGTCATTAAACCACTTGGGCCAAGGTGCATTAAAAGGGGAACGTGCATGACAGTTTTTTTCGCAGCGAACCCGTCTCCTTTCCCAGCGCGACCTCGGGGAACCCCTGTACCACGGACTTTCGGGTCCCTCGGCACGGAAATTTGTGCACGAACCACCCACTCCCCAATTCACCAGTTGGCCTATAACATTCCCGCGACTGCCGTAACCACTTATACCGAGGACCACCACCTGTCGAGGGACTAGTTCAGACTAGGTAGGTACAGTGAGTACAGTGATCATTCCAAGATTATATCTTATCAGAATGCGCCCAATGTGTGCTCATATCCCACATCTCCCCCCCCCTTCATGGTACAGCAGCCGCGCAACATACATACACGAGACTATGCCAATAAGACTGACACAATCTGCCTGACCCAAGTAATCTACCTAGTTCCAGCGATACCTGCGATCCTGCTATTAATCGGTCTTTATATATCGATGCCGAAGAAAGCATCGAAAACCAATGAATAAAAGGTTTTTTAAAAGAGCGAATCGGTATTTATAGGTCAACTCCGAGCCTGTTAGAAAGTCTTGGAAGGCAATACCAAGATTAAGATTCGCTCTGAACATAGTTATCGGATGATGCTGGCATTACTAAAGCACATTGCAGACATGTCCTGTCGAGAGCAGCATCCGGAACACTTACCTTACCCACGTCTCGATTTTTGTCCGATGCTATACAGTCCGAGGTCTTTACCCCTGTGACGTGATACTCTGATTGTCAATCCTTTTGTCTTTACTTCACCATCTCGTATCGGATCCAGAACCTACATTGGACATGTCATAGATAGTGCTTTGACATTACAAACAAATGATGAAGCACTTGTTGATGGCGATTCATTGTTTCATGTCTCGCACTTCAGCGAATGCTACGATATGAGGAAATCTGCCTTAAATCAAGGCTACCTACATGTGCTGAGAGTTGTAACGGGCATATGGAGTAGTCTAGCCCAGCTCGAATATTACACACCCCGGTCTATAGGAAATTAATTGCCTGTTTTTCGTTGCGTGCATCCCGCAGCTTCGAATCACAATTGTGCGCCATACCGCAACATGAAGCATGCTGCTCATTATGGGCTCGATTAATCTAATTGGGCGTTGAAGCAGACAACATACAAATACCAAGGTTGGCATCCTATTTGGTTATGAGAAAGTATGCCTATCAGCTTCCCGTGACATATATACATATATATACATCGGAATGTATCAACCCAAACGATGCTCACAAGTAAATTCTGATACCAGAGCAATATTATTTATCAAGCAGGTAGATATGAAGAGAATGACGCAAATATCTACCACAAGTATTCGACTTATCGACGCGAGGTTCAAGTTCGCCAACGCCCGGGCCACCTCGACTATCTAAGTAGGTAGACGCTTGAGACTAAAAGAGCTGAGCTTGCCTTTGCTGGGTCCTCGGTTGGCGGTCACCAATGTACGTAATGTAGGGAACCCCCATACTTCCCCATATAAATAGCAAATTCTACCAATCAGAAATGTGCATTTTGTGAGCGAACCTCTGCCCCGTCTGTCCTCCTGCCACTGTCAGCACCACCGTCAGCGGAATCATTCGATGGCAGATTTTATTAGTCTTTGACTTGACTCGACTCAATCCAGCAGGCCATCCGACATCACCAACCCTCACCCTCAATCAGCCAGCCAGCCAGCCAGCCAGCCAGCCAGCCGACCGACCTCTCCACTCTACCACCCTCTCAGTACTCGGACTCGCCATGTCTTCCGCCTCTCTGCTCCGCGTCGCCGTCCGTGGCCCTACCCAGACCTTTTTCCGCGCATATCGTCCCGTTGCTCCCTCGCGGGCCAGCGCCGCCATCGTCCCTGGCCTAATGGCCGGCTCCAGCCTCAACTTCAGCACCACAGTCCCCCGCCAAAGCGAGCACCAGGAAGAAACCTTCGAGGAGTTCACCGCCAGGTAAGGGCCATCCATACCAATCATTCATTCGGAGGGGCGCTGCCTCACGACCGGACGGGGCGTCGGAATATTACGGCAGGGACAGCAGCTGTCTCGGAGCTTGGCTGGAAGCTACAAATCGCGCCAATTGCCTCGGCGGACTTTGAGAAATATCGTTTGAGGGCTAATAGGTGGTCTGCGTAGATACGAGAAGGAATTCGACAGCGTGCAGGATGTTTTCGAGCTCCAGGTTCGTCGTCTCTTTTCCTTGACACCAAAATACACAACGCAACATTCTACATTCTATCGACCTTGGAGCTCCACTCTGGTTCCCTTACCCCGATTGCATCACAGTCCAATAACCTCAGAACCGCCAACATTCAAATATACCATGCCAATTAATTAATTAGCTAATTAACCAACCAACTAATTGACTGACTGACTGACTTGCTTACCCTATCCAACAGCGCAACCTAAACAACGCCTTCGCCTACGATCTTGTCCCCTCCCCCTCCGTTCTCCAGGCCGCCCTCAAGGCTGCAAGGAGGGTCAACGACTTCCCCACCGCCGTCCGCGTCTTCGAGGGCGTCAAGGCCAAGGTCGAGAACAACGGCCAGTACGAGCAGTACCTTGCCGAGCTGAAGCCCCTGCGCGAGGAGTTCGGCATCGTACTGAAGGAGGAGATGTACCCCGAGGAGGCCAAATAGATATATTCCCGACAACTATATTCACTACGATCGAGCCCGCAAACCTTCACGAGTAGCCTTGGACCCGGCAAGACGAGCGACTAGACCACCCAAGCTTTCTATATCGTGACCTGGGAGAGCGGAGCTAATGTTCGGCGGAAAACGAAGGAAACCCCCTCTCTCCCCTCGGACGGGGATTGGCGTAAAAGCTCTTGGATGCCAACGCACCCCAAACCACGTGTATATGTCTACTACTACTATAAACAACCCTTTTTTTAACCAACCAGCATTAGAGATCTGTGTGTTTCCTACCCTCAACTGACGGCGAAAAAGGCAATACCATGGGGAGGGGTTGTTGACTGATGACACTTGACGCATTTGGGTGAAAGATAGAGGCGAGGCACAGCTCGTATTTTCCTTTTGTTCCGTGTAAAGCATTCTTGTTTCAAATCTGGTACCCCGTCACTACTTTGTCCATTTTGGATAACACTTGAAATGCTTGGACAATCGATTATCACTGTAGGCTATGTCATGTCACGTAGAACCAAATGACATGGAAAGTTTCTCTGGGATACAGACAGACATTTCACAGTGTCACACGGACTAGTCCCAGGTTAATGGGATTGCAACTATCCATAAACCAGAAGTTAAGGTTGACGATATCATGTAAATATCCTACGAAGTGGTGAATCGCATCAACCCGTATTCCCCTTCATGTTCTTCTGATCACAATAACAAATACGAACCTGAAGAGGGCGAGCAAGAGTAAGCTCTCGTGTATTTATTTCACCCTTAGGTAGGTTGTCGCCAGGGCTGAAATGGACGACTGTATGTATGGCCTCGATTATTACAATATCAAATGCCTTTCCAAGTCCTAGATCGCTAACTAGCCCTTGTTACAGACAGATGCATCTTAGGTATGCCGACTGCGGATAGAACTAGGTATGGGTGGGCGTGATACAATATCGTCAGATATAACTGAGCAAGCCGCTCGCCAATTCATCTCATGTTTCACTCCTTCGTTACTCGTCGCAATTTATCTTGAAAAGTATGTACGCGAAACAGGTGGCCGAGCACAAGAAGCCATGACATCTTCATAACAGAAACTCGTAGATGGGGCGACTACCGTCCATTTGTCTGTTCTACATACAACGAGAAAAAACATTTCCTACCCCTCCTTCGTATCATTGATCTCTACAGATCCAGTATGACTGGGTATCAGACATCTAATAGTGCAAAGCACTCCGAGGAGAATATTGGTACACAAACTCCGATTCCTTCCTGCCTGCTCGTCATACCAACAGAGAGGTCCCAAACGCCGTTTACTCAAATCGTCCAAGGCAGGCCTGCTCTCTAGTAAAACACGATAAAATCAATCCTTTTTGCACAGCTCAACCAATCTACATAAGTTTAAATAGTTAGTTAGTTAGGCTGGGCGTTTGCGTTTGTTCTTCTAGAACCGCTGGTCACGCAGGTGCGCGAATCTGTTGGCCCCCGATCCCTGATTGAACAGCGCCGCGTTTTGCACGCCGTTACCCGAGCCGGCGGGTGCATCGAAGATGGCCGTAGGTGGTTGAGGACTAGTCCCCCGACTGCTACTCGGCCCTCCCATTGCGCTCGGGCCCCGGGTGCCGTTTCGTGGACTCATGACTCCTAGAGAGCTTAACCTCGGGCTGCGCGGTACGCTAGACTGTCGCGTCTCCCGACGTCCGCTCCTCAGAGACTTGAGTTCTTCTCTGATCTTATTGAGTTCCGTGGTGCGCTCGCGGACCAGATTCTTCTGCTCTGTTACCTGTTGGGCAAGTACTCGAACCTCATTGCGGCTTTGAACTTTGTTGACCGCGATAATATTGTCGTCGGCTTTACGTTGCAGCTCCTGGATTTTGTTTTCGAAGCCCCGATTCTCTGATGATAAGTCGGTAGCGCGCTGAGATGCTTGATTGTACAGGTTCTTGCTGTAATCTAAATCGCTCTGCATCACGACCAATCTCTTCTTTAGCTGCTGGGTCTCCGCATTCGCCTCATTCAAGCCCTTTTCCAACTCCGCCACCTTGACGAGATCGGGATTAGATGAATTAAGGAGTGCGTTGTTCGCTTCAGCTAGCTTCTTCTCCAGTTCTGTGCGTGCCGCCTTCAATGTTGTGATTTCTGTCCGGCAAGACTCGAGACTTCCACTTAACACTGATGCCTGCTCTTGTGCGATTTTGCAATCAGCTTCGAATATGCCACGCTCCTTCAAAGCATCCATGTATTTTGTCTGAATGTTATTGATAGAGGACACGTAGCCATCGACTTCTTTCTGAGCTCGGTCACTCAGTTGCCGAAACTCGGTTTCCCGAGCTTTGCTTTCTTCCAGCTTCGACTTCATGTCAGCATACTAAATAGTGTCAGTAAATAAAACTCATGAAATGGTGGATAAGGAATTCTAACCTGGTCGGCTAGCGCGTGCAGCTTGTCAATTGACACCATAACAGTGGCCTTGTTTGAGCCATGAGTGAGATCGCCCCCGAACAAGTTCCTTATGGCGTCGCTGATATGACTGGAAGATGTTACTACCTGTGGTTGAGATATCTTCGGTCTCTTCGTGAGATTCTGATCATTTTCATCGTCGACCTTGTTCTCATTAGTATTTGACTACACTAGCATACCGATTTGACTTACATAGGATCGTTTCCTACTATCTGGGTGTTGACTGGTGCCGAGACCTTGACCACTAAGCTGCGTCGCGTCTATTTGGGAGCTTGCTGCGTACATATCATCAAAAATCTCGGTCGGAATCGTCTGGGGCTCCCAGTAGAAATCGTCCTCGTCATCCTCGGGCATCTGGATACGCCTGGCAAACTTCTTGGCAATAGAGAAAATTGGCTCTGAAATATCCGGCTCTTCAACGTATCGCATTGCTTTCACCAATGCCAGCATAAGCACGTTTTTTCGTTCGAATGGTTGCAAATTTTCTTCCATGATGCGCATATTCAGGTGTTGTATGGACGCGATATTGACAAGTGCTAATATGACTGGAGTATGTTGATTCGTTGAACGAATCAGTTCCTGCCGGAAGGTGTGGTCGAAGGCAATAACGACGTCCACGTCTGCGGAGGCCAAAGGCTCCTCATCAGAGGTGGAGGAGAGACAAACGGTCAGCGGATGCTCAGCATCTGCTGCGCTAACAACCTCCTGGCCCGATCGAATGTAGCGACAGCCTCTACTTAGGATCACATGGCCAAGCAGATCCATCAACCTTCCAGGGCGGACAAGTATTAGGACTTTCTTATCTGAATTCGAGGCCCGCAGATTATCAATCAACTCAGCCACAAAGGAAAATTTTGCATTTGTGCCGATGATGTGCTTGGTGATCTGCTCTGATGACATGGATGTGATGCTTTCTAGGAAAGGGGGGAAGTCACATATATCGAAGAGTCGAGAGAACATCATATCAAGCTTTTCGATAAGATGTTGCCGCGGCGTTTCAAACGGAAGGACCCGGAATGAGGCGTTATATTCATTCATCAACTCTTCGTTCTCACGGATAATGTCATTATATTGAGGTCGGCTACTTGTTTGGAAGGGGAGTGTGACAAGATACTCGTGAGGCCCGGTCGGCACGTGAGGCAAGAGGCTCCGTGGATAGTCCGTATGCATCTCATCTTCGTCCGAATTGCTTGATCCAGCAAGGGGACCGGAGGTGAGGCCATCATCTGTTGGAACGGAAGGGCTACCCTCGACATTTTCGATAGAAAGTGTGAGATTGGACGGGTCTAAAGTCGTTGGCTGCTCCATTGGAGGCGCATGGTATGAATTTAAGGATAGCGAACCTGCGTGCCCATGTGAAGGAACAGGGTCGATGTGAGCTTGTGCTGACTCGATTGGTGGTCCGATTTGGGCCTGCGCTGGTCCAGATGGGAGTGGGAGTATCGGGGATATTAATGGGGCAGGGATGTCGACTGCCGGTGACTTTTCACCGTTGGCATGGGTGACTGCTTGAGGAGTAGAAGCGTTAGAAATATAGGCATTGCTGTCTGATGGTACTGGTGATGATGCGGCCGGTGATGTTGATGTTGCCGGGGGAGATTTGCCAAAGTACTCCTCCCGGAGGAGCCTGAATCGCTCCTTGGCCGGAAGAGACGTACCAGCTGCGGATGTGCCGGCCATGTCAGTAGGCGTAGCAGGTCGGACTTGCTGCGGTGGCTCAACCCTCGAATAACGTGGCTCGGGCCCTCCACTACCTCGCGTTGCCGGTTGTGACTTCCGAGGTGATGCAGTGGATGATGCGGGTTCGTGCCCTTGAGAAGTGACAGATATCCTACTATTGCCGTCCAACTCGCTTAGGGCTTGACTAGAATCCTGAGACTCTGCCTGCGCGCTTCCCTCTCTGAGTACAGACTTAGATACAGTCCTATCCTCCTCAAAAACAGAGAAGTCTGAATCGCTCGAGGAAACAGCCTCACCGAGATGACTAATGAAGGGCGGAACGACCTGAGCCGCTTGGGAATTGCTTGGTGTCGAATTTCTATTAGTCGTATATGAATGCTGACTTTCCGACCCTTGAGAGATCTGCGCGTTCGAATGGTG
Organism: Xylaria flabelliformis; assembly: GCA_007182795.1. Taxonomy (NCBI): domain Eukaryota; kingdom Fungi; phylum Ascomycota; class Sordariomycetes; order Xylariales; family Xylariaceae; genus Xylaria; species Xylaria flabelliformis. Next base: position 442,814 of record VFLP01000012.1, read on the forward strand.
TCGAAGAGACTCGGGGATGGTGGTGCCGTGAGATGCCGTCACGGAAGAGGTCGCGACAATAGTTCCAAAGTCACGCTCCAGTTGTGTTTGAAAATTAGGACTTGACTCATTGACGGGCCCTTGGAATGGTCCGGTAGACGTTATATGCAGCAGACTTCGGTTCAGGTTAGCACCAGGGTTGACCGCAGAGTTTGTGGACAAATTTGGGTTGGCGAAGAAACCGGAAGTGTCAACAATGCGCGGGTCTGGTTGACGAGAAGGTATGCTCGACAAGGACGAAGCGCGTGCTAGGTCCTCTGGTGGCCCTAGCGAAGTTGGCGGATCCCTTGCGTGTTGGCTTTCCAAAAGCAAATCAGGAGGCTGAGAATAGCTGTTGTTTGCTCCAGATACCGATGTACCGGATACCTCCTGGGAATCAGGAATGACCCGTTGGTCTCGCGCCTGCTCTGGCACGGTGGCTTGTGAAGTTGCTTGGCTTGCAATAATCTGGAACTCCGAGGGATCGATCGGCAACTCACGGGGAAGCTCAACCACTAATTTAGCACCCTGATTCTGCGTAACCTCTCCAGGCTGTGGTGGTCTGTCGCCCTCTGGATCTCCAGTATCCAAGTCACCCGAAGAAGAAGAAGCTTGCTGCTCGCTCGACTCTGAGCGTGGTGCTTGGAGACCCGAGGCAGCGCGAGACGCTTCAGTTCGCCTGCGTTTGTGAGCCCTCTCTTTCGTATTACCGGACGATGTCATGGGTGTGCGTTCAGTGTACCTCTGCTCAAGCTTTCGCTTTGCCCGTCTCGGGCTAAGCACTGCAGGATCAGTCTCCTGCGTTGATTCCAGCGACGGCGGAATCCTGTCGTGGCCCAGCGCATCGGCGGCCTTGGATGCTTCCTCGTTTTTCTTGTCCCGCCAGGCGTTGATCGCAACGGCTGTTACGTTCGCTGCCGGTTCCTGTGACCTAGTCAGCCGTGAATGCGAGGTAAGGAAAAGGGGGTTTGACGGGTTGAAACGTACCCAGGTCGGATCGTAACGGCGGCCGTTCTGATCAGTGCCTTCCCAGTCGATCAAATAGAGAATACGTCCGCGCTCTATCTTCTCGTCGATAATATCACGGATCGTGTACCAGCCCTCTTCAGCTTCGGGCTCAGCCTTCTGCTGTTTCGGCTTCTTGGGCTTGGGCTGCCTGCGGGGCTGGTCTCGAGGTCGCGTCTGGTGATGGTGAGTTTGTTGTCGGGGCCGTTCTGGGACCGTAATCATTGACCGAGTTGTTATGGTTCGTCGAGGACGATCTGCGGTGGCATGCAGCCCGTCGTATCAGCCTTCCTCCTCTAATAAATACACGTGGGCGAATGATGAATCGAGAATTGTGTCTCGTCTGCTGTGGCGGTGGTGGGTAGGAATGAGGCTTACCTTTGCCGTCCTGCGGTGTTTGCGAGTCCACTGTTGCACATGTAAGTCGTAGCCGACATATGGTCGTCGGCGGCTTATCGCTGGGAAGCTATCGACAATGTACTGACTGTACTGACTGTACTTACTACTGCTGTACTCGAGCCTTGTATCCGAACTGACAGGGGTGAGCTGCAGCCTGCAGCCTACAGATGCCGAGGTCTGTGGCTGAGAATTAGCGTGGCTGGCCCTACTTATTCAGGGCTTGTTAGTGTGCTGTAAGTACCTAAGTAGGCAGTGACCTCCAGCAAGCCAGCCGCCACTTACACGAAAACTCTTTGATAAGTACCTACAATAGGTACCTACCTCTACCTACCTAGGCAAGTGTTCAAAGCAGAGTGATTATGCGAGCGTTATGCGGTGTGTATACTCGTACAACAAGATGCTGTCAGATTTAAAGAATCTTCTTCTCGAGGTTAGCCCAATGACTGATGAAGTAAGCGAGTTAGTTAGTTGATTGGTAAAAGCAACAACCCAAGCCAAAGCCCCAAGAACAGTCCTTTCTTAAATATTTAGGCAGACAAAAGCTGAGGCGCTAAGGAAAGCTCTGCCTGGAGACGAGATGAACTATCGTTTTCGTGAGAAGGTAAGCGTTGTCTCTGAAAGGAAGGGAAAAAAACAAAGTCACTGTTGGTAGGAACTGCTCAGGACCTCGTCCAAAACTTAAGCTCAAGGTACGTGGGGAAAGCAATCAGGAACAACTTTAATAATAATTAAATGTACTCAGTGGCAACTCAGGTTGCTGTGCTGGCAGTTTGTTCTCGACGTAACCAAGGACTTGTGAAGTACTCGGGCAGTTGTTCTCGAAACTGCAAAAATTAGGTGCCGAAGTAGAAAACCCCCGATCTTCCAGTGAACGAGGAAGTTATTGATCTTGCAATGCATGTTTCATTCATTCAGATACTCTGGTTTTCTTCGTTGTTTAGATGAATGTTGAAACCTGGAGTGAATAAGCACATCACCATTGACTCAAGTGTTTCATTGTAAGTCTATCTGAAGAGGAGAAAGACTAAGGTGAAAGGGGATTTATACAATCCCCTGATGTAGATAGAACATTGAATCAACTATGAGCTTCCAGCTGTTCTTGAACAGAAACGTTTCTTAAACTGGGTGCTGCGGTGGCATCTGTCAGCATCCAGCAGTTGCTAGAAAGCGACGGTATGACAAGACAAGGAATGGTAAAAGTCCTAGTCCTACCGCATACTATGGAATGGAACAGGCTCACCGCTGCAGATGTTTAAGTTAGGAAGTCTGCACCTAGAGGACGAGCGCACCATGACTCTTAATACCAAGACGTTTAAAAGCAGCAGCTTCTTTAAAATAAAATGGTAACCTATGTAAACTAACACCTCTCAACTAACTCCACGCTAGACATGCTTTACAGCCCAAGATGGCAACCATCCATCTAATATGTAAACGACAGATCCCGACAAATGTCGGTGTAGCAAACAAGAAGAAACCAGCTGAAGAAACCAGCTAACCAAGATGATATCGATAGGTCTTTTTGTCTCCAAGTCCATAATCCCCGCGCTCTGAGCCCTTTTTCTAAGCTAAAAATGATAGCCAAACCCATTTTCCATGCCCCAAGTATAGTGAAAACATGCTAAGTCAGTACTCATACAACATCGTACAGCATATCCTTGGGTAGCATCACCAAGTGGCACATCCCGTATTGCTTACTGAGCGAGCAGCTCGCCCGAGTCGATCATCGTTTTAAAGATGTCATTAGGCTCCACGAACTTATAGTCCTTCCCCCGGACCACACGGTCGACTTCCTCCAAGACAAACGGATAGACGTCCTTCCAAGCATTGCGACCCATCCAGCAGTCGAGGTGTCCGTAGTCGGGCACGACGCGGCGGCGGTACTGGATGCCGATATCGTGCCGCGCGCTAAAGGTGTCGGTGAGGATCTCGTACGTGCGCTCTGTGCTCTCAGGGCTCAGCACGGCGTTGTCGCCGCCGACGAACAGCAAGAAGGGAATGCCCTTAAGCTTGAGCACGTTCTCAGGCGTGTCGAGCCGCTCGTACAGCGGCCCGTTGGACATGACGTGGCCGTTGAACCCCTGCTTCATGAGCAGGTGCAGCAGCGTCATGTTAACGCCGCCGAAGAACCGGTCGATCTGCCGGTGCGTGGCCTCGTTGAGGTTGCGGTGGTTCCAACACCGCGCGAAAACGAGCGAGATGCGGTGGCACGTCGCGTTGTTGCAGATCTCCTTGCGTTCGTCCGGCATGAACCGCAGCAGCTCGTTCAGCGCCTTCTGCACGTAACTATCGTCCTTGCCCGTGCTGCAACTGAACCAGTTGCCGGCAAAGAAACGGTATAACCTGTCGGCCGGTATCGGCAGCGCCAGGATCTTGATCATGTTCATGCAATTCCAGATCGGATTCATGAAGACTTGGCTGCATGTCACACCCTTGACCCACTTCGCCGGAATGCTGCCGTCGAGCATCCCGGCCGACAATGCTACGCTGCCCATACAATGAGCAATGGTATAGATCGGTTCCGGCTCGAGCTTCACGCCTGTCTCGTGTTCATTACCGTCGTTCTTGGCCTCCGGGTACGTAGGATACCTTTTGCGGATGAACTCAAGGCAGGCCCGGATGTCGAGACGCGTATCAAAGGTCGTCCAGTTATTCTGGGCTACCATCAGCACGCCGATACGATGAACCGTAACGAATACGCGATAGCCAGCGCGTTGGAAGAAGTTCACCGCATTCATACGAATCGTGGGCAGGGCAAAAATCTGGTGATCTACAGAGGCACCTGGTACCATGAACAAGTTCTTGGTCGGGACTGATGTGTTGGTTGGTTCCCACACGTGCAGACTAGTGATCACACCATCGCGAGCTGTGATCTTGTATGACTTGGATTGGGGCGTGTGGTTGACGAAGCCTGTATATGTTTGGCTAGGATACTGAAGTGGTGTGAGAGGCGCCAAGAATAATGACATAGATTTTCGTGTGAAGAAGGTCATGAAGTTCGCCACACTTTTCACTCTGTCGAAAATATTGCTGCCCGTCGAGGTCAATGTGAGCATCTCAGAAAAGAAGTCTGCTGGCTGAATTCGCATAATTCCTTGAGCAATTACCTTGCCCTTCGGACAAAACTCTTCTTCTGGTTCCTCCCTCAATCGTTTTGAAGGTCGCTCTGTGATCGTCACGTAGAGCGTACTTGTGGATCTCCAGAACTGCATGGGTGCCAACGCAACTGAAGAATCTACTACCTTATAGCCGTGGAAGTGTAGTCTCTGCTCATTCGTGCCGTACATGTCGAAATCATAAGTGAGGTTTCGAGTTCCCGGCGCTTTAGTATCAACGAGGAACAGATTGAAATTTCCCCGTCGAACCATAAAGGGAGAACCCTCCAGTGTTGGGCATGAGAAAGTGCCCGTTAAGTTTGCTGAATGCTTTGGATCGTTTACAACGGACCTTGTGTTGAAAGCCTGCACGCTGAGGAAGAAGCGTGCTGTCTCACATAGGGATTTCGCTGTTCTAGCAGCTAGTTCGTAGTCATCAATGTTGTCTGTGAACTTGCCGTCATCGTTTTTGTTAAGGCGATGGATGTGTCCAGACATCACCTCGGTGAATCCAAAACCGCCATCTTTCATGCGACGAGCAGACGCTATTGACTTATGAGCGTGATAGATTCCGTCATCTTCTTCGTTCTCTTCTGAATGTTGCCGCTCCAACTGTATGGAATGCTTCCGTCGGTACTTCGGGTGTTTGGGAGCTCCAAACAAATCTAGGACTCCATTCGGTTCAGTGCTAATATTGAGTTCTTCACGCTGTGCATACAGATCCAAGGAGCGTTCTGCTAAGGCGGTGATAGTGGCGAAAGGATTTGCACCCAGAGAAGCCGGGATGATTGCACCGTCTGTGACAATGAGGCCATTATAGGTCTCCTTACCATCTCCCTTGAAGACTTCACCGGCATGGTTGGTTACACCGGTGTTACCGTCATCAGCCATACAGGCACCGCTGAGTTCAAAGTCAGTCAATCGCACCAGAGGTTGAAGTTCAGAATTAAAGGCTTACCCAATAGGATGGACCGTGATTTGCTGTTGGCTCATTAGAGAATAGAAGGGATTCTGTACAAATGTCCCTCCAGCAGCCCGGGTAGCCTTCTCAAGAACGCGATTCAAGTACTTAACATGATCGCTACGGCCAACACCAATGAATTCCAATACTGGCTTGTCCTCTTTCAGTGTTAGATACGCTTGGTTGCCTGTTATCTGTTAGAAACGGGGAGTAAACACAATAATGATTTAAGACTGCTTACTGTCATGAGACATAATGAGATAAACCTGAGTTCTCTCGATTGCGCCCTTTCGGAAATATGGCCCCAAGAAGAGACTGCCAGCACGGGCGAGGTTCGCCTGAACCGTTTGATAGAGAGATTCTCCCTCCGTCTCAATACTGCCAGGCATCAACTCGAGGAGTGCTTGCAAGAATGGAGCAAGCGCTCCTGGAATAGTGCCTTCTTCGATAACATACCCGTCCAGAATATTATCATGGCCTTTCCTATTATCGATAATGCCAGTAATGCAAGGCCCAATTGGGTGATACGAAGAGGGGAATTGTTTTCCCACAGCATTGACCTCGTGGTCCGTATTGTATCTGACAAGAGTTAGATAACGCCCATAGCAGGACTGAAGCAAGCACAGCTTACCCGAAGGCCAACATGTCACCATTTCCACTCATGTTTTGGCCAACCTGGTCACTCATCTTTAACCCCATCTGTTTGCTCCGAAGTAAGATTTCAGTGGTACCAATTGCGCCGGCGCCGAGAAATACAGCCTCTTTCGCATGAACCCACATCAAGTCCTCATGAAGATTGGCTTTGAAGTGACCGCGATTTCCGCCATGCCAAGCAAAGTAAACGAGGTAGCCTTTGCCGTCGGGGGATTGTGTTATATATCGTACTTCTGACTCGCAGAACATGTCGGCACCCCAGTTCCAGGCGTCAGCTAGGTAGGTAACGAGTGTGGTGGTCTTCGAGCCATCGTTCAAGCCAGTGGCATCTTGCCCAGTAGAAGCAGAAGCGGACATTTCAACACCGCAGCTATTCGGTCCGTTGCGGAATCGGGTTGTCTGTTTTACTCGACTGAACTTCTCCGACATGTTTAGGTATTCCGCTTGCCTCTTTAGAAGCTCGAGCTTCGGCAGTTTTGGCCAATCTTTCGGGTACTCCTCGGGTTCGAGGACGCTTGCAGCCTTCTCATAGTCTAGCCAGTCTTAGTATTAATAAACCGTGAGGTCGAGAGGGAATGATAACTGCTCACATTTCTTCAAGCAACCCTTGTTATTTCTGATTTCCTCGGGCCATTGATCCATTTGGAGCACTTCCTCATCAGCCTCCAGGAAGACATTGGCGTTTATCAGACTTGTTCCTCCAAGCCCTATTAGACGTATAAGCCTTGGAAACTTGAGTTTTGACGTGACGTATTACTTACCATTACCAACTATTGCATTTTGACCATTACCAAGAATCAAGTGGTACATACCAGTGGGGTCTCCGCCGTGGACGACCTTCTTGGGCAGCCATCGCGGTACAAATTGGCCCGAAAAATGGAGTTGGTCGAGAGCGTCCCCCGTGCCAGTTGGAAATTCACCAGGCCAGCGCTCCTTGCCTCGCTCGAGAACGCAGACACGCTTACCGGCGCGCGCCATCCGTGACGCAGCAACACCACCGCCATAGCCTGACCCAATGACAACACAGTCATAGGCGTGCCGCATTAATTCCATAGGCTTTGAAATCTTTGGGAAGGATGTTGTCTTGGGATCATCGGCCCAGGTTCGTATGTGCGCGAAGGGACGAGATCGTGGCCCGCCCGCTTCATGCTCATGGGAGTCGTGGTTGTCCGTGACAATTGAGCTCACCAGGTTCCCGTTTACTGTGCAGTTCGAAGAACTCCGGCTTGATGGGCGAGTTTGCGGGGCGATAGGCCACGTTTCTGACCGGCAACTCGGGCTGCCCAAGCCATTCACGACGTTCAGACCGTTGATGCCATTTATGTCGTTTACACCGTTTACACCGTTCACACCATTCACACCATTCACCCTCTTGTGGACGGCCCCGGTACCGTTTGTGTGGCTGTAGTCCACACCAGTCGACTGGACCGCGTCCACGCCACCGTCCGAATCGATTGGGACAGCTGCCGGCATGATCTCGGCGTGACCCGTGTTCGGGATTTCGGGCCCAAACAGTCGGGAATACACAGCGCGGATGGAGGATCACGACAGAGACCAATCCCAGTCCTCCAATAAAGAATGATTAGAGGGAAGTGTATTAAAGGAAACTAAAACCTAGATAGAATATGAAGAATAGGATGTGCGAGTGCGTGTATGAAGCGAGACTATCTTGCGCTCAATGGCACTTGGGCCGCCAACGTCGGCCGGATTATGACTTCATATATATGTGATCAGAGCCGTTACAGTTCGTAGTCTGGCGTGGAGGAAGGAGTAGCACCTCGACGGGGCACAACGGTCAATATAGGTTCGATAAGATCATCCGACGAAAACAGCCCTACACACCCTTGCTCCTTTGCATCCCGGACCACATATCCCATGCCGCTGCACCCGAACGAGATTAGAGGTTGGGAACCATGTCCAAGACTAGTTCCTGGAGGCGTCGTGGCATTGCTGGGGGGGGCTAGGCTAGGCTGAGAAGAGCACCGATATCATCGATATATTTGGCAAAGACAGACATCTTTAGCCGAACTGGCTCCCCTATTTGCAGTGCCTACTTCAATTGCGACGTCAGATGATGCAATGCCGTAGCAATCCTGTTGGAGAATGAACTTTTTCGCTATGCCCATCATTATCGGTCCATGTGCGCAGTACAGTAGTATATACATTAGTCGGCATTTGTTCGCATGGGCACAAATCAGAAGAATTGCGCTCCAAAAGAAGATTTCGAGAACGGATCTACTGCCTAAAACAGCTAGGCGCCGGAGTCTGGATGCTCATTTGAAGGTACAGGGATCCAATCGAGAACACGACAAGTGCTGCAAACCCCATCCGCTGCATAGTGCGGCGAGACGGTGATTGGTGATCGCCCAATATTGTTTCTGTTTGTATTTCCATGCAGAACGCTATACGTACATATCCGAGCTTAAATTAGTGCTGATGAAGACACTAATAGAACAAGTAGGTAATGCTCACTGTATGATAACGGGGCGACCACGAGTATTTGTCGACGCTACGCAGTATTCCCCTGCAGACTATTCGTAGAGTACAGAGACATTCTCAACGTCGTGCTATTAGTTAGTGTCTCATCTAGTGTATCTTATATAACGTTTTTGCAACGTTGCTCGTCCGTCTAGAAAGTAAGATATTGAGTTGCTCAAGAGCCAGCGGGAAGAATCCTTCTAGCAACTATTCCCGAGTTGGTCACGCATTAATTAGGGGGGCTAAACAATGAACTGAATCACATCTAACCGTAAGGCAACCATTAAATCTAGAACGTGAAGACTGAACGGCGAACCGACTCAATGCTGTCGTTGTCGCTGTCGCATGAGCTGATACCAAGCAAAGCAAATGTTTTGTGTCTGTCTCGCAACCAGATCTGAGCTGATATCCAGGTACAGTAAGGAACAGCTGAAAAGCGGGGCTCATTGGCACGCACCAGGGAGGCTGTGTGATTGGCTCAAGAACGACTCCAGGGGTCTGAGCTGATCATTTAGTGTGTAGTTGAGGTAAGCAACCCCCAAATATAGAGTTCCGACCCATTAAACGTCAAAAGGACGGAGAGCCAATCAGCGCATGGACTAACCTAAAAGATCAACGGGCACGTTGTTTAATAAAGATCCGGCTACTTACAGAGTAGGTATAATCTTACCAAATATTTTGATGGGTACGGTGTTCGAGGGACAAAGTTCTACAAACCAAGCTCACTTCACCTTGGCATCTCACTTCTAGGCTATCTATCGGTGAACAAATTCTCATCAGAAAAGGGGGAGTGAGAGTCCTGGTATCAAGCATCTGCCCAGCTTGACAGACAGATAATAAATCTTACTGCGGCTGACATTCATCGGCTTCGACTACCGTATGGAGGTCATGTAGGTACTCCCCGAGCGGCATCCACCAAATCAATTATGCTACCGGGTACTACGCTACAGCTCAACATTGTCGATGCCGAAATTAGTGTTGCAGCGGAAACGGCGATAAGGCTGAACGTTAATAGCGTACATACCTACTTATAAATGCCCCCCCGTCAATATCAATGGGGCTGCTATGAAGCTGCCTCGCCAGTCGGGGGGCTTCATGAACCACCTGAAGGATTCCCGCCCCTCGGTCATGCAAATGGGAAAGTCTGTCTCTATTGATAAGTAGGCGAGGCATTACGGAGGCGGCCAGATCCTTCTCGCCTATTGTTCCGAGAGAGACGACAAGTAAGTACCATGCGTCCGTTCTCCTTAGTCTACCGTAGCTTTGTTCCCAGAACCACGTCGCAGAGGCCATCCTCCCGAAGATAGCGCGGCCAAATCTAACGGCCCGATCAACAGCGACGAATAAGACAGCAATATCAAGAGCTGACACGACAGATACAGCTGCGCAGGCTCTCGAAATGGGGTTTAGATACGAAGTGGTATAGAATTTATACCCTTGTTCTTAAATATGCTAATTCCGATTGGAAAACTGCACTTGTTGGATAAGCAGAGCTGCCAATCACCAAATTTAGTTACCCATCTCCAAAATCAGCGATGGCCCACCCAATCGATAACCTCCCAATTGGGATCCATTTGGGGGCGGGGTCGGGGTTCGTGAGGGGGAGGAGAAGGAGGAGGAGGAGGAGAGGGGCGGGCATCCCAGGAGCATGGATACAACATGGATACAGCACGGAGGTGATGTGCTGCGGACAATGGACGTGTGCATACTTTAAACCTACCTCGATCAAGGTGCAGAACATGCTCGACGTTGATTTGCTCGCAAGCGCTGCAATGCGACACCAGCTACGACATGACTTGTATCACCCACGATCTACTCGCCTCTCTAAGCGCCCGCGGGGCAGTGATGTGGTGTGGTGTGGGTGAGATAGGTACTAGGTATTATGGAATTAGGTCTTTCACGACTAAGTTTAGACTGACAGACTAGCTGAGACGTTTCTGGTTTATGTCGTGCTTTGGTCGCTCGCCTCGCGCGGTAGTTGTCGTGTAACAATGTCGTGGCACTCGATCCCAGCATGAGACGAGAAGAGGGCAGACAGATTCTCTCAATTGCGAGCGATCCGGACTCCCCGCGGGGCAGAGGCCTCGCAACCGTTGATCCAAGGTTGCCGCAGCTGAATTACCTATTACTCCCGCACACAAGCCCGGTAATGTCGACTATGTCATCGATCGCTGCAACACCGTTACAGTTACACCCCCAATCAATTGTATCCCGCACAGCCTTGTAACACTAATCCGGGGCACGGTTCATGGGAGGGATCAATCGTGACGTTGTTTTCTGCAGCAGTACGGCGTTCGCTCCGACAGATGGAGCGTCACATGTGATAAATCGGTTACTCTCATATCATAACATACCCCAATAAACGCTTTTATTTGTATTGTTTCTGAAATACAAGACAATTCGTTGGTACGAGGGAGACGTCATCTTAACAAGAGGAGGGTATCCTAAGACATTGACTTAGATCGACTTAGATTCTCCCAGTGCCTCGGATAAATAGCGTGTTCCCACTCTGTGGACAGAATCCGAAATAAGCTATTGGCTCCCTCACACCGATGTATCGCAAAGAGCCTCGGTGAACCGTATGACATAACGGGGACACCCGACCACAAAGCCCGGACACGCCTAAAATGAGACTACTATGTGGCACCCCATCCATCGGAAGAAGCTAAATGTTTGTCCCTCCAGACACTTAGGTATCAGGATTCTTACAAGTCGTCCATTATCATGAGGGATTCCCATCCCCGAAATGGAACTTTTCCCCGATTGAGGATTCAGGACTTTCATCTTGGAGAACCTAGTATGCAACTATCACCTCATACGACGTGTCCAGGTCAACCAATAAGAAACAGATGTCCTACGTTTGACACGGCATCATCAAACAGGAGACGCACTTATCATGCCACAACCATCAATTTTCACCGGACGTGTAGTAACCGATCCGGTTCACTATACAGTAGTAATCCCCGGCCCTATTTTAGGATCCCCTTGAGTCAGTTCCAATGGTAACCTTGGCCCCGGGTAGACGAATATGAAGCAGGTGCTCTCTCATTGATCAATACCAAAGGACGCCTTACACCAGTATGCCAATGTTATGCCCTTGGCAGAACGATTTGATTGATAACTGCCTGCCCCAATCACCGCCTTCCCCAGATCATCGCATCCACAACACGAGATGACTTGCATACGTACTAACGGCAGCGGAGAACACTGCCTCCTACAATGACTCCGGGCATCCAGTCCGTGGAAGGAACCGGCATAGGTACCGGCATCACATGATCGCCCGGTTCATGTGAGGAGAAGACTGCAGTACGTGGTGGCGTTAGGACGTTGCTAATCCGACGTTTTTGGGGGTTCAATCGGGGGCGCAGGATTGTGTCGGCGTCATTATTGATTAATTGTCTGCCGTGCAAGTGAGGCGTCTAAGTAGTGACTACTACCATGTATAGTGACATGCTCCAGATCCTTTCAACTCCCCGGGGGCGAGGCATTCTCTGTTGTCTACGTAAGTGGCGGATATACCCGGTCAATGTAAGGTGGACATGTCGTTGAATGACTCCTTGACATTGGGCATATCGTGAAAAACAAACGACAATATCACTAGTGAGCTACCTTTAATACTAACTTCGAAAAAATTGTGGTTGCCTGATCAAACCATTTCAGGTCCCTTTGTGAAGGCATCGTGGCCAGCCGCGGGATACGACTGACCAGGTACTTTGGTATATTTCCACCTCGGAGAACCCAGTCAAGCCAAATCGTGAGTGCTACCGTTTCGTTTTGGTAAAGTAGAATTACCACTCTTAGAATACAACTTATTGTTGAATCGTATGTGATATAAGTGCAAGCAAGTCTAACCGAAATCCTTCTTTCGGCTAGCAGATCGTGAGTGCAACCATCCACAAACGCAGACTCGGTCAGACAGGACGGTTCACAGCGTCTACGAGAGCATCAGATTAAGTGACTACGTATACCTAATCGGTAATTTTCTGCGCTGGACGGATAGGGGAGCAACAGAATAGAACAGCATAACCAAGCAGCAACGGTCCTGCCAAGGAAAATCAAGGATTTTAGTCATAATCGTTTTGATTCACCATCGTAGCAATTTATCCTCTCAAGTACGCCCTGACGCCGTTGTCCAGTAAGAATCTAGGGTATCAAACACCCAAGAAACAAAACCCATCCGACAATCATCCATCACATGCCTTTTCCAACCCCCCAAAACGCCATCCAGGCACCAACATCCTGTCTATCACGGCCGCATCGCCTCAATGAAACCCATCCGAGCCATTAGCAGGAGCAGGAGTCTTGGAAGCCCACCAATCGCCCTGGTCACGCATGGCCTCGGCAACCTTGACGAAGCCGGCGATGTTGCTGCCCGCCACCAGGCTAGGCAGCTCTCCCGCCGCGGTGTCGACGTACTCGAGGGCCGTATGCACACCGTGCTCGAAGGCGTTTCGCATGATCTTTTTGAGGGCTCGGTCGACTTCTTCGCTCGACCAAGATAGTCTTTGACTGTTCTGCGCCATCTCCAATCCCGAGACGGCCACGCCACCACAGTTCGATGCTTTGCCGGGAGCATACCAGATCGATGACTCCCTCTTAGTCTTGCGGACGCCCTCGAATACATCGATGGCGGCTTGCGTGCAACCCACTGGCGTATTTGTTAGCAAGTATCTTCTTTTTACAGTCTCGTGATATAAAATATGAAATATAGGTAAGACGCAGAACTCACTATTCGAGCCCTCGGCAACAAATAGGGTACCGAACTCAACCAACGCCTGAGCTTCCTCCTCGCTGACCTCGTTCTGCGTAGCGCACGGCAGCGCAACGTCGACGCGGCCGACGTGGACCCAAGGGCGCGCACCCTCAATGTACTTGAAGGAAGAAACGCCGCTAAACGCAGTCAGGGGCTTGCGGGCGAGCTTGATTGCCGCGATCTCCTCGATATGCTCAGGGGTAAAGTGCGCGTTGCCCTCGGCGACGAGGCAGCCCTTCGAGTCCGAAAGCGACACGACGATCGCGCTGAGCTCAATGCACTTGAGGGCTGCGTACTGCGCGACGTTGCCTGAGCCCGAGATCGCCACGCGCTTGCCCGCGAAGGTGCCCTGTTTGGCGTATTTCATCATCTCCTCCACATAATAGACAAGACCGTAACCTGTAGCCTCTGTTCCCCTGGCGTGTTAGCGTGTGCTGCTCTCTCCGTTTCGGGATAGTCAGTCAGGGAAATCGAGTCGTCTGCTTACCAGGTCTGATCCGACTTCCACCCCAGTTAAGCCCCTTGCCTGTCAAGATGCCCTCCCACTGGTTTCTCAACCGACGGTAGGCGCCGAACATGTAGCCGACCTCTCGGCCACCGACACCGATATCGCCAGCAGGAACATCAGTATCAGCACCGATGTGTTGGCAGAGTCTTGCCATGAAGGCACCGCAGAAGTTGCGGATCTCACTGTCGCTCTTTCCCTTGGGGTCGAAGTCGGCTCCTCCCTTACCACCGCCCATGTTCACTTCGCAGAGACAACGATTAGTACGTATTGTGTATAAAGCTAATATATTCGTTCCATTTCTTTCCGTGGCCGTCTATCGATGATACGCAGATAACTAGGGGTTGGGGCGCCCAGACGTGCGAAAAATGAAGAGAACTTACATCCGGTGAGAGCATTCTTGAAGGTCTGCTCGAAACCGAGGAACTTAAGGATGGATAGGTTGACGGTAGGGTGAAATCGAAGGCCGCCCTTGTAAGGGCCCAGCGCCGAGTTGAACTGTACGCGGTACCCACGGTTCACTTGCAAGTTGCCAGCGTCATCTTCCCAGACCACACGAAATTGGATGACGCGCTCGGGCACTGAGACGACCTTGAGTGCTGTTCGGTACTCGGGGTTCTTCTGGAATAGTGTGCTGTCCTCGAGCGTGCTGACAAGTTCTAAGAGGGGATGTGTTAGTGTGTGTCTATTTTACTGGAGCCGTTCTTGCTACCACGTGCGGCTCAAGGTGCCAGGGCCCAGTACACGTTCTTGATAGCGGGGATAGCCGTCCTTACCTTTGTAAGCCTGCTCGAACTCAGGCTCGTGCGGAAGGTGAGACATGTTGGTGGTATGAGTATTATACTGCCTAGAAGACGATGAAGCGGACGTAAAAGATAAGAACAAAGAGGTTTTGTCGTCAGTCTCCCGTCAGAGGGTGTTCGTCCACTTATAAGTCAAAGTCGCCAGGGGGTGTTACTAAGGAATAAAAGGCCGATAAGGACAAACTTTGGTTCTACAACCTAGAATAGGATTTGCTGTCGGTTTAAGTCGGGAGAGATAACAGGAAAGGCAAACTAAGTTATAGTGATGTCACAAAGTTTCAGTGTGAAAAGGAGCAGATTGAGGACGCTCCAGGTGGCATTGCGATGTTATATACCTGTCAAAGTCCATGGTGTAGGCCAGGCAAGGCAAGGCAAGGCCATATAGGCCGCTTACTTAATGGATCATGCTAATATCCATCAGATTTCCTTTGTTTCCTCATCCTATCACCGTGTTCGGCGGTGATGTTGATATGACTTATTTCGAATAATAATGTCTGTCCCGGGAAATGTCGCGTCAGGCTGGAGAAGCGAGGCACGCTGCCTGCTCTGACCAGCCCTTGAACCCGTCAAGTCCCGAGCTTGCCTGTGGCATAGCGGCAAGGCCGATCCCAGGAATATGGAAGGTGGGAAGGCTGGAAAGTGAGCAAGATGATGCATGCACATGTCAATTCGTGGGGGGTTCTTAAAGAACAAGAGCTATACTGTTTTGAGGCTAGATTTTGGACCTCAGGTGGGGGAGACTCAAGATGTAGGTAGTTAGGTAGGTTGACGTTTATGCAGGAGGGGATCCTTGGCCCTAAAGCCTGGGTCTTTGAACTTACTTATTAATTCCCGTTATTCATTTACAGCCGACTCTAGCTTCTAACAATCAGGACAGAAGAGGCATGCTGTCATTTGCTGGGGCCAGGTTCCGACCCCTCCTAAACTACCTGTGATCCGATATTATTTCGGCCGAGTACGGTATATACCTAACCTACCTACTTGTAGGATGGAAGGTAGGGGCAATACCTATACGAACAAACTGCCTGGACGAGTCGAACCCAGATATATTCGCCGGATGCGGTATAACAGCACATGTTTAAATGGTATACGCATTTATATTAATTTGCAAATAGTCTCCAAGTTGGTAAAGGCCTTTTGAGATGGTAAAATCTCAGGTGTTCGTCGAGTCTTCTACAATAAACGACCCAAGTACCTAGTCGAGGAAGCTCAAGTACCCCTCTTTCATATTATAGCGTCCTACTTCCGGGCTTTAAGGTGTGTAGGACGAACAGTGCCGAAAGATGGGAGGTCCGAATCCTAGACCTGGGAAACGGCCAAAGCGAGTACAGCTTTGTGGGGGGTCTGCATCTTCAGCCCGTCTTGCCCGTCCTGCCAGCTATACAACGACATCATAATCCATACAAAAGCAGTCCCAACTTCCCGCATTGCGGTATTTTAGTGCAGTCAGCTTGGATATGACCGACATTACGCAGTATTAGGCTGCATAAGCGTTGTCCCACGTTTCTTAGTCTCTCGATCTGCAGAGATCCAAAGATGCGGCCCGACAAAACATCACACAGCAACCACATACAAAACCATTTCCTATGGGGTATGCTCCTGCGTACTCGGTGGAATAGTGGTGGAATTTTTCGATGTCGAACAATAATCTGTGATGTCCCAGCTAGAGTTGTGGCACGTCCGGGTGTAAGACGGCACCTAAACGACCTCCGTTCTTCGGAGCGGCCAAACTCTGCGCGATAGATACCAGTATACCTACGTCAACAGTTAATACGTAGTATCGGGGGAAATTCTAAAGTTCTCTTACTGTAATTGTAATGAGAATCATAGGATAGTAGAGGATAAGCGTCCAAAAGTGCAGGATTTATAGGTCTCGTGACCCCAACAACATCCCGTAGTCTGCACAACGTCCTCACCTTTTTTCTTCTTTTTTTCTTGAAAAAGTACTAATAAGAAATCAATGGTGAACGGTATATACAGCCACTGCAAAAGAGATGATACATGCACCTCCGAGGTTTGCAAGCGGTCAGCTAGCTTTCTCTCTAGATACTACAAATGTAGCCGGAAGCTCATCAGTTGTCTGTAAGATGCCGGAAAGGTATGACGGTGCTCGCCGACGCATGTAGAAGTGCTGCAGCAGAGTGGACCTGCACGTTGCATTTGGACACCTAGCAGCAACCCTACTGCACACTAAATATGCCATGATGTGCTTGAACCAGGTACGGCAACTACCTAACTCTCCGTAGATGGGTTCGCTGTAGGGGACTTCGATTCCACGCTAATAGTGTAGGGTCGAGCTATGTAAGCCCTCCGACACCGGCCCAAAAGTTCACAGGGCCGACTTCGCCTTGAATCTTTATCAACAACTCCATATTACAGTTTCATGCTCATCATCATATTCATAATGTCTACCTAGATACCTAACCTAGACGCAGCGCATGTGTTCTGACATGCCAAATAGCACGGCTAAAAGCAGGCAGAGCTCAACTTCCTCATTATCTTAGCGAGCGAGCAGACTTGACTTGTACAAAACTTCGCATTATGCTCTCGAGGGTAACTATAAACCGGCACTAAGTAGATATGATACGTCCCAAATCTCAGATGTTCATCGTCATCAATCGACGAAAGGCGACGGGCCTAACAATAATCTCCCAAAGAACTCCCATGCGCCATGCCATGATGCATCATTACAAAAACCTCTCTACCCATGTTTCCCACCGCGCAAGTCAAGCTCTCACCATAAAACTGCCTGGTCAAAGTCGAATCTCTTGAGTTCCTTCCCCGCATCCTCGACGTCCTTCTTGGCCTTCATACGCATATAGAAGATGGGACAGTCCTTGCTGCTACAAATGACTTCGCAGTGCATGCTACCTTGACACCGTTGGCATTGTGTCCAGAGCCGCCCAAAGCGCACCTCGAGATCCGATACCTTGTCGAGCGTCTTCTTGTATAACTCGCCCACCCGCGGCGCGCAGTTTGAGCAAACCGCACCCGCACTCTCCTCTTTGCCCACCAGGGGCTTCTTGCATCCCATACACGTCATGGTCTTCTTCGCGAATTTCATGAGACCGCCTACTGTTGGCGCTGCTACTGCGATGGAACGCGTGTGCGCGCCCGCGAGCAGTGACTTGGCCTTCGTCTCACCAAGAATAGGCTCGAAGATACGACCCAAAGGTTTGGCGAGCTGGTTATCTAGGTAATATTTCGTATCAATGGGAACGTTGTTCTCGAGGACGTAGATTGGATCTTCAGAGTTTTCGAAGTTCTTGGACCCGCTGGCACCTTTTATCATGACATAAGCCACGCGGTCACCCAACCCGGGTGCAGAACCAGGATCACGTTTCTTCATGCGCGCAGCTAGCTCGACATGAGCTTGTTTGGCATCGTAGCTTTCTTTGGTTAAAGCTTTTGTGATCACCAATTTTGACATGTCGACCTTATTCTGTAGTAGTTCTGAGATTGTCTGTTTAACGTATCTAAGTAGAGGATCAGTATTATAAGCCGATTGAGAGTTAGAAAATTAACCTTACTCTTCAGCACCTGATACGTCCCGATCGATCAAGATCATACGAAGGACTTTCTCGATAACAGTCTGCACTAGCAAGCAGTTGTCTCGTCGAACTGTCTCGATACCCTTGGTATCCATTTTGTCGAATTTCTCGGGCCGTGTCCAGAAAAGACCAGCGTAACGTTTCTTGTTGATCAGTAGATATGGGTAGTAAACTTTTTCGAATTCAAGCTTGATTGGCTTGGTGAATTTGGACGATACAAAATTCGCTGCATCCTCTCCAAGTTTCATGGCTTCAGCAACATCCCCAGTACCGAACTTGACCATGACTGAATCCGTATCACCATAGATGACTTGAGCGTCATGAGAATAACCATTGGCAATATTATAGCGTTTCTCGACCTCGTCTTTGGTCTTTTCGATCATCTGGCGACCATAACTCGTCGTGCTACTGGCGATCTCGAGACAGGGAAGTTTACCAGTCGTTGCTCCAGTTAGACCATAGACACTGTTGGCACTGATTTTCAAGGCAAGCTGCCGACCATTCAGCACGGCTTTTTTGAAAGGGTCTGTTTCCACTGCAAGCTCCCTCTTCGCCTGTTTTCTGGCCAACAGCAATTCTTCTAGAATCTGGGCGAGCAAGCCTTTTCGTTGCTTAACTGTGACAAACATGTGACCGTTTGGTGTTACAATGTAATCCTCGTCCTTCTTAAGACCGAACTTTTCGATTGCTGGTTTTCTGATGAGGGTCGTGTAGCAAAGATTGTGAGCTTGCATGATACTAGGGTATAGTGAAGCGAAATCAAGAGTAGCAATAGGAACATTATAGTATCCACGACTGGGCTCAATAACCGTAGCTCCTTCATACTGGTCGTCTGTTGCTTCTGATTTCATGTCTGGAATGACAAGCTTTTGCTCCAAAGCTTTCCGGAAAAGCTGGCTCATGAACTTGATTTGTTGTCCGCGAGATAGAAGAAAATTGAAAGGAACACCTGTGACTCTAGCCATTTCTGTGTAGTTCGCTAAACATGAGAGCTTGTCCATAAGCCTTTGGGGTAGATAGGCGTCCTTAAGACAGTAAAGCGCCAAACGACGCCTAGATTCCGGTGTTCCGTTGAATAACTCTGTGATCATTGTGTGATGGACGTCTTCCTTCTGTTCTCCTAAGAAATGAGCGCAGACCGAGTTCAACGTGTAACTGCGTAGATGATGATCACGCTGAATCAATTGTAACAAGTCCAACTGGAGACGACCGTTGGTATTGGTAGTTTTCGTGTCCCGGTTGCCCATCTGCTTGCTAGAGAAATTTGTCTCTTTGTGGGCCGATCTTACACTGGGCAATCGGGTCCAGTATTCAAATCCGTTGACTTTCAAATGCTTCGCGCGGTCAAGGAGATAGGGGAAGTCAAAGTTGGCAATGTTGTAACCGGTAATCAAATCGGGGTCAACTTTGTCAAGGAATTTCTTCCAGCTCTTGAGCATTTCGCTTTCGTCATCATAGTCAAGAATTTGCGTGGCCACAATTGGACTGGTGGTATCGAGACAGAAAACATTCCGGATGAAAGGCTTGCTCTCTCCATACCGGGTGACGACATTTGCAATCTGAATGACTGGATCTTGGTTTGCCTCAGGAAAGATACCCTTTCGTCCGGCACATTCAATGTCGAACGATAAGATGCGCAAGGGTGCCATCTTAGACCATTCGCCTTTAGGTTCGTGGGAAATTAGATCAACATAGCTGATCTCTGCTTCAATCTGGCAGCTCGACTGCCGGTTTGCGTCGGTGAGAAGTTGATATTTCTTCGCAGGTGCCTCCACCCATGACATACCGGGAATCTAATCAAGTTAGCAAGGAAGTCCAAAAACGTAAAAATAAACCATACCTTGCAGTCAACCATGAATCTCAAGACGTATTGAAGGTTATCAAACGTCATGACGCCACCTTCCGCCGACTTCCACAAACCCTTCCAATTGGCGTTCCCAGACTTAATTAGGGATCGAACTCTGTTAATGAATTTGGGGTCGGTCACCGAGACCTTTATGTACGGGCTTTGTGTGTTTCCTTGGAAACCATATATATTTTCCCTCAAGACGACTTGGCATGAGTGGATGACAGGTTGGTGTTGACCTAACTGCGTCTCAAGGTAGGCTTTGAAAGCTTCGCAGTCCTTTGGTGTGAAGGATACCGGGGCGGCGACGTATAGGTAGTGCTTGAAGTCGGTGACGTGCAACATGACCGAGTGGCCATTCTCGGTGACACCAAACAATTTAATCGTGGGTCGGCCACCATGAAGAAAGCCCTCCTCGGCTTCGATCTGCTGGAAGGTGAGGCTATCACGGTCGGGGTCGAAGTCAACGACGGGGGGGCGTTCCCAGGCCTGGTCTTTCTCTGCATTGGTTTGCTTCAGCTCGGAAATATCCTGACTGAGCTTCTCGAGAACTTCGGACTCGAAGACGCTTTTCGGCTGACTCGACCCTAGCTTGGGGCCAGGACCCTGTTGTGAACTATTGAGACGCGATGCCGGCGAGGAAGTGAGAGGTTCTAACCGACGTCGCTTTGTGGTAGATGGTGTGGAGGGCACTTGGAGGCGGCTGGATGCGTCCCCAAGGGCACGCTTTTGAGGTAGAACGGCCGTCGCCATGGCTGCTACCTGTGTGATGTGATGTGAGTGGCGTATGCCTTGTGTTGGAGATGTATGAGGGTGTATATTGCTTCTCGCTTCATGAAGCTGCGGTGATCTGGTTTGTATAGTTGCTGTATTGTATCACATAGTACGGATTATTGATGAGGAATGGGGCGAGGTCCCCTTCCACGATTACCTACTGTAATAAAGTGGTTTTCAAAAAGCGCGTCAGCACGCGCTTAATTGGGGCCGGGTTCACGTTAGTGGTGGGGCCAATTAAGAACGGCGCGTTATGACACTAAATTTGCCCCTCCTTATATTTACCTTCAAAAGCATGGGATAAAGCTCTTATTCTGTTACGTTTGTTGTAATTGTTGTTAATAAACTTTGAGTATTATGATTTCTCAAATTGTTAGTACAAAGCTCAACAAACTGAGCTAACCGACCAGATACAGAATTCTGGTGAAAGATGCAGCAACACATGTGCTATAAAAGCTTCAGAGAAGTATGTCTGTATGAACTGATTAACACTTCGTAAAATTAGTAAAATACCGGTCTTAGTTGGATGGTTGAGGATTCTATTTATTGTGCTTTTTAAAAAATAAAAATAAAATGTTGAGCGTTACAGAGAATAAATAGGTAGTAGCTCAGGGGCAAACATTGGATAGTTGTAATCAAACCGACCGCTACATAAATAACTATAATAAGAGAAACGTTAGTCACGTATACGTACATATTTACCCGGGCTTTCAACAAGCTATGTTTGTGGTGGTTTATTTACTATACTGAAGACCTTGAAATTATACGCAAGTACGAACAACTTGCTATACCATATGGAACATCCATTTTGTCACACGGACCGGCCCTAGGTAGGGGAATGCACCTACCCGTATACCAGGGTCTGGTCGGCGATATCATGTAAAGAATCTGCAGAGCAGTGTTTTGTATATCCAGCTACCCGTGCTTATTCTGGGATATTATGTTTGCTATTATCGTAGGCTTAGGCAAACACGATAATAGCAATACGGACCTATATCATCCCGGATGATCTGGGCTCGCAAAAGCGAAGCTATTCGTATATATAAACCAGACTCGCTGCTTGGGCTCGAGAGTGGAACTTAGACCTCTAGGCCTCCTTGACGCCCAAGAAGATTGTTGCAATACTGAATACCCTTCCAAAACCTAGTACTCTAGCCCTTATAACATATTTAGTGGTTTTCCTTCTATCAGTATTCAAGCGATGAGCTGCTGCCATACAGCATCCTAAACACTCTTTCCGTCGAAATGGGCAAGATTTAGTATGTCATAATCTCCACATACAGATCGCCTTGCACGAGAGCTGCATGAGTTCTCGCTACGCCGCTGAAGATCTTGCCCGGGTCTGTGGGAAGTGAGGAAATGTCCGTAATAGCTTGTTCACAGGTACTTCAAAGACAGCAGTCGCATGGATCACGTCTTCGGAGAAAGAGCTCAATATTCGTATTATTAAAAAGCTAGTCCTTTAGCTCTCTGAGAACATATGTTGTTTGAGATACAACATTATACCAGATCATGTTAAGTCCATGTAATGCATATGGACTTGGGCTGAGGTTGATATTAGAGTTGGATTGCGGGTAGAAGAGCGAAATAAGGCTACGGACTAGAGCAGAAATAAAGCCACACTCAACACCGCCAACTATCACACCACTTACTTCAACCCGGTAAAGATGTCGAACAGTATATCTTTCCAAACCCCAGACTACTAGTTCTTATCACAGCGCTCGACACTGCTGACAGAACCTTGGGGGTAGATCATGTAATTAGGGCTCGCGTTTAAAGGCTTAGCAGGGCGTTCAATCATGATAATATTCTATAGGTTCAAGAGACTGTGAGAATCCTATTCCCGGCCGACTTAGAGATCTAGAGTCTGTATACCCGAATCGCCCCATGTATAGTTGCCGACTTTCTACCAGGCATTGTTCTCTCGGCAAATACGGGTAGAAGTCTCGCACAGAATCTCGCACTCGAATGACTATGAATATGATATGCACGTCTTTGGTCCCAGATCAGGATCCTGTCTGTTAGTTTGCACGCGTAAAGGATCTTGCGACTGGCTACTATTAGCCTACTATTTATAGGCAGACATATGGAGCGAGAGATGTCTATGGGTGTTAACGGCAGAGAAACACGTCATTATAAGGTCATCTGAAGCAAATTCAACAACATTCAAGGGGGTAATACTCACTAAGCAGTTACCTTTTGCTCACTAATAAATACTACGAATGAAAATGTTCACCTTAAAAAGGTCTTGATCGGCAACGCATCCATCGTAGCATCGTTATGCACCCCGTCACAGAGCTCGCAGTACCTTGCCCCACCAGCCTATCATGATTGCAGAACCCCAAATACGACCATAATCTAAGGGGGTGACGAGAAGCAAAGCCTGATATAGCGACATGATGTAACGCAAACCCACGTTGTTGTTGCATGTTACAGTAACAATGGTAGGTATATATAGCATCCTCCAACAAAATAACCTTATTTATGCGCAAGGTTACTTACGGCCAGACCAATAAAATATTATTTGCATACACCACTTCATGTATATCCTTAAAATACACGATGTCGCATGGCACACATCTGGACCATTTCCGTTAAATTGGCAATTACGACGTCGTTTTTATCATCACACTCTATCTATCGTTACCGTACTACTTTAACATTATTACAAGCTCTATGGAATTTTATCGGGTGTAATAGATGTTTCATTAAATTGGAGAAACATCCCATTTCATATATTTTCTACACTTATTCGATGTGAATAATCGTGTTGATATACGCTGTAGTTGAGATCATGGCTGAGATCGTAGGTGTCGTCGCAAGCATCATTCCTTTCATATCGCTGGTGGAAAAAATTTCCGCCTGTGTTCTCGCCCTTAAGGGGCTCTTATCTGAGATAAAGGACGTCTCTAACAAGTTATCCGCAATGATGCGAGAAATCGAGATTTTGGAACCTATTGTGGAGGCTATGAGAAGGGAGTTCAATGTCGACAATTATAAGTTGTCGACTTGGAATGATGATACAGCTTTACTGGCTATTGAATATTGTAAGAAGGCCTTGGACGACTTGAATAGTGTATTAAAGGATCTAGTTGAAGGGATCGGCTCATCTCGAAAACTGAAAAGGTACAAGGCAATAATGAAGACTATCATTGATGGAGACGTTCTGGATAGATGTCATGCCCGCCTTCAATCCGCAGTCCATTTTCTAAGTTTAACTCAGCAATGGCATATCATGTAAGTTCGCTCAATGTCAATACTGAGTGCAATTTATCTAACAAGCTCATGAAGCGCTCTGTTGAAGGCCCAGCCTACGATGATTGTTCAGCATCTGTCTCGTGGGGGTCTGATCTACAGACCCAAAAGTGATAGCAATGCTACTTTTAGCCCAGAATCGAAAACGACTGAAGAACTACTAAGACGTCGGAAAGGCATTACATGGCCTCTTGCTACCCGAGCTGCCGGGAAAGAGTTGGGAGCACCAAGGTATACGAACTTATGGAACTTTGGTCCGCTTGGATCGATCGCTTGGCGGTATCATCAGGACGAGAAGAGACTCCACCCGAAAGATTTCAGTAAGGCATACTACTGAGATCCAGAAACTTACGAAGAAACATGCTAAGAGCCGTATTCTCAGGTTTTATTGCTCGTTTGCAAGCAAACTACTGGTTTGCTAGCCAAGTATGGAATATCCAAGCTTCGAGAGCCGCGACTGGCTGGACTCTCAAGCTCAATGTCTACTCCATACAGCCCGACTGTGCACCAGTGTTCTGCTGCGCACGTAACGGAGACATTGCTGGTATCTTGCGGCTCTTCGACCTAGGCAAAGCGAGTCTACAAGACCATACGCCGAGCGGTCAGAGCTTAATGCATGTAAGAATTTCACATGATTTAGTAAATCGTGAAGTCCCTCTGATTCGTGTGCCTGTCTAGATTGCCGCAGAATATGGTCATCTAGATCTTCTCAAGGTCTTGACAGCCAACGGCCTTGATGCATTCGAGCGCGACAGTAATCTCAAGTTGAACTCTTGCGAAACTATGGTTGTGTTCGGCGTCCGCCACGGGACAAATATTACAGCATTGCACGAATTCTACCTAGAAAACGACATCTACAGCGATTGTGGCTTGCTAGTCAGCCATACTACCTCGGTTCATTTATTCGAAGCGTTGTCTTTTGCACCTCCCGAACTCATCAACCTCATGGCTCCCTCTGCAGTGCCCGGGTTCTATGAGAAACTCGACCTCGAACAACGCATAAAGTACTATTCGTTTCATAACCCAGATAGCGACCCAGGCACACTTCAGTGCCTGATTAATCCCTCCGGTGGCATAAGCCGGGAAGACATATTGGATCTTCAACAGAGACATGGTTGTCTTTTAGTCCTCGTGGCGTTTCACTATGGGCCCATGTCAATGAGAGAGACTTCATGTCACTTGCGTCCATGGCGCGAGTTGGCGCAGGAAGTTATACAGCTAACTGAAGATCTGTCCCTCCACGATTTCAGCATGGATCCGACGTTTCAGGACCGAGAATTCATCAATGGGGGTCAAAAGTTCAACCCAGTATTCGAGTTTCTCAGACAAAACCAGCCTCTAACGGCGCTTTTCACGGCTCTGTCTTATTTTCGCTACGAAACGCAGGAGCATCAACTCCCTAGCTGCACCAAGGAATTGAGAAGTAGAATGCAAACCACGCTTACGTGGTGGCTGGAAGATTTAGCTGCTGTGAGTGGTGCTCAGAACTGGGTTCTCCTTGTATAGCAATTTGCAGAGATAACTAACTCAGGGCGTTCTAGTGCAAGGTCAACCTCATAAAGTACGGGCGGAGAGAGAGGCGTATTTTTCTTCGGAACGAGAACCTCAAACGGGCATATTACTATTGCGGTTGCAGAAATGAGGATGAACAAGGTCTGAACCATACCTTTAAAGACAGGATCCGGCTCGTTGATTTTGAATATGGAGCAAAGCCGTCCGACTGGCGGTTACATTGGGATGCGGAGATCGAGAGGTATGTTGGTGACTTTTGGAACCTTGTCGAAAAGTGTGAGTAGAATCATACGATGAACAAATGATAGCTACAGGCAATGGCTATCTAGCGGAGAGGGACTTGGATACTAAGTCGAGGAGAAACATGTAACAGTATAGGGAGGCTATTGGATAGAAATTGCAATGAGGAATAATGAGCAATAGGCGAAATTGAAGCTCTTCGTGCAACGCCTGCGACGGTTATCAGATGACCATGTTATAATTCAAATCGAGTTTCGAGAGAAAAAAAGTATCCAAAACAGATATACGAGACAAACCTATACATAGCTTCGTAAACAAGTGTGAACCAAATGGTGATAATTTCAGTGTCCTTTCCGGTCGCTTATGGTAGCATGTCTGTCGTATTACGTCTACTTGCATCAGTTCTCTTTATCTATTGGCATATTAACTCTCTTGAGAAGACCAATTAGTGTCGATGCAGTAATGTAGAAGCCCGTTCGCTCCGAACTACTCGGTAGGCTTATTTCAAAGGTGACGATGGCGGATAGTTGGGGCGATGTCACAAGGATAGCCAGAAATATTGAGAAAAAGAACAGAGACTCGATTCTGAGTAATAAAAAACATTACAGCACGCTTGCATTCCCACTTTCGGGCATTAGTAGCTTTCCAAAGATTAGCTCCTCCAGGATAAAACAATCTACCTGAATTTCATCCCGCTGACATTGCTTAAAGTCTTAGCCGTGATCAACCATTGACGACGATACCGCCATTAGGGTGTAAGGTTTGCCCACTCATGAACTCACTATCCCTACATGCTAGGAACACATAACTGGTCGCAATCTCACTCGGTTTTCCCAATCGATTCATTGGAGTCCAATTGCCGAGGCCGTGGCCGTGTTGGCCTTCCTTGCTAACTCCTGTGGCCATAAGCGGAGTCCAGACCGGGCCGGCAGCGACCGCGTTGACGCGAATGCCCTTCTTCACAAGCTCATTGGACAACCCACGAGTGAAAGCTATGATAGCCCCCTTGCTCGTGGTATAGTCGAGACGGCTTGGGACACCGATGTACGAATCCACCGATGCGCTGTTGATTATGACGCTTCCTCTGCTCATATACGGAAGCGCATATTTAGTCATATGGAAGTATGAATCAAGATTTGTACGGAACGTCTCGGACCATTGGGAGCTGACCAGTCAGCACGCCGGAAGCTGTATCTTTTAACATGTGTGAATATGGAAGTTTCGCTCACTCGGTAATCTCTTCCATACTTGCGTGTTCTTTTCTGGTGGCGGCGTTGTTGACCAAGATGTCGATTCCTCCAAGAGCTTGCTGCACCCGCTCAACAACGCCTTTGGTGTTAACAGCCTGGCTCAGGTCTTCCGGGATGAGAAGAACTTCGCCGCCATTCTTCTCCACCTGCGCTTTAGTATGCTGAGCATCTTCCTCTTCCTGCGGGAGGTACACGATAGCCAACCGAGCACCCTCCATGGCGAACATGATCGAGACTGCGCGCCCGATCCCGGAGTCACCCCCAGTGATGAGAGCTCGTTTGCCTTTCAACTTGCCTGAGGGAACATACGTAGATACGCCGGTGTCTGACTCTGATGTCTCCATCTGTACCTTGGTCTGGTCTTGACCCAAGCGGGACTGGGGCTGGCCCTGGGTGGTATCGTGCTCCTGGCCACCAGGATGGGACATTTTGTGCAGAGCCTCCTTTGCTTTGTCCATGATGTGTGAAAGGTTCCTTTTTTAACTGAAAGGTAATAGGTGAGGTCTGAAATCAAATACAATCGTAGATGACTCAATCCAGTATTTCGAAATTGGCCTTATCTGCGAAAGAAGCCGACTTCATATATTTCGTAGCTAGCCCTAGTTGATCCATTCGTCTTGGAGGCATTCTGCCATCGGCACCAATGTCAGGTTCTGGGGTGATTATCGTCATACTTTCGCCGGATACATATTACGAACATTCTTGCAGGAATTTCGTGACTAATTAGATTTCGACTACTAGAAATCGTTGCCCTAAATTTGTTGGAGTATACACAAGAATGCCGCATCGCGAGGTGTCCCTATACCATCATTATTACACACCTACCATACCCCACCTATCATAACACTTACTATGGACTTGTCAAGATAACGTCAGAGTTATTCTCCTGCCCACGATGCAACGCATCAAAAACAGTATTCCGAGCTACGATCTGCTCATCGAGGAGACAATCACCCCAATGCTAGTCTAAAACTGCTTCAGCCGTTCCTCGATTTATCTCGTGTTGCGGACCGGAGTAGCAACTGAACTGGTGACGCGAAACCTGTTGGTAGTAACCGGCACTCGCAAGTCGACTGTAAATGGCCTGACTTTATGTCACTCTGCTTAAGTCACATACTTTGATCAGAGGCTAATTACGTACTTTGTTGATTTTGATCCCTTGGATTGGATATGCTTTGGCTACGGCAAGGGCCGCGACGCCGACCCAAGAGTGAGCAATCGAAAGCAGACCGACGCGACGCGGTAGTGCGTGTGAAAGGGGAACTGGCTTGCGGGCTTGCATAGGCCGGTGCAAGTGACCCGGGTAGAAAACTTCCGGCTTTCTTTGCTGACATGGAGATCGAGGCGCAAGCTAAGGTAAGGTTATCGGGGTTTAGTAACTAGATATACGCTTTAGATTCAAGTTTCGGTAATAACCATCCTTACGGAAGACCTCACGAGCTACATCGGACTAGCTTGTCCCAACAACTTTTAAAAATGAACTTCATATGATACATCCTGCGGAATTCAGAAGACGAACAGGATGCCATACAAGCTCAAAGTAAAGGTATCCAAGCTCTATACATCTGCAGGTAAGCTACCCGTTTAAAAGAAATCAAAGCAGCCACAACGGCTAACATCCGGAAGGTACTTACAGTCAGATTCATCGCCGCATGTTACGGTTACAATCCCCTCAAGAGTGGTCGCAATGAGCTATCTGAACGTCTTATAAGTGATGCGATGATGAGAAAGCTGGATAGCTACCGTGCCGACCGCAGCAAAAGGAGCCATCTTCAATCGGAGCCAATCCAAGCAAGTAGTAGTCGAAAGGCTTGGGAATGGAGGTCTTCGCGTTAATGAATGCTCAAGGTTGTTGTCTGCAAAAGCAAAAGAACGGATACAGGACTATTCAGTAGGTATATGTGCAAACCGAAAAGGCTCACAAGATGCTCAACGGCTGACGTCTTAGTACCTAGGGTACAACCTACGGCTTGAACGGAGGCTTATAGAAAGCCCGATGATTCGTGCCCGCAGCATGCGCTTATCCTTCTAAACACACACGTTCTTAGAGTATGTACTATGTATAGCTTGGTATTTTTGTTTGATTGACTAAATATGTTAGTCAGTCAGGTGAACTTAGTCACACTACTAACTAATAATTGACTGACTGCATTGATAAGTCGGCAAAGCATATGTACCGATGAAGAGAATGTCAACTGCCTGATCTACAAGCGGGATAAGATTCATGCGCCATACGGTTCGTTGGACCGACCCTGTGTTTGTAGTCTTTACCATCACGTGGGCCGGGCGCTCGCGTTCACTTGTTAGTACTGGTGTGGCCTTGAACGTGTTGGCCAAGCGTTGAGTCGGAGCAGGCACCTATCTACTGTTATCTTGTCGAATTAGTATTAAACTAGTGTTGCACAACATAGCAGTCGACTAATCTCTGTCAGATGCCTACTCGGGGGGTAGTGATACATCTTCTTTAAGTTGCTTCAGATTTACCTAACAACCTGACTATGGAGACGTCTAGTCTATAGCTCACGTCCACTTGCCCTCTCAACTCCCGCGGTTTCCGTCTTCTCCTCGGTCACCTTCTTACTTGGGGCCCACTCCAGAGCCTTCAGTCGCTCCGAAAGAATCGGGTGAGAGAAATGGTAGCTGGCATACATCCAGTCCGCTTCCATAGTACTCAAGTTTTGAACCTGAAGTTTGATAAGAGAGGAGGCGAGCTCATCCTTGTACCCTAGACCAAGTGCAAATGCATCTGCTTGGAATTCAAATCGCCGGCTCATAATGTTCATGAGTAACTTGATGATGGTATCCATAGGGGCCAATGCATCGGAGAACAGGATAAAACCAATAATGATAGGATGATCCTTGATGAAACCAAAGTCGGTATACAATGAGTTGTTGTTAATGAAGACGGAGAATAGGGTGAAAATATAGAAGACATGTAACTACAAGCCGTTAGCTATCATGAATTATGTTAAGGGAGGTGTCGCTTACCTGAGAAATGGCGAATAGTCGAGTAGTATGCCCTAGGCTCCAATGCCCCAACTCATGGGCAAGAACGGCAACGACCTCTTCCTCCTTGCTCTTCTCGATTAGAGTATCATAGATGACGATGTGTTTCTTCCAAGGGAGACCAAAGAAGTAAGCGTTACTGTGTGCGCTACGCTTGCTTCCATCGATGACAAATAGTTCATGAAGTGGGAAGTTGAGCCTCTTGGCCAGGGCCTCGGTATCCGTCTTCAGCTTGCCTTCTTGTAGGGGAGACAACTTGTTGAAGAGGGGCAAAATGACGATGGGGTAGACCGTGATCATGAACATTTGGATAGCCGCAGTAAAAAGCCACAGGTATGTGACGAACTGGTTACCTGTCTTCTTTACAATACTGAGGAAACCGGCAAGAATTGGAGGCGCAAAGGCGAAAGCGAGTAGATTAGACTTGATCATATCAGTAATAAAAAGCTTGGGTGTCTGTTTATTGAAACCGAACCGCTCCTCCAGGACGAAAGTGTGGTATATGTTGGCGGGCAGACTCAAGGCTTGCTGGATCAGAATGAACGAGAGGACGAAGACGATAGAGTGGGAGATCTCGCCAGTGAAGCGAGCGGGTGCGAAACGAAGTAAGAGGTCGCCAGTCCACGACCATAGCTTGGGCAAGACATCGTAGTGTATGAAGGCGACGTTCTGGATCTGACCCCAGAGACCTTTGACGAAACCGAACTTTGCCTTTGCACGACCGTATTCCTGACTCTTGTCATAGACTTCCGTGGAGACCTCCTGCTCGAGCACCTTGGGGGGCTTCTTATTCTTGAGAACCTGGTATTGGCGAAGGGAGAGGAATTCCTCAAAGCAGTATTGGGCGACGGAGAACCCGATGATCAGCTTCTTCCACGGGAAGAGCGGACGGTCGAGGGCGCGCGCAAGTCGCTGCAAAGTGAATGTTAATAGCTGAAATTCATAGAACTAGGCAATAATGAATTCATGATACTTGCCTGGAGGATATCCATCTTGTCAAGCGCTGCGCTTTCAATGATGGTGCGAAAGGTAAAGCTGGGACAACACTGGCTCAGACCATCTGTCGCGATTGATCGATTGATGGCGGAGCTGATGAGATATCTCAGAAGCTCGAAACTAAATTACGAAACCGTGTTGGTCTAGATACGTGTTAGGTTTGGGCTGACAGCTATTGCTATATTAAGTAGGTGGGGTAGAGGTAAATTAGCCACACTTTGTGCATGTGGCGCTGTAAACTGTATCGGAGCGGTATTTCAGTCGGGAATAAGTCGTAAGACACTTGTAGCACTCGATTTCTACCGTGAAAATGGCAACCTCATGCTTTTATAGGAGTATCGATAGGTCATAAAAAAATATAAATAGCATGTTGACTAGAAAATCGCACACCCTGAGCCAGGTACTTATAAGAAAAAAGGAAACAACTCGATGTTCGCCTCCCATGTAGCCAGCGTCGCCACTATCGCATATTTGCCTTAACCCTCTCCAACAGCTGTTTCTTAGTATCGTTCGGACCGGGGTGTAGATTGCGCTGATGAGAAAAGAGTCAGTCCTTTCATTGGAGACCAAGAACACAATATTGGTTCTTACAGCTGCAAGCCATCTTCGCAGTTCTTCCCTCGTCCAAGTTTCTGGATTGCCTGTTGGATCAGCCTGAGCAGGAAAGATATCTCCGCCCCAAAAAGACCACTATAATGAATCATTAGATATCATGCGTTGCATTGTAGGTAGGGTGATGGAGAAGGAACTCCGTGGGTAGGTTCTTATAGATGATAACTCACCGCGACAGCCGCTGTGACCAGCCCAGAGAAGGCTTTGAAATATATCTCCATCAGTACTCGGCTTGTGGTAATTTTCTTGACGTGTAACTTATATACCTAGGACTGCATTCTGCTTCAAGTCAGATTACAGATCTATAAGATGGACCATATGATATATATACCTTTGACTTCATAGCATTGTCGAGGGGAGTAGGCATTATGGCCAGATAGACAAGACTAGGTATCTATCGTAACTGTTTTTTGATTGGTCGTTGAGAGCGTCTAAACGATGGATTGTTTATTGATTTACTCGGGCTATTGAATGGTTTGATGATTTAAATAATGAGTCATATTCATTATTATCCCTGGTGAGATCAGGCAACTCTGTTCTCGTCCAAATGGATGTTTATAAAAGATGAAAGCTTGAGCTAGCGCCACAGGTGAGTACGGGGCGCCACGTCGTCAGCCACGTACGTTCGAAAAGTGGTCTGTGCCCGCCCACCACATTGATTGGCTGCGACTCGCTAGAGAACCCTTGTCGTCCACACAATTTTGTGCCGGCGATAGAATTATTGAGACCATCTCCCGTAACGAAATATTCGTGCCGAACCATTTCTCGTCTTCACATTCGCCAAACCGCCAAGATGCCTCAGGAGGTTGCTGATATCAAGAGAGTATGTTCCTAGCAGAAGTAAATTCCGAGTAAAAGTGCTGACAATTGTGTTCTCAGTTCATCGAGATCTGCCGGCGGAAAGACGCTAAGTGTACGTGTGACGAAACCGAGCCCAAATAGTGAACGGACGATATGCCATTTGATGAACAGAGAATATGGATTCTGACGAGTTTTCGCTCTTTAGCCGCCCGGGTCAAGAAGAGCACAAAGTCATCGCAGACCAAGTTCAAGGTCCGATGCCAAAAGAAGCTCTACACCCTCGTCCTTAAGGACTCTGACAAGGCCGAGAAGCTCAAGCAGTCTCTGCCCCCGGGTACGAATTACCCGATGGTCGCAAGTGATTAGAGATGGCGTATTGTGGGCTAACACGAGTGTCCTACAGGACTGCAAATCAAGGATGTCCCCAAGAAGAACAAGAAGGGCAAGCACACAGCTTAAGTGATATGAGGGGAATTGCATTTCAGCTTGGGAGCATCTGGGCGAATAGCGACGATCTGAGCAGGTTGGGCAATGCCGACACGACCTAATCTCATATGAATGACAAAGGGAGGGTGGCGTGTACGGAAAACAACGATGAAGCATAGGACCAGCACAGGGCTGGCCGGCTCATTGCAGGCGTCTACGGATAGCATGGAATTGAGATCACTTTTTGCAAGCAGACGAGGCTTGTGATAGACAATTCCCATCGATTGCACTACCAAAAGAAAAAATTCATGCCAAAACGATGTACAGCCGTCTGCCTGAATGTGTCAGGAATATTACCGACTTTCTAGTTGTGATATCTTTGCTTGTGATACGATTCAGCTTATGTTGGTATGAAGCACATTGCTCGCCATTTGTATTTTTCTCCCTTGCAATTACAATGGCCCCTTTGGTTATTCTAGTGGCATGACAAGACCTGACCGAGGACCTAAAAAGCTAGAATCATCATTATCATCATCATTAGAAAGTGTCAGTTCTCTTTATTTGCACCTAACACTTCTGTCTCACAGGATTCGCTTATAATGCTTCGAATCTAGGTTTTTGGCTAGTGCCCGCAAGGGGGTGGCATAGTCAGCAAAATGCGGCGACTGTCCGAACTCGCCGTGCTTCTCGACAGACGGCCAACCCACAAAGAACACAAGCTCATCAGTATCCGGGTCCGACTTCTGAACTCGGAAGCCAGACCTCACAACCCCGGGCTTCGCAAAGTCCTCGAGGATCTTGTTCCCATTATCCCACGCCTTCGTGAACTCGTCCCTCTTGTCGGCGGGGACTTGCACCCTACCGACGCTGACGACGGGGCTCCGCAGCAGCGACTCCTCGCCCGCGGCAGCGTCGACGGGCCGCAGCGCGTCGGTGTCCAGGTGGAAGTACTCGAGCTTGCTGAAGTCGAAGTGCGCGCCCAGGGGCGCCGAGCTGGCCTTGTATTCCTCGCTGGCCAGCCAGGCGTTGTGCTCGTCGGTCGACGACCAGTGCGCCGTCTCCATCACCACCCGCGGGTCCTCGACCTGCTGGAACAGGGCAACGCCCCGTGCCTCCCGGTCCGTCGGCGCCGAAGGCACGTTGCGCGCGACCCAGCCCGCCTGCGCGTCGAACGCACCCTCCATCGCGGCCTTGTTCTCTGGCGTGAACGTCTCCGAGGAGCTCGTAAGCCAGACGAGGTTTGTGACGGGCATTGTGGTGAGTGATGAGATAAGACAAACGTCTCACTACAGTCAGTAACTTAGATATCTTCCTGTATGCGAGGTTCTGCCGTAAAACGACCAGATTTCGCCGAGTTGATTTGAGGAGAAGCAACGATAAGAGCTTGGAATAGGTATGCAGGTTGAAGTCTTGGAGGCTCTTGATGCTATAGCATAATCTGATAAGACCAAATCGGTAGGTATTTTTCTAATAATAACTGATTCATCGAAAATCTTTGCCAATCTTTCCAAATCTGCGCTCGATATGCTGACATGCTCCTGTACCCAGCAAAACGGGACGCCAGAGCCTCCTCCCTCCTTGTTGTTTTGGTGCGGTTGGTTACCCCGCAGAGGAGAACCTTACGGCGAAAACTTACACTACTGGCGCAAAATGGGGGTTACTCCAAAGTGCTCTTCTGTTGGGGTCGTGGTTTTGATTAATTTTAATAGGTCAGTCAGTCAACTCGATTATAGCTGCATATTTACCCATACCCAGACAGGCAGCAACCAAATCTCTTCAGCATGATTGTCGCAAAAAAGAGCTCTCTGTATTCAGTGACGTGCACATGGCCACGAATGATGCATGAGCTCGGTTATCCTTCTTACATATGCAGAACATATCTATCAGTATCTGTGATCTGGCCTTAACTTAATTAGGACCCCCGTTCCTAAATTATGTTCGGGGTTACTCAACTCGGACGCGCCGGCAACCGCGCCGATTCCGGGTGAGCAGAAACTATCGAGTGGCGCGCCGTTTGAAGTCCTGCGTCATCACAACTCATCGCTTGGCTTTTACGGCAATTATCTGCCTCATCGACGGAAGCTGTCTTGGGAAAAATGGCTCGCTATCGAGTTTACCTGAAACTGGGTTACTACGATATCGGAAGTCAATGAAGCTTGATCATGAGGAACATGGCTCTAGTCCTATAAACATGTGGTATGTTTTTACCTATTGTATGTTGCGAGAACTTGATCCTCACATGTAAAACGTCCCAGTATGTTAATATCAGGTACTGTTCCTTATAAGTTAATAGCCTGGTCTCCAAGATACTACCAGTCGGTATGTATGTTTTTCGCGATCCTGTAGATGGTAGGTAAATAGGCTATGCGACAGATACCGAAGCGCGTAGATAAGCCAGCATCCGCACATGCAGTATCACGGCGAAAAAGACAATTGAGGAGGGTGTTTGAATTCTTCTCAAATACTATTGTACTCTTTTGGTCAGCTTACTCCAGCAGAATCAAGCGACAAGTGCAGAGATGGGGCTGAGTAGGTGTTTTGTCTATGGCGCTAGGATTTGATAGGATTAATAGTTTATTACTGCCGATTCGCAAACCTCATAGGAGAATTCCGTGCATATTCCCGACTTAGCCGCATCCTTCAATCTTTTTTTAAGGGCTTTGTTTTGTTTTGTTTTTGCCTCCGCTTATCAGTATTCTTGTCGTCGATACCAGGACATGTCGGATTATGCCGATCTTACTGGACATACTGAAACGGTGACTGTTTATGTGTTAATGGTGAGAAGATATTCTAGGTTTATCTTTGTCTTGGATGAATAACTGCCACCTTGTTGCTAATTGAAACGCTCATATAACTAACTGGGATACGCAAAATAGAAGCATACCCACTCATATTTGGGCGTGGCAGAACAGGGATTTGAGTGTGATCGGTACCTGTATGTCCCAGATGCATGTCCCTCCCACGTACCTCCCTCCCCATGAGCCTCTTACGACGGAAGACCATGCAGCAAACTTGCGTCCCATTGCCTATTTTATTTGGCCGAAAGAGGAAAAGGCCGCTTGATGTAGAATAATAAACGGGTCCGTATCGCATGCAAAAAGTAGAGTATTCCTTTTCGCATCGATGCTGATTGGTCGATCAGGTGGACTTCAGCCTCCCCACACCTACCCAGGTGAAGGGCAAGGGTGGTGGGGCCCTTCATTATTGCCATGCTGAGCCCTTGCTTCGCTCGCTCATCCCGAAATGCACTAGTTTTGAAGGGCCCCGTGAGTGTGAGTGGCTCGAATGAATTCCAGAAGCTCGATCACTCATCGTGATTTGGAAATCTGAGGCAGAAAGGGGGCCCATTTACCGATTGATAACTGACCAAGCAAGCGTACCGAATTGTCGTAATATACACACGCCGATACCATCAATCCCACGTTGATGGACATGCTCCCCGCGACTAGCTGGGGGCATTACTACTATAGTGTAGTTCCGATCAGCCGAGACCTGATTTCTCTCTTGTCTTTGATCCTGCCTCGATGTGATAGCGCATAGGTATCCTAAGACATTAGATAGGTGGATGATTAGACGAAAAAAAGGTGATTACCGGTTCATTCGGTATGCCAGTTTGCAGAGAGGCCACCCCTGTCACCCAGCTCGAACAGGTTATGTTATGTCACCAGGAGGTACCTGCGCCCATAGCCTGATCAGGTACTTGCATGCCCTTTTCATTTTGGATGACGTCTAGCGTAGGTACTTGGATGTCTCTGCATCACTCGTACCTGTGCGACAGTCGCATCACACATGACCTCAACATGAACTTAAACGGCCGGTGATTGGCTGTCACACACTAACAAAACCAGCGCGAGAACCTTGGGTCTGCCTCGAGCGACGCTGCGTATTCGTACTTGGGACCGGAGCCTTTTCGACGTGGTTCGGCTGCTTGACAAGTTTGTTGTGTCTCCAGTGCTACTACTACAACTAAGTACTTACAGTAGTGTACGGTAGATAGGTCAGGTAGGTAGGTAATGTATGCCGTGTCATTACTACTACTACGACTAATATGAATTGGAAGCAGCCCGACCTGCCTTAGTATAGAGCTTGGTGCGGGCTTGCCCAGATCCTTCCAACGACTAATGAGCCGGGGTAGTTATTTAAGTAATAATAGTAGGTTTTTTTTTAATAGGACGTACAAATAGCTTCGTCGCCTTTATCATCTGGCACCACCCCTTCGCTCCCCATTCTTTTTCCTTCCCCCTTTCCGCAACTTCTCTGCCCATGCTCCATCTTTTGCTTGTCTTGTCCTGTCTATTTGTCTTATCGATCAAGTGACGGCGCCGACCCGCTGAACCAATCTTTGTTCTCTCTCTGCACACGCCCTTACCTCATCGTAAGACGCCCAGCCTCGACACCCTAATCACTTACAATCAACATCTCGAAACAAGAGCCGGCGACTCAATTGGTGAACCAACCCTTTTTGTGTTTCACTCTTTTTCAACCAGAGCTCGAGGGCTATCCTATTTCGAAAACGACCTATCGGGGATAGATCCCTACAAGTCGCGTTTCTATCACAACTCATGACTGTCATTACTACGACTGCTCCGGCAATCTCGTCTTTGGCCATGTCCAACTTCACCAATGGCTTCCACCACGGGAGGGAGGTAAACGGGAACGGACGTTTAAATGGACACGCAAATGGAAATGCTAGCAGCAGCGAAGGCAGCAGGTCGTCAAGCGCGAGCGATGGGCCGAGTTTACGACGTAGAAAGTCGACACCCATGATGCCCCCTTTCATGGTCTCAGCCCCGGGCAAAGTTATTGTATTTGGTGAACACGCCGTGGTTCACGGAAAGGTACGTAGTTTGCGAACCTAAAGACCGACTCGCGCTTCCGTGTTGGTTTTCCTAGAGGAGAGAAACTTTAGAGTTCAAGACCGCTGACCAGTTTTCCTCTATGCAGGCTGCCATTGCTGCCTCCATTTCCCTACGTTCCTATCTTCACGTCACAACATTGTCCAAATCGCGACGCACCATTACCCTCAGATTTCCCGACATCGATTTAATACATTCATGGCATATCGATGATCTACCCTGGGAACTGTTTTCCCACCCATCCAAGAAAAAGTACTACTATGACCTTGTCACGAGTCTCGACCCTGAACTGTTGGCTTCCATCCAGCCACACCTCGCCGACGTCTCGGCCGATAAACCTCCTACCGAGCGCAAGATTCACCAAAATTCGGCTGCGTGCTTCTTGTATCTTTTCCTCTCCTTGGGCTCACAGAAGTTCCATGGCTGCGTATATACGCTACGGTCTACAATACCTATTGGCGCCGGTCTGGGAAGCAGTGCATCAATCGCAGTCTGCTTGTCCGCTGCCTTGTTATTACAGATCCGTACGCTCTCGGGCCCGCATCCCGATCAACCCCCAGACGAAGCACGTTTACAGATAGAGAGGATCAACCGCTGGGCCTTTGTAGCAGAGATGGCTATTCATGGAAACCCTTCGGGTGTTGATAACACTGTCTCTACACAGGGCAAGGCAGTCGTCTTCCAGCGAACCGACTACGACAGACCCCCTGTTGTGACACCACTATGGGATTTTCCCGAGCTCCCGCTACTTTTGGTGGACACACGCACGCCAAAATCTACAGCCGCCGAGGTGGCCAAGGTACAAAGACTCAAGAATACGCATCAGAAGCTCGTAGGCAGCATTCTTGACGCTGTCGACAAAGTGACCAGAACGGCCGAGGGCCTCATTGATGAAGAGGACTTTGATGCCACAGAGCACGAAAGTCTTAGGCGCATGGGTGAATTGATTTCTATTAATCACGGTCTACTTGCGTCACTGGGCGTCTCACATCCTCGACTTGAGCGTGTGCGGGAGCTAATTGACTACAAAGACTTGGGATGGACAAAATTGACAGGCGCCGGCGGCGGCGGGTGCTCAATTACGTTAATGAGACCTGGCGTGCCGCAGGATAGATTGAGCGAGCTCCAAGATCAACTCGAATCTGAAGGTTACGCACAATTCCAGACGACGCTGGGTGGAGACGGAATTGGTGTCCTATGGCCTGCCGTGCTAAAGAACGGATCGGATGAGGACGAAGATGGTGGTATGGAGATCGACCTGGACAAGTTCCTCAATGCCCCTGGGACGGAAGGTGTGGAGAAGCTTGTTGGGGTACACGGGGGAACAGGCGAAAGAGAAGGTTGGAAGTTCTGGCGGGTAGAAAGCCGATAACGAAAGCAAAGACAGGAATGTCGTTTTCGTTCCGACGTTTCGTTTTTTGCTTTACTTTGCCGCCAGCCTGCATCGGGTTCTGTTGAGCAAGTCCAGATTCACAGAGCGATTCGTATGGACGGCATCATCCGAAGCCTGCGGGTCGTATTCGTATTGTACAATATTCTCCAAGGGGCCGCGTCGCAGGGATGCCGCTACTATGCATATTCGGAGTACAGTTTTAACTATACATGACCTATAGAGATGGGCTTGTTTGAGTTCGAGGCTGTCTTAGTTACAGCGAAGAATACCTACAGTGCAATTCATAATAATAAGGATTGTACATACGCAAGACGCATGATGCAAAGTGAGCTGAAAATGAGGTACCTTTCATATATTGCTTTTTGTCTAAGATGATGTAATTTAGTGACTGACCCCTAACCTTGAAAGACACAATATTGATCACATTGCCATGAACACTTCTAGGCAAGCTGAATACGGCGCATATAGCGGAAACACATATTTTGCTAGGCAAGACAAGAATTCATAAAGTTGTTAGTGCTTTCTGACCGATCTTGATCGTTTCCAGCTTATCGAGAGATCTAGAGATGATGTCGAGGACGTGATGTGACGTGGTAGATTTACACTTGTACTGTACCTATTGTACAGTAGCATACGGTACGTCGGGGATACTTGATGCTTAGGAGGGAAGTGCAACCCCACCAAACATCCCACCATCCCACTATTCACCATCCGCGCGAATCCGCTTCGCCCGGTCTTGTGTCCAATCCAATCTAATCCACTTCATCCCGTCACCGTCACCGATACAATACTGTACATCCACTGATACTTCTAATTACCCCCCTCTCTCTGCTTTGCGGCCACTTGCAGCGATGCCCGCCAAAAGCAAGGGGGCAAGTTCCAAGGTAAAAGAAGCTGAACGTGAGTCAAGTCG
The DNA here is from genome assembly GCA_007182795.1 of Xylaria flabelliformis. Taxonomy (NCBI): domain Eukaryota; kingdom Fungi; phylum Ascomycota; class Sordariomycetes; order Xylariales; family Xylariaceae; genus Xylaria; species Xylaria flabelliformis. The sequence goes on from VFLP01000012.1 coordinate 482,913, forward strand.
GATCTGCTATTGTGCCCCGACACTTCTATACATGTCTCTGACCAATCATCGAGCTCGAGGGGCTGCCCATGTCTCGACTGCGAGCGGCTTACATTCCAAGCCCGTGTACCCAACTGACCTGGGATACGAGTGAACATGGCGAGCATGGCACAACACTTCGTGCAACCGACTAACGGGTGTCTTGTACAGCAGCGAAGCAGCAAGCTCCCAAACAGCCGCAGACCATTCGTGAAATTGAATGGCAACGATACTGGTCTACGAACCCCATCCATAAGATAGTCGAAGAACAGGGATTTGCTGGCCTGAGCCCGGCCGATAAACGAACCTACTGGAACCTTGAGTTAGTTAGAAGCCCTGGCCAAGTCGAACAGCTCTCCAAAAAGGGCCAACGCGAGTTCTGGAAGCAGTTGAACGAGGCCAACGTCCCACTACGCAGCGGCCATAGACCACGAGACGACCAGTGGGGCCGTGACAAGAACGGGCGAGATATTGGTGATTATACCCCTGAGGAGTACGCTGCGTACGAGCGAAAGAAGGCGCGAATCAGCGATTTAAGCATCGAGAGCACTTTCTTTAAGCGCGACAGGGACAGGGCGTACTGGAAGACGGAGAACCCGGTCACCGGGGAGATATATACCTTCACCGAAGACGACATCAAGGCCGAGAAGGAACGGCGTCAAGAGATGGCCGCCCTTCGTAACGAGTTATATGGCGTGAAGCCCAACGCCTACGCAAATGATCCCATATGGGACGATGTGGTACCAATACCGCAAGACGAGCCCGAAGGCGCATTGGCCGCCATCTCATATGCTGAAGACTACGCAGAGGGTAGGTGTCACTCTAGATAACTAGTACTATATGTCGCTTGTTGTGCTTGGGGGAACTGGAAGCTGATTCTAAACTGCAGCAATGGCCTACCTGCGTGCTGTCATGGCAGTTAAGGAACATACGCCGCGCTGTCTGCGACTAACCGAAAACATTATTGACATGAACCCGGCGCACTACACTGTGTGGCTATATCGCTTCGATATCGTCAAGGCGTTGGGTATTCCCATCCCAGATGAACTGGAGTGGCTGAATGATGTATCGTTTGAACACTTGAAAAATTATCAGATATGGCACCACCGACAACTCTTGATGGATCTCTACTACCCCACGATACAATCTGACGAGGGTGCCGTAAAAGAGCTCGCTCGCGACGAGCTCAGCTTCCTTACCGATATCCTAGAGAAAGACACCAAGAACTACCATGTTTTTAGCTATCGGCAGTACCTGGTGCGCAAATTAGGATTGTGGGACTCGGAGGATGAGATGCGTAGTATCGAGCTGATGATAAGCAAAGACGTCAGAAACAATTCCGCCTGGGCGCATCGGTTCTTTCTAGTTTTTGGGAACCCGGCGCAGAGCACGCCGGACTCGCACGCCACAGAGCACGATCCCAAGGTCCCGGCAGACATCATTGATCGTGAAATTTCCTACGCCCAAGAGAAGATCAGCCTGGCGCCTCAAAATCAGAGTCCCTGGAATTACCTCCGGGGGGTGCTTGTCAAAGGAGGACGGCCGTTGGGGACTGTACGCGAATTCGCCGAGACCCTCGTCACGCATCTAGGAGAGGGCGAGGAGAAAGAGGAGGTTCGTAGCTCCCACGCACTGGACCTGCTGGCTGACATCTACAAGGAGGCTGGTGAGAAGGAGAAGGCTGAACTGTGTTTGCGACGACTTGGTGAGAAGTGGGATCGCATCCGGGAGGGTTATTGGGCGTATAGGCGACAAATGCTTGAAGCATAGAAAATCGGAAGCTATGTTTGACTGAGATAAGAGAAGCATAAGTGAATGATGGTGTGACGAGTGTTTTAACTTGACAGTCAGATCATCTGGAAGGATAAACGCGTGCACCCTTTAACAGTTGATCTCATTATTGGTTTACAACAATGGCTAGGTCAAGGTGACACTTATGAAGAACATGTAGAATGGAGCTTCCATAGCAAATAATTGGACACGGCATCATGTTGTCACCTTTTTTGTAATACTATTTGCTGTTCAGTGAAGTCTATATGCACTTGTTCCTTTCCACGGGCTGTGTCGTTCGCACCTACGTATCGGCTTTCATTGGCCATCATAATATGCAAACGATTTCAGCGCCCCTTGTGTTTCCTGAGGCGTGCCCTGATAACCAGAAAATATTGCATATCCAGATCTCTTCCGTTCTTGTGGTACTCGACTTTCCCCTTTCTGGATTCATGGGTTGGTTCACTCGAACTTCTCACGCAACCACTCTCTTAATTTCCCCTTTCGCTGTAGCTCCCACATCCACACACTCTGTAGACTCTGTAGACTTAATAATCACCTACCTCATTGTATTTCGTTTGCTTGTTGTCAATTTGCGTACCTTTTCATACCCCGTATTTGACACGGTATTTAGCCAGCATGTCCATAGAGATATTCGACCCACCACACACGACCAACACGATGTTCATCCGCGACCAGCTCTCGTCGTCCGCATCCGGAGCCAACGCAGGGCGCAGGAGAGTTTCGGCTCTGTACGCGCTCGCAATCGTCGCGCCGCAGGAGACCTCGACGAGCAGCCTAGCATCGTCGAGGAACCGCGCGCACGCCTCGACTGCGTCCGCGTCCGACACAACGGCGCTCACAAGACGCTTGCTCTGGATCCCGCTGGAAGTGGGCTTTCCAGGGGTGGTGGGAGTGAAGAGAGTCGCGCCGCAGGCCTCAGCCCACTGATACGTCCTCTCCGAGACGCGGGGCGCCCCCAGCGTCGTCGCGATGCTCGTTACAGCGGGTAACGTGACGTGGGCGCCCGCGCGGATGCTGGCGGCCAGGGACTCTGCGCCATTGGTCTCGAGGGCGAGGACAGTGGGACGATGATGATTGCCGCCGGAGGCCACGTAGTTACGTTCCACGCCCTCCATCACCCCGTTCAGTAGCCCGCCGCCGCCTACGTTGCATACGATGGCGTCTATGCTACCGTTACCGGGGAAGAATCCCGTTCCCTCGAGCGCGGCTAGCTCGTCGACGAGAGTCGCGTGGCCGTCCCAGATTAAGGGGTGGTCGAATGGTGCGATGTACACCCCATCGGGATCAGATGCTAGAGCCTCTCTACATCGCGCGTCGGCCTCGGGCCAGGTGTTTCCCAGGCGATGCGCCGTGGCGCCTAGGGCGGCGAGTTTTGCGACCACGTGGGAGGGTGTTGGGAGGGTTACGAAGATGTCGCATGGTTGTCCGAGCGTGCGCGCTGCTTCGGCGCATGCTAATCCGGCATTCCCTCCGCTGCTGCAGTAGAAGTGTGCTCGTCCTGTGCTGGATGACAAGAGGGACCGTGACATGAGATGGCCGATGCCCCGCGATTTAAAAGCGCCTGAGGGTTGGAGGTTCTCTAGTTTTAGGTAGATGTTGCATCCTGTTGCTCGTGAGAGCTCGCGTGATGGAATACAGGGCGTCTCGATCCATAGCTTGGGGAGGTCTGGGGTGTAGGAACCCATGGTTGATGAGGAAGTATAGTTCTTCTGTAAGTTCCCCTCTATAGGAACCTTGATTTGATCCAATATGCGCAATTAATTTAATGTATTTGATACTCTGATGGGTTGCTGGTGATCCGGCTTATATGTAAGTCTCTCTCTGAAAATTTTACGAACAAAGATATCACTCCGATCTTCGTCCGAGAGAAAGGTGAGTAGTAGAAATCTGGCAGCTCCTTGATAAACCCAGAAAATTCAGAACCGTTTAATGCCTCGACGGCATGGATTATGACTTTATATATAGTTCTACTCTGCATCGCACTGAAACATTCCGTGGCCGTATTCTGCAATAGCGTTTCCACAAATTTGGCAGAAGGGCGTGTCCGTCCGACAACCGCAATTTCTGCGAGTAAGCTCAACAATTTGATTTCTACGTAGGACAAAACGATTACCTACCTCCCTGAAGCAAACAAGCTCAAACCTCCAATTTCTTGCCATCGTGACTTTTTTAACCAGGATAAGTTGACGAGGGGTGGTGCCTTTTTGAATAAGTATAGGGTAAGTGGAGGGAAGTTATAGGGTAAGATGGAGCGAGTTATAGGGTAATGGTAACGAGAATTGAGTTTAAGTGCCAACGCAATGATAGACTATTGTCCGATCCCGATGCTGGCCGCATGCGACTTTCCATTCACTTTAGGTAGGTAGGTTCCAAGGTGAAGGAAGGATATGCCATTCCGCGCCAATGAGGTTCATTTCTTCATACATTCCACGATTTTGGCATGTCTATCTATCATTCCTCTCGCCCTGACTTCTGGAGCCAACGTGGTACCTCTATTGGCTTAGGTACTTACTCGTCGGAAAGGATACCCGTGAGCTTTCTCTGGTGTAACTTCGATGAGTTTATTCGGTCCGGCGATACACACAGCTCTGTTCGGTCCGGCGGTACACAAAGCTCTATTCGGTCCGGTGATACACAAAGCTCTATTTCTCCATTGTGGTTACACGATATCCCGCGTCGTTGTCGTTGCCTCCGTTATGCTCTTGCTTGGACTATTGCCGGGTTTCCCGTACTAATACCTACTAGTCAACGGCAGAGATGCTAACTACTCGGATGCTTATGAGGCCAGTCTGATATGGAGGAATAAATACGCTGATTGGACATCAACTCATCTACTTGATTTTCTTGAATTTGTAGAATTATCAAATCTGGATTAACTACTACTTTGCTTTAAGCTTTTGTTAAGTAAGTACCTAGCTATGAGACACCTTCGGTATCGCATATTAATTTAGCGTTGAAGCTTGTAATCCTTACTTCACCGTGGATGAGTGATACAGAAAATATATATAAAATCAAAATAGAATCTATATTCTCAGCGTCCGGCATGTATTGGTATTACAGGTAGTAGCTTTCACAGCACTGATGGATTAAGTAGTTTGGCGTCATGGACGAACACCGTGCACAGAAACTGTGTGTCTAATAGTTCATCGCCAGTCCCGCACAGTGCAATGCAAAACTAAATTCCCATCTGGCTTCTCTATTGGCAGAACTCAGAGCTCTCTCAGGTAACATGCATCGTCACCCATTCTCCAGCTACCAATACGACGATAACAACGAAATATCAAACATTCAATCACAAATTGGAGGACTATTCTTTAGTCTCTGAATTTTCGCTTCCCAAGTCGCTGTGCGTTAGCTATCACTCTTTCTACACCCCATCCTAAAAGGCTGTATAGCTGCGTCAAACGGTTCGGCAACTTACACGCCATAACACAACCAACTCATACCTCATTCGAGGGCAGTTTGATACATATATACATACATTCATATCTGTAGTACAACAAACAGATCTACCATCTGAGCGTGCAAGAGTCTCACCATAGAGAGCGACCGGGAGTGAGCGGGCAGTACCTACCTCCCTAGCGTGTAGTAAAAGCGCCGGTTATCCATACAGAACAAGCACAACACCATGGCAGCCCTACCATCTCTAGACACGCAATCAAAAGTCGTCAGCGACGGTAGGCCAAGTTATCTCATCCATCCATGCTTCTCTCACATCCAGGTTCTATCTGTTAATCTCCACAGCTAACACCGACTTGCAGCAGCCGAGAATTTCGTAGAGCACTACTACGAGTCTCTGAACAAGCGGCAACCACTAGCGCAGTACTACGCCAGCACATCAGCACATCTAACATCGGCATCCGTCAAGCCAGACATCAGCATCAACGGGCAGGTACTGGAGTCCGTCGCAGCGTACGAGGCCCTACTAGACGCGCAGGGTCGCAATGTGCGATACGAAGTCGCCTCCTTCGACGCGCAGCCCGTGAGCCCCGACTACGCCCTCGGATGTCCCTCGGCCTTGTCCCTCTCAGCCCCCGACGCTGCGACGGGGCGCGGCAAGCTCGCCAAGTCCGTCAAGGATGGCGATAGGGTGAGCTTCGCGGTCCAGGTCAACGGCACCATTCGCTACGGCAAGCCCGGGGACACGCCTGCTGCTACTGGCGCTTCGGCGGCGGGAGGGACGGGGAATCCGACGCCCGGAGATGGTGAACCGCTTGAGACGGCGTTTAATGAGGCTTGGCTACTTGTTCCGCATTGGGAGGCGCTGGGCCGCAATGCGCCGCGCGGACTGAGGAGATGGGTCGTCGTTAGTCAGAACTTCCGAGCCTTTTGAACGTTTCTGACAGCGGAGCGGTGAGAGAAATGGGACTTACACTGTACTGTTGCTGCTTGATATCTCGTGGTCTGCTTATGCAAGGGTGTGCTCCTTTGCTAAGATCGGGGAGGGCCCAGGGGATCAGCCTTTGGGATCTCGGCGTGCAGGCTTGGGGTAGAGCTTGAAGAAATGTTAGGCGAGAACAAGACTCGTGACAAGTGCTAGGATGGACGGATGACAGTGGGAGCAGTATTCGTCTTGAATATCTGACGCCTCAGCTCAGCTTAAGTGTTCCTGACGATAGCTGAATAATGCTGAACGCTGCAAGTCGCCTACCTTCTCAGTAAGAAGTAGGGCACTAGCTACGATCGCCTAAGAAGACCATTCATAGTGCGAAATAGAGAAAAACAAATCATACCTCTGCGCTATCTACTATCTATATCATGTATGTATGCTGTCAATTCCAGCTTCATAAGCATCGATGCACCCAATGCCAGTCTAAATACTCAATTCCCACGCTTTCAAGCACACGTAATCATCTCAGTTTCCCAATCGAGATCTATGGTAAAAACACTCTCTATACCTTATAGCATCAGCTTCCAAACTCGTTCCTTCGCCTCCTGTCTCCGTGCTAGGTGGAAAATCCAGCATCATAGAGATCTCATTAAAATAATCTGGGTCACCATCCCGGCAGAAGCCCAGATTTCCAAACAAGCGGATACTCCCTTCGTTATCGGCATGGATCTTAGCGACGAGTCTTTTTATCTTCACGGTCTTTATCCCCTCGGCTCCGACATACTCTTTCATGATATTCTCGTGGTTTTCCGTTAGGTACCGCAAGAAAGCGCGCACAGCAGCCTCGCCGAGACCTTTCCGTCTGTGCTCAGGCAAGGCGATCATGATGTCTATCTCCCCCTTGACATAGCGTGTCTCGTCTCTTCCTTCCTTGGTTCCATTTTGGTGCCCATTTGTATTCCCGTCCCCTTTGTCGTCGTCGTTGTCATCGTCGAGAGGTGTCAAGAATAGATTCACATCCCCCACCATGCGCGACGGCGCATCGTCTTCGCCGGCGCGAATCGCGTCGTCGACGTCTTCGTCTTTGGTAGAATGACTCGTGGGCTGGCATACGATGAAAGTCAGCTTGTCGTGCGCTGTGCGCCATGACTGCTGGTTCTCGTATTCCTCGTCGAGACTTAGGAGGTCTGAGGCTGTTGCTTCGCGGAGGGACTGGGTGTTGTTAGTTAGATGGATTGGCTATTTGATTACATATACTTAGAAATTCTAGATTAAAAGTTTCGAAAATGTATTTTCACGTAGAAAACGGGTGATGGATAGATAATGCATGTCGTCTGAATAAAGTTGAGGTAATTGCGAGGATATGAAACTCAAAATAACATCATGGCAAAAAGGAAGTATGTCGTCTTACTTCATTCTGCATCCATTCATGATACCGCTCGACGTGGTGCGCATCATAGGGTACGAGAAGGATTTTCGAGGCAGAAACGGCTATAGGTTTGCGGTTAGTCAAAATTCTCGACCCACGATGCGCATTCTTACTAAATGATATAGAAAGATAAGCAAACAACTTACCTGTATTCTCATTGACCCTCATTTTACAGGCGAAAACAAGACGCGGGGCGTAGGATGTATAAAGATATGCTACGTGTATGTAAGTTCTATTGTTGCATAAGTGAGAATCGGGCCGTGGGAGAAGTGGAGAGAGAGGCTTTTTGGTGTTTTTTTTTCTTTCGGTACCAACAAACTTGACTTAGAATGTAAGTTTAGATAGTTGAGCTTCCAGACAGGAAACCACAACATCACTAGATCTTGATTAAAAAAATCTCTAATGGTATTTCCTGGGTATCATTCCGACTAGGTAGTTTACATCTATCGCATCGTACTAACGTTACAATACAGCACCCGCAGTAAGTGGCGTAGTTCTATCCGAGCATGCTTTTAGATACACTTCTAAACTAACAGCGTAAATGCATCATCCCCTCTCATAATCCGAAATATTCAATCCTCAACTTGCAGGAGAGGAAAGAGGCTGGCCTGGGCTCCCGTGCCAAGGGGCACCGACGGAGTACCGTACGAGTCATCTGCATAAAGAACAGCATCCGAGAAGGTTCGCCGATCAGGACCAACGCCAAGTCTATCGAGGAGTTCCGACGACTTCTCGGGTATGAAGGGTTGTAAAAGGATGCCTACGATGCGCAACGATTCTGCCGCCATAAAGATGGTCTGCTCAACAGCGACCGTGTCGCCTTCCTTGCTCTTATCCCATGGCGCTGCTTCATGGAAGAATTTGTTGGTCTGCGTTGCCTATTAGTCGCTTGTTACAGAACCTCTACAATAAGAGGAAAAAACTCACATCAAAGACGACTTTCATGATCGCCTTGAGTGCCCAGCTTGGGTTCAAGGCCGTCATGTGATTGTCAACTTTGTTCACGATCTGTTCCAAACACATCTGGTGGCTTTCCACTAGCGGTAGTAATGGTAAACCTTTACTTTCTGTCATGCTTTCCACGGCCTGCCTCGCGCTCCACTGCTTTGGCCGCGTGACTCGGTTGAGCAGGTTGCCCAATCCGCTCTGCAACCCCTTTTTATATTTCTCGACAATAGCGGCATTATTGTAGTCGGAATCTTCAGAGACGTGACCACTGTAGACTAGAAAGTACCGCATCGTATCCACGCCCCAGCGGTCGAGGGCAAAGAAAGGATTGACCACGTTTCCGATCGACTTGGACATCTTCTGCTTGCTCATCAGCCAGTGGCCGTGACTGAGCACCTGCTTCGGCAAGGGAAGGCCCAATGCCATCAGAAAGGCCGGCCAGTAGATGCAGTGGAATCTGACAATGTCTTTGCCGACGACGTGAACATCGGCGGGCCAGCCTCCAGTACGCTCGGAACCGGGCGGCCAATAAGGATATCCTGCCGTGGTGATGTAGTTCACGAGAGCATCCAGCCAGACATAGATTGTCTGACTGGGGTCGTCGGGGACGGGGATACCCCAGTCTAGGCGACTAGCGGGGCGAGAGATGGAGAGGTCCGCGAGATTATTCTCTACCCAGCTGATGACCTCGGCGAACCGATTGCCCGGCACCACCCAGTCGGGGTTGTCTAGGTAAAACTGCAATAGCCTGTCACGGAAGGCGGTCAGACGGAAGTGGTAGTTCCTCTCCTCGGTCCACTCGACGGCGTTGCCCGTCTCGATGGAGGCGATGAAACTCTTGCCGGTCATGGGCGATACCCGCTTCTCGACCATGTTCTCCGGGTAGAACGTTTCGTCGCTCACGCAGTACCAGCCCTCGTGCTTGTTCTCGTAGATATAACCGCTCTCGCGCAGGCGGGCCCAGAAGTACTCGACCGCGTCGCGGTGCTCGGGGTCCGTGGTGCGGATGAAGTGGTCGTTGGCAATGTTGGCGCGTCTGGCGAGATCCTTGAACGTCTCGGCGTTGGCATCGCAAAGCGCCTTCGGGTGCAGGTCCTGCAGCTCGGCAGCACGCTGGACCTTCATGCCGTGCTCGTCGGTACCGGTGCTTAAGTAGGCTTGTCGACCCTTCAGAACCTGCCATCGCTTGAGAACATCGGCGATGAGCATGGAGTAGAGGTGGCCGACGTGAGGGGAGGCATTGACATAGAATATAGGAGTCGTCACGTAGTATGGCTTGTCATCCTGCTGCTGCTGCTGTTGCGACGGCTTGCCGCTACCGCTGATGCTACTATTGAAGCGCATCCGTGTGGCCTGATGGGCTCTACACGATTGGCATACCCAGCCATTGCGCCGGATCGGCACTGTCCTGAGCGCCGAGAGCCGTCGACTAGAGGCTATCATGAAGCGCTCCATAGCCTCACGTTAATAGTTGACCTGGCCCAACTATGCTTTGTAGGACAGGCCTCTGATATTATCGCAGCTCTCCAGTTGGAGTCGGCGTTATCACAGCTGAGCACCCTGCAGCTATAATCTAGAAATTGTAGGGCTTCGGCAGCTACGTAGTGCGCCCCCACTTTATTAGGTAAGTAGTATAAATTAGGTACTAAGTACTTAATCTACCACCATTCCACTGCACTGCTTGAACCATGCCGCTGGCCCATGTAGTCATTTAATTATATTTATTTATTATGCTCTTCGCCGTGATATTGCGATGTTGATTAACGTGTTTATCGCAATAGTTCGGCTAACCTGTGTGGCTTAGTCTCAGATGCCTATCTCTAGATAGCAAGATGTGGGCAAGAATGAGCTGCAAAAATGGGTTGTAACTTCAAGCCAGGTAGAGCCTGCTCTATAAAAAGCCTTGTGTCGTCTCAATAGAATAGAAATACAAAGAAAAGAAAATAGATGCTGACTCGTACAACGCCTCATATTACTCCCCACCATCGTAGTGACATGGCCCCTCTCTCATAACGCCTGAGGCTCAACCAGATAGAAAACTAGTATTCTCTAAAAAGAGACTCGAACTTTTCGTAAGTGAATTCTCATATCTCTCGGGGAAGAAGCCGGAATTCATTCTTCTATTCTTGCAATGTCCCGAGACCAAGCATTTCCTCTAGAACATGATTTACCCACGACAACGACCATGAACGAGCCGAGTTTTACCTCTCAAGATCCTCGGAAAAGGAAAGAGAGGTCGGCAGCAGTAAGAGATTCTATAGCCGCGTCGTCTGAGTTGATGGTCGAATGGATCATGTGCGTTTTCTTCTCCTGAAGAAGAACCATTCTGCTCTCTACCGAGTCTTCTATGCAGAGACGCGTAATTGTGCAGGGACGGGTCTGACCAATGCGATGGCAACGGTCGGCGGATTGCCATTCAGCAGCTGGATTCCACCACCTAGAGAAACAGTGAGTCGATGAGAATGTAATGCATTCGTTACAGAGGAATAGAAAAAGACAAACTTACGGGTCAACAATAAAGACCTGCGACGCCTCGGTCAAGTTGAGCGCCACACCACCTGCCTTCAGGGAAACAAGGAAACACTCTACCTCGGGCTTCTCCATAAAGTGTTTAATAGACGCTTGGCGTTGTGCTGGTGTCATGCTGCCATCCAACATGACAGTCGTGATACCAGCTCGCCGGAGTCGCCACTCGATGAGTTGGAGCATCGTAGTGAACTGTGAGAAGATGATCGACTTGTGGGACGCGTTGTCAGATCGCAGCCTATGTAATTCGTGGACAAGCAATTCGATCTTGGACGACGACGTCCAGTTCTCCATCTTGATACGATTGATGATGGATGACTTTTTGACCAACATCTCGTCCTGCTCAATGCCGGGCTGCTCAAGATCAATAGATAGCGGAATGTGGCATCGTGGACAATCGGGCTCGTCTTGCGAGGCGAGATAGCTCGCGGCACACTGGCGGCAGAAGTCATGCTTGCACTTCGACCGAATCGCTTCCTCGGCAGGTTCGTCGCAAATGCAGCAGACCAAGATATTCTGCCCGCCTTCTCCGGACTTTTTGAGGATGAGATCAGGGTGATCGGCCACTTGGCGCATCTGCATGATCAATCCGAAGATGTTGGCGTAGTTGTTCAGCATGACACCTTGAGCCACGTACGTGTTGAACTGCCGTTTCGTATTGGACATGATGCTACCAGCAAAGTCGTTCTCTTCTTCGCCAAAGAACTGCCGGTCGACATGGATCTCTTTAACGGGCAGTTCCATGACATTGGTGTGATCCTTTTTGAGACGGCGCAACATGATGCGATTCGTCAAGAGACGAAGTTTCCTGAAAGCCTCTTTACCCGAGCCCATATTACCGTACTTCTGAATCGGGTTCAGAAGCTCCTGGTTGAAGACAGATACATGACGCATGGAATAATGGTCGCCTGGGGTCACCGTTAGCTAAGAATACAGGTTCAAGAATAAGGAGACCAACAGTGTCTGCATTTGCTGTCTTCACTCATAGACCATTCGAGAGTAGAGCAGGGACAGTCCTTGCAGAAGTAGGAGGCATATGGCGCCACTTCGAGGAATCGAATCAGTGAGAAGAATTCTCCAATGCGGTTCTGGAGCGGTGTTCCAGTCAAACACCAGCGGTATTCCACATCCAAAGCGAAACAAGCTCTGGCCGTCATCGTTGTGCGCGTCTGTTCCATACGATCAATCAGTCACAGCGTTGAGTAAGACTCAAGGGTCTGAACGTACCTTGATGCAATGCGCTTCGTCGAGGATCACGCGGTGAAACTTGATTTGATGTATGACGCTCTTCTCTTTATACAGCCCTTCCTTCCGTTTCACACCTTTCTCTTGCTTGCGGTACAACGACTCAAGACTGTTGTAGGACATGATAATGACATCGAATTTCTTCAGTTCCTTCACTTTAAGATTCTTGGCTTTAGCGTTTGTTCCATGAAAGACGATCGTCTTGAGTCTGTCGCCAGTGTAGGTGGCAATTTCGTCCTGCCACTGCCCAAGAGCAACAGGCGGAAGGAGTACTAGTGTGGGCATCTTGGCTGGATAGTCAGACATGATGAGCGACACAGCTTGGATGGTCTTGCCAAGACCCATCTCGTCTCCGAGTAAGCCACCTTTCCATGCCGTCTGCTCCATCGCCTTCATCCATGCTAAGCCTTGAAGCTGAAAAGGCTTGAGTTGCAGCGAAATCATGCTAGGCTGCGTGGCTATGCCCGCGTTCAAGTCTGGCATGTTCTCGAGCTCAGTCCACATTGTTCTGAGCTCTGGGTGATTTTCCTCGAGTTTATATCTATCATTCCTGGCGCGCCTACCGCCTCTTCTCTCATTACTTCCTCGCAAAGGGCCAGTGCTCCCACGTGGACGACGGACTGGAGCTCCACGAACTGGACCTGGATTTCTAGTCTCATTACTATTAGCGCTAAAATCAGAGACATCTGAATCGTTGTCGTAATCCTCTTCATCTGATCCAGAATTAAGCCCCTGGTCATTGATCTCGTCGTCACCGTCATCGTCATCACCAACGTCTGAGATCAAAGGGGAACGTCGACGGACAGCAGCCTTTGGAATAGATTTTTTCTGTCTTTTGCGTGGCCGCTTGGGTAGGTCAGTAGCAGCCGATTCACTGTCGGAATCGGGAGACTGGGCCGAGAGCATTTTCTTCAACTTGGGTCGAGAGAGGCGGCTAGTCAGATCACTTTCGGGCTCATCAACAATTGAAGGCACGTTGGCTCTCTTTCGCTTGATTGGGATCGAGAGGCTGGTTGTTGAAACCCTCTGATCCTCCTCACGCTGCAACTTGCGAGCGAGGGCAGCATCGGCAGACTGATCATCCTCGCCATAGAGCTCATTATATTCATCCACCAACTCTTCGTTATCGGAGGGGATAGGTTGGCGCTGTCGCTGAACGCGAGTACGATCAGACAAACGCAAGGGCGCCTTGTCGTCCTTATCATTCTTGATGTCATCGTCATCGTCATCGGAAGGATCGTCGGGCAGCTCAAGAGTCAAGCGGCCCCGACGGGGACGGCCAAATGATTTAGAGGCAGAGGCGGAGACGCTGGTAATGCTCTTAGCAGGAGGCGCTGGGGTGACGGCAATGCTGGTGGCGGGAGTAGAATATTCGCCATCCGAAGTATTGGTGAGCGGGGTGGGCGCTGAAGAAGCAGAGTCACTGCTGGCTACAACAGGAACCACGGGTTGTTTCTTGGGCGGTCTGCCTCGACCGCGCTTAGGAAGGTCGATGGATGCCTGCTCAAGTTCTTGCTGGAGTTGTGCCGCAGCTTGAAGCTCATCTAAGGCCCTGGCTGCTGCCAGGGCCTTCGCAGCGCCAGTAGTGCGTCTGGTTTGTGGTGCCATGATGCACAAACGGCTGTGGTGAAGATGCGTAGCAGATACGGATGTGGCCAGGAACGCCAAGGTTGAGATTAAGTATTGCGCGAGAAAGACTAGACGAGATGACACAGGGCTGCCAATCGCAACATAAAAACACCCAATGTTGTGGCCAGAACCAACAGAGAATGAAAGCGTGGGCTGGTCTGGTCACAACAAGAAAGAAAAGCAGAAAAAAGGACTGGATTAAAGTTAGAGCTGCGAAGGGTAAAATGAGGAAAAAGAAAAAGTGATTGGCAGAGTCTCAGGGCAACGAAGGCAAGGGCAGAGGCCCAGCAACTCCGGGAATGTACTTACGGGCAGTCGCTACCTCCTGCTTGGAGGGGTACTGTACTTTATTCACTGGGTACCTGCTCAGCAATCTCCAATTAACGCGCCCCCAGCTTTACAAAGCGCGAGATCACGTGATACCGATTGAGGCAAACTTATACCATGGGCCAATCATGGACGTTCAAAAGCAATTAACATCCCTGAAGAGTTCCCACCAGAGTGGTCGATAGCTCCTTACTAGTCTATACTAAGTACTGGATGGGCCTGCTGCAAGCTCTTTACACGCCACCCTTATGCGGCCGGGGCACCGGTACGTCCGGGCCTAAGCGTGACAGCTAGATTTATGTAGGTACCCTAACTGAGTAATGTTGTATGGCAACATCCAAGAAAGGTACCCGTTGCGCCGCCATTGATTCAAATGTCGCGCTTGTTGCCTTTTGTAACGAGATTTGCCACAACAAAGAACTCAACGAATCCCAATAAACCACCAGATACTGTACATGTTGGCCCTGTACTGCACTGTACATTGACTTGCGCGTTTAGGTTGTTTTCCTGCAACCCTTCTTTCTGACTTCGGGTTTCTTCTCATGAGCCCTTGGTCCTGCAGAAGCTTTTCTTCTCGTGAACACGCCTACCTTGTTATACAGAAACTTGATTCGTTTGCTGGACGTCTTATATAGACAACAGGCCTCACTAACCACCCTCTGGCGATCGATTCGTTGCAGGATCTTATCCTCTTGTACCATTCTCTCTACACATCTCATCTCCCCAGCATCTTTCGCTTGGTTCACTCACTCACTCTTCCATTCAGTCGACTATGTACGCCAAATCCCATTTGATGTTTCTTAGCTGAAGGCTGATCAACTACTCAGGAGCCACAACACTCGCCGGTCCATATCAGGGCCCCATTCGGCCTTGACTAACTACTTGGCCTCGAACAACATTTCTGCAGCCCAAATTCGAGCCGATGCCCAAGCTCGTCGAGCTGCTGCTGCGGCTGACAGTTCTTCCAACACACCAGCCGCAGGAGAACTCCAGCCTGTTACAGAAGAACAAGCTGAGGTAGACGAGGACGAGGACGAGGATGAGGTTGTCGCGGGCACATCAGCTGCAGCGGCGGCTCGTCGCGCAAGGCAGAAGCGCAAGAAACGAGATGAAGCCATCGAAAAGATCAAAAAATCAAAGGCGTACAAGAAACGGAAGCGTAATGCCGACGACTCTGACTCCGACGATCTTGCTCTTGCCCTCTTCAATGAGAAATTGGCACCTTTACCGGGTCAGATGAGCAACTGCGAAATCTGTAGCAAACGCTTTACCGTCACGACATACTCCCGCGCTGGACCCGACGGTGGCTTGGTCTGCAACTCTTGTGGCAAAGACCTTACGCAAGATGAGGATGCAAATAAGAAATCAAAGAAAAAGAGGGGCCCCGCACCAAAAGGCGGCGCCGGCAGGCGTAAGATACAGAGCCGCATTTTGGACGGCACTTATACCGTTGGAGCCAAAAACCTCATGACGCTTTGCATTGAAACCTTGGCAAACAACATTGACCTAGCTGACGACCTCGGCGATCTTCCCCCTCCTGTCATTGATCGTATCGCGAGACTCCTTTCGAAAACTCGTCTTCTTGACCCCCGCACCCTCGATCTCTTCCTTCAACCACATCATGATATCATCAATATCTACGACGCTGCGAAGCTCAAATCAGACGACTTCATCAAGATCTTTCAATTGGTACCGCAGCTGAAAAAGCTAAAATTACGCAATGCAATCCAGTTCACGGACACGGTCATGCAATACCTCATCACCAGAAATATAGCCCTCGAGAGTATTTACATTCACGGAGCCAATCTTATCGGCGAGGACGTATGGATGGAATTTCTGACCAAAAAGGGCGCACACCTAAAGGGTTTGCAGATCTACTACACTGACAAGCATTTTGGTGATAAAGCCGTTGGCCTGCTGCCAAGCGTGTGTCCCAACCTCACACGCCTAAAGATTTGTCACAACCAAGAGCTTTCTGATCAGGGTATCGAGTGCATTGCTAAACTCAGTAATCTTGAGCATCTGAGTTTGCAGTGCATGAAGAAAACTTCCTCGAATTCTTATATCAAGGTGATTGAGAGCATTGGCCCACAGCTTCGAACATTTTCAATCAAGAAGGTATCTGACGTTGATGATCGCTTGCTTGATGCTCTTCATGAAAAATGTACCAACCTTTCCAAGTTGCGCATTACCGAAAGCGAGTTCATGACAGATGCCGGGTTTGCCCGACTATTCCGAGGCTGGAAGAACAAGCCACTCACATTCCTTGATCTACAGAAGTGTCGCTACGTTGACGCGTCCAGACCCCGAGACAATGAACACAAAGTCGGTCTCTGCTCAGAGGGATTCGAAGCGTTGATGGAGCATTCAGGTGACAAGTTACAAAATCTGAATGTACATGCTTGCCGACATATTCCTAGGGAAACATTCGAAAAGGTCTTTTCTGGTGACAAGAGCTATCCCAAGCTACGTCATCTTGAGATCTCCTTCTGTGAGGAGGTTAACGATTTTGTCGTTGGATCCATTTTTCGCAGCTGCCCGGATTTGAAGGAAGTGAATGTTTTCGGATGTATGAAGGTGAGTATAAATCATAGTCCTCTGGTCGGTTCGTTGTCAAAGTACTAAATGAGCTTACTACATAGGTTAAGGATGTTCGAGTGCCAAGAGGTAAAATCCTTGTTGGTGTTCCTAATGCATTAGGCATGCGAATCGAAGGAGTAGATGACTAAAGCTGTCAAGAATTCTTCTGGTTTAGAATGAATGTCTGGCTTCCCAAATTCGCCTACATGACAGTGTATCATAACCCTTCGCTCAAGACCGCTAGAGTTTCTGAAGCAAGGATGGCGTTGTAATTTAGACTGAGTGATAAGCGACTCTGTGTAATACCTTGATACTGGCATCGAAATCACCAACTCATGGCTAACTACATGGAGGTCAAGAGACAGCCCTCTGCGAGTGGATTTCACTGATAGAGACTACTTTGAGGCTTCGGTGCATTCAATTCCCTGCTGTAAATTGATAGTCATCTCATTTCCGTTATACTACGAGGAAGATGGATGAGGAAGGGCAGTTTAGCAATTTAGCTACGTAAATGAGATTACAGATAATTCCTTGACTAGGTACTTAGTATGTTTTGATGATGCTCAGGGGATTGACTCAGAGAGTGGGTTTAGCAAGTTCAATAGATTCACGATTCGCTTATGTTGTTTAACTGATTCAGCCCATGTCTTATGGGTTTATAATAAGCCCTCCCGGGCCAGCAAGTCGTGGTTGTTCAAACTGTATTCGTTCGCCGTGTATCGCTTCCCTGGATTTTCGGTTATGTTAAATTACTAGTTACTGCTTCCGATGACTGCCAGCAAAAAAATCTAATTATGTTGCCGTTGGTCATGCGAGGTTACTTTTCAAGACTCCTGGTTGGAAATTAAGATTCAGTATTTCCTAGTGTATCTAGTTACTCCAGGTTCGTAAACTGACCTGATATGTAGGAGACAACCTTGAAACAATTAAGATTCTAGTCTTCGTTCTGTCTTTTGTAAACTACTCATTGCATTAAGAACCTATATGTCACGGTAGGTATATAATAGCAAACGGCCAAGTCGCTCGACTTGCCAACGTTCTATCTTTTGATAGTGTTGTGGTTTAGTGCTGCAGTTCTGTTCCGTGACAGTATACTTGAGGTAGGCGCTTGTCTTCTCCGCGAGGGCTGCATAACTCTTTGCAAGGAGTCTCCTTAATGAGCCGGAGCTTTGCCTTGTCTAGTGACACCATGACTTGTACTCTCGTGTTCCGAAACATCGTGGTACGCATACACTATCACAAGGTTGAGATAAGCCTATAGAGGTGTTTTAGAGCCCCTCGCACAAAAATTTAAATTCAACTTTAGCCGAGAGGGATCTGACACCTGTTTATCTGCGTATATGTTGTACACCTATGATATACAAACTTACTCGATGAAACTAAAACTAGGTTGTTAGACTATCCACCGCGTTTACTAGCAGGCTACTCTAGGAAATAAACAAACACTAATTGCTTCTGCCCAGTTCTTCGGGTCGCGTCACGTCAAGATGTCGATGGCACGAAAGCTAGCATATGTATACATCACTACGATTGGACTCTTTACTAGCTGCATTGGTATTGTATTCTTTCCTCACACAAATTATCCAAATTCCATCATGCATTGCTTACCTGTCCATTGCCCAATTTCAATACAGAACCAGTAATGAGAAAAATACTCCATTGCTGCTCTCAACAGGCACGCAAACAACCGCTGGATGTTGGGTTGGACAGACCACCGTCCTTAGCTAAGCTAGTTCTGGCCGAACTACTTCGTCTGGTTGGTGAGCTTGAAGACCGAGACCAGCCATTGCTGGCGGACATACTAGATGCGGATGATTAAGTCCAGCACTTGGTACATCTACCGCAGTCGAGTGAATAGACAGGTTGTATATGTCCAGGGAGGTAGGAGTTGAGCTTGAATAGATAGATTGGTCAACTCATCTATTCTCGCTTCACGGTCCCAAGTTTTCATGCTCAAATCTCCAGATTCCATCGCATTTACCTTCTGAGCCAGTGTTAAGCTAATGGTCCTGAGTCACCCTATGAGTAGCTTGATAGCATGCTCAGATATATAGGTTTTCTATAACTAACCTGATCTTAGTGAGGTTCTTCGCATAAGAATTCGCTAAGACTACTCATGACTAGGGATAATTTTACCAAATTCTTACTCTTTCTTGGTGCTAAAAATGCAAGTAAGTGTACTATCTGGAACATGTCATATATCACGACGATTAATCGCAGTTCACTGATTTATCTCCATGAGGTATTCCGTATAACGTTGGATCCTCGATCTGAGCTATCTCCTTGTGAAGCCAAGATATCCCCCATAATTTTGTATCGCTATTAGTGCTCGACTTGAAGTGTTCGGACTGACTATTGACAATCATAATATATAATCGGAAGATAGCCTTTTCCCTCCGTTTATCCTAAGTATATAGGCTACACTCGTGCTTCTCGAGGCCTGACCTAATAAGAAGTTGTCTCTGGAGCTTAAAGCGGTTATCAGATAGCTCTCGACAGTAAGTCATTATTTTCAACAGAACCCGATTTGACGAGTGCTCTTTTCGTTCGTTCACTTCTGGTCAATTGACTAGAGTTTTAAAGATTCAGTAGAAAGATTTGCACGAAATCATTTAAAGTCACTTGGAGCGTAAAGTCGTATGTTCACGACCAATTATATTCCATCTTTACCCTCTGAACGATTAATTTATATATAAAAGTATGGGCTCATATGTTGGCGAATAACGTATGTTGTCGTCATCCGAGAAAGTGGGGGTCATGCGGATTTAACCCGCCCTCCTCTTGCGCCATGTTCAATAAGCGATGTCGCCTGAGAGTATAAAATAGACAAGATAGATACTCAAGATGGGATCGCTGGGTGATAGAAAATCCGGTGAAAATGCCACTGCCGGCAACTCAACCTCGCCGGCCTTCGACATAAACCGCATCGCCGTCATCGGCGCGGGGCCGAGCGGTCTCGCGTCAGCAAAGCACCTCCTGGCCGAGGGCTTCTCGTCCTCGCAGATCGACATCTACGAGCAACAGGCCGAGGTAGGCGGAGTATGGAATTACAGCGCCCTCACATCTTCTCAGTTGCTACGCGTGCCGCAGACGGATGCGCACGCGGATCCAGATCCGCCTATCTATCCGGAAGAACCCGCAGAGGAGGAAAAAGATGAGTATGAAGATTACGTATTCGACTCGGATGAAGAAGCTAGCACAGCCCCTGGGTCGGGCGCATGTTCGCTACCGCCCGTGTCGCGAAAGGAGAAGAAGCCGCCGATATTCCCGAATCCTATGTACGATGACTTGTATACGAATATCCCGCATACGCTGATGCGGTATTCGGACCTGGGCTTTACTGCGGATGGGAGAGGGAAGGGGTCACATGAGAGTTGTGAGATCTTCCCTCCGAGACAGGTCGTGCAGGAGTATTTACTGCACTACGCTCGCGATGTGCGGCATTTAGTCCGATTCTCGACGCAGGTGACGGACGTCTCTCTGCAGACCAGCGCACCAGGAGCAAGCTCAGGAGAACAGCCACAAATTAGAGATAAATGGACCATCCGCTCGACGAACCTTCTCACAGAAATTTCGCGCACAGAGACCTACGATGCAGTAGTCGTAGCATCAGGTCACTATTCCGCACCATATATTCCATCGGGAATGCCTGGAATTTCCGAACTCGCTACCGCCCACCCTGATGTGATCTCGCACTCAAAGACATATCGCAAAGCATCCGCGTTCGCCGGGAAGCGCGTCGTGCTCGTCGGATCCGGGCCGTCGGGGCTAGACATCGCATCCCAAATCAGCGGCGTATGCGAATCTCCCCTCATCATCTCAGCGCGCAGCCCCATACCCGAAGACATGGCCGCGTACCTGGGCGTAGGGGATAAAGTGCGCGTGGTCGGAACGATCAAGCAGTTTCTTGTCGACGAAAAGGGGATCGAGGTCCATTCTGCTCCGCAGGTTGAGGGGGAGATCACGGAGCGAATAACAAACGTCGATGCGATTATTTTCTGCACAGGGTATTTGTATACTTTCCCCTTTATCTCCGCATCTTCCCTGCCATCTTCCACACCGTCCTTAATCACGGACGGCCGTCGGGTGCACGGCATAGCGAGACATTTCATCCACACCTACCACCCGACCCTAGTCTTCCCAGGTCTACCCATCAAGATCATCCCCTTCCCGCTCGCAGAAGCACAAGCAGCGGTGTTCTCGCGGCTATGGACGAACAGACTCCCATCACCCTCGCACGAAGAACTGCAGCGCTGGGAGCGCGAAGACGAAGAAGGCAAAGGCTTCGAAGGGATTAAGGTGCCGGGGAAGTCGTTCCACACTTTTCCCAAGGGCGGCGATGCGCGGTACATCAATGCGCTGCACGATTGGGCTCTGCGCGCGCGAGACGAAGGAGGGAAGAAGGGGAAGGAACCGCCGTTTTGGGGCGACGAGGAGCTCTGGCAGCGGACTATCTATGCCCAGGCCAAGATCCAGTTTGAGAAGACTGGGCGCAAGGCGAAGACTTTACTGGAGCTTGGGTTTCAGCATGAGCGGGAAGATAGGGGCGATATTGAGAGAGCCAAAGGCGAAGAGCGGACTGATGTTGCTGGTTAGTCTAACTCGGTCGATCCAAATTGGAGAATCCCTACGTAAATAACTCGGTAGTTGGATGGATGGCTTGAGTCGATTACGGATTATTAGAGATGAGCGATGGTGAGTTTAACACTAGAATTGCACTTCCACATATGATATGGTATGATAAAGTTAGAATAGGCTTTCTATATACAGGATCGCTCAGCCCTATACAAATCCCTGCTGAGATTTATACCCTTTGAAATATATACAATGTTATCAAGGTAATGGTCGTCATATATCATGATATCCTTCGTCAACCCAACCCAAGATGGACCGCTTCATGCTCTGCCTCCCTCCAACGCCTTATATGCCTTCACGAAATGCGCAGCAAATGACCACCACGGAGATATCCAATTCCCAATCCGATCCAACTTGAAAAATCCTTCTCCTTTCCTTTAAGCTCTTGTCTAATTCGCCGCGCCCATATCTTGCTGGACCCAGTCGTTGAGCTGTGCCTCGAGCTGGTCGTCGCTCATATCCGTTGACGGCGTTGTACCCTGCCACCAAACGTAGTCGTCGTCCTGTCTCTTCTTGAGTGCGATCTCGATAGGCGAGCAGCCGGAGATGGGGCCGAGGTAGTACAGGTGGGCGATGATGTCAAGACCGAGCGTGGCGGCGTTACAACCGAGCGAACGGGTGCCGTCGCACTCCTTGATGTCACTGACGCTGTACGAGGTCGTCGTGGAGCTGCCGTCCGATAGCCAGAACTCAGGGGTCGTGTGCGCGTAGTTGAATACGATGGGCGGTAGTCGAGGCACGGGGTCGTCGAGATGTGTCACGCGGTACTCGATGCCCGGCTGGTCCGACACGAACTGCGCGAACGCGTCGTTGCCCACGCGCGGGCTGCCGAAGTTGATGATGTCCACCTCCAAGCCCTGCTGTCGTGCGTAGGCGGCGCCCAGGGAGCTGACGGCTGCACCGAGAGAGTGGCCGGTGAATACGATCCTGTAGCCTGGGTTGGCGGCCTTGGCGGCCTTCACGGCATTTAGAACGACATCGGAGATCTCATCCCAAGCCAAGGCGAAGCCGGAGTGGACTTTGCAGCCAGATCCGAGGTTGCAATCCTCCTGGAGGAAAGTCAAACTGGTTTCTCATATCAGCATCGTGACTTTCTGGATCTTGAAGATGATTTTTGACAGAACTTACTCTGTGATCCAGTTGCGCAGAGAATGAGATCCCCGAACAGATGCGACAATAACCTGGTTCTTCGCATCCGTAGATACGAAACCTTGGATGTCGGTCTTCGATCCCCTGTTTTCGTGTAAGTTAACCTGCTACACAATATGCCATAGGTGACGGCGAATACAACGTACGAGTAGGTAGCAGTGATCTTAGCACCAGCAGCGGTGACGTCTGGGCAAGCGCCTCCAGAGCAAGTCACAGTAGAACCCACAGGGCTGCCGCTGTTGCAGTAAGATGCGCCGGCGTATTGGGCATAGAGTTCGAAAGTGGTCAACATATCAGACGAAACAGCTGCTGCCGCTGATCATTAAACATTAGTCATCAGAAATCACAGTATAGTTATTGGGCTATGTAGCAGCATACATCGTCCATTTAGCATAATCTCTGGTGCCGCAATGGGCGAACCAGCGGCTGTGAGCGCAAAGCTCGAGATGAGCGACCAACTGACTGGCTTCATCTTGGTCTTCGGGAAGGGGGAGTGAGCGAAGGGATTGAGCAGCAAGTTTGAGACAAGAGACACTTCTGTACCCGAAGCAGTGAGCTTGTTAGAAGTAGGCTGCTGGTAACGGAATCCTCATTTCATATCTCTCAAGACGGGCTCGTGATTTTTATATAAATCGACATAGCTTAGATAGGTACTCATACAGTAGCACGCGAGCAAGGGGTCAGGATGGTCCTGCATTAAGCGCTAAGCTCCCTCGCCCATAAATGCCTTCCCTCTTAGTTTTGGGGGCTGGTATATCCCACGAGATTCCAATATCTAACACAGGGGGAATGTCTTGAAACGGAATGGTGGTATTGCCGCTACCAGTCTTCACGCGGGGACGCGAAAACAGCGTCAAAGTATCCCAACCCCAATACAGCAGCACACTGCTGTCTTCGGGGGTATTCCTCGGCATCATGATGATCGTGGTTAGCTTCCCGCATGGGGTATTGACGGCCAGTGAGCTGCGCTGGGTTCGATTGGTGACCGAAATTCGAGGGTCAATATACACCATTGGTGAATCCTCAAAGCAATCGTCCAGACAATTTGGAGAACAGGTGAGGATTGACCGGGGCTAATTGCCGCATTTGGGACTTCAGGGGTCGTTGGCTCAACTCCTTCGTGTGGGGTAGTGCAGATTCTCTCCGCAAAATGTCAGCCACGCGGCCAATTTCCTTTGTTGAAGAAACTGTTCGTGATACAACCTTGATGACAGCCCGATATCCGTGACATCACCCCGGAAGTACGCCTCTTCATAAAGTACCGTCGCCAGGGACGATGGCATTTCTTGATAGAAAGAAACGTAGAAGAAGACAACGATCTGTGGAGTATCCCGATTTAATTAAGATTATCTGGCGCCTCGATGCCCTAACATTCCTTAGGCTCAACGTTTTTTTAGGGCTGCTGTAGTTATTCCTGGTCCCGCTGCGCTCTACCATAAGCGGCAAGGAGTGTCAGCATAAGTAGAAACGTTGGGTTTCCCGCTAAAATGGCTATATGGATGGCATCCGATCCATGGGCGGTGAATCGTGGGCGAGGATGCGGTACCGCTCAACGGTACTCTGAAACCCGGGAAGTACGGCTCAATTCGTCTTACACCCTTCTTCATGACCGCATCAGCCACGTTCACCTTCTACTCTTGTCTTTGGTTCCCGAGCTGTTGCATTCCTAAACCAGGTTGATATGTTTCCAAACGGCGCTTATTTACGACCACCAACACACCAGCCTTCTTGGCTTAATAGAGGCCGGAGACTAGTTGTATAATAGAGCAGAGTTCGTGCCTAGATAGGCATTCCGAAAGATGTTGATGTCTCCCTCAGACCTTGAAGCTTGGTCGTTTGTTTCCTCTTGGGGCTGACTAGATGTTAGTCTGGAACTGTCTGACGAAGATAGTAACGGTGGAAGGAGCTGAAGAGGCTTGTGTTCATCAGCTTCGATCGAACGCAGCATTTTCCGGTCAGATTTTCGTCGTGTCAGCCCGGGATCTTCACGCTTTTGGTCTCACGTGCATGTTGTATGTACCTAACCAAAGGGCTTGCGCAATGTGACGTTGAGCGAGCGACGCCACCTCGGCTTTTCACCCGTCAGATAAAAATAAAGACACAAACGACTGCCGAGCTTGCATGTGATAAGTGAACATCTTCATGAGGCTCAAGCTGAGTGTGAAATTGGTGTGGTATGGAGTTTGTGATGTTGTACACGAAAAGCCCGAAACCTTAAAGCCCGCAAAACGTGACGGGATCTGGGGATGGACTCTCTATATATTAAGCCTTATTATCCCACCTATTGTTTATGTATCGAGTTGTATCTTCAGGTGCATGTCTAATTCGATAGATCATATCATACGATTTACAACAGCAAGAATTGGGAAAGGGGAGAGGGTGAAATGACCATATGGCACAGGCTGGAAGTAGCTACGGCTGTGCCTGACATCCGATCAACGTAGATCTCGGCCTGACCCGGTGTCTCACCTACGCTATTTAGCTATCTGTCGTGCATGAATTTAATGTTTAATGCAAACAAACGGACGCAACGACAAATCAATCCCAAACGCCCTTCTTAGGTTACATTGAGCTTACGTCTACCTATTATACCTACTATACAGCTTGCATATCATATTGATCCGAACTTGTGCCCGTTGCGGATCATAACGAATGGATACAATCTACTAGTAGTACGAATAGCATATACCCCGCCAAAAATTGTCTTCGGTATACCTACTATTGCTAGTAAGTATATACTTGGATAGGTCGGCGTCAAGGGCTGATAGTGGTTAAGTGTATCCTGTAATGTGACCCGTCTTAGTCACGATGCATTAGCAGCGGCCAGGATTCCCCGCATGCCACTCCGAGTCCCCCAGAGACCGCTCCCAGAGAAACGTGCCGTGTCAATGCTGCGTCTATGACTCGTTGTGGTCATTCTTCCACCAGTCAAACGACCTGCATCGGCTCAGGTGTATTGAAAAAGGAGGCCCTTTCTGCTGCCTCTCGTTCACCCTTCATTCCCTTCTTTTCGCCCACCCTATACATCTACTTATTAACAGCAACGAATCCAAGCCTTGTGTTTGAATGAAAAACCTGTTCTCGCGTTCAGCTGTACGACGTAGGCTGCGACCTGCCGCTTGGCATTATGCCTAGCAGAGACTTTTATTATTTTGATGACAACTGAGGCATACCCTGCTTAATACCTAAGATGAGAAAAGGGAAACCACGAAACAACGATGCTCATGGATGTAAGTTCGCGAAATCTAAGATCCAGTTGACGTCGGAGAGTGTATCAATTCAGGGACCATTCACCGCCTTGGTGCTCCGTTCTCCAGACAAGAATGATGGCTTCGCCATAACAAACGCAGACGCTGCCCCGCTAGACTTACGCGAACGTGCGGGATACAGAGCAGAGGGTTTCTGTCGTGGAGAAAGGTTCCACCACAATCCTGTTGGCAGGCATTATAGAACGTCAGATATGACACTGGCAAGAACAAGGGGGCTTGCTTGTCTTATCCGTGATCAAGGCAGGAGGAGTGCATGTGGTTGTGCATTCGGCCAAGCGTTCCGAGCCAAGCGGAATCTCCTGGGTTGAGATCAGCCAACCCCGTTAGGGGAAAACGGGGCTTGGCCATAGTGCAACCCAAGATCCGCGCCGCCGCTAATTTTTTTTTATTTCCCGGAATTTTGCCTTGACCTTTGCTCCTTAGCGCTCCCATTCGTACTCGCTTGAATTCCGGATGCCCGGCGCAAAAGAGTTGTCTGAGAGGAATACGCGGGAAACCCAGTCGTATTCAAGACCAAAATTTTACAGGCGGTAACCCTGTCGATGACGGTGTACTGCAGCTTTTTTGTCTTCAGCTTCATCCACCCATCATATCATACATACATACATAACCATAGCAGAGCCTGCTATACATACTGCCGCAGCGGGCCGGTTCGCACGCACACGTGAGGGCGGCCCCATGAGAGAATTGAGACTGGGTTTCCTGGCTACGGTGGCATTCGGAAATTACAAATGCCCTCGTAGTACCTCTATCGATTCTCTAGCAGGGCTGTAGAAGAAACCCATGTCTTAAGTACGTAAGTACAGTAGTGTATATAGTCTAGCGAATCCATCATTGGTTTTTTTTTCTTCTCTTTTCCCTTTTCGCTCGTGTCTTAATTCCGTAAAGGACCGGCACCCCCCATAATAGACAGCAACGCGGTCTTTTAGGCAGGGGAGCTAGACATAGTAGCTTAGAATCCCGTTGTTTCTTAATTCGTAATGTTCAATCTGGAATCGCCTCCGGGCCTCCGCAGCCGCGGTGTCGCGTTGCTGGCGCTACTTTTACCGTCGCTAGCGTCGGCCGCCGCGTTAGACAGCCGTGATCCTGTCCCGGCCGGTTTCGCCTCTCCGCCTTATTACCCGGCGCCCTACGGCGGCTGGGACGGCGATTGGAGCGATGCTTACGAGAAGGCGGCGGCGCTGGTCTCGCGTATGACCGTAGCTGAGAAAGTCAATATTACAGCCGGAACCGGTATCTACATGGTAAGACCTCACAGTTTCTCAAATTGGCCCCTTTTTCTATTTACGTATGCTTTTACGTTCTTAGTATGACTAACAGACTTCGTCAAGGGTATGTGAAACGGAAATTGTATTCCGCGAAGAGATGTGATAATGTTGGTCTAACCAGACCCTCAAACAGGACGATGCGTAGGTAACACGGGCAGCGCCTTGCGCGTGGGCTTTCCCCAACTCTGTCTGCAAGACGGACCTCTAGGCGTCCGCACAACGGACAACATCACCGCCTTTCCAGCAGGTATCACCACGGGCGCGACATGGAGCAAGGACCTGATGTACCAGCGCGGCGTGGCGATGGGCGAGGAATTCAGGGGCAAGGGCGTGAACTTCTACCTCGGGCCGTCTGTCGGCGCCCTCGGCAGACAGCCTCGAGGTGGACGAATTTGGGAGGGTTTCGGCTCGGATCCCGTGCTCCAGGCTGTCGCAGGCGCAGCGACGATCAAGGGTGTACAGGAGCAGGGCGTTATATCGACGTTGAAGCACTACATTGCCAACGAGCAGGAGATATATCGCATGTATAACCCCGTGCAGCAGGCTTACAGCGCGGATATCGGTTGGTCCTCTCTGTGAACATATATGAAAGGTCGTAGACGCGCTTGGCTGACCTAATTGTCCAGATGACCGTACTCTACACGAAATATACCTTTGGCCCTTCGCGGCGGGTGTCAAAGCTGGCACAGGCGCCGTCATGACTTCGTATAACGCAGTAAGCACAGCTCACTATAAAACACACAAGTAGTGTTTCCAACTGACAACTCTCAATAGGTGAACGGATCTGCATGCTCTCAAAACGCGTACCTCATCAACGGCCTCCTAAAGGACGAGCTAGGATTCCAAGGCCTCGTCATGACGGACTGGCTAGCACAGATCTCGGGCGTCGGATCCGCCCTCGCAGGCCTGGACATGTCGATGCCAGGCGACACATTCGGGAACAACATCCCGCTCTTCGGGTACAGTAACTGGCAGTACGAGCTCACGCGCTCCATACTCAACGGCTCGGTGCCCGTGGACCGGATCAACGACATGGCGACGCGCGTCGTAGCGGCCTGGTACAAGATGGGCCAGGATGCGGCCGACTACCCGCCGCCCAACTTCTCCTCCAACACGGCGGACCGCGTGGGCCCCTTATATCCGGGCGCACTAATCTCGCCAACAGGTGTGGTTAACGAGTACGTCAACGTGCAAGCAGACCATAAGACGGTAGCGAAGCAAGTCGCGCAGGAAGCCATCACCCTGCTCAAGAACGACGATAGCTTTCTTCCCATCACGACGTCGGCGCCGCTGTTCGTGTTCGGCACCGACGCCCAGGCCGATTCCCAGGGCATCAACTCGTGCACGGACAAGAGCTGCAACCGCGCCCTCCTCGGCATGGGCTGGGGCTCCGGCAGCGCCAACTACCCGTACCTCGACGACCCGATCAGCTCGCTGAAGCGCAAGGCCGGCAACGTCAGGTACTACAACACGGACTCGTTCCCCAAGGTAGCCGCGGCCCGCGACGGCGATGTAGCCGTGGTCTTCATCAACTCGGACTCGGGCGAGAACACGTACACGGTAGAGGGCAACCACGGCGACCGGGACGCGACCGGGCTATCGGCGTGGCACAACGGCGACGACCTCGTCAAGAACGCCGCGGCGGCATACGAGAACGTCGTGGTCGTAGTCCACACCGTCGGCCCGATCATCATGGAGCCATGGATCGACCTACCCTCCGTCAAGGCCGTGCTCGTAGCCCATCTGCCAGGACAGGAGGCGGGCGACTCGCTGACCGAGGTACTGTTCGGCGAGGTTTCGCCCAGCGGCCACCTACCGTACACCATCCCCGTGTCCGAGGATGACTACCCCGCCAGCGTGGCCATCAAGTCGACGCCCAAGCTCAGCCAGATCCAGGACACGTACACGGAGGGTGTGTACATCGATTACCGCCACTTCAACAAGGCAGGGGTAAAGCCGCGCTTCGCCTTCGGCCACGGCCTAAGCTACGCCAAC
The DNA here is from genome assembly GCA_007182795.1 of Xylaria flabelliformis. Lineage (NCBI taxonomy): Eukaryota > Fungi > Ascomycota > Sordariomycetes > Xylariales > Xylariaceae > Xylaria > Xylaria flabelliformis. Next base: position 512,055 of record VFLP01000012.1, read on the forward strand.
TTCAGCTTCTCGAACGCGACTATCGCGCGCTCGGGCGGACAGTTGTCCTCTATCCCACCAGCCCGTTCGTCGAAACCTGTCTCTCCCGTAGCTAACATAGACACCGCCCTCCCGCCCGCCGCAGACGCGTATTACCCGGCCGGCTTTGTCAAGATCTGGCGATACCTGTACTCGTGGCTAGACAAGCTGGAGGCGGACGCCGCGCACGCGATCGGCGCAGCAGGTAGCAGCAAGTACCCTTATCCGACAGGCTACTCGCCAACACAGAAGACCAACGGGCCTCCCGCAGGCGGCGCGAGCGGCGGCAACCCGGCCCTCTACGACGTGGCATACACGCTATCGGTGACGGTCACCAACACGGGGACCACGAAAGCATCCGGCAAGGCCGTCGCGCAGGCATATGTGCAGTTCCCCGAGGCGGCAGACAACGGCGGGTTCGACACGCCCGTCATTCAGCTGCGCGACTTCGCCAAGTCGGACACGCTCGCGCCCGGCGAGAGCGCGACGCTGACGTTGCAGCTTACGAGGAAGGATGTTAGTGTGTGGGATACGACGGCGCAGAATTGGATCGTGCCGAATCCGGGGGGCAAGTATGGCGTCTGGATTGGCCAGGCGAGCGATGATTTGAGCGTTGTTTGCTATACGGATACCCTGGCTTGTGGGAATGGTGCTCAAGGCCCCTAAGAGGTCACGATGAAATAGATATAACGATATTTGTGTATGGTCTAATGAGCAGTAGGATAATGCCCCTATTCTGATAGTAGTATATTCATAATGACTCGTATGAGTTCCAATGTAGTTAAGTCTATACAAGTAGATATAGTCAAGGTAAACAAGCTCTTCTTGGTTCCTCTATATGCTCCTTCATACTTCATACATAGAAAATATTGCTGGCTTCGTGAGTGGCTACTTAACTCGCTCATGTGAAGCTAACTTATCCTATCGAAACTATCATAGTAAGATGTTAAGAGTTCAGACTTCAATATGCACAGAATTTATAGGTGCCTGGTAGTTGTAGCGAAGGGGGGTATCATAAGATAACAGCTGTGAGACGGTTCAGGACAATGTACAATTTTCTTAGCTGTTCAAGTATGATACATATCTATCGAGCGCAGCTTCCTCCTGACAGCACCCTAGAGTTGGAAATGCCGTGTTATTATACAGTCGCATGCGTTAGCGAGGTGATTCTCCCCAATTTCGCCTGTGAGCAGAATCCTTCTTTTCCCGCATCGTGGTATTTGCTCGGGCAGAAGCTTTCGGATCTGCCATTACATTTCGAGCCACATGATATCGACGGGTAGGATATTGGGAAGCGGTCACATCGATAGGTAAGTCCGCTTCTTGTCTTTGCGATGTTGTAGTGTTTTTCGGCCATTTCGAGTCCTGATGCGGCTCAGGAAGCCGTGACGCCTCTTGCGCACCAGGCGACTCGTTCTCGCCATAGTTGGTCTAGGGCCGCATCGAATCTGTTGGGGGCCGGCGAGCGCCGGGTGTGCCGTGATGGCAGACTTAGGAACAATATCTAAAACTCCTTCGGGCGCATTCGTGATACCGGCCGGTAGAGTTATCGTGGGAGGTAGGCGAGAGAGAAGTGTGTTACCGCTATTACATGGGCGGAAGACATTGCCGTTCGGGGCGACGATTGAGGGGCGGAGATGTGGTAGGGATGAGAATGTTCTGTTCCGGACAAGGCGAGGTCAGCTTGTTAGCCACCAATGCATGGCAGATGGGATCCCGTACCGTTTTGTAGCCAGCGTTTGTATGACAGTGATGCTCTTGCAACTTTGTGAAGGAGACAGAGCTGCTCTCACAGTCGACGATGTAAGGCGCAAAGCTGACATCGTGCCTGCTCCTAAGGCCTTTGCCATTTATGTCGCTCCTCGATCCCTTTTTTGGCTACCCAGTCTGATCGAAGGTGCGCAATTCGTTACGGTGCGACAACCTAGAGCAACTGACTACTCAGTGATATAATATGCTATCGCGAGTTGAGAATCAGGAAGCAGCCCAAAATTTCGGAGACTCGACTGACGGCCCGGCTACAGCTGCCGCCTAGCTAGTAACAGCGACCTATTAACCTGGAATTCTTTGATCAACATTGAAGTATTGCACAATTTACTGGCAGCTAAGAAATTCAAGTGTCTGATTAAGGAAGTTATGTTTATAGACGCAAGTCTACTAAATAAGGTCATTTGCAGTATCCTTCTGTTCTTTATGCAACAATTCAGAGAATTCGGCTTCATTCATGGCAACCCTCACGTTTAAGTGAAAGTCAGAGATTGGCTAAAAGTACCTAATGTGAAGAAGTCTACTCCAAATACACCCAAATTGATGTGGACAGGCGATACGCACATCCCATGATGACATGATAGTCAGGTAGGTTAATCGCAACTGTTGTTGTCTGTAGCAACTTCAACCATTGCCGATGTTGTTGTACGGAAACACACAATCACCAACTTAGCCAACTTTAAACGACGTATCAGCAAATCGAGCTAAAAGTGGCTATGTAGGCTCAGTCGCCAATGTTATCGTTTATATTTCGGGTCTTAATACGGTCGTGTTCAAACACTTAGGGATTACCTGGGAGTGGGTTATTGTTATCTTCGCCTCGATGCTCCTCTTTGGTGGTGTCGAAAGAGAGTCTTTCTACGAAGACAAGATGCTCGCAGAAACGTCAAAAGCGGCGTTGCTTAGAAAGATCTCGACAATGAACAATGCGCATTCGCAGAGTATCTGAAACATCCCTCCAATGATATTATTGCGAATGAGTCACCCGTTGGAAAACGCCAATGACTACGAAGAGGCGGGAAGCCTCGTGGTGTCATTACAGTAGTGGCCTTGGGGATAGCATTTAGGCAGACGATCCAGACGAGCTGGGTTCCATGTCTAAGTGACATGTTGTTCAGCAAATCCAGACGCCTAGAGTCCTTTGGCATGGGTTTCAAGCATTTGTATACTAGGTAGGTAGTAGTAAAGTGCGATTGTAGTTTTGGGAGGGGAAGTTGGGGAGGACGACGTCGATGATGGGGATAAGAGCAAGAATGGGAGAGTTGAGCAGCCTGTCGCTCTTGTTGATATAGCGAAGACATGCAGAAGATCAGATATTTGTATAATTACCGAAATAGCCCAATTTCAATACGTCGGACAACTCAGTCAACACAAATGCTGTACATGACCACATTAACAAGCCCGGCAGCTTTAAACAGTAATTGACATCCCTTCATCTTGCCGGACTGAACTGATTTCCAGCTTCGGCTAACAATGGCTTGGAATATACCTAGGAATACTGTTGTGGAAATGGGACGCATCTGGCGGAATAGCAGTCGTATTCAGGCTTGACATTTCTCACGTGTTTGGCTTTATTACTCGACTGCTTACAGTTCATCTTCTTCATGGCAGGGCACAAGGCACCGGCACACAATGAAAACGAGATTTGACATCAAAAATTGCGTCCGGTACGATCCCGAAGGATAATACAGAGCAGTCGACTCCGCGCTGTGCAATGCAGGTCTCCCACCCTACTACTCGAAATTCAGGAGCTTCAAGCAGTCGAACAAGGTAAGTATGAAGAAGAAAAGGAGAAGAATTGGCTAAGAGGTGGGAGGCAGGCAAAGTTTATATACACAGTTTGAAGGCGGTGAGCTAGGCGGTCGATCATAAAAACCGGCAGAATCTTTGCTAGATATGCACGGACCACTAGGTTAGCTCAATTTATCAGGGAAGGCGCAGGAATCGAGGCGATTGGGCAAAGGCAAGTTGAAACAGGTACATTGGTACAACACTGGAGATACCCATCACAACTGCATTATAAGGCATATTGTATTTACAGCTTTCAAACCTGGACCTAATGACTGGAGGTTGGCACCTTAACATTGACTTCAATGCGTCTATTTCTCGAATTTATCCAACATGATAGCCGTCAAGGAGATACCGACAAACCCATTTATTCTACAGCTGTTATCTCGATAAATATGCCACTAAGTACTATAACTTGTCTTAATTTAAGCTCGCTAATGCAATACTCCCCTTCATCCCACCTCCAGGGGTTCAAGCTGGCCCCTCACCCCCAGTCCGTCTAGCCTAAACGCGTCCTGACCCTGGCTGGCTGTCGTACGCGCTGCCCATTTACGCGTCTAGTGGAAGTGGATGTGCCCGTTACCGATTAAGAGGTAACTATCGCTTTCAGGTCTATCACACGACCACCTAAGAGCTGTGAAACGTCCTGGATAACAGTACACACATAGAAATCGCTCCCTGGCCGAAGTTCTGCCCAGCAATGGTCTGTTGTTGCATCGTAACCTAAATTACTCTTTCGCGGTTGCCGTCGCCGCGCCCCCATTGCTAGACCACCTCTATTATCACCAATATTCGATTACTCGCCCAACTTTTCACCTGCATCGCACCTCCAAATTTGCACACAAATATCACACCATTGATGAGCCCAGGTGCTCTGTTTTGTGTGTCCATGCCGCTTTCTCCTGTGTCTCCGAACGTACAGGTGCTGCAGGCAGGAGCTGAGAAGAGACCACTCGACCAGTGCATTGACACAACCAAAACCACCACGCATCGCGCCTCGATTGACGCATTAGATTGCGAGGATCCCTCTGCACCCAAGTCTCGTGCCATGTCTACATCAGCTGTAGAGTGTCACCCTCGTAAGTCTTCCGCAGCCCACTCACTTTTCTCGAGGTTCTCCCTCCTCGCCCTTCCCTTTCAAACTCTCATTATCTACTTCCCCCATATCACCCACCTCTATCTCTTGCTACCGCCTCACCTGCGCCAACCACTTTCCCTCGTTGAGCGATTTCCTCACACGCGCTACCTTCAGAATTATCCGACGTACCCGTCGTCAAGATGGGATCTCCTCCAGAAAGCAGTCCACTCACTGAAGCTGGCTCCATTACGCCCACTCTGGAGCTGTCCTCACCAAACGTCACGCCCACCAAGTCTCCCTCATCCAAAATCACCTCAGTAGACCCCACGCAATCACAGGCCGTCTCGAAGCTGCCCGTTCCGGCCGCTGCCAAAAGGAAACGCACCACAACAGCAGAAGACAAAGAAAAGGAACGCATAGAAAAGAAGCAGAAGCAAGACGAAGCCGCAGCAGAAAAGACTAGAATCGCAGCAGAGAAAGTTGCCGAGAAAGAAAGGAAAGCCGCCGAGAAGGCCACCAAAGCTGCCGAAAAAGCTCGCGCCGAAGCAGAGAAGGAAGCAGTCCGGGCTGCGAAGGCCGCTGAAAAAGCTAAGGCAGATGCCGCGAAAGAAGCGAAAAGACTAAAGAAGCAGGAAGAGGAGTCTGCGGCCAAAGCTAAGAAAGAGAAACAACAGAACCTGATGGCCAGTTTTCTAAAGAAGACCCCAAGCACGCCTTCCAAGACGGGTGATTATCCTACTCCTACGATCAAGGTTGACACAGCGAGCCCTTCGAAACCAATCCGGGAAGCTGCTGAGCCCCAAAAATCCGCCTATGAGCTTAATTTTCAGCCCTTTTTCGTCAAGTCTGGAGTTACCATGGCAGCACCTCGATTCGAAATGGATGACGAGACGAAAGAGGTAAAGTCGGCTATCCTGGATGAGTACATTCGTGGTGAGCGAGATGAATTCGACCCAAAACAACCTTTCAACGCCGCAGAGACGTTCAGCATCGCATTTCCACAACAGCGTGGCATTATCCCACCCAGTGTCAAGAAGATAATGGAGACGATACACGGAGATGATTATCAAAACGCATTTGGTATCACAAATACAAGGAACGAGTCTCAAACCGAGAAGCTATTCAAAAATGCACAGGACCTGCTCAACAATGTGCCTATGAAATACCTCCGCTTCTACGAAGATGTAAGGCCGGCATACTTCGGCACTATGACGACCTCCATGACATACCACAAGCTACGGAGGCTTTCTCGTCGGCCGGCAGGGAGAATATTACCGTTAGCTTACGATTACGATTCAGAGGCTGAGTGGGTTGAAGATGATGGCGAGGACCTAGACGACGCCGAAGACGAGGAAGAGGATATCGACGGTGATGAGGAAATGGATGACTTCGTTGACGACTCGGAAGCTGTGCCTACGATTATAAGACCAGGTTTCGAGGCCGACAGCTTACCCGTCAGCACGGGTTTGTGTTTTGAGAACCGAAAGCGATTGGGTCCTTCTAGCACCGTGTATAAGTACCGATTGGAGTTCCTTCTAGGTAAGTTTAGTTGCGAATTACGCTTGAAACTCCTATTAACACCATTCAGACACCCTAGAACACCACTCTATGATAAATCCTTTCTCGACGGAATATTGGCCAGCGCCCGTAAAGAAAACTGCAGCACTCGCTACGACATCGTCAGCGCAAGGAACTATCACTTCTATGCTGCCCCCTGCCGCGCCCCGGGATGCCAAGGGTTCGACCACTAATACAGCACCAACACCAGCATCAGATATCAAAGATGGGGTACCACTTGATATCCTGGAGGACTTTAAACGAGCTTTGCTCAGCGATGAATGCAAGGACTATTCAAAGGGTACAGTCATTGAAGTCTTAGCGAAGAAATTCACTAGCTGTACAAAAGCACAGGTGAAAACGACACTGGATACAATTGCCCACCGGGTTACGCCAAATAATGCCCCCAAAAAGTCCGTCAAGATATGGGCCCTTCTACCTGGCTACGGTCTGAAGGGAAATTGATTATGTGGGGTTATGCATCTTTCTAGGTCAAGGAGTTGTTTGGAGTTTGAGGGGGATTTTGCATGAGCGATACCAACCATATATTCTAAGCATCCTTTTTTTTTGTCTGGCTGGGAGGAATATTGCTCACATTTGTACGGCTTATACCTTCGTTCATGGAGAGTGCGAAGAAGTACCCTGTGCATCATATTTTTGCTCGCAGTTGCAGCAGTTAGAGGAATCATATGATATTTGTACATAGAGTACCGAATGACAGCAATTGTCATTTACTCCGAGGCTTGGTATGAGTCTGTAGATAAGGTACGGAGTTGGGGTTAAAAGGGGATGGTAATGAACATGACGACGAATTAATACATTTCGCTTAATATCCTAATGAAGTGAGTGATGCTTTTTGTCCGGTTTGTTGTCCAGGTGTATTAAACATGCGTCAGTGTAGAAGGTTCAAGCTCTGAAACTATAACTGTAATTCTTTCACCTTTGAAATATGTATAATGACCTAATAGGATATTGTAGAATTCCAAGTCATAAAATATCTACATTAGTTTTACATCCCTATGTGTAGGTATCAAAGTTTACTACCATGATGTTTAGCTGACTACCTATCTTGTAATGCCAATCTATCTCATGAAATAGAAAATCGATGTATTCAGCGCGACGTATGCGGCCAGCGAGCTTATTGTTGCAGCAAGATAACCATCCGTCAATGCATATCATATCTTAAGCTTAAAATAAATCAAAACACATCATGCACAATCGCCCAAAGTCAGAACCAACACGGTAAGAATTCTTCACAAGTAGCTCATAATACAGTAGGCATTCACTAGGTATTTCCTTACAATACAGAGAACGGCTAAACAAGCGAGCTCAGCTAGCTGGCGTCGATTGGACTCTCATGTCCAAAGCGTCCGCCGCTAGGCGCTCGCGCCAAAGGTGTTAGTTACAGAGACCTTTTTTAGATGTCGTTCAAAACAACCACCTTGTGACACCCATCCGCTCCAGGTAACAATCGTTCAAACGTTGCTGTCCGCTTCTCATGCTGACGCTCAGTGATAGCACAAACCCTCCGTTATTCGTACAAGTAAGCACCAGATCGCTGCTACGCTCGACCTCTCAAGTTCGCTGCCTATGTGATCACAATTCTGTAAATCCTGTAATGTTGGGGGTGAGCTTCCATAGCCGATAGCAATAAATGATAGCTCATTGCTTAGGCATTAGTAAAGTCAGTTACATTTCCGCAACACGACTTGAATACCCTATCCCATTGAATACGGCCTCTAGCACGCTGCGCAGGACGTCTGTGGTCTCCCACTTCTGGGAGACTGGCAATGACGACGGAACGAGTATCGAGGGATCTTAGAGAGATCCTACAATCGCTGATCCTCTTGGGTCTGTCGCGCTTTATTATGGGGGCGCTTGTCATTGTGATGATTATGTGCCTTCTCACGGCGTGATTCCTCAATCATACTCCGCTGCTGCATGCTGGCGTCATGACCCTTCCATTCAATTCTGGTGTCGGTTGGACATTGCAGTACGCGGCGCATTGTCTCACTGAGGGGGTAGATGGTCAACTTGGGTGTTGATCTGTGTCAAGATTGTGAGGCGCACTTACCGAATTTTAAGGACCTTTTGTCCAGTGTTTCTGGTCCAGATGCTGAGAACATCTTCTCCGTTGCGCATACTGAGCACGATGCCACAAATCTCATCAGACTCCTCTCCAAATTGATCGCCAACACAGGCCATGATTAGGTCCTCATAATAACGGTCCGCAACACCTTTCTTCAACCGCAGAATCCATTTTCCGCCGTGCTTGTTTTCTTCATCTTCCCATATTGGACGAACTCCATCCCTAAAGAGATGGTAGTCCGATACAGTAGGGAGTGATGAGGGCCGTTTGAGGTGAGAATAGGCTAGCCAAAACTCCTCGGCTGTTTTCACAGACATCATGGCGTGCAATGTCTTGTCGTATTCAATGTACCCGTTTGCCTTCGTAATTGGTGGTCTGTACCAAAACACCCACGTATCCCGAAGAGGGTGCGACAACAAGGTGGATGTCTGCTGTCCCGTCTCCGAAATAGAGCCCATGGACGGTTTGCCAAGGGCGGTGGAGCGCATAACCTCCTTCGCAGACTTCTCCGCTGAGGGCGTCTTGGCCCCAACGGCACCCATGGCCTGTTCAAACGGGTTTCCGGACGTCTTGGGGGTCTTGGCAGAGCCAAAAGATGCGAATGCGCCCGAGCCGAGACCAAACTGGTTGGCACCGGCGGTGCTCGTGGGCGAGGCTAGGGCGCCAGGTGTGGTTGGCGCAAACGGGTTGGCGCGGCCGTGGGACGAAGTGCCGCCATTTCTTCGTGATAGGCTCGAGAAATCTCGGGGCGTGGTATTATCAGTTGGTCCAGGAGTGCCCAGTGAAAGGTTGCTGCCGCTGCCGGTGCCGGTACTGTGTTTTCATTGTGTAAGCAATCTCGACGGGACAACGTGAACAGCATAACACCCGAGACAGACATACTTGTTACGACGAGTCCATATTGATTCCTGCTTATCCATGGTGACTAGTTGTCGCTTGCAACTTGTGGTCTAGCAGTGTGGACGGACGTCAAACTTAAACCAGCCCCGTAGTTTCTTCTTCCTCTTTGGACCTAGACAATGCGACAAAACAACGCTTTTCTATACTATATTTGATAACTTCTTTGTTTCACCTCAAGCCTGTTTAGTTCTGATTCTTCCACGCCGGGTGTGTCGAGCGGCTGGGAACTAGCGGGTTTGTAGACTAGGTGCAAGTGGCAATAGGTCGTGACGGTGGTGATAGTGGTGATAATTCGGACGAGTGGATTTCTTTCTTGGGTGATGGTGCGTGACTGTCGAACAACGTTTGGACACAGCGGGATGCAACACACGAATAACGACGGCGACAATTCTGATCTGGTTGGGGTTGGTGACGTGCAGCAGCAGCAACAGCAGCAGTAACTCAAGTAGTCTAAGACAATAGTAGTAGGTGGGATAAGCTGAGATGTGCAGAGGAGAATTGACGCAACAAGCGGTGGCGGTTTGGTAAAAAACACTAGATTTAGTAGTTCAAGTTGGGTTATAATGGGGGAAAGCAGAATTGGTTGCAGTCATTTAGTCTAGTTTTGGTCGTGGTTGGCTGTGAACGAGCTCGAAATGTTTTCAAGGCCAATGCCAAAACTTGATGCGCCGTCGTCAGGACCCCATTCGAGGGTACCTGTCTGCGTGGTGGCGTTACTGCTGGTTATTGTTGTACCCTGGCTACTACCCAACCCAGCACGCTAACGAATCAGTGCCTAAGTGCTAAGCAACAAAGTGCTGTTGTGCACAGCTGCGACCGCTATCAGCCTGCTGTAGCCATTCGCCTGCGCTGTAAGTTTTCTGCCCCACAAGCACCGCAGATGCTGTTTTCAGCCCCATTAACCTCCCACCAAGACTAAGGCCTCGGCCGGCGGTGAGACATATTCCGAAATTCTGGGGACGCAGGTGGGGCAGCTCTCCATTTTGTCACTTTTTTTGCACTCCAGATTCGGTTCCCTTTTCCTTTTCTCTTTACCATTTTTTTAAGACCACCGACTCAAATCATCGTCAGCCTGCTTGCCCACCATGGGCTACCCCTCCACGCTGCTGCCGATTCCGATGTGTGTGTCAAGAGTGATTTTCATCTAGAATATCCTTGCCTAAAACCATCATCACGAGGGCCCTTAATTGCTGGCCTCCCATGATGCGGTGATGACCTGAAGCAATGTACAGCCAATCTCACACCTCCTTTATCTGCTATCTATATTCATACGGTAAACGTGTACTTTGTATGCCTTGGAAGCACTCGTAAAAGTGAGTTTGAGTAGTTTTCATTTCACTGCTTGCACTGATGAGCGCAAATGGAAAAGGTAATCTGACGAGCTCAGCCAGCCGAAACGCCATCCTTCTCTCCTGGATGCGTGGACGCCGTGGTTGAACATGCAGAAACAGGCACATATCTGAGCATACGGCTTCCCGATGTCTGGCTTTTAGCAAATCAATAGGAACCTCGAGAGACTAACATTCAGTTCACACAGTTAGCAAAATTGACCTCCATGGTACATTTTTGGACATACCTATCTGTAAAATTTTTCAATGAGGCCCTCCTAGTTCTACTCCCAAGTAACAAAATTAACGTCTCTACCATAGAGTATAACGATTTATTACATGCCTTTAAAGTTAACAACTATAATGACATGCATGCGACCCCATGCACTGGTCAACTATAACTATCTGAATATCTTAGAGACGATAGAATAGGTACAAGTAATCGAACAACTCTTATCTCAGCAGAAATTTCTAAGGTGATTCAAGACGCTACTCCAGTGAGACTCAAGCGCTAAACACTGAACTATTACGTTTACGTCCATCATTGTTGGTCTCACTCTTGATAGCCGAAGGAGTCGTAATAATTTGACAGCAGACTGGTCAATACTGTGATCTGGAAATTCCATTCATAACCAGACTATTCACCGTAAGTACACCCATACTTAAACCCAACCATCCCCCTCATAATCTATCATCACCCTAAGAAGCCCTAAGCAGTTTGTGTACTAGACTAGGAACTGTGCTTAGTTCCTGGCTACGATGAGCACTAATGCAAATCATCCTTATCACGTTATCATCCCCCAGCTAAGGCCGTTGTAACCGTTGCGGGGTAAATGCATATCTCATTAGGGAAACCCGCCCCGTCTGACGACATGTACTTGTCTTTCCGGACTTCTGTGACATGCGTTCATTTACTTGTCTTGCATGTGCTCGAAGACAATGTCGTCATCTCAGTTCGGTCGCATAATCTACTGGTCTTTGCCCAGAGAGTCGGCCTTGGCACGGAGATTGGCGGCGGTCGAGCCGGACTCGGAGAAGTATCGTCCAAGCATGGGTTGCATGAAGGATCGGAAGATGATTTGGGCACCACTAAAAGGCTGTCAGCACTGAGAGAAAAAGTGAAACGTTCAAAAACTTGGATATGGTCTTACCTGAAAGCAGGAAGTGACAACCAGAGCAAGAAAACAAACTTGAATGTGAAATAGAAGGGGAACCAGTAGACAACGCTGATGAGGCTCTCAAGCACACTATGATAATTAGTAACCCGCGCAAGGCATGATGCGAACACAGCCTGCTTTAGACTTACGTGAAAAATGCAAAAACAACCCAATACTACATGAAAGTCAGTACTGCTACCAGATGTCACTTTGCGCTGTGCGCGATTGCTGCAAACGTACAGTAAGCCACTGGGTGTCGTCGGCTTTGCTGGTGCTGAACAAGGCAGCCAAAGAATAGTAACCGGGAATGACGAAACCGGCAAAATTGGTCAAGAACTGGCCGCCGAGATTGAAAACAATAAAGAAAAAGTAGAGGGTAGCAAGGCCAATGACAGCATAGACCTTAGGAATGGACGACTGCTTTTCGAGGTTGGTGAGCACGGGATATTTGCCCAGCTGCGAATGCGAAATCAGTTCCTGCTAATTACGAGCGCACACGTGCATGATAAGCATCAAGGCATACCTCGCGATCGAGCTGAGAAACGTATTGCTGGACACGGTCCTGGGCCGACATCTTTTTTTCGCAGAGTATCAAAGTAATCTATATATAAAGAGGCAGAGGAATGGATGCTCGAGGTGATAGCAGGCACGGATGCTCGGATGCTCGGATGCTCGTATGTGGAGAGGGCGTTGCTGGATGAGTGAGGTGTAATATTTGGTGTATTGTACTATCTACCCGGCATTTATTGCCTTAGGGTTAGCATCGAACGATCAAGCCACCTGGCGCATCGGGCACGGGCACGAGCCTGAAGTGCAGAGAGATTGGGTTATAGCATACAGGTCACTGAGAAGCAAATACTTTCGGATGGAATATGCAGTAGCAATGCTGGTAATACTCGGAGGAATGAAATGTTAGATTTGAATGCGAGGGGGGGAAATTGTTGTGTTGAAACGGGGGATTGTGGGAAGAGGGGAGGTGTTTAAAGATGACGAGATGGGAGGGACAGAGGGCCAGCGCTAGTCGCAAAAGAGGCCTAGCGCCAGATTAACAGGGCGATGACGGCAGATACGGGTGACGAAATAAACCCCCGGTGACACCATTAATAAGTGCAAAGGTAGAGGATGACCCCATGCTTCACCTTGACCTGTTTCTGCAGCCTGTATCCTACACACTAAGGCAGCATGAGAGCACAGGTGCACCGGGCGGGTGAACGGCTGGCCTCAGGCTCAAGTCTCCTCTCCATTATACTCGGGCCTAACATATGTTGGTAGATAATTCCCAGTGTCTCTCCACATAAGATTACACTTGTTACTTATCAGCCCCCATTCCAGATCAACATTGGATACTATTACGCCTAACTGCCTCAGAACTAAGAAGCTCAAGTTAATAATCTTGGAGCTTCCTAAATAATAAGAGTACATCTACATGTATTCAAAGTTTGTAGACGTACCTGGGTACTTATTTACATCGACAGGGTACTGAAGGTATGTACACATGTGGCAGTTGTACTGCTACATCTAACTACACGCGCGCGCTGATGTAAAGTTGCAACCCGTCACCTAATACCACAGCGCAACTAAAACAAACAAGGTAAATAAAAGAAACTCTATATTATCCGAATTTGCATAAGAAAAAAACTGGCTTCCTGTGAATTACATGTTTGTGCGCCTTAAGCCTTCGTGTCCTTGGTTTCGACTTGCACATGTTTAAGACAAGGTGAGATGCTGCCTCCAAAGTCTTTGTTGCACTCGGCCTAGCGAATGGCTTCTGATAGGCCCAGCCACTGCTCTTCCCTTCCAATGCCCCACTGCACGTGTATAAGCTACCACGTGTTTGTTCGTCAATATTTACCCGATATATGTACTGTCTACTCAGACACGCTAACTTTACACTGTACCTGTTCAACGGGCAGCCCCAGAACCCACTTCTACTCACAGCCATCCAATCACCCAGCGGCCCAGCAATTCTCACGGTTGCCCCGACGAGTTTTGTTGTTTGGACACACCTCCGCTCTCCCATTTCTGTTTTTGAGTTCCGTCAGACGCTTCAACCTGTCCTGCAGACCTTTGGCTCCACGACAACTGGGATTCTCTGATGTTCCCACTTACCATCTGCAGCTTCTCATCCATCTATTCTTTGATATCCTAATTTGTATTATTCGCCCTGCCTTAGCTCACCTACCTATACTCGTCTTGGCCGTGTTTTGGCCGGCGCAACGAGCTGTCTGGGGTAAACAACCCTCAGCATCGTGGATATGGGTGGGTGTCTCCTGCACAAACACGTTTCATCCTACTGCAAATGCACTCCTGCCCCATTCCATATACCATCTAACAACCAAAGACCTTTATTTGTAGTCTTATAACTGTATCTAATTGTTGGCCATACAGACACCCAGCCTTCCGAGGCCGTCGCCATGTCGCAACAACAGAGAAAGAGAGCTCAATCGAGAGCCTCCACCGCATCCATCCACAGCATCGCGCCGCAGCCCAACCTTGAACGAAGTCTTTCGGTAGCGCATCATGGCTCCCACCAGGAACAATGGCACTCCAACGGTCATGGCGTTATGACGCACTCGAAGGATATGTCCGTTGTAGGACACCAGATGGGTCAACAGATAAACCAGCAGATGACAAACGAGGAGATGCTACGTCCGATCGCAGCCCAAATATTACAGCAGCCTTTCGGGATGGATGCAACATTGCATCAGGCTGTGGGCCCAGCTATGCCATATACTCATCACCCGCATGGTCTGCCAGCCGACTCATTTAACCACGGGACAAGTTTCACCGATGGCGACAGCCAGATTATGGAGCGTGACGACCCAGACGAGAGTGACATCGTGGAGCTCCCTCGCGCCACTGGCAAAAAGACAGGCGCCAATCGCACGAGCGCCAATAATGAGCTTGAAATGCGTCAATTATATCACGCTAGTAAACATCGGCAGCTCGCAGAAGTGGCAAAAGAGCTGCATGGAAACGAGCGCGGCCCTAACTCTGAACGTGCTCGCCAAATATTCGCGATGCTCTGGTACGTTGCTCGCTCAACATCACCAAGATGGTGGTTAATGGGAACTTACAATTGTCTAGGCTAAGTCAGGTTTGCACGAAAGGAAAAGGCTCCGTGCCAAGAGGCCGTGTTTACGCCAATTATGCTTCCAGATGCGCGACGGAAAGAATAACGGTCTTGAATCCCGCTAGTTTTGGAAAGCTGGTTCGCGTACTGTTTCCTGGTCTTAAGACCCGCAGACTGGGCGTTCGTGGGGAGTCTAAATATCATTATGTTAATTTCACATTGATGGAGGACCAACCTGAGCTTAAGGAGCCCGTGGCCCAACCAGCCATCCCCATTTCCGAGTCTTCACGGTTTCCACAGTCTTTTAAGTGAGTACTCCGTTTTTCTTCTACAAACTATAATTTAGCACGACTTAACAATTTGTAGTTCCATACCTTCTCAGTCAATGACGTTGGACACGGCAAAGCCAGCACTTCCGTCGCCGCAAACAAATCAGCTGTCTGAGGGACGTCCAACATCGGCATCAACAGATACTAGAGCACACAGTCTTTACAACCAACCAGATGTTGCCACAATCGACCTATTAGATACATCCACAACGAAGACAATAGTGAACCTAGCCTTCCCGAGAGATGGGGATGACCTGTTCGATCAAACTCAGCCTCTTATTCTTCCCAGGATCGAGCCATTCCTACCTCAGCACACAGATCCCGACTCGGCCAAGTCTTTGGCAGCGCTATATCGCTCTCATTGCACCTCTGTGGTTGAGTGTATTCGTTATTGCAAAGAGAAAACATTTTTTCATTTATACACGTCCTTTCTAGGTACCCTCACCATGCCCGTGCAAAAACTATTTGCCAATCCAAGTCTTGCGCCCTGGATAGAGCAATGCGATTTCGTCCTGTACCAGAGAATGACACGCATTATTGCAGGACTTACGCTACAGGTTGTCCCCAAAACTGTGCTCGACACTCTACGAAATATTTCCGAGAAGCTAGTTAAGTATATTCGGGATTCATTCCAGGGCCAACCAAAACATGTCATTCGGGCTAAGGAGTCTCCTGCCACTATCTTTGCAGCAATTCTCGACCGCGCTCTGCGGGTGAACCTCACGGCTCACGCAGCAGCCAACATGTTAGCGAACCCGGCAAACCGCACCAACATGTACATCGACTGGATCACTATGGTCCGAATACGGAAGATTGCGGAGTGTGTGCCCACCAGAGGCATGGATGACCTCGTTCACGTCTTGTTAAACGAGATGCGGGGTTTGCTGGCCCCGGTCAATGTTCCTTGGGAGATCGAATGTCTCACGCTTTACGGCGACGTAGCTCAACAGAACAGCCAAGATTCACATATGGATGCTTCCGAAACGGAAAACCCCCAGAATATGCTTGATCAATGGGTCCAGTTTCTTCGCTCGCTTCCCAGTCGATTTCCGTATGCAACACCCGCTGACATCGTCTGGTGTGTTCAGAGAATCGGAACCGAAGTCATGCGCGATCTCACCATTGCCCAGGGTAAGAGCTTTGGATCGTGGTGGGTCACAAAATGCTGGATCGACGAGATGGTAGCATTTCTTGCAGAGCAAGGTGGCTTCATGCAGAGCCGTTCTTCGACGGTTCCGGCCAACGAGACCAAACGCTCCATGTCAGTCCCCATTAATTCGGCTGAAGCGAATGATCCTGAGCGTCGACGTGCAAGCGGTAGCTTAGAGTCGGACATATCGAGAACCTCGAACGCACACGCTCAACCGGATCGTGCGCCATTTCCCTCCCGAATGGACGGTCAGGAATCCCTTCATGACGACAGCGGCATCGGTATTCGGACTCCTGAAGAAGATTTTCCCATGGACAAGTTCGAGTTTCAGCAAGGTCATGCCCAAGGTTTCCGCACAATGGTTCTGGACCAGGAAATGGCCTAAGCGACGACCCGTTCTCGTCTTATATGCTATGGTGATGCATGGTTAGCTAGCTGTGGCTTTTTTTTCGACAAACTTGTCTATATTACAATCTTTCGGTGTTAGCGGCGTTTGACATGTGCATATAGATCCGGATGGCTACTGGCTGGTATGTTAAGGTGTTCTACCCGGATTGTGGCGGTGGTGTAGGTATGGATCAAAAAGCACGAACGTACGACCGGCACGACTAACCCACGAGGGATTACGAACATGTTACTACATGAAGAAGGGTCCCATGTAGTGCTCTTGAGGATGTATTAGTGATGCGTGTGTGCGTCGAGCACATGCCTGTGACTGAGGCGTGTTGATGGACAGACAGGGGCTCTGTCTAAGATTTACAAGAAGGGAGAAAAATTGGAGTTTCGAGTTTGTAGGACAAAGCTTTCCGTGGACTTGGGTTCTCATAACACGTCCAAAGAAGCTTGGAGTTGACGGTTTGGTCATGTTGTACTACCCATCGGTAGACAGGATATATAGGGCTCGGATAGGCCACCTATATTGTAAGATACCCTGTGTAATGGACGCTATGGCACAACTACGGCGTATCCGAGTATATTGGTGTATGATCATGATTCGCACAATGTGCCAAATTCATACATCGTCAGGTTTACCACCTATATTACCTTGCTTGATAGGTCGTTGGGGTTGTAGTTGGCGATCTACTAGTTATCTGCCTATGCTCTTTCTCGCCATGAATGCAGGCCGTTTTCGTGATGTGCTATAATTGGTGTCTGGGTTAAATAGCGGATTCACGTACTTCGTAAGTGGACCTACAAGTGCTGCAGATAGATGGGGCCAGACAGGGGTGCTAGCCGTAGCGGCCCCACCTTTCTGACTCCCCACGATGACGACCATTAATCGGATGAGTCGTAGTCAATCTAGCTCTTAAAGTTGACTTTTTTTCCCCCTCCGTCCGCCTTTTCCCCTGCTCAAGCTCCGATTCGGGGCGACAGATGGCCAAAGAGTACTTGCTCTGCCGGTGCAGGAATGGGGCTCCCTGGCTGAACTGGCCTTTTTTTTTTGTAGCCATGTTCATATATTCTAACTTACTCTACTTTCTATTCTTCAATAATAATACATGATTTTACTTACACATTCGCGAAACCGGGCGTTATACTTACTGCCCCGCCATTCCTTAGTCCCCCCTCGCTTGCCCTCGAGGCTCTAGGCCTTCGTGTGACTTGTGGCGCCTCCCGTTCGTTCACCTACGCGCCATTCATCGTTCATTAAGAGTTGACATTGATCATGGCTGCCGAGGCCGTGATTCGGAGCAACACGACCACCCAGGGCTGGATTGTGCAGAAGTTTGGCGGCACAAGTGTTGGCAAGTTCCCATGCAATGTCAGTTCCCCTTCCCCCCCTTTTACCCTTCTCCCTTCTTTCACGCGTCGCTAACTTAGTTCTGGCTTTGGATATAGATTGCACGTGAGATTGTGCGGTAAATCGTCGCCATTGGCACCGATTCCATGTAATTTGCTGATTTTGGAGATGTAGCGCGAACTTGGCTTCGAATAAGATCGTCGTTGTCTGCTCAGCACGAAGCTCGGGCAAGAAGGCGACTGGCACGACGAGTCGGTGAGTCATGTCAAGCGCTACGACACAGCACCAATTGAGCATTTTCTCTAACCTGGTACGAATGCGACAAACAGATTGCTGGAGATTTATAAGAAGCTGCGCGATGTGGCTGCAGCAACCAGCAACGAAGTAATCAAAACCGAAATTGTCGAAGACGCCAAGACAACGATCCGAGAAATATGCGATGACCACATCACCGCCGCTCAAGACTCAGTTAGGAATCCCGAACTACAAAAGGAAGTGTGCGACGGCATACGGGACGATTGCCAAGAGTTGATAGACTACATCATTGCCGCGAAGCGCTTCAATCTCGAAGTCAATGCGAGGTCCAAGGATCGCGTCGTTGGCTTCGGCGAGAAGCTGAGCTGCAGATTCATGACGGCTGTGTTGAAGGATCACGTGGGTGTCAGCCGCAACCACATATACCTATTATACTAATACCTGATCTAGGACGTTGATGCCGAGTACGTTGATCTCTCAGATGTCCTGCATTACGACAGCACAGACCGCCTAAGCCCGGCTTTCTTCAAGGACGCGGCAGCCATTTTTCGGAAGAGGATACACGCTTGTGTCGACCGCGTACCAGTTATCACTGGTTTTTTCGGGAACGTCCCTGGTAGTTTGATGGACGGAGATATCGGGCGGGGTTACACAGACTTATGCGCCGCATTGGTGGCAGTAGGACTCAACGCGGATGAGCTACAGGTATGGAAAGAGGTAGATGGTATCTTTACGGCTGATCCGACAAAAGTCCCGACAGCACGGCTGTTGGGCTCGATTACACCGTCCGAGGCGGCCGAACTCACATTTTACGGTTCCGAAGTGATTCATCATTTGACTATGGATCAAGTGATTAAAGCGGAACCGCCGATACCCATCCGCATCAAGAACGTCAAGAACCCTCGAGGAAGTGGTACGATTGTTGTCCCAGATCTGATACAGTCTCCAGCGCAACAGATCAAGCGGTCTCGGCCGTCAGACTCGTCGCTGCGAAAGACGCCGAAACGACCTACAGCTGTCACTATAAAAGACAATATCACGGTCATCAATGTGCATTCGAATAAGCGATCGATATCTCATGGATTTTTTGCCAAGGTTTTCTCGATTCTGAACAATCATAGGATATCAGTGGATCTCATCTCTACAAGTGAAGTACACGTCTCCATGGCCATCCATCAGGCTAGTTCGTCTGTCCACCATTTTGAAAAGGCCAAGGCAGAGCTGGAGGAATGTGGGGATGTCAGCATTCTTCTCGACATGGCCATCCTGAGTCTCGTCGGAGCAGAGATGAAGAACATGATTGGTATAGCCGGCCGCATGTTTTCGACTTTGGGTGAGCATAATGTCAATATTGAGATGATATCACAAGGTTAGCTTAATCCATTTCCTCATCTGATCTTAATTACTGACGATTACAATTTAGGTGCCAGCGAAATCAACATCTCGTGTGTTATTGACGTGAGAGAGGCCACAAGAGCTATGAATATTCTACACACGAATTTATTCACATTTCTAGAATAACAAACGTCTGTTTGGTAGAACAATCTAGGCTTATACAGGATATGCATCGCAACCCTTTGGACTTTTCCGTTTCTTGTTGGTGGAAGCATGTCATTAAACCCATTTGTGTGTTATCCCATTTAGATTAAGAACGCGGACCCAAAACAGATGCATCAACCAAAACTTTAGAAGCGATAGAAAAATAAAGCGATCTTGGGTTATTTAACACGAATAAACAATGATCTTTCGATTTTCTCCCTGTCTATGTTATCTACTAATTGCTATTTTGCCCGCCCAGTTGAATAAACGAGTTGGCCAATAATGGCCGTGTCATCATGACGTATGGCGAACCCGATATGAAAGGATCAACTACACGTATGCGATCACCTTAATAAATGGTATTTTCCGATAAAAAAAAAATCACACTCTGTTGATCTGAAAATAACACCGACATTTCAACCACACGTTGACAATCTGAAAAGATTAACTAGGGATATACTGATCACCATGCCGTCCGGTACCGAGCAAGCAAAGGAGAAGTTCATGCAGGGTGTTGAGAAGACTAGGGCTCCTGCTGAAGGTGTGTTTTGTCTGTCCTAGTAACTATGATCTTCCGTCCATGTTTCTTTTGTTTTATGTGAAGGATGCTAACGTATTATTGTTTGTTAGCAGGAAGCTCTTATGGCACGCAGGGCAACTCTATGCCGGGCAAGAAGGCCGATAACCCTAAGGCTGGATGGTTCACGTCAAAACTCGCCAAGGGCGATACGGAGTCTTCGAATTATAACCCTGGCTCTTTTGGCGGTAGTAGTCGTGGGTAGTTGTGGGTGGGTGAGTTGGGTGGTTTTATGATAAGGGCGAGATACATAGGAGAGAGAAAAGTTAGGTGTGGAGGATGGAGTGAGATAGGAGATAAGTTGAGTTTGTACGATATTTGTGTAAGGCGTATTTTTCGGATGCATCATGTTTCACTGACAATACAAAACTCTGTATTGATAGTTCCGTGAGACGTGCACTAGTGTTTGAGCTTCTATATCGATTATTGAAGTGTATATTTGAAAAATGCCCGGTAGTGCCAACAAGTTGTCCCTAAAATGGAAAGCTTTGCCGGCGAAGCTCCATTTTAATACGTTGTAAATCAAAGTGCAAAGCACTTCGATTTAAGAAATAAAGCAAAGCAGTAATTTATCCGGTATAAGGCTACTAGGTACTTTTAAGCACTCCGTAACAGGACTAGGTCTTACTTATGCGTAAAATAGGCGTGAATATAGACCAATGGATAAGCTACAGACACTGAACTGACCAACCAGAGGGCTGCAGACACTTTTAGAGTTCGAGGGGGGTCCGGATATGAACTTCTCAAGCTTCGCTTTCCCTCACACATATGTGTCTAAAGCCAAATACGTGTTCGGGAAAGCAAAGCTTTCCAATTAACCAAACTCCGGGTTACACCTGGCCAAAATCCATCCATGGAAAGTCATCAGGATCAACTGGAGCCTGTCAACGCAGCTTTCCGTTGGATGGTACGCATGAATCCGGCAACAGTCCACCATGCGAAGTAACACTCCGGTGCGGGGAAGAACTACCTGGGTAGGCATACTGGTAGGCAAACAACTAAGCCCCGGGAAAGCGGGACCTCCGGTAAGGTCAATGGAATGGCAGTACCGGTCCTATATAGCTGTGGAAATTCCGTTCGTTACCTACCTTTTCTCCCGTGATTGGAATAAGTTAGAGGACCGAACAATAGACACCCCATAGATACACTTTTGCTTTCGAGGTCTAGTATTATATCATAATGTCACTACATCCAGATTCCAAGATCCTCATCATAGGCTCCGGCGTCTTCGGTCTGTCGACGGCGTTATGGCTCGCGCGCTCGGGATACCGTCGCATTACGGTCTTTGACATGCAGGACACTGGGTGGAAAGGTTACGCCCCGGGGGCGGGCATCAAGTCTGCATCGGCGGATAGTAAGCAACATTCAACTCCTATTCTCTTTTCCCCTTCAATGATAGACATGGAGTATTTGGCATATGGTTTTGAAGACCTCGAGAGCCCTAGATGGCCTTTACTGCTCAAACTGTTTGCACGATGTAAGTGCTAATTTTAATATTGGAAGTTAGTAAATAAAATCGTCCGCTTTTCATACGGCAATGAGATCGAGTATCAGCGTCTGGCGTCGCAGGCCGCGGAGATCTGGGATGGGTGGAATCAAGAGATCGCGAGTCTAGCAGAAGCGGAACTACCTGAGGTCTTGCGGAAAGGGGAAAGGAAGCTCTGGCACAAGTGCGGATTCCTCCGCATGGGCGCTGGGGACGAGTTCGCGGATACCGAACTGCAAACCCTTCGGAACATGGAGATAGAGGGTATCAGGGATACACAGTTCAAGAGCGATGATGACAACGGTGAGTTTCTGGCCTTTGATAATGGAAACGACCGTAAATGGAACTAGCTAAACCTCTATGTCGCCCTTCAGATATTGAGAGAGCAGCAAGGACTGGCTGGGCTCATAAACTAGACGTGTGTAGTCGCCAAGAGCGGTTCGGTGTGCACAAGGCGGTCTTAGATTCATCTGCCGGCTTTGTCGTGGCATACAAGGCTTGCGCGTGGGCGCAGCACCTGGCAAGAAAGGCAGGCGTCGAGTTTATCTTACACCCGACGAATGGTAAAGTTGTAGGTATTGATACAACAGCTGACCATAAACCTGTCCTTCGGACAGCGGACGGGAAGACTCATGAGGGGGACTTAGTCGTTGTAGCTGGTAACAAACCCCCTTTTAAACATGGACATAAGTACATCCAGATGCTGACTAGTTACCAAAACTATCAGGTGGAGGATGGACGGCAGGATTACTGCCCGAAGCAGTCGGGCTCATCGAAACAACCGCCGGCTCCGTGGCTACGATCCAAATACCCCACGATCGACCAGACCTCTGGGATCGCTTCTCGCCTGAGAACTTCCCCGTGGTGACGTGGGGGATGAAAGAAGGCAAGGACATCTACAGCTTTCCGCGGGACGAGAATGGTGTGATCAAAATCGGCTTCAGAAAGATAAAGTGGACGAGTTACGGTAATGTTGCTGGGGAAAGGATATCGGCTCCCTCGGCGGAAGAGAACATCCCGGTTCCCGCGCTTGAAGGTATAAAAGGTGAAGAAAGCCCAAACATCTCGGATATGATTTTCTTAACATGAACTAATATGCGTTGATTTTTGTTGACTAACCAACTCACTCGTGCGCGGTGCAGAATACATATCACTCAACCTTCCTGAGCTCGCGGAGTTGGGCCTTTCTTCTACATGGCTTTGCTGGTACACGGACAGCATTGATAATTCCTTCGTCGGTGAGTGATATAAAAATCATTTCGTCTTTTCAGCTTTCGCAGTTCAATGCTTCCCTTTTGAGCCGGAATCATGTAGAAAATCACTTGATACAACGGCAATGACTAACTCTGAGTGTTGAAGTGGACTTTGTGCCGGGCCGCCCGCGCGTTGCAATTTGTTCTGGCGGCAGCGGTCATGGGTTCAAGTTCTTACCTATTCTCGGACGCGAAGTCGTCAAGGTCCTCGAAGGCAATGGGGATCAGACGGTATATGGCAAAATGTGGAAGTGGAGGACTAGCACCGCGAAGGAAAGGAATGGGCTCGAGGAGGGGGAAGAGGGCCCTAGAGTCCTAGATAAGCAGCGCATGGCGAGTCGGGAGGACTGGGTATTTTGACTTTCGTATTAGTTTGACGAAGAATTATCGAGAAGAGTCACTTTTTATTCGTGTTGTCCACGAGTGAGTGGATGACTTCTTATTCTCAAGATGACTTGGCTAACCTAGAATGATTGGCGCATCATGGTTTTGCAAATTGTCGATTCGCGGAAAGCCCATTTCTTGAGGGAAAATGAAGCAAGAAGATCATATTAGTGATGATTTCTTTCTTTTTCTTTTCTAGCAATTTTGGCTTGCTAGCTTCAGGGCCAAATGTGATGGAGATCAAACGCAGTTGTAAGTAGATTTTTGGATCACGATCAACGCTCTGCTACTACGAACAATTGATGAGTTAATGAAGCTGGAATACAAGGGTGTACTGTGTGGACGCCGTGAACGCCTTGGCAGCTGTTTGCAGCTGTTAGATCATCATTATCTGGAGATAAGATAACATAAGCTAAGGTAAACTCCGTCAACCGGTCAACGGCGCCACCTCGTCGAAGGTTCCGACAACTGCGAAACCGACATTGCACCATCTCTACATTCTTGCGAATACGCGAACACAACGCCGTACATCTTACTACGCGCATATCGACGACTTCTTAAGAAGGACAAAGAGCCTGAAAGCACCTGGTCACGAACCGAAAGGACCACTTTTTCAAGTTTGTTGGAGCGTGGTCTCTATTTTGTCACAATGCCTAAAGCAGAAGCCGGGTCCGTTAAGGACCTTAGTAAGAGGATGAAGATGAAGGGGTTGCAACGCTTAAGGTAAGTGGGAGAATTGTAATGAAATTATTAAATATTAACATATTTCTTAAGGTTTTACTGCCAGATATGCGAGAGGCAGATGAGAGATGAGGTAAGTCTTGCGACCTCTCTATGAGAGAGTATACAGCAGCTGATACGTGACCACGACAGAACGGATTTAAGCAGCATACGATGAGTGAAAGCCATGTCCGCCAGATCCTTATCGTCGGCGAAGACCCTAAGAGACACATTGAAGACTTCAGCAAGGAGTTTCTGAAAGATTTTGTCCAGCTTCTGCGCACGTCTCATGGCACCAAGCCGGTCTTAATCAACCACCATTACAACGTATTCATCAGCAACAAAGTGAGTGTTCTTTTTTCCAGCTTCTATAGAATTCATCACGACTGACGAACGCCGTTTTCTAGGAACACATACATATGAACGCTACGAAATGGCCATCCCTTACCGAGTTCGCGAAGTATCTGGGTAGAGAAGGCATATGTAGGGTTGAGGAGACGGACAAAGGGATACAGATTGCTTGGATCGACGACTCGCCTGAAGCCCTACGTCGTAAAGAGGCCGTGCGTCGCAAGGAAATGCAAGACAAGGGAGACGAGGAGCGCGAACAGCGAATGATTCGAGAACAGATACGTCGCGCGAAAAAGGACGCTGGTGCACGAGACGAAGACGATGAGGATGACAGCGACGGGGCCGCTACTAAGGGGTTAATACGGCAAGAAGGAGAAAAAGTCAAGCTTTCCTTTGGATCAAAGCCTGCTACGCAGGCGGATACCGCATCTCCAACGCCGCAATCTGTGACGGAGACATCAAATCCGGTGGATAACGAAGGACAAACTTCGAAGGTTGAGCAAGCCGCGGAACCTGTGACTACGGCGGCTCCTACCATGAAAGCGGCTCCCATCTCTATGAAAATGACGGCAAAGCCGCAGACGAAGAATGTATTCGCGGCTGCAAAGAAGAATGCTTTAGTAGGTGGACAGAAGAAAGCTTCGGTGTTTGAACAGCCTAAGAAGATAAGTGAGGCGGAGCGGATTATGAGAGAAGAGCAGGAGCGAAAGCGATCACGCCAAGGCTCGGGCTTTGGAGGACCCTCTAATAAGCGGCAGAGGACATAAAAATTATCATTTTGAGATTTGCTTTTCGTCTCGGTGTAGGGAACGGCGTTTTGGTATACCCATATGTTAGACTTCAAGGATGAAGAATGAAGAATTATAGCACGCGCGCCACTGATCAATTTTCTCTCGGCTAGATTAGAGTGAGCCGAGCGACATGGAATGACGATACGGCTTGAATACTTCATCTCTAGCACCACTTGTTTCATGATGGTGTGAGCATGTAAAACCTGAGAGGTGTACGCATTGCTGTCGTCTTCAATGGTGTTGTTCGTGAGTCACAAACGATTCCCCCGCAGTAGTTACGCAACCCTTAAAATTCATCTAGAAATAGGCAGACAGCTGAGTATACCTTCGTTCGTGTCTAGGCATAAGAAGGCTTTCCTCCGATCGATCCTTCGCTCGACTCCGCGCAGTTTGAGTGGGGTCACCGATCCCGAGCGCCCTTTTTTTTTCCATTCCCGAAGCCGAAGTGCCCCTCGGGTGCGTATACATGCACACATGTAGGAGCCTTAAGAATCATGTTACGCGGCTTCCATGACGACAAGTTCGTTGATGCGGGGGCCAGTGTCTGCGATGTAGTGTATTATAAATCGACCTGTATATCTATCAGCTCTTGTCTACCTACCTACTCATCTCGTAGATTCGTTCTATAGCCTCTATATACACAATGACGACCGGTCCATTTCCCGTGCCACATGCCACCGTCCCCTTCTGGCGGACGGAGCTTCAGTGAGTAGAGCCTCGAAGTTGTTTTATTGTGGCTTCGACTACTCTTCGGGGCCTAAATGTCACTTCTAGGGGCTTTTACTCAAAGCCCTCGTGTAACACGCTTAGGATGGGATGACTGACTTCAGTGGCGCAGTGAGCTTGACTCTCATCGGAGTACAGCGGATCTCCCTGAGAAACAGGACATTATCATAATCGGGGCGGGATTTGCTGGCGCTGCATTAGCTCACTATCTCTTGGAAGATGGGTCGGCGTCCAAACCCAGCATTACTATTCTGGAGGCGCGGGAGGCGTGCTCGGGTGCTACGGGTCGAAATGGTGGGCGATTCATTGCTCCTTCACTTGCCGATTCAAGCACCGAGGAAACAATTGAATTACAATACTGATGATTTCTAGGCGGACATCTCAGGCCGGACCTCTTCAACGGCGTGGCGTCACGCATGAAAGAACATGGTCTTGATGTCGCTGACAAGATTGCGCAGTTTGAGCTTGAAAACGCCGCGGCTTTGACACATCTCATCGAAAGTGAGGGCATTGACTGTGATTTCAAGCCCCTTACCTCGGGCAGCACATTCGTGGATGAGGCTCAAGCGGCCGATGCGAAACTTCTCTGGGATTATATGCTTGAAAAAGGCAGCCCGCCACTCAAGCACGTCAAGTACCATGGTTCCGAGGACGCGGAGAAGGTGTCTGGCGTCAGGGGTGCGGTGGCCGTGTATACGTTCCCTGCTGCTGTGATATGGTGAGTACTGGAAAAGGCGATGAAGTCAGACTCGATATTTGCGCTGACTCGACTCTACGAAGGCCTTACAAGATGGTCATGCATCTCCTCGCAGGCGCGGTGAAAGCTGGCGTTAACCTTCAGACTCACACGCCGGTGCACGCGGTCTTATCGGAGACAGACGATGAGGGTTACTGGACGCTGCAGACTTCGCGAGGAGACATTAAAGCAAAGCGCGTCGTCTTCGCGACGAATGCGTACACGAGCGGGTTGCTGCCCGAATACATAGATGCCATTTTGCCAAGCCGCGGAGCGTAAGGAATTACCGTGATCCTTTTCTTCTTTTCCCGGGGGGTTTTGGTGTATATGCTTCCGAAACCTTCGCAGATTACGTGCACGCTACATGGTAATAATGGCTGACTCCGAGTTTTCTAGATGTGCCCGCGTCGTATCCACGACAGCTGCAGAGCCGCCCCCCCTTCTGTCAAACGGCATCGTTTCCAAAAGCCCAAATAGCATTCGGAATTACTGGGGTGCGCGCCCCGACGGTAGCTTCATCGTTGGCGGCTCGGAAAGCTATATTGACCAACGCGAGCTCTGGGAGAGGAATTTCGATGATGCGTCATTGATCGAGCCCGCGCTTCCGTTTGCGAAGCAGTGGGCTGGTAAGCATCTTGTTGGCTGGGAGAAGGCTGAAATAAAGGTCGAGAACGCGTGGACAGGTATCATGGGGGTGAGTGAGCCCTCCTTTTTTTCTTTTTTTCTCTGATCTTTTATCTTTGTTGTATTCTCTCGGTGTCAAGCAAAACGGTTGTGTTATTGCTCCAACCGGAAGAAGATATACGGGCCGTGTCCGCAACGATCAAGGTCTGACGGATACCGTCACAGTACACTTCGGATGACCTACCACATGTTGGCCCGGTGCCAGGCAAGGAGGGCCTATATATCTGCGCTGGCTTTATCGGTCATGGAATGCCCAACGTGCTCCTGTGTGCAAAAGCGGTTGCCAAGCTTCTCAAAGATGGCTCTCCGTTGGCTGCGTCAGGAGTTCCGGCTTGCTACGAGACGTCTTTGGAGAGGTTAAGCGAATCCTCAGCACCTATTTCTGCCATAAAAGAATCGTAGTCTACAGCAAGGTTGAGTATCAGCAGACATGATGGTCATATGACCTTGGTCCTGAACTATATGTAGTTAGAAGCTATTCTGACTTACTTAAATGAAATGGGCTAAAATAGCTACGGAGTTAACTGATCCTTGACCTGATGTCCGGATATACTATCCAGGCACAGCGGCCCGGACAAGAAGCCATACATTTGCCAAAGACCGATTTCTTCAAATTTTAATGAAACAGCTGAATATAATTCTAAGGTCATCTTTATTACTGTCTAGACTTCGTTCAGTGGTATTATTGATGGTTCAAATAACACTACCTAGTGTAGAGCTTGGGAGGGTAAGTACAGTACCTGTAGGTACCTAAGTAGGTAGGTATTTGGCATGTGTTATGGTTTCTTGACTGGGTAGCCCTGTAGGTACACGGTGGCCTGTAGAACATACTGCAGCAGGCCCGTAATTAGTGCCAAGACGACCGCAAAATGACCTCACCATCAAGCCACGCTTCACTTACTGTATCTGGATCGATAATGTGGACCCGCCCATCCCGGGCATCCTTAGGCCGACCGGGATGCCGCGCAGCAGAAGCGTTCCCATCTCGTCGCACCTCATTTGCTCACGACAGATCAAGCCAACTTTGCCTCAACGCTCCCCCAATGCCGCTCTACCTGCCCTTCATTCTCTCGCCACGAGCCTGACCGAGCATCGCATATCCTCTGCGAGCACATCGGGCATGGCCTGTAATAGTAGTTACAATTCTTCGATTGACTTTGTATAAATTTTGTGAGTGCTTTGCTCTGCTCATCTCCGCTTCCATTCCACGTTGCGGCCCCTATGTGCCAGTATTTATCTCCTGCCGGCACGCTCCATGGGCTACGCAAGATGCAGAATGTAACACGCAGAATGCGACGGTGCTGACCTCTTGTGTAAATTAGGTTTCGGGTACACTGATGCGATCTACCCCTCCGGCGCAGCCTTGGTTTCTCTTTTAATTTTATTTAATTCGTTATAATGGCCTCGGACACCCCAAGTCCAGCCTGGCACCCGGCCAAGAGGCCAAATTCCTCGGCCGATGACAAACCTTTCGGAGGCGACAACCTTCCCGACAAACACTCCTCAGCCTTATCCACGACAGATGAAACTCGCCAAGATATTGCGACCGATTCCCCAAGCGAGCACGTTACCCCCGCAGAAGACCTTGCAGCCCAACCTCCGAGCCATAACGCAGATTTCAACCACTACGAACATGACGAAGAATCTGGCGCTGCCTTGTGGGACACGGAGACATCGGCACAGAACCGGGATGAGACGTCGATGCCAGATAATGAAGAGCCCGCTACCACCGCTCCAGAGCCTGCACCGACTGAGCACACATCGAAACACTTGAGCACAATGTCTTTTACTCGTACCGTCTCCCACGAAATGAGCTTCAATGACGACGAAGACGTGGAGTGGAACCTCCAGCGTTCCGAAACCGATCCTTTCGGCTTCATGCCGGAACCTGAGAGAACAAATTCGTTTCCTGTTGTCCCACAGTCGGAAAACTCGATAACCGAACATTACTCACACCCTCCGCCTATGAGCCAAGCTGAAGAAATTCTACAAGAGCTGGAAACCGAGAACTCTCATATTGATGCCGCTGCCTCTGAACCGCATGCTCCCGAACAGTTGGACATCGAACACGTGAATACTCATGGGGAAGAAGGTGGCTTGTTTGAGAACGCGGTTGGTGGGGATTTCGTTGGCACCGAAGAAGAAGCATCCGATGCGCGGTACGAGGAGGGGTTGCCTTTGATTCCTCAGCAGGAGTCACCCGAAACAACTGCTAATATCGAAAACGTGGTCGCTGACCCGACGGATTTTTTCTCTCAAGATGAAACCGCCGACGTTGAGGACGGTTTCTTTGCGCAGATACAAGATGACCCCAAGATACCCCCAGATGTCCCGCTAGATCGCGCCCTGCAAAGGAAGTCCACCAGCGTGGCAATAGGACAAGACGTCGGCTTAGTACCTCTGAGCCCGTCAGAAGATTTTCAACCAGGGACGCCAGATATGAAAAATGCTGCAAGTGTAAACGGA
Source organism: Xylaria flabelliformis (assembly GCA_007182795.1). NCBI lineage: Eukaryota > Fungi > Ascomycota > Sordariomycetes > Xylariales > Xylariaceae > Xylaria > Xylaria flabelliformis. The sequence continues at coordinate 541,998 of VFLP01000012.1, forward strand.
GACTCGATCCACTCGCCAGAGGGAGGCGCCAAAATTGCGACTGGAACTGAAGATCTTGATGCCAAGTGGGCTGCAGCCTTTGGTGACGACGACGATGATGACTTCTTACTGGATGCAAACACAGAGTCCAAAGAGCTAGATCCGGCCGATATCTTTGGCAGTGATGATGAGGGATTCCTGGACGATGATGAGGTACAAACCCCGGCGGCGCCTTCACAGACACAGACTCCGCAGCCGAATCTCAATGGTCGCTATACGCCTGTGTTGGCTCAGCAGCAATCTTATACTGCCCCAAACCCATATGCGCCGGCACCTCCTGTTGCGCAAGCACCTATAAATCAACAACGGCATCCGCTGTACACCTCAAACACAGCTCCCCTTGCTGGCGGATACGGGGTACCACCTCCGAGACCTGACGTACCTAAGACTCAGAGCTTCGTCAGCAAGTCGAAAGGCGGGTATCAATCCCCTTACGATCTCCCAATGGATGTCGTCAAGCTGCCAAAGAAGCGAGCAAGTGCACAACAGCTGCCTCGAGTTGGTGCCGCATCGCCAGCCCCTCCATCAAGTCTACCACCCAGAAATGCTAACATGTATGCTCAACCTCCGCAATCCGGGGGGTCAGTTTCAAGTTCGTCGCCTCCAGGCTCTAGTCATTCCAATCAGCAGTCAAACCTTGGTGCACAGAAATCTACTCCTCAGCTCAAATCAAAATCCAGCTTTTTTGAAGATTTGCCATTGACATCGAAACCTCGTCCTTCATCACGTCAATCGACTCATCCTTCTCCAACTCTAGCAAGTCCTTATGGGCAACCCGGGCCACCTCAAGGACCACCAATGAGTAGCCCATTAATGCCTCCACCCGCAGCGTCGCCGCTGGCTCAATCCCAGCTGTCCCCGACCCGGGGCGTTGGTGTAGCTGGACTAGTTGCCCCTGAACGTATCAGTCCATATGCGTCTCTACAATCTGATGCTCCTAATAGACCTCAACCTCCATCTACAGTAAATAGCCGGTATTCCCCTGCCCCTGGAGTTAACGGGATAGTTCCTGCACCTGCCTCAACAAGTAGATACTCGCCAGCACCACCAAATTCTCGGTCATCCAGTGGGAGCTACTCTGCAGTACCTCCCCCAATGCTTCCTCATCAGCCCAGGACTTCCAGCCCACTCGCTCACTTCGAAGTATCCCATGGGAAATCCGAGAATAAGCTGGCAAGCCCGGTCAACGGAGATGGTGTTCCGTTATTGCGTTCTGGCTCATCTCAATATGAACACCGTGCTACGAGGGTGCCTTCACTTCCTCCAACACAAGAGGTAGAAGAAGAGCAATCATTAGAGCCATCGCCTAATATGGCCGCTAAAGGACTGGGCATTTCATCCGAACCCCGATACGCTCCAGCACGGGTGGGACATACGCCACCGCCCCTAGGTATCCCACCGTCAAACCCCCTCTCACCCCCGAAGCGTTCCTTATCAAACTACACGCCACAGCCCGGATCCCATACCGCCTCAAAGGAGATCGGCTTCGTACCACCGCCCCGATCGCAAACGCAATCTCCTGGGGCGGTCTACGGTAACCGCGGAGTTGCAAAACCGACCGATTCGGCACCACGACCGTCTTCAGCACATGCGCCTACTTCTCCGCTATCAGTACATGGCGCGCAGACTTCACATCCCACTATCCGCGCTCGTGGTATGTCTCAGACCCTCAACTTGGTGCCTCCTACAGATGGTCGAGAAATTGATCCTTTGCAACGCTGGCGTGGAGCTCCCTGTATAGCGTGGGGGGTTGGAGGGCTGTTTGTATCAACTTTTCCCAAAGATGTGCCGCGCTACGGCATAAGCTCCAATGTCCCGCAGATCACTCGAAGCCCCGGTGAGGTCAAAGTGAAACATATGAAAGATATCCAACCTCTCGAAGATCGACTCTCTAAATTTCCAGGCCCATTAAAAGGTAAATCCAAAAAGAAAGAAGTCAGTGTGTGGCTTACAGCCGGCATTGATGGCCTCGAGAGGACATTACCGAACTTGTCATTCCAGCACCATGTTTCCCACGAAGACAAGAGAGGAATCGAGCGACTATTGTTATGGAAGATCTTGAGAGTTTTGGTTGAAAATGATGGCGTTCTTGAAGGCAATCCCGCGGTTGAAAAGGCCGTCCGCGACGTCATTTCACCAGGGCTTGAATCTGCCAGTCCTGAGGTATCATCGGCAATCTCTGCTGGTGTGGACCTGACAGGGATGACTGCAACGGCAGCGGGATTACAAGCAGATGCTTCAGATTCCGCGGCGACTGAGCTGATACGGAGGCATCTACTTTTGGGTGATCGTGAGAAAGCCGTGTGGGCAGCAGTAGATAAAAGATTGTGGGGTCACGCTATTCTCATATCCAGTTCTGTACCCAACCCCGACCTTTATAGACAGGTCGCCCAGGAGTTTATCAAGAAAGAGGTCAACCATGCGGGCCATGGTAATGAGTCTCTGGCTTCCCTTTACAGTGTTCTGTCGGGAAATTTCGAGGAAGCTGTCGATGAACTCGTCCCTGCGCACGCTCGAGCTGGTTTGCAGCTGGTGTCGACGTCCGCTTCTGCGACGTCTCAAGACGTTTTGGCTGGGTTGGACAAATGGCGTGAGACACTGGGCATGATACTTAGTAACAGGCGACAAGGGGACGGCCAAGCTTTGCGTTCATTGGGAAACCTCCTCTCTGGATACGGAAGAGCCGAAGCAGCTCACATTTGCTACATATTTGCGAAGCAGTTTGCCATATTTGGCGGCTTGGACGACCCTAATGTCAATTTTGTCCTTGTAGGTGCCGATCATCGACGCCAGGCCGACCAATTCGCCAAGGAGACCGAAGCACTTCAACTCAGCGAGGTTTACGAATATGGGCTATCACTTGCACCTGGTACAAATGTAGCACAAAGCTGTCCTCATTTAGCTGCGTACAAGCTACAGCATGCTATAGTTCTTGCCGAATACGGTTTCCGAGACAAGGCCCTGCATTACTGCGAAGCCATATGGGGTGCTATCACATCTCAAACAAAGAAGTCGCCTTATTTTAATCCTGTACTTGAGTCAGCTGTTGATGATGTTATGAGGAGATTGAAGCAGGCCGCTGGCGAAGAGTCATCGTCGTGGATCACCAAACCGAAGATGGATCAAGTCTCCAGTAACATGTGGTCTCGGTTCAGCAAGTTTGTTGCTGGTCCTGATGAGAATGGCGCTGATAATGGGGTCTCTGGTGAAGGCGGCGCCGAAGTTGGGCCATTTGCACGCATTGCTGGTGGGACGCCTAGTGTCAGTCGGTCGCCCTCCGTCTCCAATTTTGAAGTGTACGGCACAAGCCCATCAATGCCTACGAACAAGGCTTCCTCAGTATACGCACCGATTAATGCCCAATCTACGGTCTCACCGTATGAACCCACTAACGCATACAATCCGGCGCCTCGATCATCAATGGAGAGAACATCGGGCGAGCTGCCGCGAGGTTCCTACGACTTTGTAAGGCGAGGTTCAGATATGCAGGGTGCAAATAGCAATCCATACGCACCCATGTCTATGAGTAACTCTTCACCTAAAAATCCTTATCAGCCCACGTCGCCATCAGATGTGTCACCGCATATGCCAATTTCTCAAAGCCAATCATCGGCTCCCATTCCTGAACAGTCGTCGGATGTTGGATATCCGGGATATCAGCCATTCGGTGGCGACCAGGGCCCTGAAGGCGCTGGCTTTAACTCAGGTTACCAGCCTTCTCACGGGGGTTATGGGTCACCCTCGATGAATGGTTTTGAGTCACCTACAGCACAAACAGGTATTTCTACGGGTGGCTTTGAGCCTCCTTCATACCAGCCCTCTGGTTTTGAACCGCCTTCTTATGAACCTGGCCCAATGGGTGACGACGAGTCCGAAAATGAACCTAAAAAGAAAAGTTTTATGGACGATGATGACGATGATATCCCTAGTTTAAAGGCTCAAGGCAAGAGCAAGACCGACAAGGACCGAGAAAATGAAGAAATGTTTCGAAAGGTGGCCGAGGAAGAGGGTGGGTACCATCACATTTAAATATAAGAAAACATGCTAACAGACACCAGCGAAACGGGCTGCTGAAGCGAAAGCTGCGAAGAAGAGTGGTTGGGGCTTTGGTGGATGGTTTGGTGGCAAGAAAGAAACTGCCGAACTACCTAACAAGCCTGTTAAGGCCAAGTTGGGTGAAGCCAGCAGCTTCGTGTATGACCCTGATCTGAAGCGTTGGGTCAACAAAAAGCCGGGTGCCGAAAACACACCTGCGAAGGCTGCTACACCACCACCGCCTCGCGCTGCTAGTACGCCTCCTTCTACTACGTCAGCACCACCAATTACGATTCCACCACCCTCTCGCCCAACACCTCCAATGACCTTGAAGAATGCAATTTCCACTGAAAGTCTGAATGCACCGGGCGGCGCCCCCCTCATGGCGCGTAGCGTCTCGAATCAGAGCAATGCGAGCGCACCGGGTGGTGCCCCAAGTGCGCCACCCAGCAGACCAGCGACCAGCCTGAGCAACGCGAGTAGCATCGACGATCTTCTAGGAGCAGCGGGACCGCGAAAAGGCCCCAAGAAAGCCCGAAAAGCGGGACGCTATGTAGATGTTATGGCAAAGTAAGACCCTTAACTATGAAGATGAGTACATGTTAATACAGAGACGCCTCGAGCATGATCTGCTACGATTACAGTTGTAGGGGAATGGGTTGGTAAGGGGGGTAAATGGCAGTAAAGGTACCAGCACAGGCATACTCCATGCTACTAAGCCTTGGACCGGCGTTCATGGATTTTAAGATATTATTATTTAAATATTGTGTATCATAGACTTAGCGATCTTGTAATAAGTCATATTCTTTCTTGGTTCAATCGACTTATGGACGTAACACTGCTCTCAACTGAAACAGCCCCGTCAGGACTGGATTGTTTGGCCCTACCTCATTCAAGTGCGTTGATCGAAGGAGATGGTGAGTGCGCCCCCTCGCCTCAAGGTATGACTTCTGTCGAGCCAGCCCGTTCATGCGAGGGATTATCATCTAAAGTTTGTGCGTGGCGCAGGCTGAAGCTACCCCTATTGAATCGGACCCCAGATGTAATAGGTAGTGACAGTCTAAGACATAACTTAGCCAGGCGGCTAGTTGACTAAGACGTTATCATAATACAGCCCACTATATATAGACTAGTCTAGGAATTCCCACGAATGTGAAGCCGCATAGCTAACGTTCAACACCAATGGGAGAAACCTTCCAACCAAGTGTTTTTGTTGCCTGTTTCTTATCGATAGATGTATAACAGACTCACTTGCCAAGGCAAATTTGTTACACGTGCTTATTCTAGGTGTTCGAGGGATTACGTTGTCTGTATGAGATAAGTTGCGGTTATATCCCTGTCGTCGAACCCATTAACAAATCTAGATGCACGATACGGTTCGGACCGAGGATGATGTGACCAACCATGTTTGCTCTCCCTCTGCTTATTCAACTGGAAGCGAGACTTGTGAGTTTTGGTTGGAAAGCAGCTTCAGTCTGGAACGGGATACAAATGCGTTGTTATGTCTGCAAGGGGGTTCGTAGGTGTTACCAAAACATCCGGGTGGCACAGTGACTCTTTGCGTTTATAACACAACATCACATCTGGGTTCGCTTCGGCCTATATGTATATATAGCTGGCGTCGATTTCCCTATCTTCCCGGCGGGTTGATGCATACCTCAGCATCTCACCACTGCCGAATTACCTACACAACTCCACGTTAAACAAGACCAGACGACAAATTGCCCTTATTTTCCCTTCCCATCAGCCCTCGTCAAACATGTCTGCTGCCGACGCGGAGTGGAAGGTAATCCACTACGAGGAAGAAGAGCCTTCAGGCATCGTAAATCAATTGCCGATCGACGGCCGTGCCTCGTGCTTGAAGATCCTTGTGCCACACGCCGCCATCAAAAAATACACGATGAAACAAGAGAATGCTGAAGGGGAGACGGTCACAGTCCTCGAGAACCCGCTCTCGCACGTATTATGTTCCATCTACGTATTCTACACCGAACCTGAGCCGGGTTGTTGGAGTCCTCTGTACCGCAACCGGGCCGACTGGGATGGACTCCCTGCGAAGGATGGCTATTATACATTTTATGGTCTAAATCCCGTCTCACCACTCTGGGGAGGATCTAGCTACTATCACAATCTGGAGTTTTATGATGCCGATAATGAGGAGTATGTTCAGGATATTCTGTACTACAGCAACACCTTCACTCTAGGATGTGTAGACTAGTAGTATCGGGATATACTGGCTGTATAGGGATGAAGGGCGAGGCGTATATGATGGTGCTTGTGGCGTTTTATATAATATCTGCCACGAATCAGCTTTGTTGGTAGGATGATTTTTCACTATCAGAATGTTTATCTTCTACACGGCATGAAGTGAATTTCACTGCCGAGTCGAATAGTGTACAAGTCCAGTGAACTTAGTCACACCTATGGATGATGAGAAGTAGCCTCACTAGTACTGAATACTTACTTATTTGTGCAAGGCGTTTCAAAACGGAAACTGCCTCAAAGAAACCCATTAAAAGCTAACTGTCCGAGTGACATCTGATATGAAACAAGAATAAGCACATGTGATAGGACTTTTAACGTAGTGCGAGGATTCACAAAGCCTCAGAACTAGAAAGCTAATCGCACAAGAAGGACCTGGGTGTCACAGACTAACCTTGGTATGTACACGTGTTGAACCCTGAGATATGTAGTTTTTACCTAATAAAGAGCGCTTTTTGCGTAACATGAAGCCAAATTTCTCTGAGTGAGGGTCTCTGTTACGCTAAGTTATCATAGACATATCGCTTATCACAAACCGGTGGTCTTGGAAGTGTTTATATTTTTGACCATGTGAGGGTTGTCTATTAAAAATAAAAACCCTATAGGACCTCAAGTCGGGGATATATAAATAAGGATTCGCTATATCAAGCTATCATCTTTACATAAGACTATTTATAGTTTCCAGAAACTCTTACACGAGAGGGAAAATCAGTCTATCGGTGGTTGTACGCAGCATCCACTAGAGTATCCGAAAATTATATTTTAAGAATTATGCCGATGTTACAATCGTTCAGTATTCAACAAACTCCTTCGCTAACACGAGGAAGTGTATTGGCTGTCAAATGTGTCACGCAAGGCTCACAAGTTACAGTGATAGTGTGATGTAATGGAGGCTGATATCATACTACGTAGCCTTGTCGTATACTTGTTGCACAAGACCTTTATATGCTGCTATACATAGTTGTACGTGGGAGATACAAGAACTCTTCGCCCATCGTTTGAGATGCCTTTTAACCGAGTCGTGGCGCTTGTCGTGATACGGTAGGATATCGGCTGGAAGGCTTGGTCGTTTGATATCGTCACTCACACGGGCGACTGCATCTGTCGGCGGCAACGAGCGCGGCTATTAAAATGGTGTTGGCCACGCTCACTCGATGCTGGCTAGTAGTCAGCTCTCGAGTGTATTCTCCCGTCAAAATTTCGTGCACTGGAACTATCAGTTACTTCGAACACAAACGCCGGTTGACATCCAAAGGAGTATACCGATATCTAATATGCCTCCGCATGCTCAATCGCAGGGCCTTTTTGTGATGAGGGAGGCAGAGATGTTCAGTCTAGGAACATCCTGGGCGCTCTGCTTCTTCGCCGGCCAAGATGACCCACAGGTCCAGGAATTCCGGCCTCCAAATACAGCGTGCTTATACATGCAGTCCGTCGCCATCTATGTTCCGTATCACGTGTTGTATCCGTTTGCCGGCCACCGACACGTAGGCATGACACTGCAACCGTACCTCCGAGACCCCGCCGCCCACTGCAGGCTGAAGGTCTTCGAGTGCGACGACTGGGGCACGCCGCTACAGTGGCGGTACACCTTTCATATGCACTGGGACCAGAATTATCGGAACGAGCACTTCAAGTTCGTCGGCGAACTCATGCCTCCGGGCTACGGAGACAAGCGTATCCGCTTTCGTGCAGGGACGTACTTCATCGAATGCGAGTTCTATAAGGGACATGCGGAGGCCAATACTCCTGACGCGACATATACCACTGGTATATTTAACGTAGTCTAGGATGTGAGATATAGCTTGTGAAGACTCATCAGGATTAAAAGTTATCTGTTACTAACTTGAACATAGGCGTCATATCCCTTAATCCTTGCCTCTGATTTGGAAAGTTCTATAAGACACATAAATACGATGGAGATGGGTGCCACGTGGTATACGAGATTTCATCGCAGTTCGGTGTGTCGTCAGATCGTTTTGTCTTGAAATTGTCAGGGGTGGTTCTATCACCCATAGTTAGGGTAGCTATTATTGCTAAACTTCCCTTTACTAAATATGCATCTTACTCAAGGCAAACTACTGATACAGTCTATTGTTATATACCTGGATCAGTGGGCAGGTCGTGTAACAAGTTATTCTGCAAGGATCTATGTGCAAAACACACAAGCTTCACTAGATGGCGGAATCTCATTCTCCCAAATGCACGACAACAATAACTTCAACTCGTAACGTCCAATCAAGCTCTAAGAAACGCCTCCCACATTGTTTGATACGAGAAGTTGATCCGTACGAAATGGGTGTGTTTGTCGTTATGCAGTGACCCGGGAGGCCGCCAAGGGGGCTGATGATATATCTAATTTTATCTTGCAGGCTACAGAAGCTGAGATGTGTGTTACATTGTCGGCTACTCGCATTAGGGATGTATACCTAATTTCGGGGATTTACCATGGCCACTGGCCATCGAAGCGTATCGCCCGGGAACCTCCTCAAAAATCTTCCATCACTTATACCATAGTTCCGGTATTACAAAACAACAATATGACTTCTTTACTCTCCAGAAGGTTGTAAAGTTCAACGCTAACGTAATATGTTTTAAATTGAGATTTATTTCGTTATTGAAAAACTCTTTCTGGCTCTGCTTGTTCATATATATTACGACTACCCCGTGGGTTATGGTTGTATCCCGAGCTACTTTTAATACTTCGATGTTAAGCAACTAATAACCTGTTAATTATAGAGTCAAATTTGTAAGAGCTTCCTTTCATACCCTCTAAGAGGTTGACTGTCAGGGAACTAGTTCACGGACTACCCTATGGTGTAGAACTAGTGGATTCTGTGTATATAAGTGACTGAACCCCCCCTTGGATTTGGGTGGTTCAGGAATCAATTGATCACTCTATTGAGCCCTAACTACCTCCTGGCTGCAGACAGGTCTCTCTATTCACTCTGAGCACTTACCTTCTGACATTGACCGTCTGGCCGCCTTTTAGGTCTTGTCCCGCGAAGCTTCACTCATCACACAATACAATTTCAATAAGCTCGTTGTGTTTGTTGCTGCAAAGGGGACAGACTTGGTAGCCTCCTCGCTGCTTGCACCAGTCCCTGGCTCGGGTGCGCTCGAGCCAGCCATCATCTGGGCCTTGAGGCATTCCCTTGAGCTTCCGCCTGAGCAGGAAGACATCATCGAGAGCAAGACTGATGGCCTGGCTAAGAGAATTGATGCTCTCGTATTTGAAATGTGTTCAATATTCTTTTCAGTTATAGTAGTGTCATCAAACACTCAGTGCGGTTAATAGTCAAGCTCTTGGATCAGTACATGAAATAATGGGGTGCTAAGTGAACACTACTATTGCTTTGTAAAATTATTAGACTTGGACTGGTAATTTTGCTCCGCACCCCTGTAATTAGTTCTTGATATTATGGATGGTCATTAACTTACTCATGGTAAGCCTACTCTCTGTCGCCGGGATTATTGTTTAGCTGTACTGGCCGCGAAATTCTAGCATGTAAACGTATCGAAACCATAAATAAGGGGTAACGGTAGTTGGTCACCCTGGAACAGAATATTTTTGATTTGAAGTTAATAAATAGCTTATTGAACCTCCCTTACGGACACCGATTACAACAACGGTTCCTTGCCATCTGACTGATATTGGATGTGCGCATGATTCATTAGTTGCCCCATCGTTAGTAAGGATCACGATAAACACACATGCCACACCAATCGCAGTCCGAAGTACACTGCGTATGATCTGGTCCCCCCATTTCGTACTCATCCTCCCATGTCATATACATCGGAGTAGAATAATAACCGAGCCCTTCTCCTTGCGTGCAATACCCGTAAGAGGGTCTCGGGCTGAACGTGGAATATCCCGAGGATGCGGTTGTTTGTGGCTTTTTGCTGTTCTTCTTATTCCTCTTTTTCTGGCTCGTAGATGGCTTTTTGTCTGGGGTCGGCCCAGAGCTGGCATTGATAGTTGAAGTCGGTGCGGTAGATGCTACTGTCGTCGCCACTTTGCCCTTTCTGACACTTTCGGAAATTGGAACCGGAACGGCATTATTTGGAGTGTTGTTCTATTTCGCCTCGTTAGCTCTAATTTTATTCAACGAGCATACTCAGGGTCGGGGTCGAAACTTGCGCTGGCCGTTTCAGACTTATTAGCCACGCACTCATTATTATAGCACTTACCGTCTGTGGATTGTTCTGGTGACGAGGCGAGTCTTTCTGATGCTGTGCTAATGCGCTGGCTGTTGCAAAGCTTCTATTGCAGTCGCAGCGGACTCTTGGTTGAATGTTCGCCATGTCTGTCTACTCGGGCGATTATCGTCTCGGACCGTATCTTCTCTTGTTTCCTTTATCCTTGGGAAGCCAGGCTTGGAAAAATAATGGCCTTTCCGCAATATTTAGGGTAGGAAACACAGGGGAAAGTGATCGAAGTATGGTACAACTGAGACAATCTTATGCCATACCCCGCGGCCGGCCTCCAATCGCCTTTAACTTCATATGCATGTGGTCAAAAATGAATACTGCCCCCCTGGAAGATTCATGTAGGGAATGGCACAGCGTCGAGCCATCTCTCAGCACCATCCTAACATAACTAGATAATTGCTGAAATGGGGCACTGGACGCCTGCCCCGTAAGATCGAATATCATATTACATGACTTTACGGCCTTCTTGGCAACCTGTATCAATCCTTACGGCATAGAAATCGAGAACGTGTCGTCTATGACATATCACAAGTGGCTTGACACAAAACGAACAAAAAGGAAATTTGCCCTGCTTGATTCAGCAAAAGAGTTACTCATGATTTCGCCCGGACTTGAACCGGAGACCTTCAGTGTGTTAGACTGACGTGATAACCAACTACACCACGAAACCAGGTGATTAAGTAATCGATGTAAGACGCTGCTGGTATTAGGTGTTCTAGATTACAAGATTTCTGGTGCCATTTGACTTGAAATGGTACAGAGACTGGGTACGGGTAATATTAAGTGTGTGTGATGCAAGTCAATTAAACATTATCGTTATTCCTACAAGTACAGACGGTCCCAAATGAAAAGAAATCGAGTTGATCTCTTAATTCGATCAAGTTTAGCTCTCCCATATACAGCTCATAACCCCTTCACTGTTCGAGCTGCGGCATGTCAAGGTGAGACTTTTCATGGCTGCCACAACGTCCTGGCGGCAATTGATTAATTGTCTGCATAGTCATTAGCACATCATACTCATACCTGGGAGACTTGACGGCTGGTCGCACCGTTGTTGACCTGTTCCAGCGTTGGTTATCTAACTAGTAAATCGGTCCACCGTCTTTGCTCACGTTGAGGAAGTCGTTGTTGCTACCGACGGCGTTTCCGTTTCCGTTGTGGCTTGCGACAGTGGGCTTGTTCTCAATGTCCTTTCCGACCTCATTTCCAATTCCTACCGTTACAGTTAGAACCCGATGTGTAGTTGTCGTCTATCGTCATTAAATTACCATTGCCAATATTGTTGAAGGAGCCTGTGTTGGCAGGGAGATGGTTTCCCTCATAACCCTTTGGGCTAGTAGGAGCCGCTGTGACAGTGGCGATGAACAGCGAGATGACAATGGCTTTGACTTGCATCTTGAAGGTAATCGTGTGTAGATTAGGAAGTAGTGGACTGAAGGTATTCGTAAGGACCAGGAGAGCAACGGACAGATGTGAGTGACAATAAGGCGGTGGTTTAGGAAGAAAGCCAAAACAGAGGACCGTCTGGCCTTTATAGTTGTTAAAAGAGATGTACAATGGGAAATTTGAATATTCTCATGTTAAACATATCGCGCTATATTGCCTTCAACCATGGTACACCAATATTATTAGATCAACCCGATGCTATGATTTCCTAGCAAAAAGGCACCTGGCATCAAACTTATTACATATAAGCAATTAGTGTAAGAAGTTCTAGAATTGCGACACTTGTCATTGGATGACCTATTACGACAGTAACTGAAACGTAGATCCTCAGTTAGTAAGGGTAGTCATTTGTTATTCTCTAGATCTGATCGGGGAATATGTAATTATTGACATGCACTACGATCTCGATAGCTCGTATTTTGTTTGGTTGACTATTGGGCCGCCTAGCGTATGAAATGCAATTGGGAGCAATATTCCGATATTATTCATTAACTGGCTCGAGGGGGAACCCAACAAGATGCACCTCAACTAAAATGGAACTTATTGGAGTTATCATTGTCACTTCGGCTCTGCACTGGGTTAAGTTGTTCAATGGTTCAGAAGATCACAATTTTGAACAACTCAACTATGATAGGTTAATTGAGTGTCTATTCCCTCTAAGGACTAGTTCCCCTGATATACCGGCGCAAAAAAGCTATACCAACTATTAAGTAGGTGTTACGCGGCACCCTGACGTGCCTATTTAACAATTCGAACTAACTACTGCGGCCTTTGAATCAACTCATATGTCTTCGGGAACTTACCCTTATCTCTAAGCGCATCGATCGACTGGATGTTAGTGCCAAAGTGCATCAATCATCTCATCTTTCCTAAAGTTAACGGATCTCAGATCCTCGTTAGTGGGCTCACAGTCAGAGACTTTAGAAGAGCCGTTCGGTAAAAACACCATTATCGTCCTTTATGACGGGCCGCTAGGGTCGCGGGATCAGCCGGTATAGGGGCTCAGCGTTATTCACGTTGTGCATGTAAGCGAAGCCGATGATTTTGTTCGGCCGTAGAAGTACGAGGCTCCTATAGCTGAGAATAAGCGTTACGTGATATCCCGGTCGCGCGGGCGTGGACGCGGGCGCGAGACCACGTTTGTTGCAAAGATCAGGGAGCATCCGGCGCAGATGTCGCAGACAAGTCTCTTGGCCATTCGCATTTACAGCTTTCGTGACTATGATTCAAAACACCATCTCCGTCTGTGATATTTTTCAAGTTGATTGCTTTTGTTTCGGATGAACAGAGAGGTTGAAATGCAGATATGAGGAAGGAGTATTTCCGTTGTCGTCGTCATCTTTGACCTGGCATTCATCATCACGTGATAGGTAATCCCATGTTGGTTAGATAAGATCTTCAATTATGTCCGTCGTGAAACGGGCTATCTCCGACCTCCATAAGAACTTGTGGAAGCCTGGAAATACTCACGCGCATCGTGCTTGCTCCTCGTCGACATATTATTTCTTGGAACAAGACATCCAGCCCTGGCACCTGGCTCGATGTCGCCAAAAGTTTTCTTCATATAAGTCCAATGTGTGGCTCAGGTATCAAGAAAGGAGAAATGTGAGATAACGGATGAAATCAGAGCAGCGATGGACCTACCTTAATGAGAACATTGAATACGGAAGTGTAGAAAGAGGTGACCGGTCGGGATGCTTTGGACCGATTGCATACCTTGGATAATTTCCGCCGATCTCCCCACGACGAATGCCAAACTGCTACCCCAGAATGTCATCTCAACAATGTCAAAGATAAGAAAAGAGCTGCTCCAGTCGGTTCCGTTTTTACCTCATGACGAGAAGTTGGCAAAACCTCCGCTGAGGTTCTGTGCCAAGAGACGATGCCTCGGGTTCACATTTTAGTTGAAAACAAGTTGGCAGCGGCGATGGGTGATGGATTCGATTTGGTACGCGAAGCAGCAATAGCAGATGCGTCGACTCTACTTGGACGCGCCTCTATAGATCTAGGCCAATCTCCAAACGAGTTCGGATTAGCCGACCTGCCGACTAACCAGAGGGTGAAGAATGCTCGTAGTGGCGGCGATGATGTCGAGTTAGTGACGTTGACGTGGGATCTGGGCCGTCATATGCTCGTCGGCTCATCCCGAAATACAGCTGCCGCTGTCGATTTTCCGGTCAGTCTGCAGGGTGTTTGGAACAACGCAACTAGTGCACCATAGGGCGGAAAGGTTAGAATCATTTTCTTCTTGTTTTGGAGCGTCCAAGAGCCTCTGACACCCTTATGTCAGTCATGCTTCAATTGGCGATAACTGACTTCGAGTGTTCTAGTATACTATCAATATCAATACAGAAATGAACTACTAGCCTGCTCTGACGACCAATCTTTTGGAGACGCAGGAGCCGCTTTACGACTTGATGGCGCTTGCAAAGCCCCGGGGTCAGCAACTGGCCCAGGGTATGTATGGCTGCAACGGTACAGTCTTTCATCAAATAGGTACGAAGTAGCTAGCATTCCTAGCTAGTTTCACAATATCCTCTCGTTGGAAAAGTAGAATAATAAATCCCCGTTGCTTATTAGATATTTCTACCTCATTTCTATACGTGGTGGATAACTCGGATGCTTTTTGTTCATTATTGACTTGTATGTAAACCAAGTTCCTATAGCAGTGGCTACAAATCCAGCAATCCCGACAACAATGCCAATAATTTCGCCTGTACCAAGTGAATTGCTGCTACTGCCGCCACTATTGTTGCCGCCGGAGGCAGAGTTAGTAGGTGCGGGAACCGGAGTCTCGCCAGGGCCGGTTGAAGAACTAGGGTCTTCTACCGAATTAGAAGGTTTCGACGACGAAGTTTGAGATGTACGTAGTGTAGTTTGAGACTGAAAGCTAGACGAAGACGAAGACGATGTGGACAGCGTGTGGGAGGAATCTGCTTTCAACGCACACGTATCAACCCCGTCCTATTCTACGAAGACTTGCGATGTGTGCAACCAAGACTCCCAACGGTGAGGTGAACCGTTTTTGGGCAGATGATACCCTCACAGTCGCCGTCACCGTCACCGTAACGGTGGAAGGAAAGTCGCCCGTACCTGAAGTTGGCGTCGACGGCGTATCCCGCAAAAACCCAGCGCCCGTGCAGTACGCGTCGTAGATCGAAGTGGCGCTGTTGGTGTCCAGAGTGTTTTGTGAACATTCGCGGCTCACGCAGCTCTGCAGAAACGCATCCGCGTCGCCCTGAAGATCTGGTCGACAGAAGCACTCATTTTGTGGGTTTTTGTAATCGCATCCTGCAAATAACATATTTAAAAAAAAATAGAACAGATACGGGACGACGTCAATCTATAATTACCAATGCCTTCTGCAAGCCTATCAGGCCCTTCGTAAAGGTTATAGGTGAAGCAGCCCTGAGCGCAGGGCCGTTGCGACGCGAAAACTGCTGCTTGTGTTATGCTGGCTTTCTCAGAAGCAGCTAAGTGAAGCAAGACCAGAAGGGGGAGGATGGCGTAAATCATCTTGACTGTGGATGATTACATTGCAAAGATGAAATAGCTTTTCGGGGAGAAGAGAGACATGCTTCTTGACTATAGGCTGTGAAATGAATACCTTGCGTGATCGGGGCGTTACTATGATTGTTTATCGTCTAGGGAAATTGAAATTCAGCCGCAGCTGAGGAGGTTGTGTTGCATTGCAGATGTCAGCCTCCGTACTCCTGCACCCCACGAAGTAGAAGAACTTCCAAGAGCCCTAGGCTTTGCAACATTGTGAGCATGATAGTGCTCTCAGCATCTCACCAGCAAAGAAGCCGCTCTGTCCGCTACTGTTACATAGATCTTAAACCACATCATCTTTCTTGTCAGTTCTTAGATCCTTTCCCCCTAGACCCAGTGTCACCGGATGCAGGCGGGGGAGCGGTACGTCGCGAGTTCAGAGCCAAGGACCAAGAGCTATAAATAGAAAACCTGCGTTGAGTATGCTGGCTCCCCCGTGTTGGGCAGACAGGGCAGACAGGGCAGACAGATAAGGAATATACAGCGTTTCTGTTTCTCCTTCTCTTTCGGTTGTCTGTCTCGTTAATTTTCACTTCATATATAATAAAGACAAGAGCGTACGATCACGTCAACAGTTGCTAAACTTAATCTACCCACCCATGTGCAGAGTATGAAGCAGCCTCCCAGTTCATGGCGCATGGCGCAATTCTACTGGCATTCTCGTTGTAGATAAAAGTTCTCGCCAATTCTGGTAGCGCAGCGCCACCTGCGTCGCCTTGACTCTTCGAGGCGTGTCCGCGTTCCCTTAGGACGCCTACGGCTCGGTGAGCGACAGAAATCAGTCATGGTAAACATGATTAACCGCACGTATTGTCATTTCTGAAAGGAGAGAGATCATGATCATGAGGTTTTTTGATTCCCTAGGTCCGACTTGACTCATCGGCATCAACTTCTCTCAACTTTCTTTTCCGCTATATTCCCTTATGTCATACGACAGTGCCCCTATTGGGTCTCGCCTTTGTAATCGTCCGAGCCGTCATCTCGCACTTCCTCGACATCGTCTCCGATATGTTGATTCAATTCGTCATCATCCGCAACTTGGCCCAGTCTGTCAATTCTTCGACTCTGTCTTCCGGAAGCTGTTTCAGTCCCTCGGCCCTGAGTTAGCGACGAGTCTAATGTTGGAGGGACATGAACAGAGACCCGGCCTCGTCCGTGGCAGACCTCGGCTTTAATTATCACTCTTGGATTCTTGAATTTATCACCTAATGAATTGGTGAGCTGGACCAATGCTGGCGTAACAAGGAAGTCGATATCTTCGTAAGGCACAATGGCTTTCTGCATAAGAATTATAAATCAGTATATTTACAAAATACCAAAGATGTTTAAAAGTAGCGGCATAGGAGAATACATGATGAGACCACCAGGCTGTCGCCAAACCCTGAAATAGAAGAGCGAAAGAATGAGACCCCGCCTTATAACTAAGACGAGAGAGAGAGAGATTACTGACCTCGACAACTTCCATCCATTTGTCGTCATATTTTTGGGAAACACCGTCATTATCATCAGGGCCTCTTCTTTGTATGACGCACATTGTACGGGATTGGGCCAGGTTTTTAGCAAGCTCGATGGCTCCTTCGAGGATCGGCTCGATATGCTTCTCGATGTTGTCCTTGTGTTTATCTTCAACAAGAGGCCCAATATAGGCGGCTAGCATCTTTTGCCAATCCGTGACTCGAGCAGGCCGAGGGGTTGCTATATCAACTAGTAGCCGTCCGGTCACTGTACGCCAACGCTGCCGGCGATTAATGGACACCTTCTGGGAATCTATAGAATGATGTTAGTCTCAAGGACTTAGCTGAGGCTAAAGATAGCCAAGCACTCACTCTGAGCTCTCCTAATAAAATCTCCAATCTCATTGTCTTTCCCCCAGATTAAGAACGGATTTGTTAACAGATGGTCGCATAAGAGTCGCCAAATTAGAGCTTGAATGAAGTATCGTGCATGCAACTTGCTTTTGAGAAGCTGAGTGGCGGGGACGCCAGATACTGCCGCCAACGCCGTTTTGACATGGTCAGGAAGACCTGAAGAAGTAGAGGGCAAAATTTGGCGTCCGCAAAGGTCAAATGTAAGCGATCGTATTAGTTGCTTTAGGTCTATGAACTGATTTTCCAGAGTATTGTCGAGATCAGGGGCGTTATGTTGTTCGCCAGAAATTTGTTCAATGTCTTGGGTAAGCTGCACGACTTGTTG
Organism: Xylaria flabelliformis; assembly: GCA_007182795.1. Classification (NCBI taxonomy): domain Eukaryota; kingdom Fungi; phylum Ascomycota; class Sordariomycetes; order Xylariales; family Xylariaceae; genus Xylaria; species Xylaria flabelliformis. The sequence goes on from VFLP01000012.1 coordinate 559,737, forward strand.
CTGAGCGGACTTCAGCTTGTCCTTCAATTCTTTTCTCTCGCTGATACAGGCTACAAGCGACTCTAAGACGTCGTCGAAGGAGTTTGTAAAACCCTCAACATGGCCCTTCAGCCGATTGAGACGTCTTTCGAGTTCATCAGTATGTGTAGACCTGTTCCTCTTGTCCGAGCTTTCGCCTTCATCGAGACGCTTTCTCTTAACCTGATGCATGTTGGAGAGAGTGAGGCGGGCGAAGAAAGACAAAAATCATAAGTGGAGTGAAGAAAGAACGATCAGGTACTAGATAAGTGGCAGGACAAGCCAGCCGTGGTAATCTCCCTATATGAAAAATGTTAATAGTTCTCGGGTATAAGTGAAATGATCCTTTTGCTATAAGCAAGTACTTTGTGTCTTTTCGATGTTAAACTGCCCACGTGCTTTAATAGGTACTTTTCCCCTCTCTTTTGCTCGACCGAAAAGAAATACAAGAATACATATGGAAATATCAAGCACTAAGTGCTGCTCATTACCCCTGCTATTCTAGGGTACATGTAGCTGCTTAGCTAGAATATTAAGCTCTGAAAAACAGACCCTACGTCAGTGCCTGCCTAAGTATCTAGGTAGGTGTGAATAGGCAGGAAGGTGCAACATGGAGGCACTTGCCAATACGTAATTACCTAGAAATCGAAGACACCCACTCTAATACCTTCTACATGTATGTACCTGCAACACGGCACTCCGTGTTGCATTTGCCTCGATTGAGTTATCACCTCCTACATGTATTCAGGTATCCAGACTGCTTTGAAGTTCCTGCCTACATTAGGTAATTACGCTCCTGTGTACCTACATGCCTCCAGTGGTGATCACTTACCTATTACCTGCATAGAGGCAGTCATTTGTACTCAATCTCGAGATTCTACATTAAATCCTCGCCTCAGACTCTTACCTACGTATTATACCTAGGTACTCTTGGCCACAGCCAAATTTCCAACATTTTCGTTTCTCGGTTTTCACGTTGAACCCTTATTGAATCTGGGTGGTCCCATCATTCGAAACTGTAACAGACAACCCTAACAAACCTATCATTCGACCCGATATGGCATTTCACGGCAATGAAGATGGTGTGATAGTTATTAGCATTGATTTTGGAACTACGTGAGTACTGTATGCAATCGGATTGAGTTGATTTCTGACTGGCCTAGGTTCACCGGCGTGGCATATGGCTACGTCAAGTCCAACAGCCGAAATCCGAGTGATGTTGCGCCACGTCTTGTCACGCTTTGGCCAGCATCAGACAATGGCGAAGCAGATACTGATTGCCCAAAGGTTCCATCACGTATAGTGTACTCACCGGGCGGGGAAACAACTTGGGGACAGCAAGCCTCTGATGAACAGGGAACCGCCATATTGTGGTTCAAGCTTCTATTGCTCAATGAGCTTGACCTGCCGTCACATCTAGAGGATACAAGTCACCTGAATCAAGCCCGTCAGAGAGTTGAGAGGACTGGAAAGAACGTTGTCACCATCATCTCAGATTATCTTTCAAAAGTCTGGGTGCATGTTCTCGAGGTTATGACCAGAGAAAGGGGACGACAGTTCGTCAACAACCATCCTTTTCATGTCGTTGTTACGGTGCCAGCCATATGGCAAGACTACGCAGTTCACACAATGAAGCGCGCTCTGGATAAAGCCGGAATTATAAATAAGCGGCCTGGGCGCCCTGATACTACTCATGCCTTTGTTTCTGAGCCAGAAGCAGCAGCTCTCGCCGCTATTCATGGACATGGTAAATACGACGCCCTCGAGCGTGGACAGACCTTTGTTGTTGCCGACCTAGGTGGTGGTACTGTGGTAAGTATTATCCTTCCCTCTTTCGTTGCATAAACAATATCTTACAATATTCGGGATTTATAGGATCTTTTCAGCTTTAAAGTCAAAAATGCCCGGCCTCAGCTTGTTCTGGAGGAGATTGTCGAAGGAGAAGGTGGACTATGTGGTGCAACATTTCTCGATCAAGCATTTTTGAAGTGCCTCAAAGAGAAAGTGCAACAGAAGAAATCGACGGATGTAAGGCTTAAGTCCTGGGAGCAGATGGATGAATTAGAGCAAAAGAGAATCTTGAACAATGTGTGGGAAAAGGGAATCAAACGAAAGTATTATGCCGGACTACCAGGACAACGTATCGATTTAGGAATACAGGGCAACCGAAGGCCTGATATCATGTTGGAACCGTAAGTTGCTGCTCTTTTGGTGTTTTAAGCTGAAGGGCCCTTACTGACAATTAATCTACCGATAAGAGGCGATCTTGATCGCATTTTTGATTCCGTATTCGGAGATATCTCGGAACTTATAGGAAAACAAGTTCAAGCGATTGCGAATAAAGACGGAAAGGTCCCTGACGTACGTATCCAACAGCTTTATCCGGTATATGGAACATTAAGCGTTTGTTTTGCAAGCTAACATGTGCCTTCTTAGTTCATCGTTTTGACTGGAGGTTTCGGACGTTGCGAATACGTTTATCGCAAGCTTCGTCAACAGTACGAAGATTGCATTGAGATACTCTTGGAGGCGAATAACAAGTCGTAAGAGTGTTACATCCGTAAATTTCTGGATAATTCTAATTGATTTTCAGTTGGGCGGCCGTTGCACGAGGTGCAGTCCTTTGGGGAGCTGCAAATGTGAATGATCAAGCGCAGGTTCAATCACATGTCTCTCGGTACAGTTATGGATGGGCGAAGGTTGAAGATTTCAAGTAAGTAATACTCAAAACAAAGCGGGGAAACATTCTATATATTGAGTAGAAACTAACGTACCACAGCCCTCGCAATCACCATCCTGAAGATCAGGACACGGACGAGTTAACTGGTCGATGTGTTGCCCGAGACCAGATGGAGTGGATTGTTCTTCGTGTTAGTACCCTCGATTTACAGTTGCTAAATCGACCGAGTCACTGACTTCCTGCTAGGGTGAGAGTATTAAGACCCGGCGCCCTCTCGTATACGAGTACGAGAGATATTTTGAGGTTGATGAGGTTGGTTTCGTATCATTTTCGGAGCCTATCTACAGATCAAATCTTAGGAATCCTCCAAAAAGAATGGTAGAGAACGAGGAAAAAGAGCAGGTTTTGAATAGACGCGACGCTGAATTTCAGCAGCTTGCCATCATCGACATGAAGACTCCGGTGCCAGTCGAGCAGCTGCCTAGACGGGGTGGAACAGGATTTCCACATCGCCTTCTGGTCTATCGAGTCGAAGTTAATGTTTCTGGCGCCTGTTTGGTCATAAAGGCGACGTCTCAAGGCAAAGATATTGGAGAAAAGGCCATTTCTGGGCTCTCAGACTAGGCGGAAGAGCAATAATCTATTCGTTTGTCATATCTGGACACAGGGCCGGTCATTTAAACTCCGGAAGCTGGGGGTAGAAACTACCGGATATTTGGGCGACATTAGCATTCAGGTTCAATAGCCGCACCAGAGATTTCTAGGGCATTTAGTACATAGTCTGGAATTCGTAAGACCCATACGCAGATTTAGCTTTGCATGATATTTCGTACAATCAATTCAACTAAGCACCAATGATGCTGCTGTGAACCTGATTTTAGCTTTTAGTGATAGTGTTGACTGGTAAATCACTAGCCTTTAGACGACTTACCTCTATGATCTACATATTTTGTATACACGACCCCTGACTGACGTGGTTCCTATTTTTACCTCCTTTTAAGGACGACTACGAGGCTACTTTGACTAAGGACGCTACATATATTCCTAAGAGGAGTGAGCGGTTGACTTCTCTTAAGGCTTTGGCAATGAATTTCGCTTGGCCGTAGTTCTTTGTGGGAGCATGTTGTCATACGCACCGTGAGGCCAAGAGAGAAAGGTCGTTGATTTTGGCCATGTTATCCTCCCTTGAAATGTACCACCGAACAACGTCGATAATATTCAAAGAAAGCATTCATGGATTGGCAAATACCTTTTGGAAGTCGGCATTACATATCGTATCTTAGTGCTAATTAGTTTGCTCTCTGCTTAAAATAATTCATTAAGAACTAATTAAATGGCTCTATTTCCTCGAGCGAACAAATAGCTTTCATACATTAAGTTGCACTTTAATTGCATCGTGTACTGCTTACATCAAATTCTATGCGGCGGATTGTGAACGCGGAACGACCCTTTGAGCGTTATTGCTGAAGTAAAGTAAGCCCGCTTCAACTTCTGGAGAAACAATTCCACCCTAAAACCAACGCGTGACAGTACTTTTCTAGGGTCTTGATACGTGAACTTATGAGGCTAGCGCAAGTCTGTCATATTGCTAGCTAGAATAACAGTACCGTACAGTACTCTCGTTGCGGTATGATTATATTTGCTCTTATTTCGGCTCATGTCGTCGCGCAAACTTTCAAAAAGCTAGAGGGTCATATCCTTGCACCTGCATTTTCAACGCTAATTAATCATTATCAACACCACAAGCGCAGAACTGATCCAAAGACTGAATTTATATGTCACAGGCGCTTGATTATATGGTCTTCTGGCTTTCTCGAGAAAGTAGGCCAGGTAGGGGCGTTTCTCGCATTTACAGCTGAGAAACTTTCATTATCTTAATTGTATAGAGTAAGGTGTCATTTCATACAGTTTGGTAAGTCTACCTAGCCTTAACTAGGTGTTATGAATTACTCGCAAATCTTATGTCATGGCTTGCCCACATGCAAGTAGGAGTCCTTGTCTGCTTGTAGGCCACATCTAGTATGCAAACTGCCTACTTAGGAGTTTGTTCGTGAGAGGACCTTGAACGGAATAGGCCGAGAGAGCCGGATCTGCCGTTCCCGTTATTGAGCCCATCCGTTTGGAAGCCAATGACGAGCAGGTTCCACAATGCTTCTAAAACTGGGGGCCACCTCACAGGGGTCCTGAACTACCTAACTAGGGGTTGACGCGTCGGGGTTTGGATTACGAAAGCTGTCTATGTGTTCGGATGGACTGATAGATAGTGCTCGGTCGTACATCTTCTTGCTTCAGTCGTGTGCCAGAGACAATCATAACAATCAAGCGGATATGACCGCGTGTCACATATCACACATGGTGACACTGATACTACCGTAATAAGGAATGATGCGATGTTTCTCAGCTCTGCCTGCCGGAGATAGCCCTATCTGTTCCAAGACAATAGGTACCTAGATAGGGCGTGTCTCGATGGATGACCAGAATCTCCGAGATAGCTGGTTGGTACCGCTGCACGCTAGGCCACTTCAGTACATATTATGTCTGCCTGTCGACGCTGGTATAAGTAAAGACATGGGGGCCATGGGGCCGTTGGGGGTGGTAGTGGGTACCTAGAAAGCTACCGTTAACTGCACTACTAGTAGGCGGTACATGCTTGTTACTCGCTGAATGCTGTCATGGCCATGTATCGCCAAGAGAAATGCTGATCACTGATTTGGAAACGACCTACCTAAGCATCTCTGTCTTCTAACACTGAGACAAACTTCCAAGATCATGTCTCTCTACCAAATTCTCACTTTCTAGTTCGACTTTGGCTTCAAGCCCAAGCCATACGCCTTCTCTGGCTTCCGTCTATCCCGCGCGAATACATCATTCTGCATGTATCGCGATACCTAAAAGAGCCGGGTAGATATAGCTTGGGACCGAGGCTATTATTAGAGGAACTGAGGCCGCCCACCCACGTTCCAGCTTGCCGAGTCCTACCTACTTCTGCACATTGTACCTGGATTGGGGTCCCCACTCGTCCGCTCCAGGCACGAAAGTGCTGAACCTCTATCTGAGGTTAAGTAAGGTAGGTCGGTAGGTTGGTTAGCAGGTACCCTGGGGGCGGTTGGTTGGTGATGGTGTATGTGTGGTGAAACGAATTATTACGAAGGGCAAAAACGGGTCAGAATCACAGCAATTTCCGCACCAGATCAGAGAAATCGGATCTCATTGCCGACTCTACACGTGTACTTATAGCGAGGAGGAAGCGGTGCGCTAGAGCCGTGAAGCCCGGGCTGCCGCCACCGTCGCCAATTCCTTCGTCCCTCTGTGCATGTACGGACGGACATGAGTAGGGACGGCAGCAGCGTCGTTGTCGTCGACACGGTGGGATCGCTGCTGGCCATCATCGCAAACTCGATTCAGGATGCCCTGCGCATCCTCATGTTCGCCGACAAGCGCACGTGGGGGTCGCCCGAATTCGAACAGCTGCGACTGCTGGAAGAAACCCTCGACGAGGCGAAGCGGGACTTCCAGGAACTGCCCGCGCTCGTCAATGGGCGCTTTTACTACGAGAATGATCGCAAGCGTAAGTGTTGTCATAACGCTCTGTTGCTTTTTTAATGGGAACTGGGGTGTTCGCCACTAGTCTAGCGCAATGGGTTATCTTATTTGGATAGGAAACGCTGATGAGCGAGACATCGATGAAGCGCTATACCTGTCAAGCAACTGCACTTTCTCTTTACGCTCTCTTTACGCTCTCTTTCCGTTCTTTATATCTCAGTTCCCTTTATGATTTTTGCATGGATAGATGATCTTTGCGCAATGCCCTATTTCTAAATCTAAAGCTGACCACTTATCACAGCTGACAGTCTTGATGAGCTGCGCGAACTGTGCACCCGCTTTCAGGAGCACTCACAAAACTTCAAGTATTGGGTACGGACGGGTGGCTCAATAGAACCGGAATGGGCAGCCGAGACACGGTGGCTGAGGCGGGAGCTACACCGCGCACAATGCCGGGCGGCGCGGCGCATTCACGACGACCTTGAGGGGTCTTCCTCGCGGCCGCGGTGTTTAGGTGCCCTAATCGTGCACCGAAGCCAGAAACGACTGCATTCTCATCTCTCTCAACCTCAATATAACCCATCCCGACCACAACGACAGCAGCAACAGCAGAGACAACACTCGCAAAGAGATATCCCACCAATAACAACAGCGTCAACGCCACAGTCAACTTTACAAAATGGCGAGATAGTCGCCTGCAATACCACGGGGAAATTCCAACGCCTGGGGCCCGAAAACAGGGATATCGCCTTCGCCTGTGACTTCTGCGATGGTTTCCTTGTATGGGAAGATTTACGTTCAATGCCGAGCACTCGACAGCACATCTCGGCCTCGTCAACAAGCATGCACGAAAACTGGGCCGCCACGGGGTTTAGTCATCCCCGCTCCTCTTCTAACCCCAGTACAAATGGCCCCAGCGCCGAGCCAGGCTCGGACGTGGAGCTCGAAGACCGGAGTCATAAACCAAGCTTTCAGACTACGATAACAGCCAGGGAACTGGACACCGAGACGGATACGGAGCTGAGGGGGGAGGAGAAGACCATCATCTTCCCGCCCGTCGCCATCGCCAACCACCTTCCACCTGACCCGGGCGAGTGGCAGGCCCCGCTGCTCTGTCCCCTCTGCGACGAATACTACTACGAGGAGCAGGGCGACGGCGATATGGACCGCATGCGGTACACGCAGGACGAGCACGGGTTCGAGAGTGTGGCTGCGCTGCAGGAGCACTTCGAGTGGACCCATGGCAGCCTGATACCCGGTCTTGCGAATGTTACATCCAAGACATCGAGCTGCGAAGTCATGTAGACATTATCTGGCTTAACATCTAGCCTTAGTAAGAGGTTACAAAGAGCTTCGCGGTAAATGTGTACGAACAGTATTGATGGTTGTAGTGGGGAATGTGGCGTATGATCTGACGACGATGGATTTACGACGCAGTTTCTCATCCGCCAAAGAAGAATAAGAACAAGAAGAGCATGAAAAGCAAAATGAGAGGGATTCTTGGGATTGGTTCCCCTTTTTAGAATCCGAACCTTGTATATATATGTTTCTAGCCTAGCGATGGGAGGTAGCAAGGCGTTTTGGGAGGCCTGATGGCGAAAAACGCAAATTCGAGGGTTTGTTTGCGATTCATATACATACTACATAAATACACACGTTGAGAAGTGGACATGAGCATGAAGTCGTCATGGTAGTGATTTATTTCGGTGGTATATTGGGCGGACTCGCCTATGAACAGGGTGTTATATACGATTATTTAAGACCCAAGACTTCGCTTGAGACTATCAAATTAGGTACTTCCGATCCGCTCTTGTATTGTTACGAGCAAATCTCATAGATTTGGCCGCAATATCGCCTTTCCTATCTAATCACTAGTTTAACCACTCTTAGACGTGATTTAAAAGAATCGGAACCAGATAAATAGTATGACGATAAGTCCAAAAACGCCTATGGGCGCGTACTGCTTGAGGAGCAGGTCCCAGTTAATTTTAACAGCCGCCTTGCGATACTTCTTACTGTCGTCCCTTAACCTCGAACTCATCTCGCCCATGCGCTCTAAGCTGTCACCTCTGTATAACAAGTCTTCGATGTTCTTCGTCATGACCTTGGTCACATCGCGGAGCTCGTCGTTTAGCTTGTCAAGGTTCTGGGTGGCGCGGGTGTCGGCATACGTCGACTTGGTGCGGTTGATGAAGGTGTCGAACTCCATAAAGGCGTACGGCCGTAGCGCGGGGCTATGTAGCTGCTGTGCTGAGTACGAGTTAGAGAACTCGGCGGACAGGTCCGAGAGGTAGGTGAAGGCGAGCTTGCGCGGGTACGAGCGGTCGCAGATGCAGAGGAATACGATGTCGTTGGCGATCAGGTAACTGCGATAGCGGAGGTTGGTCACGTCAGCGCACTCTTGAATAGAATAGGGGAGTGCGAAAGAACGAGAGAATATTGGTGATTGTTGCCATACTGTAATGTGTAGTTGCCGCTCTCGATGCTGGCTTGCTGCTCCGAGTTACGGTTTAGCCGCCGCAGGATCAGCTTGATCTGGGATTTGACTTCGGCCAAGGAAGATTCGCTTTGCTCGTCGTCGACGGATGCGCATAGCATCAAGCCTGGCGCAGGTCGCATTAGTTCCGCGAATATGACTTGTCATAATGGTATGCCGAGACGGGAGACGCACCGTCGCCCACCCGGGCTATCTGTGTTGACCTTATCATCTTCGTCTATGACCTCAACGACACCGTAATTTTTCGTTGCCAGACCAGGTAAAAGCGAGGTATCGGCTGCTTAGTTCCGGACAAGAAGCACGGCAGTATACGTGTCTTTAATTTAAGATCTGGTAGGGCCGCGGCAGGCACTTGGAGGTTGGTGGGCTGGGAATAATATCGTTGGTGCAGGCGATGCCGCTCGGCTACTCTGAATTGATTGTGGTTGTTTGATTAGTGTTTATCTGGCCTAAACCTAGAATAACACTTAGAATCTAGTAATGATTGTTAAGTTATGGCTTGGAAGAATCACTTTTGTTAATATGTACCTTATTCTTCAAGAATGAGTTGGAGGAGTTCCCACTACGTTGCGCTGAACTGTCCAGAACTTGCTGTTCTTTTAAGGCGCTACACTAACGTCAGAAGATGCAGGGGTTGCGTGGGGCAAAACATCGCCGTGCTGGCGTATTTAGCATCATTATTATGGGGCCCCGCTTCAGATTTGGCCTGGTCCAGCAGCTGTGGGCTAGCAAGGTCTTTGACTGGCTCTAGCGTACTTTATATTGCCCTTTTGGGACGTCATCGCATCTCTCTTTTATCGGCCTCACTCAACCTTATATCTTTCTCCTCACCTGCTGTACCTATGGTTTTGCACTTCTTAAAAACCTTTGTGTATCGCACATTTGAAGGTACCGCATAAAACAACCTTGAATCTTTTAAGGTTTTACTGTGGATTCCCCGTAATACGTAATAACTCTACACCGCCTCCAAGTCCAATCTAATTATACCTATAACCTTATCGCTCGAGCTCCTTGCCTGATACCATACATTAAGTACATATTTAATCGACACATGGTCATGTCAACGTGCCTCAGCCTTTCTTTCATCCTCTCCGACCACAATCTTCACAACTCAGCTTCGTCTCAACTATGGCCGCTGTCGATTCCTACGACTAAAGCATTTGAAATCTGCAGCTAACATCCTTTACTCAACACAAAGTAGACACCAATATCTCGCATCAATATGCCGCCTCGCAGGACTCCCTTAGCGAACGGAACTAGAGGTGATGATGGCGCATCGGTAACCAGCACACCAAAACGCATGACAAGGTCACGTCGTGCACGTCAGATGAACACTTCACCTTGCAGTCCCAGTCTCTCTAAGGATGAACTTAACACTGCAGTCGGGCCCTGTGACACAATACAAGCGGGGGCAGAAGAGGAAGTGATTCTAGACGAGATAATTGTATTCGCGGCACCAAAGAATGCCAGAGCGAAGGATGTTGACCCAAGCAGTCAAGCAGTTGCATTCAAAAATTCAACAGAGACTCCGAAGCCATTGAGACGGTCTAGTCGGACTCCATCGATCTCGCAGGGCGGAAGTGCCTTTCCATCACCATCGGGCAGAGGTGTTCCAATTAAGAAACAGGATTTCCCGGTTGGCATCGCCGCCGATGACGATGGCAAACCAGATGAATTATCAGACCCACCGACGGCCAAGAAGCGAAAGGTCGAGCCCAAGTCCACGAAACGTGTAACTGTGCGCAAAAGTCGCTCGAAATGGGAAAATCCTGATGAGATGCTTACCGACCCCAATGCCCCTCTGGCCAAGGCAAACCTTAGGGTAAGTTGTCCTCCACGTTCCTTGTCGCTTGGTTTCTTACGAAAAACTAAAGGGACTAACTTTGCTCAGGAGCTTTTATGCAGCCCTAGGGCGTGGGATATTTTGACGCTTGAGGAGCGAGAGAAAATTCTTGCGAAATTTCCAGATGATGCAGAGATTCTGGATTCTGGCTCAGCTAATGCTCGTCTTGACATTGCAGCGCTACGTAACAACAACAATTTTCGACATGACGTGGCACGGTATCAAGAAGGGCTGAGCAAGGGATTCCACGACCCGGAATGGATTCAACAGGCCCAGGCAGCGCATAGGTCGCGTGAAATGGGCTTCTTCGACGAATTCATGGCTACCGATTTTGAAGAGAAATGGGGTATACCGATGCCCCAACAATCATATGCTGGATCGGACATGAATGAAAATGGTAGTCGCCAGGCGAGCCATACTTCAGATGGCGAGGTAAACGATATACATTTCGAGCTGAAGACATCTGAAGGTATGAAAGACCAAGACCAAGGAGAAAATAGCACAGCAGAATTCCAATCTGCGGGTATACGGCATGAAAAATCACCAGAAGTCAACGTAACAGATCGAAATGACAGTTTTGATGGCACAAATGGCAACAAAGTAAAAAATGTCATCCACGTTTCCGAGGCCGAGAACAAAGAAGGAGATCAATCACCGGGAATCAATGGCAAACAAGCGGCGCCAAATCAAGTAGAAGCTGTGACTACGCAATATCTCCCAGATTCAGGCGACCATAAGATTAAGGATCACGGTCGTGATCTTGAAGTCTCAACCATTCCAGCATTGCCTACTGTGACGGAGGGCACTGGACAACAAAATGGAGGGAAGCCACTTAAGATCAATGCGGCCCAGGAAGTTAATAGTGCAAGCGTCCAAGATGTCGCTACGCTGACTCAGACTGTAGAAGGTCTCGCGAATGGAATCCAAGCACACCAGAACGGAAACGCGCCCTTGGAGAGCAAAGCGACAGAACAGAAGCATCACGATAAGCAAGAAGCCTAGACCAACGCGGCAGGGTTTGAATTGCCGCAAAGGGCATCTTCGACCCATCAGAAACTTAGACAGAATAGATGGCTGAGGGGAAGAGTGTATTGGAATGTGTACAGAACAAGGGGCTAGGCAGAACTGGAGATTCTGGTATGATCCCTATCATGTATGGGACTAGCTAGCTACTACGAGGAGATTGGCCCAGCTTGACACCTGCTGAGACGTCTACTGCGATGAGACACACCTACAAGGCGAGATTGAATGTTACGAACTGGCACGAGATAGCGCCTTAGATACCCCCTAGAATTCAGGTCATGAATCGAACGGAAGCTTTTTGAAAACAATACTGCGCTGCCGAGGATTAAGCATTGTCATTCAACTTACCACTACCGCTATGTGCCACATGCTCGGAAGTCGGAGGAGGCCCAGGCTGGAGAGTAATAGTCAAAGAATTAGAGCATGTCTGTCATTCATTACTCGTATCTAACTCTATCCATCACCACATTCTCTTCCCTTCATCCTCAACTCTCTTCAGCTTCTGGCGTCTTTGCCACTCTGTCTTAAATCTAACATAAATCTCTTACTTTCTCTCGCTACAGCGTCGTTAACAAGGCAAATACATACATACAAATATATCTTTACTCCTCATCCGACTCAGGTCTATCACGCACAGCAACAACACAAGGCCGCCTAGAATGCCAGATGCGGCGCTCCTTGGCGCCGAGGACGGCATCTAACATGGTCTGGGTATCAGCCCTCTCCCTCTGTCTTATCGCTTCCTGTTCCTCGTCTTGGGTTCGCGTGTTCTTCTCTTTCTCGTCGGGCGCCTTCCACAGCTGCGTCTCCTCGACGGAAGCGGAGATGTCGAATTCCCCACGACAGAGCGCCGTGGCGCCGACGCGCAGCTCTGCGCTGGACTTGGCGCCTAGTAGGGGTAGAGTCTGTTGCAGGGTGCCGTTCCACGCGAACTTGCGCGTGAAGTCGAGCGCCACGTTGACGGGCCGGTTGCGGAGCGAGGGCTGGATGCGGACGGTGGGGTATAGGGGCTTGTCCGTGCGGTTCGTGACCTGGACTTTGATCTGTACGAACTCGTCGACGAAGATGGTGTTCGCTGGACCTTTGGATTGCTCTGGCTGCTGGGGCTCCTCGACCGAGATGTCGATGCCTACCTCGTCGATCTTGATAGCCTCAATCATGCGTGGGGTCAAGCGTACGCCCCGTAACTGGATAGTGCCTTCTCTAGCTGGCCCGGACAGAGTCTTCCAGGTACCGGAAATGTTTTCGAGCATCTTCTCCCGATACCAGAAAGCCTCGCGATTTCCACGCTCGATCTCGGGCGTGATTTTGCTGCTGCTGACGACAAACTGGCGCTGTCGAGAGGGGTTTAGCGCAGGGATTGAAGCGTGCGGTTCCTCGATATATATCCTCGGGACCGGCACAACGACGCGATTGGTGTTTCCAGGCAGGATGTGTTCTTCTATACCTATGTCTTTGCCAGCTTTGATGTGCAACTGCAAATCACTCGGCCAGGCGTTTCGAAGATCCAGCAGTAATAAGCAGTAATCCCCGGATGCTGCAGACTCTTCTCGCTCGCCTGTCCTTATGCGATCCCATAGCTTTTGTGGCACGTTGGTGTGGATGGGAAGAATATCCACTCTTGAAAGCTCGACACTGGCATTTACGGTTACCGTAAGATCTAGGCAAACCTGGCGAGTAAAGAACTGGCTTTCTATTTCCGACTGGGGTATTCCTAGGTGCGCGTAGTCGACTTGTATGGTTCCACTTGTAAGTCCTGGTTTTCCAAGTATTTCGAATTCGAATGTAGCCGTCGATCCTGGTGCAATATAACGTTTCGAGTCGTCAATCTTACTATGTCGCAGGGCCTGCTTTTTTGCGAGGAGCCACTCATACTCATGCAATTCGGCCGGAGTCGCATCGCGGCTAGCTAATGCAGTTTGCAGAGGACCCTGAGTGGAGTCTTGGAATGAGAAGAGCAGCAAATCTGCTGGAGTCGTAGAGATATTATGTAGCGTAACTGAAAAGGTACGTCGTTCTCCCTCAAGAAGCATAATGGATGATTGCGGAAGGGAGGTGGACTTGACAAGAAGAATAGGTTGGGCCTTTATCACAGCCAAGTCAATGCTGTCGGGTTTGATCGGCGGTCCTTGAGATGGCAAAGCTTGCTTCTGCTTCAGTGCGCCTAAGCCAATAGCCTTCACCTTCAACTCCCTATCGGGTGTCCAAGACGATGAAAATATAGGGAATCTTCTCTCGCGGCACCCAAGCACTCTTACAACTGCACCGGTAATCTTTAACGGCCCTGCGCTTCGTGGAGTCCCTTGGATTTTGAGTATTTGTGTGCGATAGGGTCCTATAACTGTTGATATTTCTGAGGAATCGAAATCAGCACCCTCAGTGTACAGCTTTATGCTTTCGATCTCGAGGTCAATCTCAAATGGGTTTTGTAAAGTAATTCTGAAAGTCGCAGCCTCGTCGGCAACGAGGGTCTGTGTTACTGCTGATTTGTCCGTTGTTCTAAGAAATGGGTTGTAGATAAAGGGGTTGACATCCTGTGAGGTTCGTGCCGTTGTGACGCCTGGTAGAACATTCTTAGAATGTGCTATCGGTGGCCGTGTTACTGGTAAAGGATCGAGGGTGATGCCACGTATCAAAAACTCATCCCAATACTCGGCGGATAGATGTCCTAGTCCCATTCTCTGTGACAGGCTTGATGTCTTTGATATATTTGTGACCAGTCGGATTTGCTCATCTCGTGATATAATTGGTGCTGCATTTTCCCGACGAGGACCAGGGGCAACACCGCTGCCGGCTGTACGTAGCAAATCGCTAGAAAACTTAAGCACACCATGGAAATCAGGAAGAGCTTCGGAGAAGTTAATGCAAGCGCGGGCGATATTGAGCTTGACGTTTGGGAACCCAAATTGTCTTGTAGCTGACTGGCTCTTGATTCTTGAGATGACATCCTCATCAAGATCACTAGTTGAAGATGAGGCTCCAGGCCCACTCCTAGCATCCTCGAAAGCAACGACGCCATATGTCTTGCATAGTAATCCAAGGAATGCATCTATGCCATGCTCTATATCGCCCTCATTGAGATCAAGCGCATCAGCACCTTTGCCATGTCCGTTGATAGTATTCAAAGCAACCAGGCCAGCGGCTGGATGAATACCTACTTCAGCAGCACCCCTAGTCCTCGCTTCAACCAGCCCTCCAATTAGTACTGATATTAATTCACGTAAAACCAGCGCCTTTTTTCTGTGATACCCTAGAATGCCTAAAATGGCCGCAATACCGCTTAAAATAATTGAACGATCCGCCGTTGTGAGTAGTTCAGGTGCCGATGAAGGGAATGCTTTGAATAAGAAATTATTGATGTGTCCTCTCGATGGTGTGATGGTAAGGCGAGGGGAAGTATCGAGGACTTTTGATGGGTATTTGCCCAATATCATCACATCGAGCGACTCCTTGCCGAGTCTGCCCTCGCACAGATGAAGCGCAGTAAGGGCGTTGCAGAATCTGATGATAGTTTCCGATAGGGGGAAAGGAGGCAGCTGTTCCCCGGATATTCTAGAATACAGTCCTATGATTCTCTCTAATAGGTCGGGGAGAACCACCTCGAGGTTCCGAAGGTACTTTGGCTGGCTGGGATCTGCTCCTTCAGCTTCAAGAGCTTTAAATAAACCGCTCGATGCCTTCTCATTGGGTGGTAGACAAACAATCGGCACCTGAAACTCATGCCCCGCCCAGGCGAGCATAAGAAGACTAATGAAGATGAGTTCGAGTGCCTTGCCATGCCACAGATGATCATTGATAGACTTCGCAACAGTAGCCCCCTCGATGAGTTCCTTCAAGGCATCTGTCCAGCGACCAGCTTGAAGATACAGAGATGCTACTACGATGGTCGCTCGCCCCTTGCCCTTGTTCCTCCACTTCTCGTTCATGCCCCCCGGCCCAAAACCTTGGACAGCAACCTTGTCTTGATTCCTTGACCTAGCAGTCTCTTCGTCCGCGCGTGAACCACTCTTTTGTTCGGGACTTAAGGTTCCTAAATTCGTCCCATTCGCCGAGATATCATCGAAAGTAGTCGGCGGGTGAGAGAGCCCACTCCGGACAGGGGTTGATGGCCTCGCGGACGGGGTCGAGCTATTGGAATCAAATGGGACCGATTTGAAAGGAGGCATTGACATGCGAACCTGACCCTTATCCGCAGCCCCACTGGCAGACGCCGACCTCGTGACTGTCGAGACCGCAAACTGGGAGTTCCTTCTCGCCACTGGGTTGGCATCCTCTGAAGTCCAGGACCCGGTGCTCTGGAGCCCGGGGCGACTTGGAGCCTGGCCAGGGGAGTCGATAGAGGTCATAGCTTCGAATGACTTGGCTAGCGTGTTCATTTCTGCCAGTAAGACAGAGGATATATCGCACATGACCGTCTTCATCGTTGTCCGCTTGGAATGCTCAGGCGTGGGGATGACCTTGATGCCTTCCGGTAGTGGTATTGCAGTCTCGCTAGGTGAGTTGTAGTCGAATATAAGCACATGGTGCGTGAGCACCTTAGGGTACGCGTCCCTCAAGTCTTCCAACTCTTGGTATAGCGTACGAATATTCCTCTCGGCCATGGTGGGTGCATAGCCATTGGCTGACTGCCTCTTGCTGAAGGCCACATTCTGGAGCTCCTGGCCGTCGGCAACGGCGATGACGGCAAGCGGTTCTCGGAACAGGTCGAAGGGAGATAGGGCGAGGTGCGATGGCGGCGGCACGTACGTGATTAGATCGTAGAATATGGCTCCGTCGGGAAAGGCAAGGGGTGAGAACATGTCTGTCCGCTAGTGTGTCAGCATGCGCGCTGGTTGCGAGCAAAGCACTGTAGAACAGAGCAAGATGCGGTAGAGACGGGGTGCTCACTCCGATTGGGGCGCCCATCGGCACTGATGTCGCGAAGCTGAACGACACGTTCCCGATGAAGTCGCTGGGTAAAGGCCTCGAAGCGCTCGCGCCTGATGCGGCCGATGGGCAGCACCAGGGCTCGTACCCTCGCCGGCGCGATGGGTAGCAAGGCATCCAGACTCATCCTGACATTGATCCCTGGGTTGGGCTGTATAGCACCGCACTCGGCATGCCTGCTGTTGCTGTTGCAGTGGTTAGGATCGAGAGAAGCTATCGCGCCAGCCGTGGTTTGTTATCGCATTGGCAGTATCGACGGGTGTTGCATGTAATCGGAAGTTCTAAATGGAAATGCGATTTCCGTTTTCCCCAGACAATAATCCGCGGCAATAGACTTAGGCTGCGTGTGTTGTTGCGCTTGGATGGCAAGTCGTTCGGCGTGGCATGTGGTGGTTATGGTATTAGGTACTGATTCACAGAGGCTCTGTTCAGTGTCCAAGCTTCCACTGACGCTGGTTAAGGGAGCTAACTGACCAATCAGGGGTCTAATCAGCCTAGTTGCAAGGATTTAGCTGCAGACTGCAGAACCAAGAGTCTCATGATAATTATACCTAGCTACTTACCATATTGTGTCCAAATATCGAACTACCACCGTATATGTGTATACTCAAAATTTGACGAAGCAAGAAATAAAGACGTGAATCAGGACCATGAGAGTGCTAAAAAATTCATATGCAGTGACGTCACATTAACAAATTCAGGAGCGCCTAGATATTCCACCGCCATCAGTCGTGTCTGGTGTCTTTTTCCTGCTTGTATAACTTATAACTCGTTACTAACCATTATTCCATATCAAACGCTGAGACATCAAGATGCCATCGAGTTTGCCATCACCGTGTCGTCCTCCACAGCCCCGGTTTTACCCTGTCTAGCTTCATTTTTCAACTCGCTCTCGAAGATATCAACAGCGACGCTAGCCTCGACGAAGTCCTCCAATTCTTCTGTAACCGTCTTCAGCTTCTCTTTAACCGCTTCAGCGCCCTCAAATCCGACAATATGTCGGGCAGGTGGGTTTTCATGGCCGCCAATTGCCGTCAATGCGTGTACCGTTTCCGCGACTAGGCGGTCGGTAGACGCAGCCGGCAGCTTCGGGTACCTGTGCAAAATATCCACATCCGACTGCTCGATGGCCGTCTCAGGGTTCAAGTTCAACATGTTTGTTAACATATCGCGCACGCTTGGCGCCGGGTTGTTCTCGCTGTCGTAATATGGCAATGAGGGCGAGAAGACAATCTTATTAGTCAACGTCTGGATCTCCTTGTGAGGCTGCACAATGGTAACTTTGATGTTGAAGGGCGCCACCTCGTAAGCAAGTGAATCGCAGAACCCCTCGAGTGCCCATGTCGCCGCCGTATACATGGGCATCCCAGGAGTACCGATGTGTCCACCAATACTCGTAAGAACCATGATGTGGCCGGTATGTTCAGCGCGCAACATAGGAAGAGCCGCTTTAATGAAGTTCACCTGTGAAAAAAAGATAGTCTCGAACTGGTCACGCACGAGGTTTTGAGTCACAAGTGAGGTAGATAGCTCTTCGACCGTTCCGACGACAGCTAATTCGTGAATAGATTTATCAGCGTGTGTTGGAAGCAACGACCTACGAAGCTTTAATTCCAGAGTGGTACACATACCTTCAGAAGTGCAACACAGCAATATGTCGATGCGGCCGAAAACATGTTTTGCCTCGGCCACGGCGGCACCGCACTGGCTCATGATGCGGCCATCGCAACGTATGCTCCTTATGCGATCCTTCCAACCCTCCCTATCTTTCCGATTGCTCTTACACTCGTTTACGAGTTCGCGAAAGTCAGCGCTACGATCGTCATGCTCGATCTCGTGAGGTGGCAGGCAAGCGACGACATAATCGCCATGGATGAGCAATTGCCTAATCAGACGCACTGCCAATGGTGAGAGCGAGGACGTCAAAAACCATGTTCGCGGAGAATTATGTGTTGCTACGCTATTCATTAGTGAAAGCTACTTAAGGACCAGGGGCTAGCATTAAATTAAGTGGGAATAGTGGTGGTACAAGATATGTTCATATGGTCTCATTGCTTCTTCCTTTTTCTTGGTCTTTTTGGAAAAAGATGGGGATGTAGTGCCTGGTGTTGTAGTGTTGGGGCTGCGTCGGAAGAAAATGGAGAATAGGCTATGGTCGGATGAATGACATCGGAGCGAGCAAGTGTCGCTTGGCTCTGGGACATACATCCATCCATCCATCCCATCTACCTGTGGAATGACGCACGGAAGGATGCTGCAGGGACGGCATGCGAATGCCGCGCTGGCCCGGCCGAAGAAGACGACTCGGCGTGTTTCTTTTCGGACATTTCTTTGCTTTTCCTTCGGCGTTGTATTTCAAATCAGATGCCAATACGGGCAAGACACGGCGACCGCCAATCTTGGCCCTATTCCTTAGAACTCTCAGCAGGATTGTGATATTTGACAAAAGGGACCGATTCGTTGAATTCCTGCTCTGTACATGGCAGTAATGCGGGAATGAGAATCTGAGGCGCTCATTGATAGGAGCAGAGGGCAAGGTGACGACTTTGTAGACGGGGTTTGACTGCCGTTACGATTGCATTAAGTGAGTGCGATGATAATCCCCCCTCAACGTCAGGACCTTATAGTATTTCGTAGTAATACCATACTATACAAAATGTACGACGACGTGAAGCGAGCACAGCGCCCATGTAAGCAGATATGTAGGTAGATCTGGAAATGTCTCGTCTCGCAAACCTTGGGCTCATCATTCCAATGGCTTAGAAATGGCGTATAATAATAACAATAAGACGGGGTCTCCCCTTGTAGTCCATCCATCTTCACCGAGGTCAACCAGGAACCCGGCAGTTGAGGTTAAAGCCGTACCGGGATGGAGGCTTGGGGGACATAGTTGGCCCATTTCTCAGGTTGGTGTAGACTATCACAAAACCTGCGTAGTCTTACGATTGTTGTACCTAATAACAAACAAGACCCGGCTGTTAAGTTCTGAAAGTACTGCTCGCTAATCTCTGAGTAAGTACTTAGCATAGTCGCTAACTGGCCCGGAAACAAATAGTCCGACTAATAGATCCCTAGCCTAGAGTTGCATAAAGGCACTGGTGTTAGCGAAGGTTTCATTGCAGGCGTGACAATGCAATGTAATGCATGAGAGATCAGACTAAGTTATAAGCACCATAGGCACCTGCCAACCTGTATGCAAGGGCTATCAACATTCATACTTACCTGGTATCTAACGTAGTACTTGCTAGTATCAAGACTCTCGTCTATCTATATGTTTTAAGACAGTGGTGATTAGTGTAGTTCTAGAATATCTGTAGATAATAGCGTAGCCTAATGTTTAAAAGCTATTGCTAGGTATATAGTAGTCTACCTAGTAATTGCTGTCACACAGATAGTTAACTAACTTAGGTGGGAGAAAAACGGCTAATACAGCGGTTTAGCATGTGTTGAGGGGCAAGTTATAATGAGTCTTCTTTGCTCCAAATCCGGATTTGGGGCAGGAGGGGCAACTCAGCGAGCCTCGCATTACAATGACACTAATACAGCACAAACAAGTTTTTTACTTCAATATCTAGACAACTTCTTCTCGTCAACCAAGGAACTTGACACAGCTGAGAAGAGAGGCTTAATTCGGCTGTTATTCTAGTTGTCATATATCTACTCCAGTGCAAAATGCCTGAGAGAGCTGACATCACATATTTTGGTGCCGGCCCCGCGCTACTACCCACCGACGTGCTGGAGACTGCCTCGCAGGCTCTCCTCAACTATAACAACACAGGCCTGGGCATCGCCGAACACTCGCACCGCTATCAACATGCCGCAGACATCATCAATGAGGCCAAGGCCGACTTGGCTTCCTACCTCGACATCCCCGATGACTACGAAGTACTGTTCATGCAGGGCGGCAGCAGCGGCGAGTTTTTGCTACCGTCTACAACTTGGTTGGCGCGTGGGTGACAAGGAAGAAGGCTGAAATACTGAAACAGCTCGGCGCCGCGAAAGAAGAGAAAGGAGACCAGAGCAAACTCGTCGAAGAGCTTAAGAAGGCCGTCGATAGCAGACTTAAGTGCAGGTATTTAGCCCATCATTTCATTCTTAAAATTTCTATACTTATTATAGGAATGACGCACGAGCAGCGCGCGCTTGGGATCCCTCGTAGAAGTAGGTTTCTACTCCAATATATCTATATCAATGTCATTCATAATACTAAGCTGGGTAATCACATGATGGGATACAACAACTGAGTCTTGGTTCTTCTTCTGCGCCCTTTTCGTCGGTTTTTGTAATGATGATTATACGGCTATAGTTCTCAACTCTTACGCAGCCATCTCCTCTTTCAACCAAGTAGGAACTTCGGGGATCTTATCCCACCCGTCGAGGTATGACTCCTTAGCAATGCCTTCACCAGAGGGCTTCGCGTAAATAGCCGAGACGTACCACACCGTCTCACCCCCGTTTATCGTGCTTTGCAGCGTCGGAATCACGGTACGGCTCTCAACGAGATTGGAGTTCGGGTCAGCATTGACAAGCTTGGCTGCGCGTTCTTTATGGCCCCCTTGCGCAGCTTCCGCGGCCGCCGGGTCCTGCGGTTCCAGGGCCCTGATCCCCACGGCGCCCTTCGAGACGGCAAATGCGCCTGCTGCCCCGCTAGCCCACCCCTCCGGTGTCGCGAGGTCGTAGTTCCCGACGATTCGCGGCCCGGTGCCTTCGCCTTTGGCAGCATCGTATAGGTCCAGGTATCGGCCGTCAGGCGTCCGGGCATTGCAGATCGCGAATGCCCCGTCGGCTGTCTTGAGGGTGCGGGAGCCCGCGTTCTCGATTCTGTGGGCGCGAAGGTGCCAGTTTGGAGTCTCTTGGGACGGTGGGATGAGGGTGGTGCGGATCGTTACGTCGGGGAATGGCTTCCATATCGACACGAGCACTGGTGTGCTCCCTGTCTCGGAGGGTCGCTGCTCAAGCCCTGCGTACTCGGAGAGTCGACGCGTTTTCCAGTATTCGCCGCCGTCGTCCGAGAGCCCAAGCTGAGAGGCGAGAGCGTATTGTTCGAGTGTGAAGAGTCCTGGGGGAACGGAGTATGCGTATGCGCTGCTGTACGCGAAGGCGCCGTATTTTGCGTGCGTCCCCTTCATCGGGTAGCTGCAGGCTTGCCCTGAGGATAGGAGCATACAGTGCCCGCCGAGATAGCTGGAACTGGTGTTAGGGAAGTTTCATGACTACCGATAATGAATTGATGGGGCATCACCTCATGATGTGGCCGGGGTGCTTCAGCTCTTTGACCTTGGGAATCACGTCCCCGTGATACTCTTCCTCGGAAGTCCAAAAGGGGTGATCGGCTGGCACAGCAAGGCAGATGAAAGCTAAGCATGCCCAATACTAAACTAATCAGCTGTCGGTTAGCTGGGAAAAATTCATGGTAAACTCACCGGACTTCCTGGGCTGTTGTAGTTTTCTGCCATCTATATCTCTTTAACGTGTTGTCATCTTTCAAGTCGGAGCAGACCTTTACTTACATACATATTCGGGTACGAGTACCCGATCGTCAGTGTGCCACTCGGACTCCAGATGTCGGGTTGCGTCTGCCACCACCGCAAGTGCCGGAGCACAATGCCCTTCACCATTCCCCAGGTAAGTGGTTTGGGGAGCTCGACTCCCGCATAGGCCAGGGCTCCCCAAAATGAGACCATGGCAAACCGATAGCCCACACTCCGACCAAAAGGCAAAGCGCGTCCTATTTGAAGAGTTTAGATGGGTCAATTACTATGCTACGGTGTTAGCTACTCACCCTCCTTATCGTAGTAGTGAACCAAGTCAAGAGCTACCACTTGGGCACGTTTCCTGAATTCCTCGGCCCGTTCTGGCTCGTCTTCACCGGCAAGTTTCGCATATAACAATTGGAGAAAGTGGATTGCAAAGCTCGAGGAGTAATAGTCCATTTCTATGCGCATTCGTTAGATGATCCAAGCGGAACAGCTAGCAATGAAGGAACTTACGGTGAATTCCCTCTGGGCCATCGTTGGACCAGCCATCCCCTCGATAGAATGTATTCAAATGCTCGATGTCGCTGTCTAGTCTTTCTTGCGAGAACTTTCCTCCATTTTTCTTGAGCCCAAGGTTAGCGAAGACTCGAAACCACAGCCAGTTGGTATTAGGCATGCTGCTTGCTGTTAGAGGACATCATCAGATAGGCTACCAGCCTGTGATAACGCACTTTTTCTCGTTGATCGAGTTACCCAACCAACTCTCAACGTTGGCTCTCTCCTTTTCGTCGAACGATTGCCAAATTACAGGAGCTACGGCTAGTGCATAACCTGGGTTCATATAAGCTTCACATATTTTCCATATAACCCAAACGAGAAAAACTAGCATACCTAGAGGACACATCTCAACCATCCTCTGATCATTATCCCGTGGGTAGCCCCAAAACTCAGGGCTCTCCGGATCTGTTCCGGACTTGATACCCTCAATCCACCACTTGGTGCCATGGTATTCTCCTCCGCCGTCGAGCAGGCAAGCCAGTCCCCAGAGCGGCCGACATATGCCTTCGACTTCCGATGCTGTCTGATCAAACCGGACTGCCGTGGCACCAGGAACTCTGACTCGGGCTTTCGAGGGCGAGAAGAATGGTTCTAGGGGATCGAGCAATGTTCGCAGAAGCTCCTGTACAGATGCACGATCGGTAATTTTGACCCTAGAAAAGGGGTGAACCCCATTGTATCCTAGAACTAGGCCAGTCTGAGACCCCATGAAAACTATTTACTAGTATAGCGAATAAGAACTTGGTACCCTGTTCTCTTAAGCGCCAGTGGACAGGGAAGCAATACAAGGGGAGAAATAAGATTAAGATAATAGGACTATTTACTATACTTAAAATCTAGAAGACATTTTTCACACAATACCTCCAAAACATATGCCTACACCCCATGGTCGACGTGGGTACAATCCATTGCCTCATTCATGGGCCGCTCGCGTCGAAAAGTGAGGGGTGTTTTACTAGTGGGGTATTGAGATTTGGCGGCTAATATGATGGATGTTGAGCCTGCCAATTGCGTAGTGTAGTGACTCGGCTCACATTGTAGCGAGGTGAATTACCCCATATTATGGAGTGATAGGTTAAGAGGAGAGACCGATTACCAGACTATCTGGTATTGATAAGTAGGTACTTAAGAGTTATAAGAGTAACTCAACTCTCTTATTAAACATTCATGTTCCACGTTCAACTCTCTGATACAACCCAAATGATACCATCAATCGCTCTATGGTCCGTTCCAACCCCTTGCTCTTAACCTACATACCCTCGTGTTCGAAATTTCCCCCTTAGATTGAATGTCGACATTTCAGTCTGGGAAAGTTGCTCTAGGACGCCGTGGCATTCTTGCTAAATATTTATGAGCCCCCCAGGGGTTTTTAATACGTTGTCAGTGATAAGGGCTATCGCACCGAGGTTAAACTTCCAGCCTCAGTTTCAAACAGCTACAGGAACAGAAAACGGAGCTCTCATGAAGACACCGCCGACATATTCACCCGTCTCCGCCATTTTAGACAGAAAATCGGTGAAGATCGGAGAAGTCGGCCCCGGGAATCACGTTGCCTTAATCAAGCTTAGCCAATTGCGGAGTGGTTGGGGAAATGCGGGGATTTCGAGCTTCCCGTAGTACAGCTCCTTGACTGGACCAACTGAAGTTGCGGGTTTCCAAGCACCGCAGGATCAGTCGTGTTTCCCAGAAAATTATAAAATTATGAATGCCGATTGGGATTCGGTTTTCGTGAAAATCACCTAGAAACAGTATTTAGACAATCAAGTGGCCTTGTTCAAAGGCAGACTTTGACTGAACTTACTTATATGCTACCGAGGTACATCGGCATTCTCTCTGATAATCTCGCCGACTAATCACAAATCGGGTCGACCTTAACACGTTCCTTCTTCCATATTCACTTGAGCTTAGAAGCTTGGTACCCTAAGATTTCTTTGAATAGTAAAGTCTGGGTATACAGTTGCTAGAACAAGAATAATGGCCACGGCTATTCCTCGAAAATTGTGGGAGCACCCCGATCCCAAAAGCACACAGCTATGGGAATTCATGCAAATAATCAACCAGAAGTATCGCTTGAACCTAACCGTGAGACCTCCTACTCAAACAATAATACGTTTAATTGACCTAACAGCCTTAGACCTTTCAAGATATTTACCAGTTCTCCGTGGAAAAACGATCCGAGTTCTATGATGAGGTCTTCAAGTTCAGTAACCTAATTCACGTCGGCTCTTACAAGCAGGTAGTTGACGAGAGCAAGCCGATCGATAAAATCCCACGTTGGTTTGAAGGGGTACATCTCAATTGGACCGAGAATCTGCTTTGGTCGCGAAACTCGACCGATCCATCAGACCACAGGGGTACGGAAGGGAAAGAGGACGACAAGATCGCATTGACCGAGGTCAGAGAAGGCGTAACGGAAATAAAACATGTCACTTGGGCAACTCTCAGAAGGATATCTGCCAATTATGCTGCTGCGCTTCATACGGCAGGCGTTAGACGCGGCGACCGTGTTGTCATCGTGGGTGCAAACAGCGTTGAGACCCTAGCCGTATTTCTTGGAACAACCTGGCTGGGCGCTCTGTTTAGTTCTTCCTCAACAGACATGGGCGTCCAAGGCATATTGCAGAGGACCGTCCAAGTCAACCCCAAGGTATGTGGACACCCGCCCCTCAATCGTAGAGTTCCTTATTTCTGACCGAAATAGTACATATTCATGGACGACGCCGCGCTATATAATGGCAAAAGACTCGACTTGCGCCAAAAAATGGCAGAGGTTGTCGCCGGAATGAAGGGCTGCAGCAATTTTCGTGGTATGGTATCTATCCGTCGATTTCAGGATGCTTTGGATGTCAGCAACATTCCCAACACGCAAACTTTAGATGCGTTCCTCAACAATAGGCAATTGGAAATACCCCCAATCGAGAGAATCGCCTTCCATGAACCGTTTCTTGTCTGTTACTCCTCGGGTACTACGGGTATTCCCAAAGCGATAGTGCACTCCGTCGGCGGTGTGCTATTGAATTCTAGGAAGGAAAGTCGTCTCCACGAGGATGCAAGACCGGGTGCCGTATCTTTACAGTACACAACAACGGGGTGGATTATGTATCTCGCGAGCATCGGCCAACTGGGAGCGGGAGCCAGAGTTGTCCTCTATGATGGATCGCCTTTCCAACCGGATCTACAATCTTTCGTCAAACTGATTGGCGACCAGAAAGTCACGCGATTGGGAATTAGCCCGCGTTGGATGTACGAAATTGCCAAAGCCGGCATTTCTCCAAGAGAAATAACGGATCTCTCAAGCTTGAAAATGGTAACATCAACCGGAATGGTACTGCCAGACCAGCAATTTGAATGGTTTTATGATAAAGGCTTTCCTTCACGTGTTCACCTTGCCAATTTGTCTGGAGGAACAGATATCGTAAGTGTTAAATTACTATTCGCAAGTCTCTCGGTTTCTGACGCGATTCTCTAGGCTGGCTGCTTCGCTCTTGGAAACCCCTTGACACCTGTTTATGTCGGTGGGACCCAAGGCCCAGGCCTCGGCATCGATGTACAGTTATATGATTCACTTTTACCGTCAGGACCAGGAAAGGCTGTTCCGGATGGGACACCGGGTGAGCTCGTAGCAACTACGTCTTTCCCTAACGTCCCAGTGTATCTCTGGGGTGATAAGGAGCCAGCGGGCGCCCCTGGAACGAAATACCACTCGGCCTACTTCGCCCGATACGATAACGTCTGGGCGCATGGAGATTTCTGTGTATATCATCCCGTCACGAAAGGCCTGACCTTCCTCGGCCGTGCAGACGGCGTCTTGAACCCCAGCGGCGTGCGCTTTGGATCAGCTGAGATTTATTCGGTTATCGAGCGCAATTTTGCTGACCAGATTGCGGACTCTATTTGCGTTGGCCAGCGACGGCCAAAAGATAGCGATGAAAGCGTCATGCTGTTTTTGCTCATGCGGCCCGGCCACAAATTTAACCAGAAGCTCGTCCGAGATGTCAAGGAGGCAATCAAGAAGGAGATGACAAAGCGTCACGTGCCCAAATATGTCTTTGAAACTCCTGAAATACCTGTAAGCGTTTCATATCATCTACTTTGATCACCAGATTCTATGAATGAATGATACTAATATTGCTACGTTCTAGACTACGGTAAATCTCAAGAAAGTTGAGCTCCCCGTGAAGCAAATTGTTTCCGGCCACATCATCAAGCCTAGTGGTACTTTACTCAATCCGCAGAGTTTGGATTACTACTATCAGTTTGCTAAGGTTGAGGAGCTGGTTCCCCCGAAAGAGAAGCTATAGAATTTTGTAGCGGACATAGAGCGCCAAGTATACACATAGCGCGTTGCTCAATCGAGAAATGATGCCATTTTTTACAGTTTGGGGATCTAGCTAGCTATTATACATTGAAGGGGAGTTTTTTCCATTGAACTCGTTAAAGGGGTACATTTCCAATGTCCCAATGAAATGCCGTCTCTTATGTTCCTGGCTCTGGATGTTTCCCGCCATGCACTCCGTATCTCCAACCCATATACCCTACCATACCAGCAACACTACCGGCCCCGACTGATCCCACTATGGTAGCCCAGCCAACTGGTCTCTTCAAGAGCATCGTCGCGGCAAGTCCAGCGGCCATTCCTCCGTAGGTCCAGTCATCTGTCTCGAGCTGTCCCTTGTTCTCCATGAGTCGCCAGGAGCGATCCTTCCACTCGATTTCCTCTCGTCCCCACATCCGGCCAACCAGACCAAGTGAGACGATGCCTATCGTCCAAAGTGTACTCACACCGGCTGTTCGGAGATATAGCTGGGAACGAGGTATTATAGGTGTACTCGACGGGGTGGTCTTGCGAAACCGCTGGAGAGCCTCCCGTACTCCGACGATGCCGGCCCCGATGATTGTACCCGTGGTGACGGCCCGGGTTTCAACGTGTGTTGTGAGGATTGTCCGGGCTAAGGGCTGATCCTCTGCATATGCTGGATGTGGGAAGTATCGTGACATTGTGACTGTGATGGCGATTATCTGGTCAAGGTCGGAAGAGAACTATAGCAGCAAGACTCTTCGTGAAAATTGAGAAGCAATTTCTTAACTCATGAAAAACAGACACGGATGAGCTGACAGTACTCCGTATAAGGCAATCGATTAGTTAGATACCTCGCAAGCTAAAGTAAGATACTTGACCGAATTGAGATTGATTTTTCATAGTCGAGCTTTAACAGCAAAGAAGATCCCTTAGTTAGACATTCGTGCTTTTCGCGTCGCTTCTTATATAGTACATGCCGGCGTTTAAGCTTACCATGAGCCGGTACTAGAATTTCCTCATATGGCAACGAGGAAGACGGAGGAACTCGAGATCCGTTTACTCGCACCCTTTCACCAAAATGCGAGATAGACGTGCCAAGCAAGCCGACCCATCCGTAACAGCCATCTAGGTTAGTCTCAATTCATTATCTCACCCCCGCGACCCGAGGACCAACAAACCCTGTGGGCCGGACTGGATCGTCATGCAGCGGCATGGAGCCTAAGTATTCCACACATTACTGTACAGTAAGGCACAGGATACAGTATTTTTGACACCCTTGCCTGCTGATGAGTTGTTGCTCTCGTGAGCCTCTCACAGAGCCATGCAACTAGGGTCCCGCAGCTTTGACAAGCAGTCGACCCGCCGGACTGGTTGGCTCTCTTCCAATGCCGAAAAGTTGATGAGCACAGATGTAAATATACCTAGCATACATAATCCTGGGTAGGTGATTTGGTCATCAGACACACAACGTCTCCTATGGCTGCACGCACCAACTAGGTAGGTATTGTACACGTTATTATGTGACAGTGGTCCATTCCGTCACTCAAGATACTAATTAAAGTACAGTGATTAAGAGACACAGCATTAAGTACAATAACTGTTGTTGGCTGGGCAAGCTTCATTCATATAAGCTCACAATTGTTCCTTTCAATAGCAGGGAATAACCACTTTAGCAATCGGTTAGGGTTAGTGTTGCCTGTCAACAATTAAACGTCCCGATGTCATGACGGCAAGGGGTGGAGTTATGATGATGTAGTACCTATATGTAAGTTAAAGGTACCCGAGTAATATCCCGGTGGTACTACCCATCCTGGTGTGTTGATGGCGCATCAGATGGAGAGAGGATGCTCAGTCCGGTGACGCTACCCTATCATTGCTACTGGAGTATCCCACCTTATTTGCTGCATTCGATGCTGAATGGTTACTTTCATACTTAAGTATGTAGGTTTAAAAATATACCAGACGCTGTCGAAAATGTCGCTACGTATGTACCTTCTTGTGGCATAGATAAAATAGCCAATTAAAGCTCCGCAGAGCTTTGATTTGACCGAGGCACATCTGAGCGCAGTTTAGTTGGTGGCCTACTGCCTATCCCTTGACTCTCAAACGAACGTCTTAGCTAACGTGTGCTTGTCCATAGAGGTGCTGTAGCTAGGGTCCACGGTCCGTTTGTCACCGCTATGGCACCTGCTACATATACCTATAAGGTACCCCCGCCATGTACCTCATTCACTGCATTTCAACACATTTTACTTTCCTATCGCACTGCATCCGTAGTAGTATACTAAGGCAGACTAACAGGTAGTCTACTTAGCCTACATCTGTATATACCTACTTATACAGACGCAAGTCCGACACGACATCCCTACCTACTTTCTTTTCGTGATCCTATCAACCTCTCAGCCGTCCTGATTCCTCTCGATTTAACGACCTCCTAGTAGTAAAATCCGATTGCAATTCTTAAGTTTAGCTGCCCGGCTCTACTTCCGCACACGCAAAGAAAAGAAAAGAAAGAGGAGTATACAAAGAACAGTCACACCACACGAATTCAACATCTGGGACAATCTCGACGCCTCCGTTCCCCGGTATATCCCCTAGCTCGAGACTTTAAGCTTAGGTTCGCTCATGGCCCACCAGAGGACATGCAGTTAGCCATCCCAGCCCATCATTAGGTAGTTGTTATCATCATCCATCCGTCAAGCCACCGCCGCTTCTTAACGCCCACGCCTATACCCACCTACACCTTGGCTGTCCGCGCACCTCAAGCTCAACATCGGTCTTTTGCTCTCGTTCATGAACCTAGTCCTTACGTCCGATCCGCCCTCTATCAACATCGCCGCGGGAGTCCCGAGACTAGCCCGCAGTCAACTAGATCGAAGTGGCAGACCGAACCCCCCCGTCTCCGGTATCAAGTACCCCGTCCGCCTCCGACGACCTATATACTCCGCAATCCCCTCGAAATCCCTCCAGTATAGACCTTACAGTACCAGACGCCGCGCCCGCTTCCTCGAGCAGGCTCAACAGCCAAACTCGTGCCCGCCTTCCTGCCATTTCTCAAACCCGGCAAGAGCAGCAGCAGCGTCTTAGCTCATCCTTGGCGCCACGCCAGATTTTGGGGAGAAGGCGGCGAACATCCGGTGGCGATAGCAGCGCCATCGCATCGGAAACCTCGCTTTCCGAGGCTCCAGTTTCTGAAACTATACTTCCAGGCTCCCCTCAAAGGAAACGCAGGCGGGCCGAGGTTACCATGTTGACGGACACGGATGGTTCAGGAACCGCTAATGGCAGATCACGGGCCTATGCGAATGGCAAATCCAGCCAACGAAATCTTGCGGCTCCTGCAGCAAACGGATATAAGGTAGGCTCTGCTACCAATGGAACCTCTAAGCCACGAACTCCTGAAAGGTATTTTGGCCATGATCGCGAGGAGGTCACCAGAATCCTCATACAGGCCCTTTCGGATATGGGGTATCACGCGGCAGCCCAGAATGTCAGTGAGGCCAGCGGATATGAGCTTGAAAGCCCAACTGTAGCGTCCTTCAGGACGGCTATTCTCGAAGGGCATTGGGCTGAGGCCGAGGAGCTTCTAAATGGTGCTGTTTTATCTGGTGAGCCTGGAGGTCATAATAGCAACGGGCTAGTGATTGCGAGTGGTGCAGATCGGAATGTTATGAAATTCTGGATACGCCAGCAGAAATATCTCGAACTCTTGGAACGAAAAGAACATGGCCAAGCATTAATGGTGCTCAGAAACGAGCTCACATCGCTTTATCAAAATACTCAGAAACTCCATTTCCTTTCTGGATTGATCATGTGTCAAACTAAAGAAGAACTCCGATCAAAAGCTAGTTGGGATGGAGCCAACGGGCAGTCAAGGCATACCCTGCTCTCCGAGCTCTCAAGTAAGTTTTTCATGAACAGAATTTCTTTCCGATGTGCGAGTTGACCTTGTTCTATAGAATGTGTATCTCCTTCGGTCATGCTCCCTGAGCACCGGCTAGCCAACTTATTACATCAGGTCAAGGAAGCCCAGATAACAGGTTGTCTTTGGCATTCCAGTGCCGCACCTCCATCCCTCTATTCCGACCATACCTGCAACCGGATGGATTTCCCTACCGAAACAGTACTGGAGCTTGATGATCATTGCGGCGAGGTGTGGCAAGTGGTTTTCTCACACGATGGAACTAAGCTGGCCAGTTGTGGCGACGATAAGCAAGTTATCATCTGGGAAGTTCCGTCATTTAAGATCCTCCATACCTTAAAAGAGCATGATGACGGGGTGGGTAATGTTGCTTGGAGCTGGGATGATTCGATGCTGGTTACTTGCGGCCGAGATCGCTACGCACGGTTATGGGATACTACTGTGAGGTTCATTGCTTTTATCAACTCCTAACTTTTAGCTAACAGTGGATCAGACCGGCAAATGCATTCGACAACTGTATCAGTTTGACGAGCCAGTCAGTAGTTGCGTCTGGGCGCCCGACGATAAGTCTTTTATAACAGGCTCTCTGGACAAGGTCGGCAGTTTAATTCAATGGGATCTTTCCGGGGAGAGAGTTTACGACTGGAGAGGTCCTCAGCGTGTCGAAGAGCTAGCACTCTCGCCTGATGGTCGCTGGCTCGTGGCTATGGACTGCGAAAAGCGCATACACGTTTACAACTTCGAGACACGAGAATTTGAGTATAAGCTTGATTTAAAAACCCGATTAACATCTGTCAGCATCAGCCAGAACTCGAGACACCTGCTGGTGAACCAGACGAATGGTGTTGCGCAGCTAATAGACCTGGTTCATCGAGTTCCAGTCCAGAATTATACGGGTCACATAGGCGGGGAGTTTGTGATTAGGGCTTCGTTGGGCGGTGCACATGAATTGTTTGTGATTAGTGGTAGCGAGGGTAAGTGAGCCGCGACGAAGAAAATAGGACGCATTAACTAATTTGCCTAGATGGGTTCATTAACATCTGGAACAAATCCTCGGGGCAGTGTGTTCAGAGATTAGCAGCTCATAGTCCGAGGTGCAACTCGGTTTCTTGGTGTCCGACGAATCCCCAAATATTTGCCTCTTGTGGTGATGATGGGAAGATTAAAATGTGCGCCGCTTTTGTTCCCCTCAGCTTCTCATATTGAGCGCCGTTGCTAAATATCTCCAGATGGTCTAACGATAACTGGCGACTTCAGCGGCAGCATGCGGCGAGCCGGAGTTGAATCAGTTAATCGAATGGTAGTTTTTTCTACTGCCAAGCGCTAGGTATCGACAGATTGATGAGGGCAGTTTTGCAAACTAACCTAGGCCTGATAAGCCCGGTCAGCGGCATCATTTTTCATTGTCACTTGGGAACGCTTGTGTTTTAAGGCGCTTGCTGTAATGCGAGCTGATTCTGTCACAGGAATGGTCTGGTTGAGTTATTACGGGCCGTGGGAGGCACAGTGAGCTTCATACATGATAGACCAGGTGTTCCAAGGAGTTGTATACATCATGAAACTTATTCCGGGGGTTCACGGCGCGTCTCCTTCAGGTCACCCTTACCATTTGCCATTTATTATAAGATATCACTTAGCGAGATAATGGAAATGCAACTATTCCAGCAATTTAATTTCTCTCTGGCAGCCAAGTATTTGAGTGCGGGCTTGACCTATTTGAGGTGTTCCAGGCAACAGGATAAGTGCTCGACGGCTTCTAAATTGACCTCGTCAACGACTTTGTAGTTTAAGATCAAATGTTCTAGGCAACCGGATTTCTTGATGTTGCCTACCGTATGTACAGCTAGCTGTAGGTATCTAGGTACTTATCATTAATCTTGATAGGTACCTAACTGTAGTTGAGAAGCATTACGTATGCCGCCAAGGGTGTAGGTGTGGTAGGCGGGTACTAATTACCCACATTGATACCAACAGAGACCCCCCTGGCGAACCAAATGCCCAAGCCACCGCCGCCTTTTGGGTGCTATAGCTCTCTATAAATGTGGCTTGCGAGAAAGTGGGCGCTGTTGCTTGGCACACTAGACCAGACTATGGTATTTGGTCTGTCAGGCGGTATAAGACTCCTGATTCTTTGGTCTTGCGATCTAAGATAATATACACCAGAGCGTCCCACAGACAACGCTGTTTCTTGCCTTTCCTCTCCCTTATCCCTTGTTCCTTGTCCCTTGTCTAACAGCACGTACGAATCTTGTGTGGACTGTGTCCGCTTTCTTAATACGGTTACCGCACACATCCTTATCCGACTGCCTATTTGCGTCGTCATTTGAAAGAACGCTGAGAATCACAGCTTCAGCCGAGCTAGCTCTCTGACGTTGCGCTTTGCTGCAGCCGTGTGTCCCTCCCAAGACCAGCTCTCTCATTCCTCTCAACCGCTGTCTACCTGTCCAGGCCGCTGCTCCACTACTACGACTCCTGCTTCAGAATAGCGAACGCTGGTCGGATCTTCTTCTACTTTATAGATTTGACCTGAGGGCGCATAACACTAAAGATGGCCGACTCTTCGAGCTCACAGGGCGGTATCTCGGATCCTGCGTTGATCAAGTGCGTTGTCTCTTGCCCTAGGCATCGAGCTTGTTGTGGCATCCCAACTGACTTCAACGTTTAGGCTCGTCAACAAACTCCAGGATGTGTTTTCCACCGTGGGCGTCAACAACCCCATCGACTTGCCGCAGATCGTAGTTGTGGGAAGCCAGTCTAGTGGAAAGAGTTCGGTGCTCGAGAACATTGTCGGCCGAGACTTGTACGTCGTAACCCCCCTAACCCCCCCTTATGCTAACCAGCCACACTAATATCACCACTTTAGTCTACCGCGAGGCTCTGGTATCGTAACGAGACGTCCCCTTGTTCTACAGTTGATCAACCGACCGGCCACGTCCCAACCGAATGGCGTTCAGGCAGACGTCGACAGCTCGACCGATAAGGCTGCCAACGCTGATGAGTGGGGCGAGTTTCTGCATATCCCTGGCCAGAAATTCTACGACTTCAATAAGATTAGAGACGAGATCAGCAGGGAAACAGAGGCCAAGGTCGGCCGAAATGCGGGCATTTCACCGGCCCCCATTAACCTCCGGGTCTACTCGCCCAACGTCCTGACGCTGACCTTAGTCGACTTGCCGGGTCTGACTAAGGTGCCTGTTGGTGATCAGCCTCGTGACATTGAGCGGCAGATCAAGGATATGGTTCTCAAATACATACAGAAATCTAACGCGATCATACTCGCCGTAACCTCTGCAAACATTGATCTTGCCAATTCCGATGGTCTCAAGCTCGCCAGAGAGGTTGACCCGGAAGGCCAAAGAACGATTGGTGTCTTGACGAAGGTGGACCTGATGGATGAGGGCACTGATGTGGTTGATATCCTAGCTGGTCGCATAATTCCCTTGAGATTAGGATACGTTCCTGTTGTGAACAGAGGTCAACGCGATATCGACAACAAAAAACCCATATCCCAGTCACTGGAGGCGGAAAAGAACTATTTCGACAACCACAGAGCTTATCGAAACAAGAGCTCTTACTGTGGTACTCCATACCTGGCGAGAAAGCTAAACATGATCTTGATGATGCACATCAAACAAACATTACCGGATATAAAGGCACGAATTTCCAGCTCATTACAGAAGTATACTGCTGAGCTCGAAAGCCTGGGCCCATCAATGCTAGGAAATAGCGCGAATGTCGTTCTTAACATCATCACCGAGTTTACCAAGGAGTGGCAATCCGTTCTGGATGGCAACAACGGCGAGTTATCAAGCTCTGAGTTGTCTGGTGGTGCGCGTATCAGCTTCGTGTTCCACGAACTATACTCCAACGGTGTAAAGGCGGTTGACCCTTTCGATGTTAACAAGGATGTCGACATTAGGACAATTCTGTACAACTCCTCCGGCTCCTCTCCCGCACTCTTTGTAGGCACAGCCGCTTTCGAAGTAATTGTTAAGAAGGAGATTAGGCGGTTGGAGGACCCTAGTCTGAAGTGCGTGTCACTTGTCTACGATGAGTTGGTTCGCATCTTGAACCAGCTACTATCCAAGCAGCTCTACCGGAGGTATCCCTCATTGAAGGAGAAGCTACACGGCACAGTCATTGCCTTCTTCAAGAAGTCAATGGACCCCACCAACAAACTCGTCAGAGACCTCGTTGCCATGGAGGCTTGCTATATCAACACTGGCCATCCCGACTTCCTCAATGGCCATAGGGCCATGGCGATGGTCAACGAGCGCTACAATAGTAAGCCCGTGCAAGTCGATCCCAAGACCGGCAAGCCGCTGCCTGCTTCAGCCACGCCGGCTCGCGCCGCCAGTCCGTCTTTGGATAGCAATCTGGACAACAACACCGGCTTCTTTGGTAGCTTCTTCGCCGCCAAGAATAAGAAGAAGGCTGCCGCCATGGAAGCGCCACCGCCGATGCTCAAAGCATCCGGCACTCTCTCAGAGCGGGAGAATATTGAAGTCGAAGTCATTAGTATGTCTAGACAAGTACTTTATCGATGAATCCAACGCTAACTTCTATTCAGAACTTCTCATCTCTTCATACTTCAATATTGTTAAGAGAACCATGATCGATATGGTACCTAAAGCTATTATGCTAAACCTGGTTCAGTATGTTAAAGTGGTACACAACGTAATCAAACTTGTCGCTAATGCATCTTTTTTAGGTACACCAAGGATGAAATGCAAAAGGAACTTCTTGAAGGCATGTACCGAGGCGACAATCCCGACGAGCTGCTAAAGGAGAGCGATTATACCATCCGGCGACGAAAAGAGTGCCAACAAATGGTCGAGTCACTTGGCAAGGCCAGCGAAATTGTTGGCCAAGTACAGTAGAAATATAATGATGCGTAAATTGGTTCCAGGACTCTGCTCTTCATCTCCTCGAATCGAACATCTCGGTAGCTGGTTTCAGAGAGAAATTGTCTTTCTCCGGGTCAGACAGTGCTAGGACAACACGGAGAAGAGCACCATCATCAGCCGGGCGTTGGAGAGACATCGCCTTCCGTACGATATCTGTAGGTAGAAGGGGTATGGATGGGCGGGCGCAACGTTCTTGATGCTTAAGGTGCTACACTCTTCTTCTATTTGTCTTGCCGAGTTATTCACGCCTGAATTCCCATTGTTTTCTGGTACCGTTTTAGACGTCTGTTAGCAAAGAGAATGGCCTTTCAGCAAGCAAGGACGAGAGGGGCAATAGTAAAGTTACGATGAGTGAGATATAACATAATATCACAAACATGACGAATTCAATGTTGCTTTCAATTAGCTTCGCGGGCCCCTAGATATGTAGTAGCTGCACCACGATTTGTCTCAGCGCGGTCCTTTCTACACTGCACAAGTCGTTTTTACTGGTTTAAACCCCATGAATACATTCAAGGCGGATATCTCTTCACAATTATATGCATGGTGATATGAGACTCATCATCACTATTTGTTGTTATAAATACAGCTTCATAATCTTGGCTTTGATTTCAATCCCAAACCACCTTTCTCTACGTAAAAATCCCGATCCTTAGAGAAGCCAAACCACTTCTTCAGCGCTTCCTCGCCGCCTTGTCCCAATCCCAGCGGATATGCCTCGTACCCTCTACCAGGCACACCGGCGCCCTGGCCCTGGATTCTCTGATCCCCGACTTTTCCATCGACAGCTAAACACGGCGTCTCCTGCAACGTGACAGACGGTCTCTGATCACCTTCACGCGCCGAATCGTTCTCGAGCTCGCCGTACTCGAGAACTGGCAAACAACACGCGTCGGTGCCGTCGAACACCTTCTCCCACTCATTTCTCGTCTTAGACTTAAACACCGTCTCGAACGTGGTCTTCATCTCGGGCCACGTGGCGCGGTCCCAGCGTGTCTGGTCCCATCCCTTATGAACAAGTCCAAGCCCCTTGACTAAAGCCGCATAGAACTGCGGCTCCAGCGCGCCGACAGACATGTACTTCCCGTCGCGCGTCTCATACGTGTCGTAGAAGGGACATCCGCCGTCGAGCTGGTTCTCGCCTCGCAGCCGGTCGCCCACAGGCGTCTTACGCATAAGTCTCGGAAAGGTGGCGAGGTAGTTCGCCCCGTCTACCATATTAGCTTCGACGACCTGGCCTCTCCCCGTACGCTCCCGCGCGAGTAGCGCGAGGAGAATCCCCTGGAACAGCACGGCGCCGCCGCCCGCGAAGTCGCCCAGGATATTGATGGGCGGATGCGGCTTGTCGTGGCGTCGGCCGAGCATGGAGAGGACGCCCGACACCGCGAGATAATTGATGTCGTGCCCCGCCATCATCGCGTACCTTCCGTCCCGCCGGAACCCCGTCATCCGGCCATAGATGAGGCGCGGGTTGATCTGTGACAGGACGTCGGGTCCGAGACCCAGCTTCTCCAGCACGCCCGGTCGGAACGGGTCGATTATCACGTCGGCGGTCTTGGCTAGTTCTTTGATCAGGGCTACGCCGGCCGCGGACTTCAGGTCCACGGCTATCGAGGCCTTGTGTCGTGTTAGAATGTCTGCTCCCGCGGGCGCTGAGATCCCTGGTGTGTGCGTTTGTCCGGGTACTGCGCGGTCTATGCGTAGAACGCTGGCGCCGGCGTCTGCGAGGAGCAGGCCGCCGAAGGGACCTTATTTTTTTTTTGATGTTAGTTTTCTTATTGGCAAGAAGTTGAGTATAAGAGAATGTATGTACCTGGTGCAAGTCCGGCAAACTCTAGGACTTTGAGTCCTTTCAGCGGAGGTGGACTAACAACCATCTTAACGTCCCGCGTTTGAATTATAAGTTAAGTGATGTATGATGAGTTTTTTTATAATAATACTACTAAATCTTTTTATAACAATTGATTATATATCTTAGATCTAAATGGTGATAATAGTTGAAAAGGCTCACCGTGAAACCAACACGAGATATCGATGTTTTTGTTTGGATCAGAAATAACCGAGGCTCGCCGCGTAGGGAAGGTACTCTACATAGCGACCCCTCACAGTGAACCACCATGTCAACTAGGTACTCCGTCCCATCTGCAATATCAATATCCAGCACTAATTGGAGCATCGTCTCAGATAGATGGTGTTTTATCATGTTATGTCGCAATATAAATCCTACCTAATTCGTACATGTAGAGACAACCCATTTTTGAACGCGAACTTTACCTGGGTTGCTCTCAAAGTTTAGTGCTACTACAGGTGTTGTCTAGCACTTACACCCAAACCAAAGCTGTGGTTAAATATTCAACAGCGCATGCACATATTTCTCCTCTGATATTCGGATAGCTTATCTTCTAGTAAGAAGATCTTAGAGCAAGGAAAACGCAACAGCGGGACCCATAACAGTGCATACTCAAACTAGACCAGTTCGCTATCTTTCAAGTATTTGTCGGCAACAGTCATAAGACATGATAATAGACACGACTTTCACGTACGACCATAGCCTCTAGAGAACTCGGCATCCCGTCCGCTCTGCCCTAGATAAGCTGGAGAGCGCCAGATTAGTAGTTGGGTCGGTGACGACCAGCGAATCCCTGGTGTTGTACGTTTATTTTTGTCCTTATTTTTAAGTGTTTAGTTAACCGCGTCTGAGATGAGGTTTATGATCTCTAAACTGTAATTGCGTTAGATTTCTTTTTGGGTTGCATACCAGAATTCGTGTTAAAATAGGTGACTAGGTTAGTGGGCTCACTCTTCGATGTCAAAGCGGATAAGAATACGGTGCATCTAAATATCATTTCTTTTTTTTAGTATTGGTCATTGTGGTATCGGTCACCAAGCCAGCCTTTACAAACGAATCCCTCGCCGCTTGATTTATTAGGGCAAATCTGCGAGGGCCCAACTTGTGTCCTCCGTACTACAATATTTGGAGTCAGTTATCACTATTTCAAGCCTAAGTTGTGAGCATTTCAGAAGCTTCTATACACTATCTTGGCTCGAGAAAGAACTCTTATGTTTTGAAATTTTGCATATAAGGAGCAGAAAATGGTTCAGGGAATTAAGTCAACTCACCCATCGTGTGACCACAACCATGACATCCCATAGGTCCATCAGTTGCATCAAGTGTAGCAGTCGACCGCCGGCAGCCGTCTCCCCGTCATCGTTGCAGTCTTGGAAAGCCGTATTATTTGGACCCTTGATACGCCAGGCCGTGATGTTGTGTGTCGCAGACCGGACCTTCTTGTCTGACGCTAGGAGATGCTGCAGGAACGCCTCGGCCTCTGCAGTCGAGGACACTGCTGCGCAGCGCGCTAAGAACGTCGACTTGAGCTCTACCACAGGATCGGATAGAATCCATGGTGGCTCCGGTATCAATTTAAGATCTTCCGTGTGGGCATTACTCGCGACAGCGCTGCTGTGGACATGTTCTGTAGAGTCGACCTCGGGTGATTCTTGCTCCTCAGGAGCTTGCTCTGCCAAAAGCCGCGCTAGTTCTTCTATGGCGTCGAAGAGACAAACGGAACCCGGCTCGTAGACGTTCCCAAGGGCCTGACAGAACAGAGCTAATTCTCGAGCTGCATCGCCCTTCTTCCCACCTTGGCCGGTACTGTTAGTACCGATCACTACAGGCGGCACCGCGGGATAATCCGGAGGAAACTCTACACGAATAGACGATGATTCTCCAGGTGGTGTGAGGATGTAGGTGGCGGCGTCTTCCGAAGGCATTAAGCATCCTTCGCCGTATATGGAATTGATGGCTTCAACCTCATCTCGAAGCTCGTCGGACATTTTTCCGTGGTGCTTATAAGGCTGACTTCACTTAGAAGTAGGTATTGAAGACTACGATTATCCCCGCGTTTGCCAAGATCTAGCGAAGATTAGCAGTGGAGCGATGGTTCCAATCCATGGTTAGCATTGGCATAGAATCTTTGATCAACAGATACTTTTAGAAGAGAAAACGCAAGATGTTAAATAAAAAGGTTCTCTATTTGTAATAAGTATAGGTACTCTGCCACTGCGTAGAAGGTCACATAGATGCCTGTCCCGACCTGTCTATCAATGCATCACAATAAGAAAGACCATTGTACCCCTACCGTGGACAAAGACGAGCCCGGTATGCAAGGAACTGGGCAGAAAATGCTGGTTAAGATCAGAACTGATTGATAACGATAAGGCTGCATTCGAATGCCGCTATCTAAGGCAGTCTAGGCACGGAAGGAACCTTGGGATTATAATATGCCCCTCAGCCCCTCCATCATATTATAGCACCCTGGAAACATTGATATTGTTCGGCCCACCGCCACCATTCATTGACAAGCTCCGAGCTCCGATCCCTTCTGCTCACGTCTGCCTCAGTTGGCCATATTCAACACTTATTTGTTGAGTTGCTCTCAATCCTCTCCGTAATTTGCATGCCGTGATTTTTCGATCATATCACCTAAAGACGACTCTATAGGTTCCAGAACCGCAACTCGATATGACTTCCGCGGTCGAGCAGGCTACGGCCTTTAAGAACGACGGC